>CM034080.1:9531430-10131430 GCA_019845555.1 Aristolochia fimbriata | reverse complement strand
CGTCTTCATTCGACACATAATCCCAATAGGGACAGCCCACGTCCTCTAATGTGATAGTCATCACACCATTCGCAAGGTGGAAGGTGTTCGTCTCGCTCCTCCATCTCTCTAGTAGTGCGGTAATCATTTGTTTGTCCGGTCTCAACCAGCGGGGTGTAGTGCACCAAACCCCGCGACCTCTAGATACAAAGAACATCCGCTTCGTCCATGGGCCAATGTGGTAGAGTCCGGAAATGCTCGCATTGCATTCCGGGCATCCGTGGTCCTGAAAATGAGTGAGTATTGTTAGTGTATGTTTAAACCCTATGTTTAAAAGCAAATATAATCACAAGTACAAGAGTCTGTACTAACCTCCCCATGCCAGATGGCCTCGCTCCTATGGGAGTCCTGATCGTACAATAATGGGGCGTTTGCCATCACGACCTGAAGGAAAAATAAAGTAACATTAACAAACTAAGATAAATTAACCAACTGAAAACGTGTTATTATACATTTTACATAAACTAACAAAATACATTACCGACGCCTAGACCCCGCACGGGAACTCTCTGCATTGTCAGAAGACGGGGCTTTACGTGCACATGTTTGGCATCATCCACGACAGTCCGTAAATGTGCGTCTAATGAAGGACAAAGATGGGTTGTAATCTGGGCAGCCTTATCTCGCCTGTGTACAAACCATGCATTCATCCGATAGAATATCGCCCGATGCTAAGGCCCGAATAGGTAAGCTCGTGCCAGCTTCAACAGAGAATTCACGCCGGAGGAATTTGTCGTGAGCTTCCCAAATGACATGTTCCCATCGTATGCAAGGCCCCCGCTTTCGGGGCTCATATCCTCGGTCCAACTTCGCTTTAGCTTCGGGGACATGCTTCTTCAAGTATTTGCATTTCATGATCGTAATGAGCATTTGTTTACTTTTCGCACATCTCCATACCATCTTATTCAAGTCCTTGACCGCATCGCTTCTTCAGATTGGCAATGATGTGTCGTATACAAAACTTGTGTCTATGGGGGCATGGAAAGACATCCCTTACTGCTCTGATGATACCACTGTGATGGTCAGAGATGATGCACATTGGAGACCTCCCTCTAACCACCTGACGCGCCAAACATGATATAAACCAAGTCCACGTATTGATGTTCTCTGTCTCCACAAGTGCAAAGGCCAGGGAAAATAACCGGTTATCCCCATCAAACGACATAGCTATCAGCAGACAACTCTTGTACTTCCCGTATAGATGAGTCTCATCTACACTGATGAAGGGTCTACAAAATTGAAATCCATGGATAGCTGGTCCAAACGCCCAAAAAATCCTACCAAATTGCACAAAATTTCCTTCTCTCACACCATCATTCGTGGTTATCTTGTACTTAGTACCTCTGTTTGTGTCATTGATTGCCTTAAAAAACTGAGGTAATAAGTTGTATGACTCCTCCCAGCCACCAAATACAGCAACTAATGCTTTGTTCCTTGCTCTCCATGCCCCATCAGTAACTCACGAATATGATGTCCTTGACCCGGTGAATGATCTCATACGGAGACAGAGTGAAACTTCGCCCTCACGTTGGGCATAATCGGGTTACATATCACTCTAGAGGTGCACTGTAGGTTGTCCATGCGCACTCGGACGTTCAAACACGTGTGTTCATCATTGCATCGTCTAATTTTCCAAATGTTCAACTTCATACTGAATGATGCGTATACGTGCCATGGACACTGATCACCTGTGCAACGAACAGAATAAACTGTCGGTCTCGATTTATGTACCCTGAACTGGACATGTCTACTTATCCAGTAGTCCTTCAAGTACATCACTAATGCGTCCTTGGTCATAAACCTTTGACCGACTCCAACACCGATGGGTTGGGGTACATTGTCATCATCTACGCCTGAGACCATTGTGTTCCTATATGAGACATCCATGTCCATCACTCCTATCCACGGATCGGGATACGGTTCATCATTCTTCTCTAGAGGTGGGACACCCATGGTAGGAAGGGGTAATTCAACATTTTCTTCTTCCTCAACTTCCTCCTCTGTAACTGGTTCCGGCCACGACCCCTCACTACTAGAATTATCATTTGCTTCCTCACTTGGTTCCCTGAATTCAATTGTAACTTCATCAACAACTAATGCGAAACTGAAATTAAGTAAAACTTTAAACTAGGCTAGAGTAATGATTCTCACATTTCTTCAGGGATGAACTCCGCAATAGGTCTTTCAACTCTCTCATCCCCTTCGGCCGGAGCTTGCCCCGCATATACTATAACAGCTTCTTCGCCGGTTCCACCCACATTTTCCAAACTTCTTCTACTATCCATCTCATAGGAGTAGGTATCCTGCTTCACAAACAACTCCAGCATTGATTGGAACCCATGCTTCACCATGCCTATTCCGTTCTCCAGTGACACGTCATCGAGTACGGGAGTGTACATCAACCGACCATTGCACGTAAAACTCAACCATATTGAAATGTGGTCCGTGCGTGGGTTCCCTCCGAGAACATTATACATCGTAGTGCACAACGTATTAAACGAACACGTCGGCTCTAGATATATAAGTCCGGTTGTCCCCCCCGCAATAGCAGACCACATTACCGTGCTCAAAAATAAATTCACCACCAAAATAACAACACGCAGGTACGACTGGCATCTTCAACTGAAATTAAGCAACAGACATTTAAATCACAACTCATCACATACACCACACAACTTGGAATTAAAATTCTTCATGCAAAACCACTTCTTCGCGTAAGGTACTTATTCCCAGATCTACAACGCCTCTAGAAACGACAACGCCTCTAGAAACGACAACGCCTCTAAAAACGACAACGCCTCTAGAAAACTACAGCGCCTCTAGAAACGACAACGCCTCTAAAAAACTACAACGCCTCATATACTAAATTAGCCTATAAAATCCTAAATTAGCCTAAACCCTCAATTAGCATAAAATATGACTGAATTACGATTAAAAATCCTTCATTAGCGTATAAAATCATATCTTAACATAACATCAACATTACCATACAAATTCCCAAATTACCCCTGAAAAATCCTAATTAAGCGTAAAATTCATTAATTACTATAAAACCCCCAAAAATAGCATAAAATTAAAATTAACATAAAAATCCCTAAATAAGCTTTAAAATGCCTAAATTAACGTCAAAACACTAAATTAGCAACAAAATTACAAAATTAGCTTAAAAAACTTTAAACCCTAAACACAAAAAACCCCAAATTCACGCAATACATGAAATTTAACCCTAAATCAACTAACAAACATGAAATTCGTAGCATAATCATGGTTAATACAAACATGTTACTTTGTAGTGTATTAACCATGATTATGCTACGAATTTCATGTTTGTTGGTTGATTTAGGGTTAAATTTCATGTATTGCATGGATTTTGGGTTTCTTGTGTTTAGGGTTTAAGGTTTTTTAGGCTAATTTTATAGTTTTATTGCTAATTTAGGGTTTGATTGGGTTTGGAATTTTTTATGACAATAATTTTTTAAAAGACTATTAATGGGGAGAGTTGTAGTGGTTATGGAAGGGGAGATAAAGGGTGGAGTCGAACTCGAACCATTTGAATGTGGACGATAATAAACGAGCACGAACTGAGTTCGAAAATTAATTCGCGCTTGTTAACAAAAACAAGCTCGTATGTTTGTGAACCAGTTTGGTTTTGTAGAAGTAAATTTTATAAGTATTGAAAATTATGGTCTAAATTAGCCCTGTAGGGCTCATGTCAACAGGTCAAACATTGAACCTAGTCAACCAACGAAATCAAGCCGTCGATCAAGCTATGGTGAACCAACGCTTGAGATCAAAATCGTCCCGTCAATACATCATCAGCATACAGGGATAACAACTCAGACAATTAAAGCCACATTATCAGTCTACATGGATCTCACGTGGACTAATTTTAGCTATCTTGTCTCGGTCCAAGACAGTTCCATATTTCAAGGAAGAGGTTACATGGTCAACCATAGAAGCGGTCGAAATAGGTTACAACTACTCCGACAGATCTGGTCCACAGTTAAAAAATTGACAAGCTATAAAGCACTAAGTTGGGGAAAGACATGGAGATAGACGGGAGAATGTACGTCAGAAATTTCAGAGAAATTTCAAATTGCCACTCCAAATCAGTGAGATAGCAACAAACACTTCTGCCACTATTTCGCAATCAATTGTCTAAAGCCAATCAGAATACTAAAATTTTCATCAAGCTTATGCAAAATTTAAATCCATTCCATTCGTTCATGAAAAGATGTACTTCGACCATTCTGTGTTAATTGGGAGATTGAATCAAAGGAGGTTTAGAAGTCGTGTTTTCACACTCATAGTAAAATTACCAAATTACCCTTTTTAAATTTGGTATATTGTACATTGAACGCGCATATTGCGGTCCACATACATGTACCCGTTTACAAATTTGGCATGCCCGGTGGGACGAATCCTGTTGACGAGCATTTTAAAATATCAAGGATTATCTAATGAAGCCATCGATATTGGCAGCTCCAGTTCTTGGAAAACCACACATCCTTTACATTGTGGCTCAAGAAAAGTCTCTAGGCGCCATTCTCACTCAAAATGATGATCAAGCGAAGGAACGCGCATTGTACTACTTAAGCCATATGATGGTCGGAACGGAACTCAACTACTTGATTGAAAATATGTCTGGCCTTCATCTTCGATGTCCAGAAGTTGAGACATTATTTGCTTGCACACTCCACAAATTTGATCTCTCGGGCAGACCCCCTCAAATACATCATGTTCAGGCATATGCTTTTCGGACGGTTGGCTAAATGGGCTTTGTTGCTATCTGAGTTTGAAATCAATGTCATCCCACAAAAAGCTACAAAGGGCAAGCACTGGCCAATTTCCTAGTTGATCACCCCATCCCAGCAGAATGGGTGGTAAGCGAAAATTTACCTAACGAAGAGAGCTTTTACATCGAAGTACTACCTCCTTGGAGGATGTATTTCAATGGCGCCGCACTTAATAATGGTACAGGGGCTGACATCCTCTTTATGTCTCTAAACGACCTGATGCCATACTCCATCTTATCTCATTGCTACACAAACAACGAGGCCGAATACCAAGTTGTAATCCTTAGGTTGGGAATGCCCATCGAAATGAGCCTTACTTGACTAGAAATCTTCGGTGACTTGGCCTTGGTGATCAGACAGCTAATCGGCAATTTCAAAATTAGGAAGGATGAACTTGTTCCTTAGCATGAAGAGGCTCACAGGCTACTAGGGAAAATTTTGAATGTAACCCTGGGACATGTACCCCGAGCCTACAATAGTCAGGTAGACGCATTGGTAGGAATCGCCGCAAGTTTAGTACAGTTCGACACAAGGCCAGAACGAATCCCTCTATGCGAAAGATGGGTGATACCTATCTTGGAAAAGATATCGAGGGACGAAGAAACAAATTTAGTTTCGGTCTATGCAATTGAGGAAGAAGATTGACGTCAGCAATTCCTTGATTACTTAGAACACAAGAAATTACCCGGAGAATTAAAAGCCCAGGCTTATGTGCGAAGAGTTGTCCCCAAATTCTATTTGTTCAGTAACACATTGTATTGACGATCTTACGACAATATTTTACTTAGGTGTCTCCAAAGAAGAAGGACGAGCCATTTTGGCTGAAGCACATGGGGGAATTTGCGGAGCTCATCAAGCGGGTCCCAAACTACACCTTCAAGTCAAGCAATTAGGCTACTACCGGTCTACAATGCTGAGAGATACTATGGAATTAGTACGACATTGCACGACATGTCAACTGCACGCTAATTACATTCATCAGCCTCCAAGCCCGTTACATCCAACAGTGGTTTTCTGGCCATTCGAAGCATGGGGAATGGATATTATCGATCCAATCATTCCGAAGTCATCTGCTGGTCGACTTCATTCGAACACAAATCGTATATCGATATGGTGTTCCAAGATATATCATGACCGACAACGGTACCCCGTTTCACAACAAGACCATGGACAACTTCTGCGAGAAATTTGGCATCCAACAAAGGACATTCACAACATACAACCCTGTCACAAATGGCCTGGCAGAAGCTTTCAATAAAACACTGTGCAAAATCTTAAAGAAAACGGTGGTAGGGAACAAGAAAGATTGGCATGATAGACTCGGAGAGGCGTTGTGGGCATACAAGATTAAGTTTCGGACTCTGATAGAATCAATACCTTATTCGTTAGTTTACGGTGTTGAAGTTGTATTGTCGCTCGAAATCCAAATTCCATCCTTAAGAGTAGCTGTTCGAGAAGGGCTTACTGAAGAAGAGAATATCCGACTTCGTCTACAGGAGTTTGAATCTCTCGATAAAAAACGTTTGGAAGCACAACAAAGGCTTGAATGCTACCAGGCTCACCTCACTCGGGCTTTCAACAAAAAAGTGAAGTTCCATTCGTTTCAAAAGGGTGACCTCGTTCTAGTCGTGCGCAGACCAATTATGGCTATAAGCAAAGATGAGGGAAAATTCGCACCTAAGTGGGAAGGGTCATTCATCGTTCAAGAGGTTTATACTAACGACGCTTATAAATTGGCCACCCCCGAAGGAAGAAGACTTCCAACTATAAATGGTAAATTTCTTAAGAAGTTTTATCTATGACATCATTTCAGTTCGAAGTGTAAAGTCAAAGTACATTCAATAAAGTCAAATTAAAGTTGAAGTACATTCAATGAAGAAAGGAAATCATCTACAAATCAAATCAAAGGTCTTTGGACAATTCTTGCTGCGATTTTGCAAAAGCAACCCTCACTGACATAAGATTCGCTTCCTAAGCCACATTGAGGGTAGGAAAGGCAAGGATCTCCTCCACCTTCTGAGTAGTTTCAAGGACTGCTCCCTTCGCCACTCTCACAATCTCGAATCTGCTCAACTTGAGTTTCAATGTACACAACCTTAGCATCAGCAGATTGAACCTGTTTTTTAACTAGCTCCAAGCGTTAATGGGCATCTTCTTGATCAAGTTTAGCTTGTGTGAGATCTTCAGAAGCCTCATACAAAGTGATCTCGACAGCATCCAGCTTGGAGGTCAGCACATCTAAGGTTTCCTTAGCACTATTTTCTGTCGAATCTCTTGAAATTCAGCTCGTCTTCCCTTCAGCCAAACTCTCTGCCTCTGTCAGGGCCTGGGGCCTCTTGGCATAGCCTCGTAAACGAGTTACATCATAACCCACTTCTTGCAACTTACTAATGACGAACTCCGCATTAGTGGCCAAAGAAGAATCGTGCACAACATTTGGTGAAAACATGCAAGGAGCTACCATGCTTTTCAAAATTGCAGCACAATACTCCCAAAATCAGATCATAACTGCTGCGAGGGAGTCACTGTAGAGGCATGCATAGGAGGTGCAGGTAGAGTCACTTCTTGAACAAGTGGCGTCACTTCTTGAACAAGTGGCGAAGCCCTCAGCTGAGGCAATGTCGGGGCAACCTCAAGAACGAGCGCCATGGAAGCAATGGAAGTCGCTACAGGGGTTTCCACCACCGCAATATTCTCTGGGGCGGCAACAACAATCGAAGTAGTTTGGACAACCACAGCTTCTAGATGCGGCACCAAACTTACCTCCTGAGATGCCTTGGATACCTCCAGAAGGAGACTTTGTATCGTACTCCTACTCGAAGTAGGAGGGTTAGCCTCTAGGGAAGACAATATCTGAACTATCTCAACGGGAGGCTCCCGCTTTGGTGGCCCCATCTCCAAAATAGGAGGAAGCGAAGTCTGTGGCGAAGAATGAGGTGACTCCGTCTCCAAAATAGGAGGAAGGAAAGTCGGTGGCGAAGGGAGAGAAGCAAGTTGAGTTTTTATGTGCGACTTATTCTTGGCAGACGTAGACGCACCATTCAAAGCAGCTAATGGTGCCCTCTTCTTATTTGTCTGAGATTTAAGGAAACATTAGGAACCACAAAACAAAAATAAAAGAAAGGAGACACAAGTTACGACGCTGCTTACCGAGGGGGCTCCAACTTGCTGCTTGCCTTTCAGCCGCCGCCGACGTGTATGTGAACGATCACTGTCATAACCCTCTTCTCCACTGCTCACTACAACAACAGAAGTAGTTGACTTTGTCCGACCTCGCTAGAATGACATACGACAGTGAGAATAAAAAAAAAAAAAAATAAGCGTACCTCAAATCGTGGGAGCATATGTTCTTTCCACCAAGAATAAAAAGCAAACGTGGTCCCAAGATTTCGAGCAGGTTCCCTTCGCAAAGACAAATCGTGTCGACCACATGGGCGGATAAGACTAGCCTCTAACAGAGTCAACAACTTAGACAAAGAGGATGTCTCTCGTTAACAGGCCTTAGCCCCCAAGTCTCCGGGCAAATCTTGGCAATACCCAAATTGTCGCGCAAATCTGATAGGATTATACGGTTCAATGAAGAAATGATTGCAGTGACGAACCGTCAAATAACAGCAGCGAGCACTGTGGAGACTCTCGTAAGCTGGCCTAGAAGTCGGTGCCGAAAGTTCATCCACCAAGACGGAACTCGTGCTCGTACCAAAGATGTAACGATTCCAAACCGGCACCGGGAGGCGTCGAAATAAGTCACGAGCTTCTTCCTCATCAAAAGTGTGTCAAAGGGAAGGATTCCCAAACGATATCATGTCAGGACGACAAACCCCATCAAGATCCTCTCCATGTGTGTGAAAATAAACGACCAGCAAAGAATACAAGTATGACCATAGAATGATCGTCAATGTCCCAGCAAAGGCTTGACCCTAGCCGCGATATAGAAAAGCCAAAGCGGGATCGGCTAAGGCGAACCGTACCCCAGTGGTCATATAACTCGCCACCTTAAAGACCATGGGTCGTATATCATCGCCACCACTCGCACGAAATACAAACCGGGATAACCACAAAGAGAGGAGTGCTGCCAAATGGACCTCATCTTCATTACCCGACATAACTCGGAGTATGCTGAAAACATTCTGCTCTATGGCCGTCCGCTCTTGCGAAGTGGCCGCGCCCTTGCCATAAGCATCCTGCCAAGCAGCCCAAGGATCATTGACAGGAATGACGCTGTCATCAGTGCGGAACCAAAATAAAACCCAAGAGTCGGTAGACAAAGGAGCAATGGTGGACTCCGAGCTTTGACAGAGACGATGATATGCCAGGAACAAAAACTGGTAGCTGTAGGGTAACGTCGAGCTACGCACATCCTTAAAATCTGCTACCGCAACCCAAAAATTTGGTCCATATCTTGTAAAGTGATGGAGAGCACGCCTTGACACGTAATTAACTTGTTTGTCTCTGGACACCATGCGTCAGTAAAAGCTTGGACCACCGATGCATCGCAGCTATAACGAAAAATAGATGCCCAAAGCCCGTAATAAACGCCTGCATTACGAAGAGTACGACAACACCGACCCAAAAACATGGTAGTCCACTCGAAAAGGAAATGAAGTGGTGCATCCAAAGTTACGTAAGGTATATTGGAATTCCGTCTAACTCCTCCGTCCATGAAATCATCTGCAAGTGTCCATGGCAGAGGAGATTGGTTCACGGTGTGTAAAGCACTCTGAAGTGCGAGAGTCTCTAGTCTAGCCTCTACGCCCTCGTCCTCGCAAGAAAAGTCAGAGCAAGGAATAAAGAAAACGCGCTCTCCGATGGCCAAAGGTCTCAAAGACCCCTGAGGAAGCGAACGGTCCATGAGTGGTGAACGTTTCACAGCATGACCCCCGAAGATCGACTCCCTGATAGGACAATAAGTAATACGAGAAGCTTTACCCTCTATATAGAGAGAGCCAAAGTGAGAGAGCCAAAGTCAAGAGTGGCCCTCCTCCGCAGTCACAGCATGATCACAGGCGCGCAACCCGCCACAAGTTAAAGTCACAGAGGGGGCAGCCATCTGCGAGGTCCAAAATTCAAAAGTAAGACCGATTTCAAAATTCAAAAGTCAGACCGATTTCAAAATTCAAATTCAAAATTCAAAGGTCAGATCGATTTCAAAATTCAAAATTCAAATTCAAAATCCAAATTCTTTTATTGAAAAGATGGGTTTGAAGAGGGCATGTTCGTTCACAAAAGGGGAGTTAGTTTGTTCAAAGAGAGTAGGGGTTTGAAGAGGCTCATGCCGATTAAGGCCTGATTCGGCGAAATCTAGCCTGTTAAGGCTTGATTTGGCGAAATCCAGACTGTTAAGGCCTGATTTGGCAAAATCCAGCCTGTTAAGGCCTGATTTGGCAAAATCCAGCCTGTTAAGGCCTGATTTGGCAAAATCCAGCCTGTTAAGGCCGCCTGTCCATGACTTGTTGAAATGGAATTGTGACTTGGTTGAAATTCGATTACATGGTTGAAATAGAATTAGGACTTGGTTGAAATTTGATTAAGACGGGTTGATGAGGTCAATGCCTATTAAGGCTGAATCTGGTTCAAATAGCTTGATTCAGGAAAAGTTGTGAAGGTTACATTTGAATAAGTCATGCCTAATTAAAGGCCCAATTAGGAGAAGTCACGCCTAATTAAGGCCCAATTAGGAGAAGTCACGCCTAATTAAGGCCCAATTCAGATAAGTCTTAAGACCCAATTCGAAGAATTCATGCCAAATTAAGGCCCAATTCGGTGAAGTCATGCCTAATTAAGGCCCAATTCGAATTATGTTTCCATAAAAATAATTTTACCTATTAAGGCCCAATTTGACTGATTGAAAACCAATTTGGTATCTAGAAGCTTAAAGTCCTTCATTGTGGTCATTTTAATTTAATAAAAAAAATTATTACAAGGAAAACCAGGTTGACCCGCACCGGGTGACCCGATGGTAAAAGGTCGCAACTCGATCCACCTCCCCCTTCCTTCGAAAGGGGAATCGACGCAGGGAAGCGTCGTCCCCCTCGCTCTGCCACCGGCAGCCGCGGAAGCGCCTCGTTGCGCCATCGGCAGCCGCGGAAGCGCCTCATTCCGCCATCGGCAGCCGCAGAAGCCCGAGCTCCGCCTTGAGAAGGTAACGATGACATAACCACGCCGGCATAACCACGTCGGCGAGAAGCGCCACCAGATCCGGCGGTCCTATGTTGCGACGAGGCCAGAAAATTAGTCGCAGACAAACCCTTTGAATTGGGGAAGAAGAAGATGTTGGACTTGTTAATCGGATCCATAAGGTTCGTCACGTGGAGTCGACAAAGCCGGATCTTCTAATCGGACCCCGAACGTCCGACATGGGACATCGGCATATCCGGGTCCTCTAACCGGATCCCTAATATTCGGCACGAAGAACCGAAACCTCATCTTGGTACCCTATCTGGCTCCCTAAGGTCCGCCATTCTGGACCAAAACCCCAACCCGGTTCCCTAAGGTTCGCCATTCCGAACCAAAACCCCAACCCGGTACCCTAACCAGATCCCTAAAGTCCAGCATTCCGGACTGATGAGCCAAAGATACTACCGCCGCCGGCAGAAAGAGGCACCGACGACGACGACAGAGACCCGAAGTCGGAAGATCTGGTCCGTGGCCGCGGCTACGGTCGAAAAAAGAAAAAAAAAGAAAAAGAGTAAGGAACAACGCCATTCCGACGATGAGCGACGGACGACATTGTCCCAACAATGAGCAATAAACATAAATCGAATCAAATTTGAAACAGGTTGTGAAAAATAAAGAACAGTCGTAAAGAGCGGTCGCGAAGAACTTGCATCGGGAATCAATAAGTCGTGAAGAATCAAAGTGACTAGCATCAGCAATCAATGAGTTAAGAATCAGCGGCGGCTGAAAAGCAAAAGCCCTCAGTAAACGATGAACGAATCTTCACCGAACCGAAGGTTCTACTAAATCAACCAGACCAGATCATTGTCGCAGTCAGAAAAATCAAATAAAACAGACGGTCACTATCGCAGCAAGTGAAGACAAGAGTATAATAGAGACAACCAAAGAGAAAAAAAAAAAAAAGAGAACTTTCTTTACAAAATCGTCAGATAAAGTCAACAACTGAGTGATTAAGGTTTCAACACGAAAATCAAGACTTCAATACAGCAATCAAGGGAAGCAACGAAGGGAAGCTGCTCCCCCTTATCATTGATTTATTCTTATCCTTGATTCAAAATTTGGACAAGGATAAAATATAAGGATAATCCGATTAAAAATATCGAGTCGCCACTCAGTGAGCTGAGGAGTAAGGGAACCACCCAGTTAACTCAGTCAAGTACTCACTGGGTCGACTCTTGTGGTCCAGCCCACTAAGAAATTAGTCTGCTCAGCCCACCAAATTAAAGAATCCATAATGGGCCCAAGCCCGAGGTAAGTTCAAGCCTGTAGTAAGCCCAAGCCCCATTTACATGTGGGCCCACAAAAAAAATGGGGCTTCAAAATTCACACATTTATATACACCTCCAAATTGTACACTTAAATGCGCATATTTTGAAGGGGGCATTTGTAGAAGTAAATTTTGTAATGACAAAAAATTATGGTCCAAATCAACCCCGTAGGGCCAGGCCAATAGGTCAAACATTGACCCTAGTCAACCAATGAAATCAGGCCGTCGATCAAGCCACAATGAACCAATGGCTGAGATTAAAATCGTCCCGTCAACACATTATCAGCCTGCAGAGATAACAACTCAGACAATTAAAGCCACATCATCAGTCCACGTGGATCTCACGTGGACTAATTTTAGGCATCTTATCTCGGTCCAAGGCAGTTTCATACTTCAAGGAAGAAGTTACATGGTCAACCATAGAAGTGGTCGACACAGTTAAAAAATCGACAAGGCTATAAAGCACTAAGCTGGGGAACAAACGGTAGAAGGTACGTAAAAAATTTCAGAGAAATTCTAAATTGTCATTCCAAATTAGTGAGATAGCAACAAGCAATTATGCCGCGAAACTGAAATCTATTCCATTCGTTCGTGAAAAGACGTACTTCGACCACAGACTCGCAACAAAATTACCACTCTATTATACTCGTCTTCACTTGCTGCGATAGTGACCGTCTGTTTTCTTTGATTTTTCTGACAGCGACGGTGATCTTCACGAGAAAAGAACGAGTGGATCTGGTTGATTTAGTAGAACCTTCGGTTTAGTGAAGATTCGTTCATCGTTTATTGAGGACTTTTGCTTTTTAGCCACCACTGATTCTTAACTCATTGATTGTCGATGCAAGTTCTTCACGACCGTTCTTCATTTTTCACAACCCGTTTCAAATTTGATTCGATTTATGTTTATTGCTCATTGTTGGGACAACGTCATCCGTCGCTCATCGTCGGAACGACGTTGTTCCTTCCTCCTCGTCAGCGTCGTCGGCGTCGTCAGTATCTTTGGCATCGTCGGCGTCGTCAGTATCTTTGGCATCGGCGGCGTCGTTGAGTGGCGTCGGGAGGGAGGGGGGAAGCGGTCGGCCGAGGAAAGGCCGCCGCTTCACTTCGCTTCGACGAAGTGACGAGCCGTGGAGCCTCACAAGGCTCCGGCTCGTTGGCCCGTAATGCCGGGCTTTAGGGATCCGATTAGGGTACCGGGTTGGGGTTTCGATCCGGAATGACAGACCTTAGGGATCCGATTAGGGTACCGGGATGAGGTTTCAATTATTCTTGCCGAATATTAGGGATCAGGTTAGAGGACCCGGATTTGTTGATGTCGCATGTCGGATGTTCGGGTCGGTTAGAAGATCCGCGTGCCGGACCTTAGGGATCCGATTAACAGGTCCGATATCTTCTTCTTCCCCAATTCGAAACCCTAGACTTAGAGTTTGTTGGCGACTGATTTTCTAGCCTCGTCGCGTCACGGGAGCGCCGGATCTGGTGGCGTCTCATCGACGTGGTTATACCAGCGTGCCGTCGCCGGAGAGCAAGAAATTCGCTGATCCTTCGCCCTTTTATCTCCTTTTTTTTTTGTTGGCCCTTTGCCCTCCCTGTGTTTTTCTTGTTCTTCGTCGTTACCTTCTGAAGGCGGAGCTCGGGCTTCTACGGCTGTCGATGGCGGAATGAGGCGTTTCTAGATTCTTGCGGTGGCGGGCGAGGTGCTTCTCGGTTCGGTCGGTGGCGAGGCGAGGTGCTTCGCGGTTGTCGTTGGATGGGAGGGCGCTTCCAGATTCGGATTGGATGGCGAGGCGGCGGCGCTTCCCTTCCCCTTTCGAAGGAAGGGGGAGATGGGTCGAGTTGCGACCTTTTACCATTGGGTCACCCGGGGGCGGGTCGACCCGATTTTCCTTGTAATATATATTTTTTTTATTTAAAATTTTAGGTAACTTAAATTAAAATTACCTCATCGAAGGACTTTAAGCTTCTAGATACCAAATTGGCCTTATTAGGTAGAATTCCTTTTATGCAGACAAAATCTGAATTGGGCCTTAATCAGGCATAATTTCTCCAAATTGGGCCTTAATTAGGCGTGACTTCTCCAAAATTGGGCCTTAATTAGACATGACTTCTCTAAATTGGGCCTTAATTTGACATAAATTTTTTAAATTGGGCCTTAATTAGGCATGATTTCTTCGAATTGGGCCTTAATTTGACATAAATTTTCTAAATTGGGCCTTAATTAGGCATGATTTCTTCGAATTGGGCCTTAATTTGGCATAAAATCTCTGAATTGGGCCTTTATTAGGCATGACTTCTCCGAATTGGGCCTTAATTAGGCTTGAATTCTTCGAATTGGGCCTTTAATTAGGCATGACTTCTTCAAATGTAACCTTCACAACTTTTCTCGAATCAAGCTATTCGAACTGAGTTAATTTGCTGACTTGAATAATTTGCCACTTGAATCTAATTTGAATCAGATAGGCGGCGTTAATAGGTTGGGCTTTGCTGAACCAGATTTGGCCAATGCGTCTTAATCAAATTTTAACCATGTCCTAATTCTATTTCAACCATGTAATCGAATTTCAACCAAGTCCCAATTCTATTTCCCAATTCCATTTTAACAAGTCATGGATAGGCGACCTTAACAAGCTGGATTTCGTCGAATCAGGCCTTAATCGATCTGACCTTTGAATTTTGGACCTTGCAGATGGCTGCCCCCTATGTGACTTTGACTTGTGGGGGTTGCACGCCTTTGATCATGTTGTGACTGTCGGGGGAGTCGATCTTCGGGGGTCATGCTGTGAAACGTCCACCACTCGTGGACCATTTGCTCCCTCACGGGTCTTTGAGTAGACCTTTGGCCATCGGAAAGCGCATTTTCTTTATTCCTTACTCTGACTCTTCTTGCGACGACGAGGATGTAGCGGGTGGACCAGAGACTTTCGCACTGCAGAGTGCTTTACACGTCGTGAACCAGTCTCCTCTGCCACAGACTCTTGCAGATGATTTGATAGACGGAGGAGTTAGACGGAATTCCCATATACCTGACGTAACTTTGGATGCGCCACTTCCTTTCCTTTTTGAGTGGCTTGCTTTTGGGTCGGTGCAGTCGTACTCTCCGTAATGCAGGCGTTTATTACGGGCTTTGGGCATATATTTTTTGTTATAGCTGCGATGCATCGGTGGTCCAAGCTTTTACTGACCCATGGTGTCCAGAGACAAACACGTTAATTACATGTCAAGGAGAGCTCTCCATCACTTTACTGGATATGGATCAGATTTTTTGCTTGCCTATCTCTGGGCAGTTTTACGTTGAAGTTTGTCCGATGGTAGCAGATTTTAAGGATGTGCGTAGCTTGGCATTACCCTACAGCTGCCAGTTTTTGTTCCTGGCATATCATCATCTCTGTCAAAACTCAGAGTCCACCGCTGCTCCTTTTTCTATAGCCTCATGGGTTTTGTTTTGGTTCCGCACTGATGACAGTGTCATTCATGTCCATGACCCTTGGACTGCTTGGCAGGATGCTTATGGCAAGGGCACGACCACTTTGCGAGAGCGGACGACCATAGAGCAGGATGTTTTTAGCATACTCAGAGTTATGTCGGGTAAGGAAGATGAGGTCCATTTGGTGGCACTCTCCTCTTTGTGGTTATCCCGATTTGTATTCCGTGCGAGTGGTGGCGATGATCTACGACCCACTGTCTTTAAGGTGGCGAGTTATATAGCCACTGGGGTACGGTTAGCCTTAGCCGGTCCCACTTTGGCTTCTTTATATCGTGGCTTGGGTCAAGCCTCTGCTGGGACATCGACAATCGTTCAATGGTCGTGCTTGTATTGTTGGTTGATCGTTTATTTTCACATGCATGGAGAGGATCTTGATGGGGTCCGTTGTCCTAGCATGATATCTTTTGGGAATCCTTCACTCCGATGCACTTTTGATGAGGATGAAGCTCGTGAGAGGCTCAAATTTTGCCAGCGATTGATATATTCAATCACCTTCTCTCCCTAGGATCACAACGGGATTGGCAGCCATGCTGGGTCCCGCCTAACTATCGTCATTTATGGGCTGGGATGAAGCTCTCAGACGATTTGCAATAAGTTTAAACTTTTGCAAAAGTGTGGTGATCTGAAGATCCCTTTGCAATTCCCTTTCTCTGAACTTCTCGTCCCTTTCTTTCATAGCAGTTTGGAGTTCTGCCAACTGTTCTTCTACAGTTTTGGCTTGTGTCATCATTGCAGAAACTCTGATGACCAGAGATGTGGGGGAAGAGGGACTTAGAGCAAGGGGTGCCTCAGGTGATGTCACCGATCACACAGGCGAAGGAATGATACGCTTCCCTTCGAAGTGGGTGATCGGCACAGGGACTCGGCTTGTGGTCGAAGGGGAGCTCCTCGCTGGACTCGCGACCGGGCTGGGCACTGGGTTGATGGGCAGTGGAGAAGCCAGAATAGTTGAATAGCTCTTCGAAGGATGAACCCTTGTTGGAGAAGCTACAGGGCTGGCTGGTACTTGTTCTGCCTGAGATTTCGGCTGAATTTGTACATTGCGTTGTGTTGGCAGAGACCCTGTAATAAATCTAGTGGTCGGCCTTGAGCGGATGACCATTGGGGCCTGAGATGGACAAATCCCCCAGACTTGGTTGGCAGCGACGGCTGTTGGGGTGCGTGGACGACGAGGGAAGGCCACCAAAGAATTAGCCATCTTGGGTGTCGGTGACAAGCTGGCTACGGCAGCTGGAATTTTAGCTGCAACCATGTTGTTGTTGTTGTTGTTGTTGTTGTTGGAACTGACAATCTGAATAAATTGATTAGGGAAGGAGATGAATGGTAGAAAGGTCCCATCGGGAGTGTCAAATTTGTAAACGGGTACAACTATGAGGACCGCAAAATGCGCATCCGATGTACAATATACAAAATTAAAGAAAGGGTAATTTGGTAATTTTGTTGTGAGTGTGTGGGCGCGACTTCTAGAACTCCTTTTATTCAATATCCGAATAGGATGGTCGAAATACGTCTTTTCACGAACGAATGGAATGGATTTAAATTTCGCCTAAGCTTGACGAAAAATTGAGTATTCCGACTGGCTTTAAACAATTGACTGCTTTAGACAATTGACGGGACAATTTTGATCTCAACCATTGGTTCACGTGGCTTGATCGACGGCCTGATTTCGTTGGTTGACTAGAGTCAATGTTTGACCTGTTGACATGGGCCCTACGGTGCTGATTTGGACCATAATTTTCTGTACTTACAAAATTTACTTCTACATGTTCAAATCTTTTTAAGTACACCCTGCGTTTTGGCCTCGATTCAACCCAGAATATTTTACTTGAGTTACTCCGTTGTCTATTCGGATGCAGTCTTGCGCATATAATGAATATAACTAAAATAGTATGGTAGATGACACATAACGATTCAATCTGGTCTAATCGGGATAAAGAAAAGCAGCCACCTTACCGGATCGACGAGCGAATCTGCTTTCGAAACACTGAGTTTCCTATAGATTTATAAAGAGAAAGTTCTAGGAAAAAATTTTATTGTTTTTGGCCAGCCAACTTGAAGAGCTAGATGTTGTACAGGGATATATAGAAGATTTAAATAACTTTTGTCTTTGAATCAAGATTCAAGGTAGCAAATAATTACCTGCTTGGGAATACTTTCTTTTTCCTTTCTTGTAGTCATGTATCAATTCATGTTGTGTTAGCATCGAGATTAGTGAACTGACAGGCCTTCTGGGCAGTGAAATAACATAAACCCACTCAATATCTGGACTCAAAAAGTTTCCCAAGTCGCTCTTATAACTTTCAACTACATTCTTCTCCTGTGATTTCATGTCTGTGTTTGATCGCCTTCAAATCTGATCAGTTGCATTAGTTGATATTAATAATTCTCAAACACTTTCAATTACGATTACTTACCTGCAAATTACCAAAAAATGTCTTTAGTAGTACCCACGATTGAATGAGCTACAACAAATACCTGATAATTCTGAAATTTATGACTATTTAAAACCCAAAACAAAACTAATAATTCAAACGACTTCAGATAAGTGGGAACACTTAAACTGGGCAAAACTGTCCTAAAGGTCCCACAAATAATTGATCCATTATTTATTTTTCAGTAATGGCAGAGGGTCCGGGAATCATATCCTTCTTTCATTTTATACAATGAGATATCAATATATTGGGCAGTCAACAGTGACGGAGTACATATAATTTCAATTCTCTCATGCATTCTTAGAAAATGAGCAGTCAACACTGCGGATCGGAGAAAAAAAAAAACTGATAAGCTACAGAAGAAGACAACATGTAATCAAAGCAGGGAAGAAATGGGGAGCAACGAAAGAGAAAAATCGTAGGCACCAAACTGCAGTACCATTGACCTTTCGCTATCCAATTTGTGAGCTATATATCTTAATTTGTCGCCAGTGCTTGTATATATTTGCATGACTGGACTTCCCATGTCGATTCAGATCAGACGCGGAAGCATTTGGCTGGGGGGCCTCAACTTCGGTCTTCACCTACTACATGTATTCTATCTATGGATCGAGTTTCCTTTCCCTCAGTTCAGTTTGCGTCCAAATGAAACCGAGTTGGGGGATAGTGGGTAGTGGGAACCCAATTACACAAGACGTGGAAAAACTGGGTTTTCTAGAATAATGTTATTGAAGTTGAGTACAGCTCCTCCCTGGCCTTCCCCCTTTTTAATTATAGTTTGTTTGTATATACAATATTAATTCTGATGTGCAATATTAATTGATGGTAAGGGGTGGGAGGGGGGAGTGGGTTTCTATGCCCTATATAAAGGGCTTGGTGATGTCCATGCAAGCTGTGAACTAGCTTCCTCCTTTCTTCAGAGATGAGCAGAACAGGGCAGGAAGGGCTTTGGGCCCGCCTAGCATTTGTGGCAGCGGCGCTATGCCTGATGGCCGTTGCAGAGGCTGAGGCCGACAAATATTCTTATTACTATTCTTCTCCACCGCCACCTTCTCCTTCTCCTCCGCCGCCGCCTTATCATTATAAATCGCCACCTCCGCCGTCTCCTTTTCCTCCACCTCCGTATCATTACAAGTCCCCACCTCCTCCATCTCCTTCTCCTCCTCCCCCATATCACTACAACTCTCCACCCCCACCATCGCCGTCTCCTCCCCCACCGTACCATTATAAGTCTCCACCTCCTCCGTCTCCATCTCCACCACCCCCGTACCATTACAAATCGCCACCGCCTCCATCACCATCTCTCTCTCCGCATTGCCATTACAGGGTCCCCGCCGCCACCATCGCCATTCCACCACCATACCATTTATGGGTCCTTTACCACCACCACCGTCCGTCTCATCATTGCCCCCTGTCGTTTGCAGGTTCTCGCATCATCGTCTTCCTTCATTCTCACCTTTCCTCCTTATATTTATGGGTCATCATCGCCGTCGCATTTATCGCATCATCGTTGTCGTTTATGGGTCGCCTCTACTCACACCGCCGTCGTTTTCTCGCATTCTCCATGTCGTTTATGGGTCACATCATCACCCGTCGTATTTTATCATCATCATTTGTCGTTTATGGGTTCGCATCATCACATCATTTTCTTCGCCGCCGCCGTATTAGGTTTACCATCATCATCACTTGGTTTTCTAATCACCGCCGCCGTATTATTTTACCAGGTACTCTTCCTCATCGGGTGGGGCTCCCCCGCGCTCCTCCGTATCGTTTACCGGGTCGCATCATCTCGGGTTGTTTTTCTCATCGCTCCGTATCATTTTTGCAGATCTCATCACTTACTAGTAGGTCTCATCATCATCTCCTTGCCTTTTATAGTCATGCCTCATTCTGCGCCGTCTCACTTACCTCCATATCACTACAAATCACCACCACCTCCAGCCAAGTCACCACCACCTCCTCCTTATCACTACAAGTCGCCTCCTCCCCCATCACCATCCCCACCTCCTCCTTATCATTACAAATCACCTCCTCCACCAGCCAAGTCTCCTCCTCCTCCATACCACTACAACTCACCCCCTCCACCCCTTAAGTCTCCTCCTCCTCCTCCTTACCACTACAAGTCACCTCCTCCACCGACTAAGTCTCCACCTCCAGTGTACTACTACAACTCTCCACCACCTCCTAAAGGCTACTAAGGCAACACAAGGTACTATTAATTAGCTCCGTTTGGTTTGTGTGAGTATGTATACTTTACTCATCATGAAAATCCACTTACAGTAGGTTCAGTATCTAATGCATGCTTTGTTAGGAGGTCACTTAATATTCTTTAACATTTCTTTATTTTTCAACAGCTACAAGACAGTGAGAATAAAGAGAATTCTTAGTTGTTGGGTAATTAGCTTTCAAAGCAGAAGGCATGCATCTACTTAGCTGATCAGACAGGAAAGCACTTAAAGCTCCAAGATGTACCCGGCCCGCAGCAGAACATTCTTACATGCATGGCAAACATGCTATGTAAGGCAAATACTCTAGCTAGCTAGTAGAGTATATATATATATATAGAACAAAGACGTTTCTTAATTTCCTCAATTTATGTGGGCAAATTAAATTGTGTTTTAATAATATGAGACTATAAATAGGAAATCTTTGCTTAAGTTTGTGAAATAATAAGTTGGGCAAGAAATCCCTATTTGTTTAGTTTGTTGATTTTTTTTCTTTGTGAAAAATGTATTAATTTCAGTTGAAAAAGTTGAGACTGTTGGGTTAATTTGTCTGTATGATTAGTTTGTTGTGTATCATATATATATATAGTACAACCACATACAAGGTATAATTAATATGTCAGAAATTCAAAGATTAAAATAAAACAAGATCAGGAACCAATCGCAATATTGTAGACTGAGCCATTTGATTCCGTCCCAGCACAATGTCGATAAAATATATATAGAACATATGGGAAGACAAGTAGTAGGTTAATTTGAGACAGCATTTAAGGTACTCCTCTCGCCCTTTATTAATTATAATGAATCAAGTGGAATTACTATAAGTACTGAATCGGACCTGCATCATTGAATGATATATAAATAAATACCCGTTTTTCTACAATTTGATATAAACGTTTCATCTCTTATGTTGTTTGCTACCTTGACTAAACAAGTATAATAAATATACCCGTTTGTGCCTTCTTTTGGCACTTTGCCGGCCGGATAATTAATCATCTTCTTAAAATTAATTTATTAGCAAAAACCTTATCGCAAACATGTACAAAAATAATGCAAGCTACTGCAACTTGTGCAATTGGTTTGAGTTAATAAATATTGGAAGTCTTTATTTACTAAAGAAATCACAAGCCGGTACCTTAACTACATATTTGGTATTTGCAGAAAACCCCTGCTTCTAATCCTAATTCAGCGAATTGATCCTACATTATTATTCTATGATCCGAAGGTGTTCTTCATGAATTTTAAACATATATCAGTTTTAGGTAACAGGTCTCTTTGTACTATATATACCTTGTTTTCAATCTGCATCAGAGACACTCTTGAATTTGGTTTTTGTGATATTGTATCTAGTGATCGAACTTAGATCAGCAAATTTGGAGCACATACATTTTTACACTTGCTTCTAGATTTTTCCCTTCTCTTGTTTGGTCTCCTCTATATATGTGGGTGGGCTTGAGAGGCCTGACATTGACGGTCTCTTATCCAGAATGGAATCCAACTTCCAGGCATGGGGAATGAATTTCCCATCTCTGGTCATGGACTCAACCCACCCAGTACTTAAAAGAGTACTTCTCTAGCTCTCCTTGGCTAAAACCATTCTCTTAGGGACTACATCTAAGTAAGGCCAATTTTTTGTATGAATTTTGTAAATAATAGAGTATTTTTGAAATATATATATATATATATATATATATATATATATATATATATATATATATATATATATATATATATATATAGGGTGGGTACCCTACATTGACTTACAAAGGGAGATTAGAGTTTGCAAACAAGAAATTCAACAGTTAAAGACAGCCTATTACGAATTATCCACAAGGTTAGAGGCCATAGAAAATCCAAAAACTCCTCAAAATCAGACATTCTTTAGAGGAGAAAGCTCTCAACAAGAAAAGATACAGGCAGCAAAACAAAACAAAGGACAATATCTACACCAAACGATACAAACCATAATTCAATAGAAATGGAATGTCCTGATCTCAGTTTCCATTGAAGGTAAGCTTTTATTACAAAACTTAGTTGTCTTAGTAGATGGCGGTGTAGATCTAAATTGCAATAGAGAAGGCGTAATACCACTACCCTTTTTAGAACCTTCTATAAAAACTTTAAATTTGCATGTAGAAATTCCTTAACTATAAAAGGCAAAGTAGATCAGTTATATGTATGTAATAAAATGAATGGACAAATGTTTGTCCACACTCCTGCAGTTATAGTAAAGAATCTATCTAACAAGATAGTTATTAGGACGCCCATTTTACATAATATTTTACCAGTTTCTGTAATAAAGGAAGCCATTATAACCACTAAATTAGGAACTCCTTATCAATTTATATTTATCTCTGCTCCCACACCAAGGGACTTGAGTACTAACCACAAAGTTGCTCTAAGAAAAGGAACATCATTTATGTTCTTTAAAAACATAATTAAAACGAGTCAGATAGAATCAACAATGTCCTTTTTATAAAAGAAACAGTCTTTTCAAAGGGAATTACTAAAATATGTATAGTGACATTCCCAATGCTTTCTAAAATCGGAAGCAACACATTGTTTCTTTACCTTATGAACCAGAGTTGACATAACATAACATCCCAACCAAAGCTAGGCCCTGCCAAATGAATGCAGAGTTATTAGCTTTATGTCAAAAGGAAATAAAAGTTCTTCTAGACAAAGAACTTATCAGACCATCCTACTCCCCATGAAATTGTATAGCACTTTATGTTAACAATGTTGCTGAAAATGAATGAGAAAAACCTAGGTTAGTAATTAACTACAAACCTCTGAACAAGGTTTTGTAATGGATTAGATACTTAATTCCCAATAAACTAGATCTGCTTAACAGACTAGTGAAGGCAGATATCTTCTCTAAATTTGACTTAAAATCTAGATACTAGCAGATCCAGATAAAAGAAGAAGATAGGTATAAAACTGCATTTGTTGTACCTTTTGGGCATTACGAATTGGACGTTATGCCATTCAAACTAAAGAACGCCCCTTCTGAATTTCAGCATATCATGAATGATATTTTCTCTCCATATCATGATTTTATTATATCTTATATCGATAACGTTTTGGTCTTTTCACAAACCATTGGCCAACATTTTGAACATTTACGAACTTTTAAAACTTTTATTTTACATAATGGGCTAGTAATTTCAGAACACAAAATGAAACTTTTTCAAATAGAGATAAGATTTCTCGGACACACTATAGCTCATCACACACACACACCTTTTTAAATGTCAATTGAATTTGTCACCGAATTTCCAGATGAAATTGTTGATACCAAACAACTACAAAGGTTTCTAGGAGCCTTGAATTATGTAGCTAATTATTACAAAGATTTAGTTGCAAACATTGTCTTACCCTGCGCTCGGTTTAAAAAGAAACCAGCGACTTGGACTCCTGAGCATACTAAAAAAGCTAAAGTCAAAAGCTTGCCTTGTTTAGCTTTACAAATCCACAATATTTTAAAAATGTGAAAATTGATGCCTCTAACTTTGGCTACGATGGAATTCTGAAAAGAACACCTAAAAGTAAAGAGGTGTTAGTTCGTTGTTGCTCTGGATTCTAAAACGAAACTCAACTACAGTCAAAAGGGAAATGCTTGCTATAGTAAAAAGCATCACTAAATTCCAAAATTACTTACTCAATCAACAATTTTTACTTCAAATTGATTGTCAAGCTTGCAAACCTATTATACATAAAGATGTGCAACCTGAGTTCCTAAACAAATATTTGCACGCTGGCAAGCAGAGCTATCTATCTACTATTTTGATGTGGAATGCATTGCAGAAGATACTAACTCATTATATTTTCTCACTCGAGAATCTTTTACAGGTACATGATTCCGTCCTAAGGGAGTGGAATGCCCTTTCGAGGAAGAGGCATTGCGCCGTTACCACAGCCATCAACCCTTGGCACCACCAGGCGGAATCATAACCACTGAGCAGCTAACTTCGGGACTAACAAAGCAGGTACTCCTAGATTGCAAGGTCCTACTAGGTCCCCATCCTTATCTAAACCCTTGGTCTTCTGCACTACAGAAGAGCTTCAAGAGGCACTTACTCAACTCTCACATCTCCCTACAAAGATGCGGTACAAGCGCCACTACCACTGCAGAGCAAACCGACAAGAGATTTAGTCTATCTCATACTAGAGGGACTCAATTTACACCAACAGTCTTGGCTCATTTCTCAACGAGCAGGGAAAACTATTGAATACTACCATAATATACTTTTAGTCAGTGGTGTTTGAGTCCACCAACAACAACAGTCACCCACTGAGATCACCTGAACTCAGGTATTTATTGAGAGTCAGGTATTTATTGAGAGACTAATATCTTTATTTCTCTAGAGTCTGGCCTACCAGCTAAATACGCCCTTCATAGTACAATGCGAAAACAATGGAATCCAGTATTATACATATTGGGATTATATTGATGTGTTTTACAACTCATTTTTTGTCAAAAATACCGACTAAACTCACACTTTCTACTTCCAGCTCAGGTCTCTTATTCTTTCTTAACCCATTCCAACCTGGTTTTATCACTAGTGGAAAACCATGGGGAAGGGAGGGGGGAGATATATATATTTGCAGAGCTTGAACCATCAACCATCTCCTTACTAGCACTATTCGAAGAATGGTACGACCTTCACCCTACATTTACTGAAGCTCAACCAGAAGATTTGTATGCTAGCTAGATTGAGGCTACCTTTTCCATAAGATATGAGATTCCTTGGATATGGCATAGCCAGTGGGAGGCTCACAATACCTCAGAAAATATCCCATCTCTCTGGAGAATCTACAAAATCCAAAGATAGAAAACTACCATACCATGAAGATCTTTGAAACTGCAGTTGAAGCTATTAAAACAGATATTACAGAATGGCAAAAGTCCCAAAAATCAAAGGGAACTATCTCCACACCAGTATCTCCAACCTTGAACGTGGAAGAATTGAAGGCTCGATATCTATGAAGCTATCCACATGCAACAAAAGAAGAAACAATGACTTATTGCCTAGAAACTGTTAAACAACATATTTCTATTATTTTTAAGGTTCCAGTCAACTCTATTACATTTACTACTTCTTCACTCGGAACCAGTGATCAAGAAGGGACAACCCGCCTTGGTGACTCAGAAGAAGAACTACTAGACAGTGAGAAATGAAGAATCAAGAAATAAAGAGAATTGTTGATCCTCAATCCTGGTTCGAGAAAAAATACGAGGACCGGTACTACTTACACCAAATCTGCTTAATGAAGCGAAGCATTCGGCAACTAGCTCCACACACTGCTGACTGAATCGAAATAGAAAATCGTATTCCAGTAGACGTAAACCCAGCCCCATTAGAGCAAGGAAACTAGGACTACAACCACAACTACATGAAAGACAGACATCATACCATGAGGTCCATACTAATGTGGACAAAATCTTGGGTCCAAGCCCAACAAATGGAAGAATGAAGAAGCAGCTACATCAGCAGTGACGTCAGCATATCACTTTCTGCTTACCAGCCCACATAAAGAGAAACCATCCTGGTTTCAAACGCCCACTGTTTCGGACGTGAATCTCTACTCGGTACACCTGATTTAATAAATTAAAGCGGGTCCACGAATTGTTGTATACAACAGCAAATTATATTGTATAATGTAATTTCAGGTCCAGTTCTACCTTTAGCTATAAAAGGAGGTCACCCCTTCGTTGGAGATCATCCTTCAATGTCTCATCTTTTATTTTTGTAAGTTTTTCTTTTCTTTTATTTTTGTAATTTTCATATCTATATAAGTTTGGTTTGTATTATTTTAATTGTTAGCTTGCTTTATATTCTTGATCTTGCTACAGTAGATGTACAAAATCTTTACGACATAGGGTCTTTTACCTTAACCTAGTTCCACCTGGTTAAAACCCTAGATAGTAGCAGCATCTAGTGTCTCCTGAAAGTCCAAATACTATTTGGGAGATAGTAGATGCTTCTTCTATGCCTTTCGATTGACAGAAATTAGAATATATAAGCATATGATGGAGTGTGTCTAATATTTGTTTAGGTGGAAAACTATCTATATTCCATTCGTAAATGGTTCGAGCATCATAACTGTTGGAGAAGATTAGTGGATTCTCTTCAGTTTTTAGGTCAAAAGGCATAGGGTTTGGTTTTGTTTCTTAATCTTTCTCTGCACTTACTTTTTAAAGAAGAAAAAAGTGAGGTATTGTCATAAATGTGAGGGGTATTTTTATAAAAGTGATATAGTGACCAATAACGAGTCCCTACTTTTCACAATGTGGTGACTGGTAGGGAGTCCCCACTTTTTACTGTGTGGCCCATTGCATATAATGTGGCAATCTATCCCCACATTACATAAAGTGGCTATCGGTGAATGATCCCACTTTTAATAATAATGTAGGGACTAGTACTGACCAGTTTCCAATGTTCATGATGTAGTGACCAGTAACGAGTGACCAGTAACGAGTCCCCAGTTTTCACAATGTGGCCCATTGTATATGATGTCCCATAAGACATAATATGGCAACCGCGACTATATCTGAAGCCACTGGGGGTGGACATCAGGTTGGGTTTTTGGGGTAACTGGCCCAAAAAAACTCGGGGTTGGGAATACAAACCCAATCAGTCGGGTGGGGGTTCAAGTTTGGGTTTTAAAACTCATTTGGGTTTTGAGTTATATAAGTCAGGTCTAAGTTCGGGTTTTTAGAAACCCAACCCATGCCCCTAGCGGCCAACTCATCTATGAAACAAGCGAACAATATCACCTGAAAAACAATGTTAAACATTACCGATGATTACACGTGGCCTTCGCCCAAAGAGATACAGCCATACAGGACAAGCCTATGAAAGAAAGAGGACGAAAACTGTCTCCATTCTACTTCCATGGAGGAGCGACCACGTAATGTGAAATATCAGGATTAGTTTCTGCACACAGAAAAAAACCCTTTTGTTGTTCAGCGTCGGAGCTGGCTCCATAGACGCGATTGTGTGGCGGTCGACGACGGAGACGGAGCTGCGGTGGCAGAAGAAACCGAACCCGCCTCCCATCCTCTCACTCTTCCCGCATTCATTAATTGAAGTGTTGACAGTTTTTTGTTCTGTTTCGAATCCTTCGATTGGTCGTCGGAGAAGTCCCCATTTTACTTGGCTTCCCTGCTCTGCTGAAACGCTTGGATCCAAATATTGGATGTAATTCTACTATTATTCTCCACCTGGCCGATTGTCGATTGACCCTACTGTAAACTTGTTTCCACATGCTCTACAGTGGAAAACGGGAAAAAAAAAAAAAGAAACAAGTAATGCGAGGCGAATCCCTTCACAGAAGAGTTTGCCAGAAACGGAGGAACTTGAATTCGTGGCATTGAAGTCGGGAAGTGGAACGACGCACCAAAAGACGCGAAGGGCCGCGATTCGATCGAGATGGAGGAGGAATTGGACGGATGGCCTCAGGCCTGATAAATGCCGAGTCTTTTCGTCAAAATTGCCGCGAGTGCGCTGAACAGAGGGAGAAACTTTTTAAAAGAAAATTAGAGTAATTATCACAACCACACCGAGAAGACGAGACTACCAATTCGCCTACTCCTTGAGACTACCGGTTCGCAAATCGTTCCGCCAAGTGGCATGCATTTTATTCGTCGAAGTTATCTTGAGGATCGTCCTCCTCGGCGAGTCCTCGCTCCTCCGAAATATAATCATATATTCTTCTTTTCTTTTATTATTATTATTATTTTATATGAATTATGATATGAAAATGGCGTGTGATATTAAGCGATACTGACGTGAGTCTCACCGTCTCAGGGTCTTACATAATTACACTGATTGAATCGAAGTGGGCCTCCAAATTTTACTCCGTATCATTATGGGCCCAAAAAAAGTATCTGGCCGTAGATATTAAGGTCGGACCCACTGTATCACGCAATGCCTCCTCACGCATCCACGTGTTTAATTTCGGGACCCACGTCGGACATTTCTTCTCAGTCCTCACTAATGCAAAATAAATAAATAAATAAATAAATAAAATAAAATGTCTTTTGATTTTCGAAGAAGATCCTTAATTAAATCATCAACAACATTACGGTAGTCCCCACTCCCCAGCGAGCCACATTTAAAAAAAAAAAAAAAAAAAAAAAAAAAAAAAAAAAAAAAAAGGGAATCTTGAACAACTTGCGGTGGGCCCAATCCGTTGGAACCGTCGGATCGATCCGAAGACGGAGAAGTTTGATCGAGTGAATTATTAATTAAAATTCGAGGTCGCGCGGCCGCCTCGAAAAAGAAAAGAGGGGGGGATTCGGGATTCCCTTCCCTCAACAAATGAACGAAAGGGACTCCCAAATCCCTCGACGCTGACCGTCCATTCAGACGATAAGGCTCGATCCGACGGTCGATTCATAATAATCATTCGTTTCCTCATTTCATCTGCGTTTCATTTCCCTCACATTTGGGACTCATTTGAAGCTTATTTAACGCCCGCGAGGGGGCTTAAACGGAACCTCAGGGAGAACCGAGTGCAGTAGAGGAAGTCGTCGTCTGGCTCTTTCACTTCTCCTCAGTCCTCACCTCTCTCTCTCTCTCTCTCTCTCTCTCTCTTTCCCTCTCTCTGTAGTACTGTACGTAGCGGAGAAAGAAGAGGAGATATATATTACAATATAGTAGTACCTAATAATGGCTCCCGGAGTCCCCCCGGTCCTGTCCGGTTCCGGCAAGCTGCAGGTCTCGTCGGCGACGCTCAAGAAGTCTGCCGGGTACGCGAAGCGAGCTTACGTGACGTTCCTGGCAGGGAACGGGGACTACGTGAAGGGCGTCGTGGGGTTGGCGAAGGGGCTTCGGAAGGCGAAGAGCGCGTACCCGTTACTCGTCGCCGTCTTGCCGGACGTCCCCGAAGAGCATCGCCAGATTCTCACCTCCCAGGGCTGCATCGTCCGCGAGATCCAACCCATTTACCCCCCCGAAAACCAGATCCAGTTCGCCATGGCTTATTACGTCATCAACTACTCCAAGCTCCGAATATGGGATGTAAGTAGTAATTAATTAATCATTAGTTAGTCAGTCACCAAAATTAAGTTAATTAAACTGGGTCGTGATTTTGCATGGCAGTTTGAAGAGTACAGCAGGATGATTTATCTGGACGCGGACATCCAGGTGTACGAGAACATAGACCATCTGTTTGAAGAAGCCGATCAGGGGTGTTTTTACGCGGTCATGGATTGTTTCTGCGAGAAGACGTGGAGCCATTCGAAGCAGTACTCCATCGGCTACTGCCAGCAGTGCCCGAAGAAGGTGAAGTGGCCGGCGGAGATGGGTTCGCCTCCGCCTCTCTACTTCAACGCCGGGATGTTCGTCTTCGAGCCCAGCCGGCTGACGTACGAGAGCCTGCTCGACACACTGCGAATCACGCCTCCCACTCCCTTCGCCGAGCAGGTATCTATATATACATATATATATATAACACTACCGAGTGGGGGGTATTAAGCTATTTACTCTTGAATTTTGATATATAAATGTGTCCGGTGTATATATATATATATATATAGTACCCCACCATGCAATCTGTTATAGGGGGCTTTCAACTTTTCAAGGTTGTGTGGGACTGGGATTTGTTACACAGAATTTTATGCGGTTGGAACTGAATAGCCACCAAACCGTTGCTTTCTCCGACCATGGCTGACTGTTACCTAGCTAGGGTCCATTTCGCACAAATTTTGTACGCGCGTAAATGATCCCAGGATTCTGTCGGGGTACCCTTCGATCTATAGTGACGGTAACACGTGTAATCAATCTATTGGTACGATTTAGATAGAAAAAACCCATTGGATCTTAACCAATACCAGTCCAGCCCATTGAATCTCTCTCTCTCTCTCTCCACTTTTCTTCTTTTTTTTTTTTTTTTTTTTTTTTTTTTTTTTTGTTTCCCAATATTGCATAATTGATTGTGGGAGAATTGATGTGGTAAGTTGGAACATTTTGGGCAGGATTTCTTGAACATGTTTTTTGAGAAGACATACAAGCCGATCCCTCTCGTCTACAACCTCGTCCTGGCGATGCTGTGGCGACACCCGGAGAACGTGGAGTTGGACAAGGTGAAAGTGGTCCACTACTGTGCTGCTGTGAGTTCATCCTCCCGATACCTACAGCTTTTTTACCTGTAACTCTTTGAAGCTTCGTCCGCTGGACTCATTAATTTGATCGACCATTTTTTGTGATTCAGGGATCGAAGCCGTGGAGGTACACGGGAAAAGAAGTAAACATGGACAGGGATGACATTAAGATGCTAGTACAGAAATGGTGGGACATCTACAACGACGAGTCCCTCGACTTCAAGGCAGACGACGCTGCTGTATCGGAGGGAGAGGCTTTCTCCAGGTCCTCGATCATGGCGTCCATGCCGGGACCTGCCATCTCTTTCATTCCCGCTCCATCTGCTGCCTGATATTAACATACTTATCAGTGCTTGCTACACTTGTTCTTTTTTACCTCCTTTTTTCTCCTAAAATAGACCATTAGACCTCCTTGCAAGAACACAGAGAGAGAGAGAGAGAGAAAGAGAGAGAGCGTCTTCGTTTGGGTGTTATACTATACTTCTTGCACATGTATAATTCATCAAGGGTGTGTTACTTTGTTATATTAATCAATTTGTAAGTGTGCGTTTTCATTAATTGTCACGGTGTGTGGCAGATAATTGCAGTGAATGAAACATTAGTTTTAATACACAAACGTTTCGGTCCTCTGGTCAGATACGCCTCTCTTCTTAATTTTGACAAATGGGAATAACCCTGTTCTTTCTCAAGCACAAATCAATTTAATGAACTTTAGACTATATATTCTCTCCCAATTCCCAAATTCTTTCTCAAACATAAAGCACTTGGATAAACTTTAGACTCATATTCTCTCCCAAATTGGTGTGTATTAACCCCTTCTTTTCTGATAGACGCCATTAGCATTTGAAGATGAATAATTGAATATTGATGGGACGGATATCCCATCACATACAGGGTTTATTCCTTGTTGATTTTAGAGAATTCGTGTGCTTTAGAACGAATCCAATTCATGTCCTGACTCCTGAGCCAAGATAATAAATGAACTTGGCCTTCCCGTCGTAGGTTCCATGGTTCTTATATGGAGTCGGGCGTATAGCACTCATCCACTGGGCAGTATTTCTTATCCTCGCGAGGAATGGCCAAAACCTCGCTTTAACCATCTCCACCCGAATGGTGGAATGCGCTCGAAAAGGAGAATGATGCGTTGTCACTTTGTTGAAAAAAGCATTTTGATTTCTTGCACCTGCGAATTACTGCTTTTGTTTTTTTTCGTTGGCCGAGTCTAGCAGTAGCAGAATTCGGATTCACCAATCTGTCCACGATCCATATAATTCAGTAGCTGACATGTAAGCGTGTCACAGGTCCAAACGAGAGTTTGGATGTATGCTCCATCAAGCAGCAAATCTCAGCTTAGATGACACAAAAGGACGGTTACGGCTGACATCAAGTGAGAGATTCAATCGGAAAGGGTTTGGAGGGTCCAAGACACCAACTTCGATGACTCTTCCAGGAACTATTCTGAAGAGGTATAACGTCCTATTGAGTCAGTGCCTGCTGATATCTAGGCTCGTGTTAAGTAGGGAATGAGACAGCTTATTAGACTAGAAAGCTTAGAAGTTTTGCAGCTGAGAATGTTTTCATTTGTTTCAATCGTCATCGAATTTTACGTTGGGGTAAGACTAGGCTGGGAGGTCTCCAAGTTTTGCTGCTGAGGGTGTTTCTCGCACGGGGAACTTTGTCATAGAACTCATAAAATCAGATTTATGAATATTTAAAAGTCCAAGATGTCATCACATAGCTCACCTTCTTCGTCTCGATCGTCTTCTTCCAGCGTGTTGTTGAAGTCTTCAAAAAGAAATGGTCCTCGCCCTCTACTTTTCCTCAACCCTGAGTCATTTTCCTCGATAATTTTAGTGATTTTTCCAGTGATGCAAGATTCCACCGTTTCTTTACTTTCCATGTCTTCAGCCTGTAGCCCAAGAAGGGAAGCACACTCAACATGAAACTCCGAATCATTAGATGACTGTATCAGGCCCACAATGGCTCTTGAAAGATCAGGAACATATCTCTGGATCTGAGGAAACAAGTTTGTCAGGCCACGGCAACATATTAGATAAACAAATAAACCCAGAATAGTTCAACCCTGTTTGCTAGCAAAGAAGATGAGACAAAAAAAGAATCTGAGAATCTTAATAGAAAAAATTACTTTTCTATTTTAAGCTCTGTGTTTCCTTATACGTTTCTCACTTTTCCTAAACAATTTGGACATTTAAGGTGTTAGGCGTACATTCTGTTTAAATATCAGTAAATCTCAATTCTCCGGGTGGTAACTGCTTTCACGAATAAAATGCTAACTACACCTTTAATCCAGATATTTAATCCATTTCCCTTGTACAAGGGTTACCTTCAATCCAGATATTTCATACCGCAACCAGTTTATTTTCCGGGGTACATATGCTACCATTTGTTTTCTTATGTCTCATCTTGGGGATTGATCTTTTCTACCAAAGGTGAATAATTAAAACCTACCCGCAAGCGGATGCAAATTGGAACCAGCATGATACAACATCGATGGTGATAATAAATGAGTAAAATAAATGTGAAGGCCTTGCTTAATATTAAAGCCCATAACCTGGAGAGAATTGAACACAACCATACACTACCTGTACAGCTCGTGCACTGAGGAAATCTCTGGCATATTTTGACTTCAAATCATCAAGCGCATTCTTCATTGCTTTCTTAATAAGATTTCTCTCTGTCTGAATCTTGGAGTGTGCTTGCAACATGAATGTACAAGCATGTTAAGGAATAAATGTCAGGTACCAGGATTGGTAGTAGTATGCGCTCGGTCACTAAAACCACAGCAGCATGTCCAGTTCATGAAACATGCATTAAGTTCATAAAACTGACGGCCCAATCTGCCAAATGTTAACAGACTATATACTGAACCACCGACAAAGGAGATAGTTAACACTGGACACAGAGCTGCTACGCCCCTTTGCAGTGGGACTCTTGGACATATCCATGGGGTTCTCCATTTTCATAAACAAAAAGATGGGAATAATACATTTGTAAAACAATCTAGTGTTTGAAAAATCCCAACTACCTGTTTTACTGGAGTACCTTATGATCAACTAGGTGAGTTGCAATAATCAAAAGTGCATGGCAAATCTCACAAAGGATATTTGCTGCTGAACTTGTGCAGAACAATGTCAACATGGCTGACTGATGGTAAAGTTTCCCAGTCCAGAATAGCACAACCCTCTCCGTCAATCATAGAGGTTTTCAAGGTCAATCCATAGCTTTTCCAGTCAATGCTTGTCAAAGCATTTAAAGATGATGGTGGGAAGGACCAGGGAGTGAAATCTTGGAAGTATAAAACCTATAAGGTAGCTTCACCATTAGATATCCAATTTAACCTAGTTTATGAACACACAAGGCAAATTACTCGTGACCACAACAGATGCATAAAAACACCAGTTCTGTCTCTTTTTGGTCATTCTCACTAAAATTTAAATGATGAGTGGAACATAACCATTTCAAAAAAAGAAGAAGGCTTAAGCAGCCACCAGTAAAGACCAGAATTCTCACCTTTGTTGTTTTACCACACATTTTCATGCAGAAAGCATTTGATGACTCAGCTACTTCTGTTACCACAATCACAGCTTCTACTGTCTGACTCCCAATCTCAATGTTTTCTTTAGAGCATGATACTCCATATCCGTTCTTGGGACTTTCACTTCATAAAGCACAATAGGCAAGCCGATCAAACATAAATTGTAACAATTACAGCAAAAATAAATGGTAATGGAGGTTATATAGGCATCGTCATAGTAAAATTGATATGTACAACATTTAGACGTCAGGATTTAGCTAGAAACTGTACTAAGAGCTAGTATGGACAAGCCAAATCTTCGTATTTGAAAGAAAACAGATTCAGGAGAAGTGTTAATTGTTGTTTCAAAAGTATCTCGATTAAGAAGTTGATCTTGGTTGTGAAAGATCATTGCAATGAACAACAAGCATTTTACTGAATAGAAGGATTTGGTTCATTAGATATATGTTCAAAAGAAAAAAATATCCTTAATTTAGGAGAAGACAAAATAATCAAGAGTGATAAAACTGGAGTCTGAGAAATTAAGCAATCACCGTCGAATATCATAAGGATGGGGAAAATTATGCATAACATATAAGAAAAACTAAGTTAATAAAGTCACAGAGATTGGAAAATGTAAAAATTAAAGAAGTTCGGATTGCCAGAGTATAAAGAGCCACTATACCCAAATCCAGTAGCAACCTGGTTTGCTTCAAATTGCCAGCATCATTATTTCAGATAGAAGTGCACACTGGTAAAATTGTGTTTGCCATTTACGAACGCAAATCTACCCCTCGACACCTGTGCCTGTTATAATCTACGAGCAGGGTGAACAATCAAACTCTACCCCAGAAGCGACACCCATATCTTGTCCTAGTGGGAAGCCCATCATGATATGATAATAAACCCTACTCCATCCTGCCTCCACTAACTCCCTACCATTGTCTCCACTAACTCATAGCCCTGAATATTTTTCTTTTAAACATGATAATGGAAGTAAGTTTCTTAGGAAATATTTAAAACACATCCACAGTCAAACATTGTTTGTAGATTAACTTTGGTTACGAAATGCAATTCTGTACTGCTTCTCTGACTATCATGGCAATGATTACCACTAGATAAACTGGAAAAAAATGGAAATGTGAGAGAGTTCCGTTACACCATGCCAAAAACAACAAATTTTCGATATAGACAGAGAATTCCCTCATCTGTGGAAATAAAAGATTCAGTAGCTTGCAGAAACGATTTAGAATGCCTACTTTTTTGAGAAGCAGGTCTGACATGTCCTCTCGTGAACATTTCCATGCGTCAGAATATGATCAATCACACAAGTGCTTAGTTGTACATGACGAGGTTGGGAATCCTCAAGTAAAATGTCCTCGTTTGGCCCAACAAGATGTTTGCATCTTAAGCCTAAACTCTCAGCACGCTCAACTTGCAGTTCAACTACAACTTTCTAAAGCACATACAGATAACCAGAAAACATCAGGTTATGAATCACTCACTACTTGAACGCAGAAGAAACTAAAACATGAAAAGTTTAAATCCACCATCAGAGGCAATTGTATATATTGGAACATAGAATCACAAATAAGATGAGAATGCTATGCAGATGCCTAACAAAAAGAATACTAGATACAAATGCCTAACCCTGTAACCCGACAGGAAGAGAGAATTGAAAATCGCAAAGATGGCATACCAAAAGCACTTACCGGAAGTTTTAAGATGAGTATCTGCAAAAAGACAAATAAAATTGATGGTTGTTAACCTCCAAGAACTTCCAAAGCAACTGCCCCAATACCAGTCCAATGACCAGATCCAATTAGGGCAGGTTATGAAACCATCACATGTAGAGGAGTTAACTAGACATTACAGCAGAAATTTCAAACGTGGTGCTGTGAATATGACCTTTTGACAAAACTGTGTAATCCAAGGGATAAGTTCCTCAAAGCTCTCCTGGGTAGAGAAAGACACTTCACTTCCACTGAAATAAACCCGAAGTTACATAGAAAAACAATTGCCAGAAAGTTATGGCAACATTAGTCAAGCTCTTGACAGGAGAAAATGAAATATGGCCAGAGTAATACCTGAATGCACCCAAATTCTTTGATGTGCAAGGTAACCTCTTTAGTCTTCTTGACTTTATGGTTTCATTTATGTTTAAACGGTAATGAAATATTTCTTTGTCACACATGCCTGAATTCACAACAGAAGAAACAATCTAGTAATAAGAAACCAGAGCAAAATATAACTAGTGCAGTGCGAGAGTGACTTGTTTATAATTTCCTATGAGGATAAAGTTTCATTTATACTCTTCAAAAGTGCAAGTTTTTTTCTTTACAAGTTTCATATGAGAGAAAGATGGCAAAATAAGTGAAGCTTGATCAAGTTTCAAGCCTATTTTCATCTGCTCAAGCTTAAGCAAGTATTCAACACAATTTTGTTATGACGGACTGAACACGAATTACTAGGCTACAACTTGGAAGCAGTTGAGTTTAGCATCTGTTGGTTGGAAATCAGCACGTGTCATGAAATGATACTTATTCTTGAATCCAACTATGTAATAAATACTTCATACAAGCAAAACTCTTTCTTGAGTACTAGTCACCAAGCTTGACCTCTGCTTAGTTGAGAAACTGAAATCACCACTATACTCTGGATTGTTAACCCAGTTTTTTCAGTTCACTTGACCTTGATTCAAATAAAGTAATAGAAAACTGGTGATAATGTGACACTGATTACAAAATACCAATCTACACAGAACAGACATGAAAATTGGGAGTGTGATGCAAAGAACCACAATTCTTTGGGAAGTAATCTGTTTGAACTTTCAATGTATAAAGAATATGAGTTAGAAAACAATAATAATATACAACTTCAATGCTCTTGTGGAGCTTCAAGAGCAAGATAACATCTTTCATCTTCTCGTGGAGCTTCATGAGCAAATACCACTTGGATTATGATAGACCACTCAAGTTTTAGTCCTAAAGTCCTGCTGATGAATTCTGACCATCTTCGATGGCAAAAAATTAAATAAATATGCTATGTTTAGCTTCAAAGTTTTTAAATGTCATCAGTCCACTATAACACAATGCAATCATGCATATGATGTCATTATGCACTATAAAGCAATCAGCACAAGAGAAGGATAACAATAAAATCTCCTCTGTGGTTTTGATGACATATTCTATTTCACGATTGAAACAATCATATTAGGTATGATTTCTCTTCCAAAAAAAAAAATGTTAGGTATGATTTTATGCTGCACATATAAGTCAAATGCACCAGAAAACTCTTCAAAATCATGTTATTATAGCATGGATGCTTCTGCTAAGGTCGTCTCTCTTCAAAGGTCCCTCACACATCTCCATCATTACTAGACCCTTGTCCCAACTATTTTTGGATCTGATGAATTGCATTTCACCATTGTATGCGATCATTAACTGCACCCAGCAGCTCTTGCTAATATCATCAACAAACACAGATAAAACCATAATGAGTGATCCACTATCAAATTTAGTCTCAGCATTTGTGTCTTCTCAAATCATGGGATAGTACAATAAGTTATGACAGAAAAGAATCTCAGACTTACTTGTTGTTGTGAAGTCAATCACTCCATCTGTGCAGTCATAAGAAAAATTTTAATCAGACTAATTACTGAAAAGTTGTGCAAAACAGAGGATAATGTTAACTGAGTCTTGTGTCATGCATTATGTGTTTATTGGTAAGGATACTACCCCATTTATGTGCCAAAGTGTGATTCCTTGTGTATTCCATGCTTTGCAACTCTCTGAAGCTGATTCCTACACCAGTATCAGCAACTACAAAAAAAGTAGTATATGTTACTTAACATTATGAACAAGCTTCAACAAACTTCGCACTTTGCTGCTAAAACAGGTTCTACACTTAAAGTGCATTATCGCAACTCACAAAAAACCAATGCTTAAGAAGAAAGAATAAGAGCAGTTTCACTTCTAAGTCATGAAAGCAACCAAATCATAACATAGGATTAAGATCAGGGTATAGATAAAATCATACCAGATTTCCCAGTGTCACATGAGCAAGGGAAAATAAATATGGGGTAATAACACAAAATGATAACAAATAAAGATATAGGCAACCAAAACGGTTTAATAAATGAATCTATTACCTTTAATTTGAGTGATAGGACAGTCCAAACTATGCAGGCATGACACAGTGACAGATAATCGACACAAATTTTCAGAGATGCGGCACCTCCAAATTGCAGAGTGGATCAACTAAGCAGAACGTCAAAAAATAAATCAATGAATAATGAAAAGTAATTGGTATATAAAAGCAGTTGAATGAAAAGAGTAAGATGCCATATGTGGCCTTCAATTTTCTTACGTCTTTACACAGGTTTCTAGCTGGAGAAATCTCCATTGACCTTATTTCGTAGCCTGTTCAGGAAAAGAACTTTAGCTGGATGAAACTTTTAGCGTTCCAGTGTCAGAAAAAGCAGAAATACAATATAATCTATCCACTTTGGTTACTTGGACATGCGAACAACTTATTTTATGCAAATTAATATAAATATTTTCTATTAAACTGAGTAAAGGTGCAGCAATGACTTGAATTGTGATTCATTAGTCATTCGCTCTTTAAAAGCTAATACTGTATGCCTTAGACTAGTGTGACCAATACACGAGGTTGCCACATTGTCATCAACGAACTCCAGTGGCAAGCATTCAAACTGCTCAGCTGATTAACATTTTGTTCTCATCAAACACAGAATCCATGTATATCGATCATATACTTAGCCAATTCAGCACGACATGATGAACCTCCTAACAGGTACAAGATCAACTAAATGAGCGTAGTCCAGAGAAAAATAACTCAGATTAAAAGCAAATGTATCCGATTAACATTTTATACACATCCGACACAGGATCCGTGGTTGTATACTTGATCCTCTCTCTAACTCGGCACAAGATGACAAAGTTTCTCTCATGAACAGGATTACAAAATAAAGTAAACACTGTAGAAGAAGCTCTCGAAATTCTCAGATTAACAATTTCTGCACGTTCAGCACACGATCCATGCCTCTAGATCAGAAGATCCAGTTCCACGTTAGGTGTCGAAGGTGCTTTCGGGCTACACAAAATCAAAATTGTGCAAAGGAAAGTAAAAGAAGAGGCATTCCAGTCCATGCTAATGTCAATCAGACTCTCAAATTGAGCACCAAATAATGAAGGTTCCGTCAGCCGCATGGTCAAGTATATCAACATGTACAGATCTAGGTCACGCATTCAAAACATTTCAGATAATTTCAACAAATGATCCATGCGTGCAGATCAATATGCTCCAAGCTACCCTAGACCACTCGAGTTCTCTCGGCTGCAGGATGAACACAACACGGAATCATCCAATCCAAATGGCATTAGTTGCAGAAGCTCACCGAAGGCAGCAAGAAATCAGAGAGGAAAGGTGTTCCAATTTCCATTGGATGAAAGTCACAGAAGCAAGATTTTTCTCTGGAAAGTCTTGTAGGTGGAGAGAACACCGAACAGTGTGGCTTCTGTTTTGGCGGGAGCAGGCGCGCCAGCAGCGTCTCGGCCAGGAAAAAAATCACCGCCAGCAGAGGCTTCAATTTCTGACCGTCAGATATGATTTTGATTTAGATCTAACCACGGAGCGTGGAACCTGGACTCGGGACTCTTAGAAGAAAGAAAGGGTGAGCTTTTCCCTGATTAAGGAAAGGCCGGTATTGAAAGACCAAAATGTCCTTCGGTGGTCCAAACAGTATCCTTGCAAGTTCGGTATTTCCGTCTTATCCTCGCGCGGACGGCGGACCACCGTCACTCGCTTCGATCTGTCGGCTTCCCACCTAATGTCTGTTTCTGTTTTCGTGTTACCGGTTCATGACTCATGGAAGGGCTGAAAATGGAATGCGTAGTCATAAAATAAAAAAAAAAAAAAAAAAAAAAAAACTGCTATTTGCCTATTTCTATTAAAAAAATATTATACAATAACATTCTGAAAATAATTTCAATTTTTTAAAAAATTTTAATATAAATTTTGGACTTTAAATTTCGATAATACAAGTAAGATAAAATATCATAAGGTTTGAAAGTGCCACATTTCAAGGATTTACATTTTGGATCCGGATCTCCGAAATTCGAAGTTTTCGGATTCGGATGGGATCCGAATATCCGGATCCGATTATAAGTGAATGTATTTGAGGTACCCTGAAAGTTCGGTTGAAGACGCGAAGCCATAATCCGATGGCGAAGAGAATGCACTCATGGCCAGCGATAGTGATTAAGAATACACAAAAATCAGAAGTCTAGAGACAAAGGAGAAAAAGAGAATGGAGAAGGGATAGCCAGGAAAGAGGAGCTGCCTGGAAAGGAGCCGCCGAGAAAAGTGGAACGACTCATAATGGCTTACGGATTTAGGGATTTATAAATCATAAAGGGTATGAAAGGTATGAGAATAGTATCCGGATCCTGATATTTAGCGGTCCCGATACCATCATTTCGATTCCGATTCCGAATTCTCCTAATTTGGATCCGGATATCGGAAAAAGATCCGACGGGCTCTTTAGAGGCTTAAAGATCTTCTTTGCGAGAAAAAATCATTATTACAAAAATAATTTTATTTGATTAAATCTTTTTTATGTTAATCTATGGCAGTGTTTGGCATTGTGGACTCTTTGAGATATCTCTTTGGAAGAGTGCTTTTCAGAAAAGCTTCACTTTGGAACTCTTTCAAAGACAGCAAAACTCCGGTTGGTTTTAAAAAGAGATTAATTTCTAAGGAGGTTTCTCCAAACACTAATGTTTTTTGTTTTTTCCACAAAATGGAGTTTTTAGCCTCCAAAGAACTATGTCAAATGGACGTAGTTAGGGATGGCAACCGGGCGGGGCGGGGCGGGGTGGGTTTTTGGAAACCCGTCCCTGCCCCGTGAAAATTTGGGGAAACCTGTCCCCGCGGGTTTATTTTGTAAACCTATCTCCACCCCGCGGGGTTAAAAACCCACCCCGAACCTTCAAAAACTCGACCCGACCCAACCTGCCCCATTAAATATTAAAAAAAAATTAAAATATAAAATAAGTATAAAATAAATATTCTAAATATATAAACATATAAATAATTATAAATCATGTAAAATTAACATTTTTTAAACATAAAATTTATTAATATATTTTTTTTACATATTTACTTTTTAATGTATTTTTTAAATAAATATTAAGCAGGTCGGGTCGGGTTTTTGGGGCTTAAAACCCGCCCCCCCTTGAACCCATGGCGGTTTTAGCTCCAAAAACCGAACCCGACCAGCGGGGTAAAAATATAAACCCGAACCCGCTTTAAGCGGGTCGGGGCGGGGCGGGTTCCCCGCTAAATGGAACCCGCTGCCATCCCTAGACGTAGTTAGAGCCAACATATGACGAGTTAACTATCTTTGACAAAATTTCACGTACGACCAATGAGAAAATCAAATTGGGCAATTAGTATGAAAATATGGAAAGAGAAGATATGGAATCGGCGCATGAAAGGAAGGTGACAAACATGCAAGGTTTGGCTAATTAGTATGAAAATATATGAAATTGATGCATGAAAGGAAGGTAATAGACATGAAAGTTTTGGCTGGGATAGAATCGTGTGGTTGATATATATTTAAGGATTGATTGGGAAAGAAATATGAGATTGATATGTAACCCTTCAATCAAGCACTTACCATGAAGAATAGTCACGTATGACTATATAAGGGCAAGAAGGACTTGACACAAAATCATGACTCTTGAATGAGAATTATTTCGAGAATATGAAAAGGTTAGTTTTTCTGTGGTGTATTGGTTCTTTATCCATTTGCTTAGCTTATTGACGTAGGCAAGGAGATGAAGACGGTGTTGCAACCGATGTTGCAATTCACTTTCTCGTCTGTGCTGGAGATAGATTGAGTCTTTCACACTGGATGCTCGAACGGAGGGGGGGTCTGAGTTGGGATAATAACGCGACCACTCACGTTACACGAGTGGGCCAAGGTGAAGCTTGAAGGTAATCCACAATTTTTTTTACACTGTTAAACAAAGAGTGTGAACCTCTTGTAATGCCTCGGTGAAGGTTTGTAACAGCTCATACTTAGTGGATAGTTATTATACCGGGCTAAACAACCCTGCAGATTAGGAACAATTGTTTTGAACTGTGATAACATCTTGCTTGTCTTTTTTATTATTTATGTTATTTGCATGATGTTTGAGACGTTGCTTCAAGAGTGTTAAACACCCGTTCATTTAATTAACAAGAGTTTTTTCACACCTTATATTTAAAACAAGAATGTTTAGTTCTTCTAAAGAGCTCCAAAATAAAGCTCTTCCAAAAAGGACCTATTCATAGAGATATCTCAAAGAGTCTCTTACCAAAAAGTGTTGCCAAAAATAAAGATGGCTTATGCATTGCTGATAACATGCTTAAATATTTATATGCACAACTAAATCATAAATACTCATGTGGCACATGATCATATGATTCACAAAAGAAATGACAATATATATGAATCAGAATATTTCAACACTTATGATTAAATTTTAACTATAGTAGAGTGCCTTAAAAACATATTTAAAAAGGGCAAGCCATTATATCCTCTTTGTCATTGGAAAAGATATCAAACCCCCACTTCTATTATAATTTGAAGTATTAAATGAAAATTGGTTGTTTTCTCTCACGTAATTAGAGATGGTAATTTTACTGTTTATCCGTTTTACCATCTGCTAAATATCTAAATGGATAAGAAATGAAATTTGTTAAATGAATAGGAAAAATATAAATCTTTTACCCTTGAGAAGGAGGTTTACCCAAACACAACTATTATTGTAAGAATGACTCTTTCCCTAGAGGAGCTTGTGGCCTCCAAAGTGCTTTGCCAAATGCCCCCTTAGATTGTGTTCAAATGAAATGGAACACAACAATGTAGGACAATTGGAAATGCAACATAGAAGAAGAGTCTACATATTCTTTTTGGTTCCTATGCCATTTACAACCCCCAACATGTAAAGAGTTTTAACTCTCTTTAATTGTTGTGGCACTAGAAAATTATACCCAAGATTGAACTTTATATGACTTTATTATTAGATTTTTTCACAACATGATCAACTTTAATTTCATGCATTAAAGAATTCCTCCACCTTCAAGGAAGAAGACGAGAATTTAAAAATATCTGGTTTGCAAGGAATCTAATTAGGCCGAAATAGCTATCACTGATTCAACACTATGTCATAGTGGGGATCTCCCTTCCAATTCCAAGATATGCTTGCAAGTTAAATCCTATTTTGGCAAACTTTGTGTAGATATTTACTCAAAAAGGGGTTCTTTCAAAATATATATTCTTACAAGTGGACAATCAACGGCTGCATTTTAGCAAGTGCCCATATGCAAATTGACACTTTCAAAGTTTGTTTGGACAAATCAATAGTTGTTACAAGTCTCTTCTTGTGTTCAGCTTTAATTTGCAAAATGTGGTAATTTTCATCTTTTTATAATGTTGATAAACAATATAGTTATATGGCATTGTCAAATTAGATATTCATGAATCAAATTCTTTTCTCATGTCATGGTAGGATTGTACATATATTTTGACATATTGTGTTAAAAGTTTTCTTAGAAGATAGATTTATTGTTTCTTCTCATTCTTTAGGAAATTGTGAGATATAAATTTTTCTTGTTTACTCCTATTTAAAATGTTGGTTCTCTTTTATATTTTTTCCTTTTTATTTTATTTTTTTGTTTTACATAAAAACCAAGGACAGGCATCCATATCATAAAATAAGGTTAAAGTTTATGTAATAAATGGTCTCATAAATAGTTTCGAGAATCATATTTTTCACGTGTCTTTTACACTAAATCATTTGTTAACAATTGATGTTATACCAGTGTTTTAAAAACCGAACCGAACCGGCCGGTCCGACCCGGTTGAACTAGAATTGGAGGCCAATCCGGTTCTTATTGACTTAGCCCGGTTCACTATAATCAGGATTATTTTTGTCTTTTTGTCTATAGAAATATTAAGAAAATATAAAGTATAGGGCATAATATGCAATGGTTGAACCATTGGTCCAACCAGGTTCAACCAAGTTCAACCAAAATCGGACATATTGCGAGTTCAGTTTTTAAAACACTGTGTTATACTGGACTTATTAAAAATAAGCAAATTTTCGAAAATCCACCATGACTCTTGAGAAAATATTAACCTAGTAAAATTTTCCTGAAAAATTTGTTAATAACCAAAAAAAAAAAAAAAAAAAAAAAAAAAACAAGGAGGTACCTAATTAATCACTATTCTTTTTTTGTTTGCTAGCATTCATGCTGACTAAATATCTCCAAATCCAAAAAGAAGACCCGTTAATTAAGCAAAGTTTATATGTGCCCAAGAACTTGAATGCCTAAAAAATAATTTGTCAACATTATAAAATATAGAATGATTCCAAAGCAGAGGACACGACGATATTCTTTCACTAATGTGCTCACTACGTCCTCTAGTCTCGAAATTGAAAGTCGTATTAGTTGGTGGGGATACCGAACCGAAAAAGGAACAAAGCATTTAACTGGAGATTAGGCGAATGCTCATCCCTAATCCCTAATAAGGACTAGATGAAAGTGTTAACACACAACAAAGTTGTCTTAATAGATCTCCTCACTAGAAAGTTACAAAAAGCTTGTCTGTTTGAGTGATCCTTTATCACAAGCCTAGCTTCATAATTAATCATAGATGTCTATTTTACTTTTGATCTTTTTTTCACACCTCATGAAGATGGAGGCCATAATAACACATTGTGATTAGGATATAAACTTTCTTCTTGGTTGTTGTCATGGATATATATAATGAATTGTGAATAAAGAGACGGAACTTAATTTTTTTATCCCAGATCGGGAAAACAGATCGATGATTCGGAAGAAACCAGAGTGTGGACGAGGGTCGTGACGAGGGTGGCAGTGCCCAGAAAGAGAGAAAACGTCGGATGGGTCCTTTTGATTTTGTCTGCGGCCAGCTTCGAACGTCCACAACAACAAGCATTTGAATACAAAATCAGAGAACTCTACTCGTTCTACGGAAACAAATGGAAGAAGCTTATTAGTTTAATTTGCCCAAACTCAACCTACGGGATTTTATAATAATATGCCTATTTCAACATTTTTTTTTTTTTTTTTAAGACAAAAAAAAAAAAAAAAAAAAAAAGGGTTATAAAATATAAATTATAAAGTTTCATTTTTTCTGATTTTTTTTGTTAAGATTTTGTGTATTTTTAAATTTTTTTTAATTGGTTTAAAATATATTTTGAATGGTCCGGGTTTAAATGAGTCGAGACGAGTTGGGTCGAATTTACTAACACATCAGGTTTGGCCCTGGGTTTTTTTAAACCCATTTTAGTATGGGTGTCAATTTTACATGATTACCCGATCCGATTACCCAAATTATGGTAATCGGATGGATAAGAAACAAAAAATTTATGTTTCGATTACCCGATTACCCGATTACCCGCTTCTTAATCGAAATAGATATGAATAATTGTTATTCCTTACCCGATTACCTGATTACCCGGACGGTAATTTAGTAATTTTTTTAAACTACCAAAACCCATTTTGGTTTTTCGTCGATTCAATTTTTGGTCATAACTAACCCGGATTCGCTGAGCGTAGCCAGAGCCAATCCCCGAATGCCCCCGAGCACATTGCACGGGGCGTCACGTGTCCAGGCACTCGGGGATTGGCTCGGGCTATGCTGCATTTTGGCCAGCCGATCCGATCTCGCTCATAACATAGTTTTCCATTAAAGATTAACAATATTAATTAGTTTATAACTTATTGGCTCAAGTGGTCTTATGGGGTTTTTAGCTCTGGTAGGTCTTGGGTTTTTGGATCTTCCATACTTACAACATTGGGAATAGTTAGCTGTGGAAGATCTTGGTTCGGATCACTCATTCGAAATAAAATTGTAATTGGGAGTATCTATAACCAGATGTATTTGCCAAAATTACCCAAGTACATCATAAGTATTTCGCCATAAAAAGCATTTTACGATTTATGGTTTTGGCAACATTGATTCACAAACCGGCATTTTTGCAACAATTGATCTATGAGTCGTCCAAGGGCAATTCAAGTCAAGCAATGAGATATTAGACTCACGCAAACTTTGGTTACTAATTAAGAACTATATATGGGTTAGTTTAATTTAATTGTATACCCAAATTAAGATACAATATCATTAATTAACAATCAAGCTAATAATATGGTCCCTCGGTCCTACCTAGCTAGGTGGCTCGCTCATTGTTTAGCCCGAAATTGCTAATTAATACGCGATTAGCTAGTTAAGTGGACTAGTTACGTGGGTGAATTACTTCTAATCACATGGGAAGGATTGAGAGAGCCATGGACAGTCGTCCTTTTATGATAACGTATGCACAACCAAACGTTAGGCAGTATTGATGGTTGTTCATTTTTGCCTTAACAATTTTAGAAAAATTCAAATCAAGTAGACAAGTCCGAAGGGGTAAATTAATTACTCTTTTTTCATTAGATTAAGGGCGAACTAATCGATTCCTATTAGTTTAATTATAACACTAAAAATTAACAAGCAACCCTACCCGTGGACCGATGCTCGAGCCATTTTTTAGCTCGAGAACACTAAAAAACCCTCTCGGCCTTTATAATTTTTTGTTTGTCTTGTTAATTTCTAGTTTAGGGCAGTAATTTGAAGCTAATTATCATCTTAATAAGACATTTTATGCCTTAATTTATAATGTATGGAGTTATAGAGTCTAGAAATGTGGCCGAGAATTTAAAGAGAAAAACGGAGAATGGGCCAAAGCGAGAAGGGCCTAACCCAAAAAGTTCTATTCATGGAAAGAAAGGAAACACTTATAAGCCCACAAGATATTTTCTTCAATCCGCGACTGCTCTCCATGACATCTTAATTAATTAATTAATTAATTAATTAATTAATTAATTAATTATCTTTTGAAAATAATTATTAATATTTTTGAAAAAAAAAAGGATATATATATATATATATATATATGTTCAGAAGAGATATTAAAAACTGATCATGGATAAAAAAAAAATAATTATATGAAAATTGGATCCCCTTTTAAATTATTTTTTTGTGGGTTTTTCTTTTATAAATTATAATATTTTAATTAAATGGAAGGAGATCAAACCCAGCTGCTAGGTAGCTTATAAGTCAGTACGTAGATTTTTATGATATTTTTTTGTTTTTATTTGATATTTTGTGATGGGTTTCCATCAAGACCGAAACCTGCGGGGGGGAGAGGGGTGTGCATTGCAGTACCAAAAATGCCCCCGAGTGATTAGACAAGTAAAGATGCATTAATCAACTAATAACGAACTTAATTGAATGCATCGGAGAGATGGCACGTGTGATTAGTACGTATGATGAGATCGAATTAGCTGGAAAATTGAATATTTGATTATTCATTAATAGGGTTCTCTATAAAGCCATTTGCCTACCCTCACTTCCTCCTTCACCCAACCCTCTCACTCCCACCTTGTCTCCCCCTTGGCCTTCTCCGCACCTTCCTTCCTTCCTCAGCCTAACTGGCCTCTCTTCCCTTTTCTTCTTCTCTCTGCTCAAGAGAGAATGGATAAGAAAACCGGCGAGAACGCAGTACAGGACGTGGAGGTCCGAAAGGGACCATGGACGATGGAGGAGGATCTCATTTTGATAAACTACATCGCCAACCATGGCGAGGGTGTTTGGAACACTCTAGCCCGCTCTGCTGGTATACTTTTTTATATATATACTACTCATACTTCTCATCATCTTTTCTTTTCTTCTTTAATATTTTGCTTTCTTTCTTTTTCCTCCTCATCTTCATCATCCATCCATCTACCTGAAGAAATAAAAGCTGTGCATATATATATATATATATATATGTATATACGTGCAACGAGAGGATAATAATCGTGGTGATGAATTTTCTTGTACATGTATATATGTGTCATGTAGGGTTAAAACGTACCGGGAAGAGCTGCAGACTCCGATGGCTGAACTATCTGAGGCCGGACGTTCGACGGGGGAACATCACGCCTGAAGAACAGATGCTGATCATGGAGCTCCATGCGAGGTGGGGAAACAGGTGAGCTTTTCTTCAGATCCATATATTCCTGCTACTACTCTCTCTATATATTATATGCTTTTTGTAATATATAAATATATATATATATATATAAATAATTGCAAAAAAATATTGGTTTTTCTTGTGGCTGGAGTTGGTCTACGGATCTTGAGGCCTGAATCATTTCTAGGGTTTCACCAGCTTGATCAGTACGGAGATTTTTTTTTTTTCATATATATATATATATATATATAGATATATAGATATGTAAAATCCTAGAAGCTGCAAATTAAACCCTAGAAATCTTTCTTCTTTGGGATCATTTCTCTTGGCTATCATTGCATCTACTGAAGAAAAAAATAAAGATGAGTTTCTTCTTTCTTGGAACTAAATTTATTCTCATAAATGTTTTTTTTTGTTTTGTTTTCAGAAATTTTCTAAATTACATCATTTTTACTTCAAAAAACAAACATGAAAGGTTGTTCTATTAGGTATTTAATCAGAACAAGATATAGCCTGGTTGTCTTTATGATTAAATCTTGAAATAAATAAATAAAACAGGTTAATTAATTGAGTTTTAGTAGTCATGAAGAATTTAAGATTGTATATATGTTAATTAGTTCCAAAAATTAGCTATATATATAGTTATCAAACTCAATGTTAACATATATGGTAACTGATATCATTGTAATCTTATCTTCTTATTTTTTTAAAAAAATCTAAATAATGGTGATAATTAGTTTTAAATAAAAAAAATTTACTCTGCCTAATTCTAACTGAGGTGGCTGCCATGGCTGCCACAAGATTTGTTAGGTTTCTGTCTGTGGGTCCTACTGATCCTAACTTTCTTTGTTGACGTAATTAACTTATTATTCTTCAATAAACTTATTTACTTTTTATTGAAAAATTCTGAATAGAATGTTAGAAAAATTACTCACATAACGGACCAACTGCTACTAATTTCAGTATGGTTTCTCATAATTAAACCACTGGTTAATTTGGTGCATAAAGAGAGCATATATACTGATTAGTGAGTACAGTTTCACTGTTTTGTTTTTTTTTTAAGTATATAATTAGCGGTTGTTCTGTAAATAATCTGCATGCATGCATGATTAGTTGAACGAGAATGATATATATGGTTTTGTAAATTTAAGGAAACTTGAGTTGTCCATACTATATAGGCATAATCTATGACTGTTAAGCATCATGATTTTCGTTAATCCTGGGTCTATTTTTGGTCTTAATTAACCGGTTTAACAACTTAATTATCTGATCAACATGCAGTAAAAGCTCGCATGTATTATCGTGGTTTTCAATCAATGAGTTTTTAATGTTTCTGTCATTTCATGTTTCGCATCTCTGTCCTGGTTCTCTTTCTGTGTTTCTGAAGCTTTAAAGCGAAGTTAGATCAGAGAATGTCTGATCTAATCTGTTTGATTGAACCCTTAACGTTGAAATATGGTACTTAACGAAGATTAAATAAACAAAAGAAGAACAACATATATATATATATATCTCTGAGGACTAGCTAGTTTGAGTGTCTCTATTAATTAAAAACTCTCGTTTGAGAAATTTTTACATGATAAAAGTATAGAAGAAGAAGAAAAAAAACAAAGAGAGATGTATAGAATAATAAAAAAAAAAGAAAAAGAAAAAGAAAAAAGAATATATGTACGTCTTTTGATGGTGGATGGAATGCTGCATGGATTTAATCTTCTCTCTGATATAACTCGGAGATAATCTTTCTAACAATACAAAACCCATAATATTGGCAGGTGGTCGAAGATCGCTCGGCATCTTCCGGGAAGAACCGATAACGAAATAAAGAACTACTGGCGGACGCGGATCCAGAAACAGATGAAGCAGGCGGAGGCGCCGTACACCACCCAGAACAAGTACATCTCTCACGGCGTCGTCCGGGATCACCACCACCACCACCACGACCACCACCACGTGGACGCCGGCGCCGGCGCCAGCCACAGCTGCGGCACCAGCGACGGGCTGGCGCCGGAGACCTACTCTCCGATGTGCCTCGAGAGCGCGTCGACAGGGAACCCGGACGCGTTCCAGCAGCCTTCGTCTGCCGCCGCGGCCATGTCGGCGGACTCCGCCGAGGGCTTCTGGTCCGTCGAGGACCTCTGGTCCAACGAGTAAATATTCCGGCGCCGCCACCGATAAATAAGATCATCATCATCTTCATCATCATCATCATCTTGTATGTAATCAATCACGAAAACGAGGTTATATAGCTAGTGTTAGTACTTTAGTATATATATATATATATATATATATATATATATATATGTGCCTGTAAGATGAGGAATATGGTTTAGTACTGCAGCTTACTTACTTCGATCGGTTTGCTTATATATACGTACACTATGTATCGAATGGATAGAACTTAGAAACCCCTGTTACGAGCTACAGATATATATAGTTTTCTTTCTGGTTTTTCTTTGCTTTGCTTGAGAGAGAGAGTGAGAGGGAGGAAGAAATCAATCATCGGCCGGCGTCGGAGAAGAAAGAAGGATGGATGGTATTATTGCTTAGGCTGAGGGATTGGACTTTGGAGGTTGCTAGTTTTGATGAGGAAGATGATGGAAGTGGCACATGGTGTTAAAGAGAGGTGGAAAAAAACCCACGTGGTGAAACGGCCGCTTGGAAGGAATTGGGGAACGTGGGAAAACTCCGCAATAAAAGTTTTGTTTGGGCTAAAGCTATCCACCTTTTCCACATGGGTTTTTTTTCTTTTGGTATATGGCCACGTGAATTTGATGGGGACACAAGCCTAACTCCGAGCCTGAGCTTTAGATTTCGTTTGGAAACAGGCCTGGATATATTATATATGGCGAGCTACCTAGATATTTTGTTTCTTGTCTTTTGAATATTTGTGGGGCATATATATATATATATATATAATAAGTCAATTAATTAATTAGAACCGTTCCAAATCTTTTTTATTTTAAGGCACTGGAATATATATATTATGTAGTTCTAATTAATTAGCTAGTGTAAATTAAAAGCCTAATTAATTAAGGTCGTGATGCATGCATGCATGGGACAAGTTACTTTCGTACGTACGTCTTCCTTCCAATATTTTTACTCTCTATAACTACTTAACGTGCACGAATATTAATTGATTAATTAATTAATTAAGAGATGAATCGAGGAGTCGGTTTATGGTACGTGGGTTTGGTTCGAGCCTTGAGGGGACGGGAATAAAGACTAATGGTGGGGTCGGTGGGGATTGCCGGAAATGGAAAAGAAACGAGCGGTTTGGGCCGTCGAAAGCCGACGAAGGGAGGGTGTACTTTTCGGTTAAACGGGCAGACACGGCGGCGTGGAAAGGGAGGCGCCGACGGCGACACCACATGCCTGGTCGGCTTCCATTTCTTCCTTAATTAAGCTCACCTCCCGATTTCTCACCCGACGTTCACGGATATATATATATATATATATATGCGGTCTAAATTAAGTGTAAAAGGGTAAGAAGGGGAACTAATATATATACTAGTACTCGCGTAGGGTTTGGATCACTTGGTGCTGCGTTAGAGTAGAGCCTTGGTACTCTCACTTACCCTGTCGTATCGCAATATGGTTGGCAGTGCTGCATAAAAACTTGGCTGCATGTTGGCACCAGGTGTACAAGGCCTGTGTGTTGTTAAAAGAAAGTAAAATCTTTTTTTTTTTTTTTTTTTTTTTTTTTTTTTCATGAACCAATTTTTGTTGGAATTAAAATTTCGATTTTTATGGGTATATATGTTGACATTTGCCAAGAGAAGTAATGATAAAATTTATGGAGTGCTAGTTTAACTACGGAAGCAACTTGGATGTACTTGAAAGTCCGAGTTGGAAGGGTAGAGTGGGGCCGGGATCTGCTGCGAACAAAGTTTGTGCGTATGACAGAACCACGCCTGCACATGACCCAGGCGTGCGAACACTTTAATTTTTTTAAAATCCGCAATAAAAGCAGAGCTATTTAGAAGTGCTTTTATTTTAGCGGTGCTTACCGCCTCTTTCTATTGGCTGTACGTACCCATCCGCACAACCTTGTTCGCAGCAGATCCCGGCCCGATCGATGGAGTGGAGTTCACGCGGTTGATCCAATTTTTCAGGAGATTAATTTGTCCCTTGATACAAAGTGGTAGTCTGATTTTGACTTGACACCCAAAATTAAAGCCTATCCCAACTCGTTCTAGTTGTACAACCATGATTTGTACTAGGTCAAGAGGAAATCTGTATAAATAATAATAAAAAAAAGCAAAGTAATTACATATCAGATTATGTTCTTATAATAATATTTGTGTTTCCGTACTATTCCTTTTAAATTAATTAACCTCCATTTGAAATCCGAGATTTTAATTAAGAGCTCCAAAAATGAAGATCTTCCAAAAAGAGCTCAGTTATCTCAAAGAGTACTTCATCTAATTGTGTTGCCTGCCTAAATGATTTAAGGGGAGAGAATTCTCGTTCACAATGCTACCACAACAGCCGCATTAGCCTCTATTTGATCTTATCCATTAGACATTAATTGTAAAAAAGTCAAAAGTTGTGATAAAATATATGTTAAGTTTTTTTTCTTTTTTGTTGGTGCAAAAATTAAGCTGAAGCCTACAAGGAAGAATTAAGAAAAGGGAGGAGAAAAATATAAGAGAATTTTATGAAACTCTCAGCTATCTTTCTCTCTAATTTTTTTTGTTCACCATTCTTTATGTTACAATTGAATGAGTGACCACCTATTTATAGGTCTCAATTATAAAATCTCCCAAACCTTCTAGACTAGGTTACAACAAACTCATACTGCCAAGCTACCCATAACTCTTTAAAAATAACAAAGTCCTAAATTACCTACTATTGTGACTCATTAATTAACGCACATTTCCTAACTGCCTCCCTTGACCTAAGCATGCTACACCAGCCTAATCATGCTGAGCTTCTTTCTGAACTTCAAAAATATATCTACTTTCAATTATTTTGTGAAAATATCAATAACTTGCTCTTTGGTTTTGCAAAACTGAAACACAATTTCTTATTCCTTTACCATATCTCTAATATAGTGATATTTGATATCAATATGTTTACTTCGTCCATGAAAAACTAGATTTTAACTCAGTGCAATTGTTGAGTTGTTGTCGCACCGAATTGGTGTAGGACTCTTCTGCTCATGATGAAGTTTTGCAAGTATTTGGTGCTACCAAATTGCTTGAGACGCACAATACACTGCTGCAATATTCTCGACATTTGGTATTGACAATGCAACCACTTGTTGCTTCTTCGAGGACCAGGAGAAGAATCTCTATCCAAAACTAAAAACATAGCCAAAAGTACTCTTTATATATCCCATATCACCTGCCCAGTCACTGTTTGTGTACCCCACCAACTGGAATGAATTTGACGTGGAGTAGAGAATCCCATCATCAATCATACCTTTTATATACCGTAAAATTCGTTTTGCTGCTTGTAGGTGAGATTGATGAGGCTCCTCCATAAAATAACTAACAAGACCCACATTGTAGAGAATAACGTATCTAGAAGCTATCAAGTACTACAAACTTCCAATTATCTGCTTGTAATATGTGGGATTAACTTCAACTCTACTTCCTTCTTTTGTCAACTTCAACCTCTCTTTCAAGTAGAGGTGTAAACGTTATCCGATTACTAGTTATATCGTTCGATCGATTATTAAATGAAATAAAATGGAAATAAAATAATATTTTTTGCCTACCATTTATCCTTTACCAGTTTACCCATTTAATAATTGGAATGGAAATGGAAATGCTATTTTCGAATCTATTTATTTCGATTACCGATTATGCAGGGTATTATAGATATTTTTTATAGCATTTACAGTGAACGTGAAAACTGTGGATCGCAAAGGAGACACGATCAAGAGAACAACAATCACAAAGTAATTTGAAGAATTTGAAGAATTTGTGGATTCTGATTTTATTTTTCCTCTGATTCGTTCTTCGTAATAAATGTAATCAAATATAAAGAGAACTACAATTTTCTCTCGAGTTTAGAAGGAAGAAATTTGGGGATTTCTCGCCTGAGTGTGACAGCATTGAGTCTTCTGTGTAGCTGCAACGACAAGGAATAGAAACAACGACAGATTTAACCTGCGTATTGCTATTTATGAGGTTTTGGCTTTGGGTGGAGTTAAAGCTCGAGTGCACTAAGGACTCTGAGAACTTGATTTTTTAAACTCACAAAGGGTTTTCTTCTTTCTGAAGTATCAAATCTTCTCCCTAGCTGGGCCTTCTTCTTCTGCTACACACGATCGTAGTAACGTCGTTGTCGCTACAATGGCTCTGATCGATACCGTCATACCTATGATGCAACCTTTACGATCGACTGTAGTCGATCCTTTGTTGCAGTTGTGGCATGGCAGTGTTGTTCCCCGTCTAAATTCCCCTAAAGCTTGGAGTGATGACGAACGGGACGGGGAGGTAGAATTTCTAATAGGCATGTTGCATAAAGTCGGTCATGATACTTCCAATATGTCATGTTCTTTGCAGCAGTTTATTGAAATAGCTTGCCATCTGAACTAGAAGGAGACTTCAGCTTGGGAGTTTACCAGTCGAGAACAGAAGAGCATGGAGGAAGCCCGAGCCCAAGTGGAGGTTTCTTCCTGTTTGAGTAAAATGGAAACTGTCTGTGAAACAACAGACGAGCTCGGCGTGGTGCTCTGGGAGGCGTGATAATGATTGGTGGCGGCGGAGGCTCGTGTTCGGTAGGTTGAGTTTGATATTCAGCTCAACCAAATAGTAGTGAAGGCGGCTGAAGAAGACCTAACACGGGCTGAGCAAAGGCTGGAAGCTGTGAGGGCGTTGCCTATGCTATCGGAGGCCGAAGAGGAAAAATTTCTTTCTCTACATCACGCTTTTGTAGACTTCCAAAAGAACTTGGCAATTTTTTGAAGATTTTTTAATTATTTTATTATTTTTATTTTTTATCATATATAGTCCAAAGGGCCTAAATATGTGTAATAGTCTTCCCCTTTTTTTTTTTTCAATGGTGAGGAAGCTATATATATTTACCTCTCCTTGTTTGCCTCTTCTATATATATTTTGAATCGACATCGTCATTTGTAACTTAATCAATTTTTCATTGTCTTCATGGGTAAAAGTTTTTAAGGAATTTCCCATCAATAGAGAGTAGTTACCTTCCTTCTTGTGCAATCAAATTATAAGTGTCATTTGTGTAAACTTCTTGAACGACGAATGATCCTTCCCATTTAGGTGCGAATTTTCCCCCATCTCTGCCCTGACCATGATCAGTTTGCGTACAACTAGAACAAGGTCGTCTTTCTGGAAAGATCGAAGTTTTACCTTTTTGTTGAAAGCTCTAGTTAGGTGAACCTGGTAGCATTCTAGCCTTTGATGTGCCTCAAGACATTTTTTATTGAGAGATTCCAATTAATGTAGACAAAGTCGTATATTTTCCTCTTTAGTGAGTCCTTTCCAGATAGCGACTCGTATGAATGGAATTTGAATTTTGAGCGGCAGCATGGCTTCAACGCAATAAACTAACAAATAAGGCGTTGACTCTGTCAAAGTCTGGAACATTATTCTGTATCCTCAGTTGTTTTCCGCCACTATCTTCTTTAATATTTTGCATAGCATTTTGTTAAAGGATTCCGCCAGCCGTTCGCGACAGGGTTATATGTTGTGGACGTTTTTTGTTGGATGCCATATTTCTCGCAGAAGTTGTCCATGGCTTTGTTACGTAATGGGGTGCCATTGTCGGTCATGATATACCTCAGGACACCGAACCCATATATGATTTGTGTTCGAATAAAGTCAATCACAGTAGCAACTTTAACTTCTTTGTAGGTTGCTGCTTCTGCCCATTTGGAGAAATAATCTGTGGCCACAAGGATGTATTGGTAATTTGTGGATGACTTTGGAGTGATTTGCTGATAATGCTCATTCCCCATGCCTCAAAAGGCCATGAAACCACTATGTGATGTAATGGGGTTGGAGGCTGATGAATGTAATTAGCATGGAGTTGACATACCATATAATGACACACCAATTCCATAGCATCTCTCAGCATTATAGGCCAGTAGTAGCCTAACTGTTTGACTTTAAGGTGTAATTTGGGACCTGCTTGATGTGCCCCATAAACTCCACCATGCGCTTCGACTAAAATGGCTTGTCTTTCTTCTTTAGAGACACATCGAAGGAGAATACCGTCGTAGGACCATTATTATAGCATGTTACTGAAGAGGCAAAATTTGGGTGTGGCTCTTTGAACATAAGTTCGAGCTTTCAAATCTGCAAGTAGTTTCTTGTGTTCCAGGTAATCAAGGAATTGCTGACGCCAGTTCTCTTCCTCGATTATATAGACTGAAACTAGATTTGTTTCTTCTTCATTCGATTTCTCTTCTGGGAGAGGCACCACCCATCTTTCATACATAGGGATTTGTTCGGGCCTTGTGTCGAACTGTGCTAAGCTCGCAGCAACTTCTGCCAACACATCTGCTTGACTATTGTACGCTCGAGGTACGTGTCATAGGATCACGTTCAGAATTTTCTCTAGTAGTCTTTGAGCTTCTTTATGATATGGGGCGAATTCTTCCTTCCTGAGAAGTCTCCTGTTAGTTGTCTAATGAATAAGGCCGAGTCACCGAAGATCTCCAATTGAGTGAACCCCATTTTGACGACCATTCCCAACTCGAGAATTATCGCTTGGTATTCAGCCTCATTGTTTGTGCAACATTGGGATAAGATAAAGGAGTACAGCATTAGGTCATCTTTTGGGGATAGAAAGAGAACGCCAGCTCCTGCACCATTCTTTCATGCCGCACCAGTAGGGGTGGGCATCGGGTCGGGTTATTCAGGTAACCCGACCTGACCCAAAAAACCCGGGTATGAATTCCCAAATCCAACCCGCGGATCGAGTATGGGTTTGGGAATGCAAACCCAATGGCGGGTTGGGTCGGGTTTACTGAAACCTAACCCACGATTTTTATACTTATATATAATATATATACTTAATATACATATTTAACCTTATGAAATTTCTTTAAAACAAAAAGTCCTTCGATCGTATATGTTATTTTATAGTTGAACAGGGTTAATAATGGAAGACCAAAATAACTTATAACATGTTGCCCTAACCCTAAATCGATCTTCTCTTCCCCTTTCTCGATTCGTCTCTCTCGACTCTCCAGTCTCCATTTCTCAACTCTTGATTTCTCAATCTTCTTGTAGTCTCGCCTCTCTCCAGACTCTAGTCTCCAACTTGCGATAGATTACTTACAAACCACGAAATCTGAGTGCCCAAAGGCCGTCGACTTCGATTTGCAAAGAGGTTTCCTCTCCTCGACCTTTTATTTTATTTTTTGTTTCCTTTCTTTCCTTTCTTTATCTATCTGAAATTTGTGTTTTAGGTCTCAACAATTCTCGATTTCAGGAAGCTATAAGGCATGAATACCCTGATTATGACAGAGAGGTTTGTATTTTGGGTTCTATCTTGTTCAATTTTATTTTCCTCTCGTTTTACCCTCAAGGTGTCCGTTTTAGGTTAATTAGATAATGATTCAATGAAACACAATAGTTATTTATTTTTTATGTTATTTCATGATGGTATTTGGTTGTTATTTTAGTTCTACGGCTGAGGCGAACTCTGCCAATACTGAAAGTCAGCCAACTATAAATCTAGAGCAAGAGAATGCTGGTACTAGTCCTATTGGAACATAGGGTACTCAAATGAGTCAACCCAGTGATAGTGCAACCCAAACTCCAGAGTCTACAACAACTCCAATAGAAGTGAGAGGGATAAAAAGATCTTTTGTTTCAATAGTTTGGAATGAGTTTCAAAAATTTCAAAAAGATGGTTGTGACATGGCTAGATGTGATTATTGCAAAGTTGAACTGGAGGCAATTAGCAATAATAGAACATCTTCTTTATTTCAGCATTTGAAGAGGTGTCCAAAAAAGAAAAATACTGATATTAGGTAAAATTATTGTCTTCTACGCAACAAATGGGACCTCCAACCCTCACAAATCATGTGTTTAGTCCAGAAAGATTAAAAAGTGCTATCACCAAGTGGATAGTGTTAGAGGAACAACCATTATCAGCAGTTGAGAGTCCACACTTTAGGAACATGATTAAGGAAGCAAATCCTTTGTATCAACCCATTTCCCGTACTACTTTGAGAAGAGATCTCATAAAGAGGTTGACATTGAAAAGGCAAAGCTTCAATCGAGCATGGACAATCTTTCAAGTAGAGTAGCCATCACAACTGATATGTGGACTTCAGTACAAAAGAAAGGGTATATGTCTATTACTGCTCATTATATTTATGAATCTTGGAATCTACAAAAGTGTATTTTGAGGTATGTTCAATTTCACACTCATATACTTTTTTGATAACTTGATATTAATTCGCATATGTTTTTAAAATCTTCTATGTTTTACATTAGGTTTGTTTATGTTCCCTCTCCTCATACAAAAGATGTTTTGTTGGAATAACTTATATTCTATGTAGTTGTATATTTATTTTAAGGAGCGGGCTGCGGTGCGCCCGCGTTCTCATTTTTTTTAACGGTGAGAACGCAACTTCTAACGGCTGCATCGTTTATGATAATTTAATGCCAAAATTACCCCTCAATACCATCTCTGTCACCCTTCTTCCTTCCCCGTCCCGACTTTCCTCCCCATCTCGACTCCCCTTCCCGTCCCGACTCCCCTTTTTGTCCCGACTCCCCTTCTTGTCCCGACTCCCCTTCCCGTCCCGACTCCCCTTCCCGTCCCGACTCCCCTTCCTGTCCCGACTCCCCTCCCTGTTCTCCTTCTTCCCTTCTTGGCATATCTGTCTTCAAGCACCGTCGACCGTCTGCAAGCAGCAGGACCGCCGTAGACCATTTATGGGCACCGAGGATGACCGTTGAGTATTTGCAACCACTAGGACGCACTTTCGAATCAGCGAGCGCAGGAAAAATGATTGTGGGCTATGCACAACCTGATTTAGCTGCAAAGGTTGAACGCCTCTCTTCTGATTTTGGTACAATAAGCCTGATTGCCCTAAATATTTTTTTTTATTTGCAAGCATTTGCGACAGATCAAACACGTATGATAGTGTTTAAATTTATATTTGGTTTATTTTATTTTGACTCTGCTTCTCAACTACTAGATTTCAGTTCATTATTATGCTCCCGAATAGTAGATTTTCTGTTGAAATTTGTGTGTACTTTATTCTATTTTGATTATGTTTAAAGGTAACAGGGTCAGTTTTGTTTAACTTTCTGTGAAGTCCTATTTCCAATGTAAGTTTTTCTGTGGAGGGGAGTTAGAAACCCTTTCTCTTGTTTACTTCATAAGACATCTTTCAAGAATAAACCTTCAAACAAAGGTTTAAAGCCAGAATAATTGATTCCTAAAAAAAATCCCCTTGATCAAGAATCATAATGGCTTCATGGATGCATTGAATGCCTGAGTGTTTAGTCATTCCTCTTGCCTTCTTTTGAATAACCATTTCTATTATGTAATTTTGGTCATCATGCAGAATATACAAAAATGTCATTGAGTTTTTAGGTTTCTTGTATGATGTTGCTGTCAATGGCCGAAATGATAGTAAAAATTACATATTTGTCAGTCCTATGTTTAGTAAATTACACATGTAGAAATCAAATTTGGGTTCTACATAGGGGTGAACTTTTCTTAAATGTTTGCAGGAGCGAGCCAATGGCTAGACTGTTTGGGAATTGAAGAACCTTCTGCATTTTCTTAGGTCATGTCTTGGCAGTGACTGCAATGGGCGTCCTGTTTAATTTTTGGTGTCCTGTTTGTTATTTATAAACTCTGTGGACACTTGGAATGGTACTTTGAGACATGCATGTTTTCTGGTGTACTAATTTAGAGTTGTCCTCTATTACAAGATATATGAATCTTTGACCTCAGGTCCCTCGCATGCTATTGACATGACTAAGAAGGTTTTCCATAGAAGTATGATACAAGAGTCTAGATTCTTCTTTTCTGTAGTTCCTGCTTCACATTTAATTTCATTGTGCTAAAGTATAAAAAAATTCTTCACCCACTTTTAGCCACTCCTCATGTTTGTCGTGCCCGTAATTTAAAATTGCTGCAAAGTTTTATTTTTTCTTCAAGTGCTTATTTGGTTTTGCCATGTTTTGTATTGTCCGTTGTTCATGAGTTTCAAGCATTAGGTATTGCATTTCATTCAGATTTATTCAATGTTTGCTTGGATTTCTCCTTTCTTTTATAGGTTTGTCATTGCATTCAAGTAACAGTGCTATAGATTATAATTCGTATAGACTTGAAATTTTTATTTCTTTATCATGTAGACCGTTAATTATGAAGTAGGTCTTAGATCACCATAAATTGGATGTTATTTGAGTAGCATTTCTGCAGTTTCATTCTTATATCCTCACCATGAATGAAGTCAATATTTTAATCTCAGAGCCACATTCTTGAAGTGGGATGTTCAATTTGATTGGCAACTTGTTTGTAGCTGTGGGAGCATCCAAATCAAGCCAAAGATTTGTTCAAAAAGGTATAGGAAAAGTCCTTCGACTATGTTCATTGATGAAATTGATGTTTTGTGAAGGTAGCATGGGGTAGGGCTTGGAGGTCTAATTACCATGCTTGACCTCTGTTATGGTTTGTTGTGTACTTTGTTACCTTCTATTTCTCAGCTTCCTATCCTGCTTGAATCATCTAGTTTTTATTTCAGCAAATAATAACGAAGCAATTCAAATGCTACAATGGTTATATATTTGAACTTGCCTGAGTATGGCATCTCTTACCAATATTTGTAAGAAGGGCTCTGAATTGAAGCTTTATTTTGCTTTGTGTTGTAGGTTGTGTTGATTGAGAATCATATAAACTCAGGTCCTTTTCTTCACAAGTTTTAGCATGCTTGCTACCATTCCCCGGATGTTGTCCTCTGAAAATCTGGCAAATCCTAATAGGGAGGATTGAAAAAATGATATGAAATCATAAGAGTAAACCACATTTCATGATGAATGCATTCTCATTCCGTTTAGAAGTTATTTACTTCTGGTTTTAAGTCAGGATCTGAAGTAACTTTTGATTTTGTGTTTGTTCTGTAGGCAATCCTAAGCTGAGTCCTGTGCAACTTTTGGAAGAGACAGAAAAGTCTGAAGGCAATCCTAATGAGCTTCCTATTCAGCACTGTACACTTTTTGAGAACAACTCTGGGCCAAAGAAACTTCAAGTGGTGAGCAGCCCCTAAGTCTTCATATATTTGACTCTTCTTAATTTCTTTTTGTTTTAGTTGCAGCCCCTTCATCTTCAAAAAATAATATGTTGTTCTCTAGCCTTGATTGTGGAATCTATTGCAGTTCAATGGTTCTTGTTGTTACTTCTTCAAAGGATAAGTTTTAGCCATTAGAAAATTTTAGTTCTTGATGAGAGTCCACACTTTTTTCAAGGTTTAGCCATTTGCACCTCAATTGAGAAGCTTATGCTGGCACATTTTTCAGTATGTTTAAGTAGATGGCAGTGATTTGGCACTAACGATTCATGGAATAATACTGGCTATGTCCATTATGTGAGGTTTTACCTAACAAATATTATTTCTAACAGTCCAAGGTACTTCATTATATTAAAGTCATTTGGTCCCTGTTTTTCAGTACCTAAGTGAATTGAATTATCATTCAGTTTTCATTCTATTTCACCTAGATTTTCAAGAATTATTGTTAGGACCGGGCTACCTTGTGCCCGTGTTGTCACAGTTTGTAATGGTGAGAACGTAGCTTCTAATGGGAGGGGCTTTAGTAGTAATTTTATTCCAAACTTACCCCTGACCCGTTTTATCATTGAACCGTTATTCCTACCCGCACCGACCCTCCTTCCCCTCCTGCCCCGATCCTCCTTCCCTCCCTCGGCCCGACCCTCCTTCCCTCCCCGGCCCTCTTCCCTCCTCGGCCCTCTTCCCTCCCCGACCCTCTTCCCTCCCCGACCCTCTTCCCTCTCGATCTCCCTCCTCCCTCAAGATCATGCTCCCGCTTACTAGGGTTTCTGTTTAAAATTTTGTTTAGTTTATTTTATTTTGATTATGTTTACATTCCTGTTTAGTTTATGGATATTTTGATTATGTTTAAATATTTATTAAGTTCGTTGTATTGTGATTGGGGTCTCAAATTCTACATTTATGTTCAACATTATGGTCCTGAGTACTAGATTTGTTGTTTCAATTTCTGTCTAGGTTATGTTTATACCTAACGAGTACAAATATGCTTAAATTTTTGTTTAGTCCTTTTTTAATGTACCATGTTAGTCCTCTTTCTAACTTGCATACCTGCATTTTGATAGATATTTTGGACTGGGCAGTGGTGCGCGCGCGTTCTCACATTTCTTAACGGTGAGAATTGTGATGGTCACGGTTAATAAGTTAATTAAATTTCATTTCCAATAATACCCCTTTTTCCCTTTTAACCTAATTTTTTATTTCTATCATCTACCCTCCTGAGCCCTCGCGACAGATTTTGCTCCCGAGTCCTCACGATTGATTTTGCTCCCGAGCCCTCGCGATTGATTTTGTTCCAGAGCCCTCGCGATTGATTTTGCTCCTAATCCCTCGTGTCTGACTTTCCTCCTGAGCCTTGCGACTGATTTTCCTCCCGAGGCGTTGCAACTAATTTCCCTCACGAATTTAAAGAGATGGTGCATTCTGCAAGAGCGGATATGTCAAGCCAAAAAAATAATGTTGTTGTTGGGGTTGCAGAGACTGTTAAGGAAATAGAACAACAGCCAAATTCAAGCACATATACTAGTATGAATAAAACCGTTAAAGGGTATTTTTGGAATATTTAATATTTTTTGTGGGATATGAATAAAATTTTAAATTATACAATAGATATATAGAAGGGTATTTCTTGTTTTTTATTAACTTTACAACCACTAAACAGTATTTCTGAAATATTTAATATTTTTACTAGGATATTATGGGAATTTTGAATTATAGAATACTTATATAGAAGGGTATTTTTGGTTTTTTATTAACTTTAAAACCATTAAAGGGTATTTTTTAAATAATTAATATTTTTTCTAGGATGTGAATAGATTTTTAAATTATACAATAGTTATGTAGAAGGGTATTTCTGGTTTTTTATTAACTTTTAATATTTTTCCTTGGATATGAATGGAAATTTAAATTATACAATAGTTATATAGAAGGGTTTTTATGGTTTTTTATTAACTTAAAAACCTTTAAACGGTATTTTTGAAATATTTAATATTTTTTTGGGATATGAATAGAATTTTAAATTATAAAGTACTTATATAGAAGAGTATTTCTGGTTTTTTTACTTTAAAACCATTAACTTGTATTTTAGAAATATTTAATATTTTATATGGGATATGAGTGGAATTTTAAATTATACAATGCTAATATAAAGGGTATTTCTGGTATTTTTGAATAACTTTATAACTTATGTTAATTTAATATTTTATCTGGGATATGAATGGTATTTTAAATTATACATGCTAATATAAAGGGTATTTCTGGTATTTTTGAATAACTTTATAACCGTTAAAGTGGAAACATAACTTCCGTTAAAATTTGTGCAGCCTCACGGTGAGGTCGCGAGTGCACGAAAGATTTCTCGTTATTTTAAAATACTAATTAATTTTAACCTTGTTCTTTTTATAGAACCTTGTGTTCCCAGAGTTGTCTTAGCAAAACTATTTGGTGATGATGATAAGGAGTGATTTAATGGTAAATTTGTTTGTATTTAATTATTTTACTTTGTTATTTATTTTTTATTTCTTTTTAACTAACATTGTTATTTTTGTTGTTCTTTTGTAAGAATTTTATACCAATGGAACTTGGAGCATTTTATTTATGTTATTTATGTAGGATGTGCAATTTATTGTATTAAGTAGTATGAGACTTGAGAAATGTATGTCATTATGGATTTATGGGATACGTAATGTTGATTTCATGTTGTATGACATTATTATGACCATATCTTGTAATTTTTTATTTTAATTGATGTTGTAAGCCAATGTAATTATTTATTTGAAGGAGTTTGAGATGTGGATGAAGTATTTGTATAACTCTAGGGTTTTTTCTATATTTTGATGGTGATAAAGAATGTATATTTTATAGTTTTAAAGGTTGTAAATTAGTGAAGTTTTTTTCTCTAATTTTCTGTAATTTTTTTCCTTTTTTTTCATTTTGTTTGAATTATTAAAAAAAATCATGTTAATGGGACTTAAGTCGGGTCGAGTACGGGTCGGGTTTGGGTTTGCCCAAAACCGGTCGGGTTTTGGTCGAGTCGGGTTGGGTACATGGCGGATTTTTAAAACCCGTTCGGGTTTTAAATGGGTTCGGGTTTTGAATATTTAGGTTGGGTAGGGTTCGGGTTTTCAGAAACCCAACCCAAACCCGACCCAGGCCCACCCCTACGCACCATCGAAATACATTCTCCAAGGAGGTAGTATTTTGATGTAGAAGATCTATTCATCAGGTCATTTTTCGCTTACCTCCCATTCTATTGGGATGGGGTGATCTGCTAGAAAATTTTCTAGTGCTTGTCCCTTTATAGCTTTTTTACAGATGAAATTGATTTCGAACTCTGCCAGCAATATAGCCCATTTTATCAACCGTCCAGAGAGCATAGGTCTAGACATTATGTATTTAAGGGGATCCGTCCAAGAGATCAAATTTGTAGAGTGTGTCAGCAGGTAATGTCTCAGCTTTTGGCTGACGAAGATAAGAGCCAAGTCAAGTACGTATTTTCAATTGGGGAGTAGTTAAGTTCTGCTCCAACCATCATACTACTTAGATAGTACAATGCGCGTTCTTTTCCTTGATCATTAGTTTGGGTAAGGAGGGCAACCAGAGACTTTTCTTGAACATCAATACAAAGGGAGAGTGGTTTTCCAGGAACTGGAGCTGTTAGTACCGATGGCCGCATTAAATAATCCTTAATACTTTGGAATGTTCGTCGAGAGGACTCATCTCATTGTTGCTTGCCTTTTGGACTGGTAGTTAATTTGAAGAATCAAAGAAAGAGATGAAAGGTAAAACCGGTCCCACCGGGTATGCCAAATTTGTGAACGTGAAAACTGCGGATCGCGAAGAAGATGCGATCAAGAAAACAACAATCACAAAATAATTTGAAGAATTTGAAGAATTTAGGAATTCCGATTCTATTTTTCATCTGATTCGATCTTCGTAATAAATTTAATCAAGTACAAAGAGAACTATAGTTTTCTCTCGAGTTTAGAAGGAAAGAATTTGGAGAATTCTCGCCTGAGCGTGACTGAATTGAGTCTTCTGTGTAGATGTAATGGCAAGGAACAAAAACAACGACAGATTTAGCCTGCGTATTGGGTTTAGCTTTGAGTGGAGTTAAAGCTCGAGTGTACTAAGGACTCTGAGAAGTTGAATTTTTAAACTCTCGAAGAGTTTTCTTCTTTCTGAAGTCTCAAATCTTCTCCCTTTCTGGTTCATTTTTTCCATATATATATATTATCGAAGTGTGTTATCTTCTTCGATCCTATTTTTACTCCGTTGCTTTCTCGGTCTCAACAGTTTCTTGGTGGACCAATTTTGCAGCTAATTTTAAGCGAAATTGTCGTAACAAAGTTGGACCGGAGAAATCTGACGTAGTATAATTGATCGATTCTTTTGCGGATTTTGAGCGGGCAAATCAAAACTTGATGATGTGGTGCATTTGGATGACATGACACCTTTGATGATGTGGCACTTTTGGGTGGCACTTTTGGGTGACATAGCACCTTCGATGTCGTGGTGCATTTGGATGATGTGGCACCTTTGATGATGTGACACTTTTGGGTGATGTGGCACCTTGGATGTCGTGGTGCTTTTGATGGTGTGACACTTTCAGGTGACGTGACACTTTGGATGTTGGTTTGGATCTAGTATGTCGATTTGAATAGGTTTGATGAGCGCTTGATCTTGGTCTTCTGATTGGAATTAAAGTTTGACACTTAGACTTGAGATTCAGGGCTAGCGTGGACCTCCTTTTTTTGCCTTACGTAGGAGTATGATAAAATATGAGTATACATTTACATTTTGCCCTTATATAATTTTAGCATTACTTTTAAATTTTTAATATTTAACATTGTAGTAGAAAAGTATCTACAATATCCTTTTTATTTTTTTACTATCATATATACCTATTGATTAATTTTCATTTCAAAAAGCCCAATCACAAAGTAAACTATATTGTTTTAACCTAAAATAAAAGAATTTTTAAACTTATAAAAATATAAATAAATAATTTTAGGTGTTTTATTCTGCTTATACCGTGTTGTAATGGTATTATACTATTGTCATGTCTTTTTAAAAAAATTTAATATTTATATATTTTTTATGTGTTTACTGTTTATTACCAGTTTATTCCGCCAAAAATTCAGAAATAATCGAAAATAATTAGAAATGGAATAAATCAGAAATTAATCAGACGAAACCAAAATAGTATAAGATACGGTAATCAGAAACGGTACCCGGAGCATGCTGTTCTATTTCGTTCGTGTACCGTTTACAGCCCTACTTCCATGGGTGTTCTAATTGGGTAGCAAGTAGACATGTTGAACTGGGCCAGAATGTCACGAGCATACTTTGTCTGAGATACAAAGATCCTCTCCTTGAAGTGTTTCACCTCAAGTCTTAAGAAATATGAAATGGGACCTATATTTGTCTTAGTGAACTCACAAATCATTGCCTCCCTGAACTTGGCAATCATGTCTTAACAATTTCCTGTGAAAATGAGATCATCTACATAAAGGCAAACAAGAATCATATTAGAGGACTCCTTCACATAAAGAGTGTGCTCGTGAGAGCATTTGTCAAAGCCATTTTGCATAAAATATGTATCAATGTCCATGTACCATGTCCAAGGAGCCTGCTTAAGGCCATAAATAGCTTTTTTTAAGCGATACACCATGTGTTCTTGACCAACCTTGATGTACCCTTTAGGATGATTCACGTAAACCTCTTCCTCCAGTATACCATTGAGAAAGACAGGCTGGACATCCATCTAATGAATTAGCCACTTCTTCTGACTTGCAATGGCTAAGATTAAGTGATTTGTATCTAGAAGATCAACTGAAGCAAAGATTTCAAAGTAGTCAATACTGGGTTTTCGGCTATAGCCATTGACTACCAATTGAGCTTTCAGCTTGTCTACTGCTCCATCAGGCTTGTACTTCATCTTGTGCACCTACTTAACACCAATGGGCTTCTTTTGAGCTAGAAGTGTTGTAAGCTCCCAAGCATCATTCTTCTCGACAGTTGAAATTTTCTTTTTCCATTGCTTGAATCCACCCATCATCTTTTGAGGTTTTTTAAAAGGTTTGTGGATCACAAACTACAAGAAAAATAAATAATGATCTCCTCATTAGTAGGATCAGTATCTTTATAGGTTACATAGTCTTGTAACTGGGCTGGAGCTATGGTTTTCGGACTAGCCAGGCGACTTGTTGTGGGCTCAGGAACTGGTGATATATGAGACTCTTGAGATTTAGATGGAACTGATGATGTTTGAGGCTCTTGAGACGTGGATGAAATTGATGGATTGAATGACGACTCCTCAATCATGGATGAGTCTGGTTCAGGTTCATCTTCTGGCATGAAGACAAGTGGATTTTCTTTCTGCTCTTTACTCCAAACGCATTTTCCATCTTCTTTAAAGAGTACATCTCAGCTAATAATTATTTTCTTTGTGAAAGGTTTACATAAACGATTCCCTTTTGTTACATCATCATACCTACGGAAAATACATTTTTCTATTTTATTATCCAACTTCTTTCTAAGTTCACACACATGACAACTTCTACTGAAAAAACTTTAGGAATATGCTTAATTAGTCTTAAGCATGCACCACACAATCTCCATAATTTTTCGGTTTTTCCTCTTTGGTACTCTATTTTGTTGTGGTGTATACTTAGCAGTCATGTGGTGCTGAATTCCACACTCAGTAAGATATTTTTCCCTAGCAAGATATTTAGTACCTCGATATGTTAGGAAAATTTTGATAACATGGTCACTTCGTTTCTCTACATATATAGGACATCCCTAAGTCTCTTGCCTGGAGACTTCCTCAAGTCTTCTACTTGGAGTGGGATCGTGTTTAGCGCATGTTGCTTAACACTTTTATAATGTATTTTCATTTTGAAGAATAAAAATTTGGCGCTTTTGCCCAAGCTTTTTGAGCATAAGCTATTTTACATATACTTCTTTATAGATGAATTTTTTATGTATTTTAAAAAAGATGAAGGTTGATAAAAAAATTCTATGAGATATCCCTTTGTAAGAGACCCTTTAGGAAAAGTTTTGTTTTAGAACTGTTAGGACCAAATTAGGTGGTCCTCTTTTTGACATAAAGATGTGGTTGTAAGAGAGGAAAAGTGGAAACAGTCCATGTCTTTATTTAGACATGGAGTATGACACGATGGACAAACGTAAGTAGTACCCTTGAGATAAAGGTCATAGTGGAGCTTATTGTGGAGCTTAAACTTGGTCTGCTCTCTACTGTAAAAGAAAGATGTTATAATTAACAAGGTGAACAAGCAAGACAAAATTGAGAGGATGTAGAGTGAAGAGTTGAGAGATCTAGAGAATCATCTCAAGAATCACGAGAGAAGTACGTTTTGAAGCTCTCTAGAGAAGAGCAACAACCAAGGGGGAGCCTTGGTGTTGTTAAGGAAGTCAGATACTGTGGTCTCTTCTACTCACATGTGTGTTGAGTGAATTATATATCTTTGTAAATTTGTAGTCACTTTTTGCTTTGAAAGTTCATTGTTGTAATTTTGTTTTACAAGCATAAATAAGAGTTTTTGATAGGGATTAATGCCCCGTAATACAAAGGTGTGTTTATCTGTATTTCATCAATATTGTGTGTACGTTCCACTTCCTATTTTCTATTTGTTAGCTGTTCCAAATTCCAAGTGTTGAAGTCAGCTCGGTGTTATAACAGCTCACTTTGCGACACCTTACCAGAAGTGGGACCTACAAGAACTCTTCAGTAAAACATAAGTGTTTGGTATCGCTCTTTGGTAAAGGACTCTTTTGACATGTCTCTTCGACAGAGTACTTTTAAGAAAAGCTTTATTTTGAAGGTCTTACAAATAACTAAACACTCCTATTTCAAATAGATATTAATTTAAAAAGAGGTTTATCTGAATACAAATATTTGTGTAAGAATGACTTTTTCCACAAAAAAAGAGATTTTAGCCTCTAAAGATCTACGCCAAACGGGCCAAAATCTGCTAAGAGATTTATCTAGTGGCTCTTTTCTCCAAAGAGAAGTTTTTTTTTACTTAGGACTCTTCCAAAAAGTGATATCACAAAGAATGTAGCAGAAAAGAGTCCCAAAATAAAATTCTTCCAAAGTGCAGCCTTCTTAAGAGCCCATCCGAAAATGTAAATGAAAAGTCAAACATTTATTTATAGGCCCACCTCCCAGCAGGAAGAAAATGACGTATCATCTGGAGTCTTGCGTTTCATACACAAAAGCAGCCCACTGGCCCAGGCCCATCTTAGTACACGTTTTGGACTTGGGAGCGCGGGACCTTCCCCTTCTGTGCTGTGGCGCTCGTTAGAGATATTGATGGCGACGACTTTGAAGTAAAGAAGAGAAGAGGGTTTAGGGTTTTAGACTTTTGGTGTTGGCTCACATGATCCATCCATCCCTGTTGCGGGACCATTTTCAGTAATTCAGAATTCGTTTTGATTGCGTGTAATGATGGAAATAGTAATCTGAATTCTGAATACGTTAGTCCAGGCATTTTGGGTTTGATCTGAATATATTGATTCTTCGCGCGCATCAGTCCATGGGTAGGGCCTGTTGGAATTCACTTCAAAGAACTTTTCCTGATTTAGCGCGGGCGGAGTCTCAGTCATGCCAGCCGTTGATTGTCTCACCTCCGGTGATCCGAGAGTTCATCTGGGGAGAGGTTGACTGCCGCAGTTCCGTCTCGATTTTCTAGTTTCATAATGACCAAGTTTGCCAGCTGAACTGCCGCAATTCCGTCTTATCTACTTCTCCTCGCTCCTTTGCCATTGTTTTGCAGTCATTTAAAGCTTGATCCTCAAGAGAGGCAGAAAAGGTAGATGGATTGTTGAAATGGATGAGATAAATAGCATTTGTCCTGACCCACTCTCCGTTTTGTGACGCTTAATTTCATTTCTCGTAAACTTTACAGGTCAATCAGTGACATTTACATTTGAGAAGGTGAGATTCATTGGCGCAGCGTCGTGGTGCCCACCAATAAATACGGCAGTCCACGAATTTGATTTTTCATGATATTTTCTCAACGTTTGTCCTATTGTTGCAATTAACGACAGTTTGTTTCCTTCAGAACGATTTGTGTTTTGACTTTAATCGAAATCATTTTATCTTGAAAAGAAAATCGATGAGGATTTTTTGGACTTTGATGTAGGGAACTCCGCCGAATAACGGTTACGCTGACAGTTGGAGGTTGGCAGCAAGGAGAAGGAGGTTTGGTGGATCTAATGGCTGATCTACCCAAAACCCACCAAATTGCCCAGTTACCAAATAAAAGTGAGGACAAGGACAACGATAAGGAGAAAGAGGAGAAGGATACGGCGCCGTCGGCTAACCAAATGCACCGCTCAAGTTCTCGACCGCAGCTAGATGTTAGCGGAGCTGCAATTCAAGGCAATTTTGAGGAGAGGAATCCCACCATTCTGTTACCCAATCAGTCTGATGATATATCTCATCTGGCGTTGGATCTCGGAGGTTAGGGGTTTGGTTTTTTGAGTGTCTTTTCTGTTTCCTGCTTGCTATACCCTTGAAAGTTAGTCTTCTCCGAAGATGCTGCCCGTGTTTGCTCTATGTCATTCCGCATCCCAGATTGGGGAGGTCCTTTCTTTTCAGTATTGCCGTCATTTATCCATATTCACGTTGATGGCAGTTCGACTTATCTTTGTTTTGTGCTTATTCTTTGTACATTTTAGTAATTTATTCCACTTCTGCACATTCTATTCTGTCTCGGATACAACTCTTCCTCTACTGCTGTTTTCCTCTGTTACCTTACTTTAATTTTATGTTCTGTTCTTTGCTATGTGTGAAGGATATTGCACAAGGTTGCGCTTCAATTGATTCCATTTGGAAAATAATTTTCAAGGACATACCTCTCTTGACTGCGTCCATTCTGAAGTTCATCTGCTTTTATGAGTTACAGTGTGACTTGGTTCGATTTCTCTTTGTCCTCCCATCTTGCTGTTTATTTTGTCTGCTTTTACCTTTCAAGGGTGTGCCTTCTTTGTTGGTTGTGCTTTTCATGCATGTCTACTTACTTCTGGAAGATCTACACATTACATATAGGTACCTTAGATAATTCACATTCTAAAATTTTTTGTGTTTCGAGATCATCTCTTCTCCTAACTTTGGTCTTCAGTTAGTGAAAACTTCTTCCCATAGTTGGCCATGTCAATGATACATAACCGACATTGGCCTCTAGATATTGAATATTAACCTCTACATATTGAATATTGGCCTTTACCTATCAGATATTGGCCTATGCATTTTGTATACTGGACTTCCATGTAACAGGCTTATCAGTTGCTATAGACTGACATCTCCAATATCCTATTTTAGGGTCTCCAAGACAGATGGAATATCTGACACAAACACTCCTGCTTCCTCTTTGTTTCCCGTGTCTTTTGTCCATTGCTTCAGTTTCGTTTTATTTTTCCGTTGTTTCCTCCTTTTTTATCTGTCTTCTTGATCTTTGAAGTGTCCTCATCATTTCAATCTGCTCCCACCTCCCTTAAGAAAAGGATAATTATTAAAAATGACAAAAAGAAGAACATAGATAACCTGCTGATCAGCCTCAAGGATCAGATAACTTAATCTGCAAAATAGTGTCTTTTATTTGTTTGCTTTATTACTTATTTATTTATTTTTGTGTGTGTCTGGAGACGAAAATCTTTCATTGTGTATGCCTGCACATGTATTGTTACAAAGGCTTCATTCTGGTTTTAGAAAATATTGTGGTATTTGACTTGGGCAACATAATGTAATGGTGAATGGTACAAATGACAACTTTTTATTGTGTATGCCTTCAGTGATACAAAGGATTTATACTGGTTTTTGCAACTGTTCTGGTATTTGACTAGGGGAAACATAACAAACTACTGCTTATTACAGTCATTTGCCAAGGAGTTGATCCATTCCAACTTGAACTTTCATGTGGTGTTACATATGAATATATTACTGAAATTTAGGAGAAAACATGAAGTTTGAAATGGTTTCTTATACTGTCAAATACTTAATAGGTTATCTCTTGAAAGTGTTTTATCTACTTGGCTTGAAGATTTTGAAGATACAGGTAGATCAGAAATGATGGGGACTGAACTGGTGGACAACTCTTAGAAAATGCACTTCTAGCAACAATATAAAGAGGGGCCATGCTAATGGAGTCCTGCAGTCATTCACAACATTCTTGGGGCATGGCTCTAATGATGCGATGCAATTTTATTTTTCTATTATTATATTAATTATCTTCTTTATGATTGGTTTGGGTTCACCTCATTTAACGATGCTGAACATTGCATTGGAAACACCAGAACTTTATTATCCTGAATGTGAACATTGGTTACGATGGTTCAATTTGATCCTCATTACACCTTTACAATATGTTTCATGATTGTCCAACACCATTACAACGTGTTTCACCATTGTCCAACACCATTACAATGTGTTTCACCATTGTCCAACACCATTACAAAATGTTTCACCATTGTCCAACACCATTACAACGTGTTTCATCATTGTCCAACACCATTACAATGTGTTTCCCCATTGTCCAACACCATTACAACGTGTTTCACCACTGTCCAACACCATTACAATGTGTTTCACCGTACTCCTCCCATTCAGTGGCCACAGTAAATGCTTTGTCACTTCTAGCTTTGGCCAGGAAACCATTGCATTCTTTCTGGATCAGAGTTTGAAGCTAATTGATATTATTGCTTGATTTCAAAGGTAAAAATAAAAAGTTGTTTTGCAGTGGCTTACTTGATGATGCATATTTCTGGGTTGTAGTAGACGTACCAACCAAATGACATACGATGTGATCTATCAGTCTATGAGAGTATAATTTGGGTTTTTATTGTGGGGTCATGTTTAGAATAGTCTAATTGGTGAAATTTATTGATTCTGCAAAGATTATGATCTGATGGCTTAGCCATGCTTCATTGTGTGCTGCATAGTTTGTGAGTCTATGTATAACTAATAACTGTTGTTCGTTTTTGTTTTTGAAAAAGTAATAGCTGGTATTCATCTTGAGTGTCTTTGCCAAACTTTGTTGCAGATTTAATTAGTTTATGCGGTACATGATATTAAACAGTGACCTTTCTATGTTTGTTGTAGGGTCTCTTATTAAATTGGTCTATTTTTCAAGACATGAAGATCAGCCTGCTGATGATAAGAGGAAAAAGCGTATGAAGGAGAAGCTGGGTTTCTCCAATGGCACCAGGAGATATCGTATTCTTGGTGGGAGACTCCATTTTGTGAAGTTTGAGACCAGCAAGGTCAATGAATGTTTGGATTTTATTTCCTCAAAACAGCTACATCGTGGCGGTATGTCTAACCTGATTTACATTAGCTGGTTATGAACTCTGCTGTAGCTTTCTCTCTATCCTTGGAAACAAAAACCCGAGAGAAATGAACCAGCTGCTATTTTTGTGTGTACATTTTTTTTTCTCAAGACCTGATATGATTGAAATGAACATTGGCAGGAAAAGATTCGCCTTCCTGGTGTTCTGGCACTCCCGCTGGTGAAAATGCTACTATAATTAAGGTAATCTTTCCCCAGACTTTTTTCTTAATGCCTTCCGTCAAATTTTGCACTAGTTCTCTCTGTATTTTCCTCTAAAGATTGTCTTTGTTCGTATGGCTATACTTTTGAGCTCAGTTTTGTATTCTTGTGAATCTACATTTAATTACAATCTCTGAGAAGGCCACAGGTGGTGGAGCATACAAATGTGCAGATATCTTTAAAGAGAGGCTTGGGGTTAGTCTTGACAAAGAAGATGAGATGGATTGCCTTGTTGCTGGAGCTAATTTTCTACTTAAGGTGGATCTTGACTGACATGTTTATGTCTCTTGATTTTTATGTTTCCAATACTCACACAAAAGTGAGGTGTTGTTGCATGAAGTGTCAATGCTTATTTTCTTATAATGATGGGTTTTTTAGGCTATTCGTCATGAAGCTTTCACACACATGGAGGGTCACAAAGAGTTTGTGCAGATTGATGGAAATGATCTATTTCCATATCTTCTTGTCAATATCGGCTCTGGTGTTAGCATGATCAAAGTATGCCCTCGAGTTCCTCTTGTTTATCTGTTTATTTTATTTGTCTAGAATCATGATACTTGGAAAAAGTTGGTCATGTATGTTGGTTTGATATAGGTAGATGGCGATGGAAGCTTTCAGCGTGTTAGTGGAACTAATGTTGGAGGTGGCACATATTGGGGCCTAGGAAGACTTCTTACAAAGTGCAAGAGGTGATATTTTTTTCCCTCTGTGCATGTGATATATAACTTGATATTGTAAGATGCATGCTTAGAGGGGGGGGGGAGGAGGGAGGGGAGGGGAGGGAGGGGAGGGAGGGGGGGGAGGGAGGGGAGGGGGGGGGAGGGGAGGGGGGGAGGGGGAGGGAGGGATTCTGGTCCTAGCCCCTCCTATTCACTGATATAAATAATAATTATATGTATGCCCTTGTATTAGGGTACAGTACTAAAAAAAGCTTAACCAGTTCCAAAGGGTGTAAAAATTGGAAGAGTAGTATCATTGTCTAACATAACCAACACATGCCAAATGCTCAGAAATGGGTAAAGTAACCAAAATACTTTAATATACTCCTGACATTTTTTTCTGTTCTAGTTTTGATGAACTGCTGGAGCTTAGTCAACGTGGTGATAATAGAGCCGTTGACATGCTTGTTGGAGACATTTATGGTGGCATGGACTATTCTAAGGTGTATATCTTGTTTCTTACTTGTTTTATGTTGGAAAAATTTACAAACTAATGCAAACAAATATCACATGAACTATTTCATTATTTAATCTGGATGAAAAGAACTAGCGAATGTCTCGATGTCTATGGTGGTGTCAATTCCAACTATTATTGGTAATAAGAATAATTTCTTCTTGGGAAAATTTAGATGGTCGTTTAATGTGTTGGAGTCTTTTCTCACATTAGTTTATTTGGTTGAAGCACCTTATGCTCATATAATGACTAAATGCTTGAATGGTTTTAGATTGGTCTATCTGCATCAACTATTGCTTCTAGCTTTGGGAAGACTGTTTCTGAAAATAAGGAGCTTTCAGACTACAGACCTGAGGATATATCACTTTCCCTGTTGCGAATGATTTCGTACAATATTGGTCAGGTGGGAGGTGCTCAAACCCTTGTACTTCTTTCTTTTGTGTTAAAGGTAGAGTTGCTTTTGTAGGTAAGGCATAAATGACTCACACATGCAGAGTGGATACTCAAAGAAAATTTCTTTATTGGGATCCAGCTATGTCTTCTAAGGCAAGAGTTTGGTCATTAGTTTGATATCATGAACCGCATATAGGTTGAAATTGTGGTAATGCAGCAAATTAAGTTACACTATCTTCTTTCCTTCTTTCTTTTTTTTTTTTTTTTTTTTTTTTTTTTTTTTCATATTGCATTCTTTTTTTTTTATTAAGATGCATTTTCAATTGTTTCCTTCTTGTAAAATAAAAGTTAGTTCTGACACTTGAGTTAAGTAGGGAAGGGGAGATAAGTATCTCTTGGAAACCTGGATTGATGTGTGTGTGTGTGTGTGTGTGTGTTTCTTTCTAAGTTTTTTTGGTTCTTTCGATTAAATTATTTTGTCATTTCTCTTTTGTCATATGCATCTATATGGTATACATCAGGAGTAAACAAATCCGTTGGTTCACAAACTTTTCTCTTAAAACATCTCTGGTCTAAACAACTGACTAGTACCTCATGTTTGAAGCTGGGAGCAGTGGGGCTGGTTAAATGAGAAAGCTACCCTGGTTTGACCCGCTCGGAGTGGGGATGGTTTTAAAACCTGCCATGTGGCACGGGGACAGGTTTCTGTATGAAATCCTTGTAGGGGGTTTGATTAAAAAAACTCAACTTGATTAAGTACTATACAAACAAATTACGGGTCTTTCAAGACTAGTTGGGCAGAGTGGGATGGGTATCTTCGAGTTTCATGGGGATGAGTACCTTTGGATTTAGTGCGGACGGTTACCTTCGGATTTTGTGTAGGGATGGGTACATTTGGGTTGTTTAGGGATGGGTACATTTGGGTTGTTTAGGGATGGGTACATTTGGGTTGTTTAGGGATGGGTACATTTGGGTTGTTTAGGGATGGGTACATTTGGGTTGTTTAGGGATGGGTGCATTTGGGTTGTTTAGGGATGGGTACATTTGGGTTGTTTAGGGATGGGTACATTTGGGTTGTTTAGGGATGGGTACATTTGGGTTGTTTAGGGATGGGTACATTTGGGTTGTTTAGGGATGGGTACATTTGGGTTGTTTAGGGATGGGTACATTTGGGTTGTTTAGGGATGGGTACATTTGGGTTGTTTAGGGATGGGTACATTTGGGTTGTTTAGGGATGGGTACATTTGGGTTGTTTAGGGATGGGTACATTTGGGTTGTTTAGGGATGGGTACATTTGGGTTGTTTAGGGATGGGTACATTTGGGTTGTTTAGGGATGGGTACATTTGGGTTGTTTAGGGATGGGTTACCTTCAGGTTTTATGTGGATGGGTACCTTTCGGTTTTATGTGGATGGGTACCTTTCGGTTACATGGGGATTGGTATCTTGGGTTTTGTTGGGGATGGGTACCTTCCAGTTTTGTAGGGGCGGGTATCTTTGGGTGGTGTAGGGGTGGTTATCTTTGGGTGGTGTAGGGATGGGTATCTTCAGGTTTTGTGAGGATGGGTATCTTTGAATTTTGTGAGGATGGGTGCCTTCGGGTCTTTTTGGATGGATACCTTCAGGTTTGTGGGAGAGGGTTGGGCAACAGGTCAGTAGGGCAAGGACATAATTGAGCTTTCAACCCCTATGACATGGTTTTCATGGGGTAGGATTCATAGACAGGGTTAGGTTTTCAGAAACCTGAGCTGGGCCCAACCTGTGGTCAATCCCTAGTTGAAACTTCCCGAGACTACCATGGAGCTTAAGATCTAAGTTACAAAACCTTAACTTATATGAAAAGAATGCCTATTTTGAAAAAAAAACATGAAAAGAATGCTCTTGATTTTTGTCCTCTTAAAATTTAAAGAGCACTGTTGAAAGAGAAAAGGACATGGATGGAAAGGAAAGAGGGGTTGCTTCTTTTTGTTTTTCTGATCAAAATGCAATACTTTTCTATGGGAGTATTCAGGGTAAGACGTTTGAAGGTTTAGGAATTGTATGAAAAATCTAAAAATTTTTTTGCCCTGTCATTTATCTCACTGAGATGCCAGTACATCCAATTTTGCCTGGTTGTATAATTTGTTGAAAGACTGATTGGAAGATAATCTTAGCTTGAGGGTAGAACATAGATGTTTTCTGACAAAGATTATCCCAGCTGCTGTAACTTTTCTTTGCAGTGTTACAAGAATTCATTTAAATTCATCATACTCAATGAATTAATCTTTTTCCTCAAAAATGAATTAATCTTCATCTAGCATGGAAGACTGGTTGTTAGTTTCAGCTCCTTTGTATTAGTCTTTTATGTGGCTTCGTTGCTTTTATGTCTTAAATGACTTCCCCTGTTGTAGATTTCTTATTTGAATGCACTTCGCTACGGGATTAAGCGGATATTTTTTGGAGGATTTTTTATAAGGGGCCATGCATACACCATGGACACTATCTCTTTTGCGGTTCATTTCTGGCAAGTATCTTCAGTCCTTTTGATTTTGTTCAATGTCACTGAACCATGCTATTCCCTTTTCCGTTCAAGATCCTACAAAATTGAAATGATTCTTTTTAGTGTGTCTGACCATGCCTTTCTGTTCTCATTTTTTTCTGTTTTCAGGTCACAAGGTCAGGCTCAAGCAATGTTTCTGCGTCATGAGGGCTTCCTAGGAGCTCTGGGTGCATTCATGAGCTATGAAAAACATGGACTTGATGACTTGATGGCTCACCAGTTAGTGGAAAGATTTCCAATGGGTGCTCCTTATGTGGGGGGAAGGATTCATGGCCCTCCACTCGGAGATCTAAATGAAAAAGCACGTAAACCTCACATTGATCATCTTCTGTTTGCATCTATTGTGCACTCAATGTGCTCAAGTACTAAATATGCATCACTTTGCAGATTTCTTGGATGGAAAAGTTTGTGCAAAAGGGTACAGAGATTATCGCTCCCGTGCCAATGGTGCCACCTGGAACTACTGGTGTTGGAGGGTTTGAGCGCCCTTCTTCCAGGGGTGACTCCTTACGCTCTGATGCAAGCACTTTAAACATAGGAGTGCTTCACCTTGTGCCTACACTGGAGGTGTTTCCATTGCTAGCAGATCCAAAAGCGTATGTAATACTGATTCTTTTCCTTTCACATTAAATATTTATACTTATTAATCTGAGTCAGGTGTTTAGAGTTGTTGTTTCTTATGTTTCTCTCTGATTCCTATGGACAGCTATGAACCTAACACTGTTGATCTATCAGATCATGGTGAACTTGAGTATGCCACAAATCATTATCTTGGTGTTTTGCTTTCACCTCATGATTGCCAACAATATAATTTCTTTAACCTTTTTTGTAATGCTTTCTTTTTCTAGATACTGGTTCACAGTCCTAAAAGAGCATCTACCTGATCTTGTTGATAAGGTAGGGTTCATTGGTTTCATTTGTTATTTACCTTGAAATATGATTTGCTCGATATTATGACTGACAGCTATTTCCAAAATTATCTGGATTTTGTTTAGCATTAATTTTTTCATTTTTTATTTTCTCTTTGGGAGATTGTGGGAAGATGGCTTTTTTGTCTGTGTGTATCAGTATGTCCCCGATTTCTTGCAAGTGTCCTGGTTCAGTTTCTTTTATTGTCTCCGCATCATTTTTCTGAATTTGTCTTTGACCAATGAGATCATAAAATGATTTTAACCTTGCAAGCATAAGAATGCCCTTTAGATAAGTTGATCAGTAAATTATCTGCTCTTTAACATAAGATCTTAAAATTTTCTGCTCTTGCTTTAGATGATGTTTCTTGTTTATTGTTATTTGGACCTTCTTTGTAGGCTGTAGCTAGTGAAGGTGGAACAGACGATGCTAAACGAAGAGGAGATGCATTTGCACGGGCATTTTCTGCTCACCTGGCAAGGTAACTACCATCTGTTAAAGCATTTCTCAAGGACTTCATATGGTTTAGATGCGTAGATGAGCTGGCTGTAGTAATTTAAGAATGTTTATTGTGTGGAACACCTATCTATATTCCCACGAAAGCCTTAATACTTCTTGTGATTTCATGGTTTGATATGGCTTAGATGAACAGATGAGTTGTTGCAGTTTCAGTATATTTTATTAGCATAGTGTGAAACTCGTTTTTATCCTCATTAAAACATGCTCAAGAATCCTCCTATCAGCATCTTTTATTGAGTGGCTTTCTTCACTCATGGAATTATCAGCTAACACCATACGGTATTAGATTGTAACCTGCTTGTTGTTGGCTACCATTTAAGAAGTGAAATTTAATGATGTACAAATTGTTTCAGGTTGATGGAAGAGCCAGCTGCTTATGGAAAGTTGGGTCTTGCTAATCTTTTGGAGCTCAGAGAGGAATGCTTGAGAGAGTTTCAGTTTTTCGATGCTTACAGAACAATAAAACAAAGGTTCATTAAACCTTTTTACTTGATTTTCTAATTGTACTTGAAATATGACCCTGTTTTAAGTACTACATTTTTAGGCATCTGAGGTAGAGCCAATTGTGTACACTTACATTTCTCATTCACTTCTTGTATTTCCTTTTGTGCAGGGAAAACGAAGCTTCCCTTGCTGTTTTACCTGACTTACTGATGGAGCTTGATGGTCTGGATGAGGTGCGGGTTCTTCCTCTAATGGACATCCATAAGTTATAACAAGCACATCCTTGCCAAAATAAGGAATTTCAAGTGTGAAGCTCTTTTTAGTTTGACTTGAGATAGTATTTTCTTTGGCATTAGTGATCAGCATGTTTAGAAGTAATTATATTGTGTTTATGCAAACTCATAATTCTTCTATTGTCCTTTCCTAAAGATGACTCAATTTGGTTTGCATTGTTTGCACACATTATATTGTTACTAAACAATCCTCTTATTTATAGGAGGCAAGACTACTGTCTCTTATTGAAGGTGTCCTTGCTGCAAATATATTTGACTGGGGATCTCGCGCTTGTGTGGACCTGTACCATAAAGGAACTATCATCGAAATATATCGTATGAGCCGCAAAAAGATGCAAAGGCCTTGGCGGGCAAGTCATAGATTACTAACAAAAAATAAACTTTCATTTCCAAAGGCAATATAATCTGTAATTGAGCTCCAATTGTGTTCAGGTGGATGACTTTGATATGTTTAAGGAAAGGATTCTTGGCTCAGGAGAACTAAAGGCAAAACCACTAAAAAGGGCTTTGCTCTTTGTGGATAACTCGGGTGCTGATGTGGTCCTGGGGATGCTGCCTCTGGCTCGGGAATTTCTTAGAAGAGGAACTGAGGTATGGCACTTGTCTTCTAAAGAAAGTTGACCAGCTTCTTGGTACAAATACTAAGTTGTTAGTTTGGAAGTTTTCTCTGCGGACGACTGTAGTCTTAGATACTGTCTACTGCAACTTGGATGTGCTTGTTGTGGTGCAGGTGGTTCTGGTTGCTAATTCATTACCAGCTTTAAATGATTTGACTGCAAACGAACTTCCTGAGATAGTTGCCGAGGCTGCGAAGGTCATATAACACATTTATCCATGCTTTCGGAAATGTTGTTGCAATGTTATCTTTTATCTTGTATTACAAGTGTTGCATCTGTAGTAGCTCAATCAGTACGTCTTTTCATAATTCTCTGCAGCACTGTGATATCCTTCGGAAAGCGGCTGAGGCAGGAGGCCTTATTGTGGATGCAATGATAAATATCCAAGACAGCCCAAAAGAGCATTCATCCTCCATAGCTCCATTGATGGTTGTGGAGAACGGCTGTGGAAGCCCTTGCATAGACTTCCGACAGGTCAGCTCAGAACTAGCTGCTGCTGCAAAAGAGGCCGATTTGGTAAGGGTGATCATTATGACATGTCATTTTCATTTATTTTTTGTCTACTCTTGCCTCCCACTTGCTATGATCTCATCGTGGGCTTCAGATGTGGATAACCTTAGATGGTACGCCAGCAGCAGTTGTTTTATTATAATTAACAAATATAGAATCTACCCATAATTGGTAATCTGATGAGCTTAGGACCATCCTCTGCACTTCATTGCTTTTATACCCGAAAGGAATATTCGTTTTCTCCTTATGCAACCCAAGTATGAGGGTTCAAACTTTCACGCTCAGGAGGTCCCTCATGCATCTTGTTTATTCTTCTCCGATGCTTCTGATCTGAGATTCACCGCAACCTAAAATAGCTTCTCTTATTGTACCTGACAGATAATCCTGGAAGGGATGGGGCGATCCCTCCACACGAACTTTAACGCTCGTTTCAAATGTGATGCTTTGAAGGTTTGTATTTGCACATTTTGGATCATTTGCTGCATAATCTTGTTGTAATGCATAAGTTTAACTCAAAGATTCTCTTCTCAGCTTGCAATGGTGAAGAATCAGAGGTTGGCTGAAAAGCTAGTGCAGGGAAATATATATGATTGTGTTTGTCGATATGAGCGAGCTAGCTAGGTTTTCTTCTCTTTGCTTGGTTATATTATATATGTGGTTATATACTAGGGCATTTTTTGTGTTACTTTCTCAGGAATCTGGGCGTGGATGCCTCATTGAGGTACATTGTCTGGTCTAACATCTTTCATTAGTGTAATATTCATCCAAAGTATTCAAGTCTTATGTAGTAATCCAGGAGACAAAAAAGGAGCCGGGTACCAAAAATAGATTGCAGAATTAGTTCCTGCAACGTGTCTGAAGACAAATGTACCTTGCAGTAGCCCACCTGACTGCAAATCCAGGAAGATGCAATAAACCTTTTCTCCGTTGTTGTCTCAGAAGTGAAAAAACTGGAACCGATGTTGAAAGCAAATGAACAAAATCTGATATTGTCGGTAGTAAGACGCTGCAGCCGCCAGGTGAATGAAATAATGGCCGACGGCAACATTTTTCCCAAAGCAAGAAGTGCCAATGATCATACTCTTTAACAGAGTTGGGTTTGTGGCAAATTGTAACGACAATAGTATAGCAACCGGATTTCGGAACAGATCAATAGCGTTGGGAAAACTTCCTCTTGATTACATGTTCGTGTCAGCTCCCAACACAACAGAAATGAACAAATAAATATATAAAACATAAGTTAAAAGATTTCTGTACTTTTTCGTTCTACAGTGGAAAAACAAGTTCCGTTGGCAGTCTTACATCTGATTTGCAAGTTTGCAAGTGGAACGAAAATTTGATGATCATCAAATTGTAGAGACAACGAACACGAGGCAGTTTCTGCTGGATAGCAGCAGCATTCTAGTCTGTAAATAAAGCCATCCTCGCAACCGAAGGAAACTGCTCTTAGCTTCTATAATGGTTTTGAAAGGTTCCGACGTTCTCTATGGCTTCTCCTTCGCTTCCATCTGCTCTTAATATCATCTACTTCAAGTATACCATTCTCTTTAAAAAGCCCATTGCACTTGCCTCTCTCTTCTGTAAAACTAAGTGTACGATTATTTCCTCTAATTCTAGCAGTTTCTGCCAGCAGGTCAGTGATTAGCATTTCAGTTGTTTTGGTAGTTATGCCTCTTAGATACCAGGAGAAAGGTGGAGGTGGAAGAAGAGCAGGCTCAACCAACTGCTCTAAATTCACCAAAGTTCCCACTCTTCCTTTTCCTTCAGTACAAGAATCATAGTCGGCAAAAGAAACGGGTTTGTGAGGATGACATGACTGCTCATCAACAAATAAAGGTTCTAGTTTCCAGCATCCTTCAAACCTTCTCATAAACCCAGCCTTGCCTTGCTTAAATATCACCTGATAATGTGAATGGTGAAGAATTGCATCAATAAATAGTTCTGTCTCGATGATTTCCTGATGGTTTTCTAGTAAGTAATCCAGTTCTGGCCTCACAGGGCCTTGGTTCCAGGTGATTCCAGGTATAAATAGATCAAATAAATGAAAGAAAAAAAGGAACATTTTCAAAGATGTAAAGATTAGAAGTATCTAAACAGTTTCACGCAACATACAAGAACCTTTTTTGGAGGATGCTTAAACTATGCTTTGATAATCACATATCATATGCAACATACAAGGACATGAACTGAATAGACAAAAAAAATCATTCGCAACAAAAAAAGAAGAAATCAATAACTTTACCGAATGATCTGCTCTGTTCTGATCCACTAGAACGTGAACTGATATTGTTCCTGAAAACCAAAGAAATCTCCAAATGGCTGCTTGCTCTACTTCCACTACCTGTCTCAATCCTTCATCCAACAAAACTCTTCGTGATATCACTTCCTGGAGGGAACATCGGATCCAGTAAAAGTTAAATAAACAAAGCAGCTGAAATTTTGAAGATGGCAAAAAGTTCAAATGGAATTCCAGAATGTTTTTATTATAAAAAAATCTGAACATTTATTGGAGAAAATAGAGAGTCAAAATGTGGGATGACTTGCTGACCTTAATGTTCTTGAAAACCCTTTTATTTTCTGGGTCTATAACAATATTATATACTGCATCTGGAGGCAATCCAATTTTGAATCTCACATTGAGGCTGCAAAGAGAACCTTCTGGCACGGTGACCTGTAAAATCTCCCTTTTTAAGTATTCTTTTTTTCTTCATTTCAGGTGAGAAAGAGAGCAACTGCTCTACTTATTTAAATCGGGATCCATACTTTTATTTCAGGAGGCTGATCTATCCAGTAAGGATTGTCATGCCACCGCTGCAGCTGCTGCTCCAAGCTGACATTTAAAGTAGTTCCAGGACGTTTCTCCTTTGAAAGCGAAGAGCTTTCAGCATCCAATTTACGAAAACTGAACGCAGGTTCCTTGAACTTTGACTGCAAAGGCAATGGAAGACCTCTCATCATATACCAGTACAAGGTTTTATTGGGGCAAATAAAACATAATTACCTTTAAACAGTTTTGGAGTCTCAGTGGAATCTGCAGTAGAAAATCAATAGCTGGGCGAAATAAAGGTGGAGGCCCAGATCTTCCACTTTCTTGAAAATCTGAAGCTTTCATGAGTTATAATCCTCAATAAGCTCTCAATTGCAACAAAATCTGCAAGCGCCGACAATTTTTCATTTTCGAAAAAAAAAAAAAAAAAAAAAAAAAAAACAGTGATTGCTGTGAAATACGAGAATTGAACCCCTTTGTGGTCTTACAAGTAAAAGAACAGAAGCACAGAAAAACAAGAAGAAATTGAGGAGATATTGCATTAGGAATTACGTTTTTCAGAAATTAAAGCGTTCGCAGCCGGACACCCGTCTAAAAAAGAAAACTAAATCAAATCAATCACAATAAGAATCAGAGGTAAGGTAATTCGAGCATGCGGGAAGATGGACGCTTACCCTTTTCTCATTTCATCCGTTTGATATCGTTTCTCGCTTGGCGTCGCCTCTGGTTCTGAAGCGACTGGGGAAAGGGAAGAAGACAAGAGTCTCTTTTCATTTTGAAGTCCCTTTGATTTTCGTCGAGTACCGAGACAAACCCATCGCCGAGTCAAACTCTCAAACCTTCCCAACAAGCCAAACTTTGTAGAGATTTAAACAGGCGATTTTATAATATATAGGCGATACTTCGAATATCGTAACGTCCTATGTCCTTAGTAAGTTCAGTAATTTTTTTTTTTTTTTTTTTTCTCCACTCTTCGAGATTACACAGTTTGTAGATTTGTTCAGCTCCAACAACTATTTGCCGTTGAAGTAACAGTTTCTGTCGGTCTTCAGTTTTTATCCAGGCTTAAACTACTACAGGGAAAAGCTTAGCTAAATTATAGATCCATGTTAATTAATGGTGAACAAAAACGGAAAATAAAATATGCCAAAATGAGGTAAGGCTCTCATAGTCATCCAATCATCTCTGTAAAAGTATTTATTGGCTCTTCGGAGACCACTTTTATTATATCAACACGAAGGTCAAGACTCTTATAAGTTCTCCAGCTTAAAACGGATGGCAATAGAACTAATTAGTAGGGGTGGAACTAAAGAGAATTCAAACAAACGGCTCGTCTCGTTTCACCCCTACTAATCAGATTCCTAGAACTTCAAAGTTCGTTAAACTGATCCACCAGCCAGTATCCAAAGTGAATGTGGCACTAGCGTTGGGATTCCTTGATAAATGTTGCAAGCAGTTTAGAAATTATGATCACCACTTCCTCTGTGGCACTACTGGTAAGCGTATACACAAAGTACATATAAGAATTCTGGTACAATAATAGATGCATGAATGATGCAATGCAAGTAACATATAAAGAATCACAAGGTAGGGTTTGAGGCAGCATGCCATTAGAGCCTGTTCTACCCTTCTCACCACCTGCGTCGCCGCCTCCCATACCAGTAAGCAAATGCAGCAATGGAAACGGCTACTACCACACCAGCAGATGCATGCCATGCATACAGCGGCTTCTCCAAAGGGATTTCAACTCTCGAAGGAACCGGTTCCGTCGTTACAGGTACAGTTTCAGGTTGCTTCTCAACATTCTTCAAGGCAAATTCCAAGCCTTGCTTTGCTAACTCGTCAAGGTCCTGCACCATGGGCCTAAGCCTCGTCAACTTGGCTATAGCTTCGTACTCTTCTTTTGAGCAGCCCTCCAAAAATGAACCGGTGATTTGACCTTTATAGACCCAATAAGCTCCAAATGTTTTATCTGAGAAGTCTCCAAAATGAACAGCTTCCCCTACATTATCTCCATAAAACTGCCATGACAGCGTGAAGACCCTCGAGTAAAAGAAAGGCAAGTAATCAAAATCCCCTGTTTTATTGGGTTCCATTATTGCAGCAACTGCATGTCTGGCAGATTTCCTGGCTGAATCCACATGTTCCAGTCTTCTGATCTCATTGAAAATTTTTACAGGGAAGGCTGCCACATCTCCCACAGCATAAACTGAGCTGTTGCTTGTTTGCAGTCGGCCATTTACTTTGATCCCACCTTTTTCTAATGTCAATTGATCATCAAAAAGGCTAGTATTTGCACGTATGCCAATACCTACGACAACCATGTCTGCAGGAAGTCGTGTCCCATCCCTAAGTGTCACTGCGGTCACCTAAAACAGATAAAACAATATCTCAATGATGTGTTGGAGAAAAATTAGTGGTTATCCTAGACAATGTCGTCAAGTCACTGAATGTTCAAAATTCAAAAACACATGGTACAGACGATAATTACCTTTCCTTCAGAATTAGTTTCAAATGATGACAGAACTGTCCCTTTAACAAACTTGACTCCCTTCGATTTGTAATAATCCTCATAGTACTGAGCAATTTTTGGTGTAAACAGCCGAGCCACTGGAGGAATCAGAGCAATTATTCAACAACAAGAAAAAAACAGAATTGAAGGTAAAACAGTAAAATAGTATAACAGCAATGATAATAAGGCTCCTTTAGATGAACTTCAGCAGTTACTACTCTGAAAGCACCAATTCCATGCACCAACTGAAACACCTCCAAAGTCCTATGATCTTGTCCTAGGGAAAAAAGGTTTGACACCAAGTTGAAGTATCAATACACCAAAACAAGTGACAATAAATAGCATCTGAGAAAAGCTCATCATCTTCGGAGGTCTGCCCCAATCTAGACTGCGCTGGCTTTATGGATTCAATCTTTCTGATGTATCTTTTGCCAGTTACTAAATGATAAGGAAGGGATGTTTAAGTTGAACCAGGTAAAAGTACAGATCTTCAAGGTCTACCCGACATACTAAATGCCATATAACAATTCTTCAACATGTTGTAGTAGAACAACAATGGGAAGGAAAAAACCAATCTGCTAATACTCACTGCAATGTGCCTCAGGAAAAACCACGGTAACATTTATTTTATTTATAACCAATGAGGCTGCACATTCCATGCCAATGTAGCCACCACCAATAACTACAGCATTCCCGCCAACACATGATTGCATCACATTGACCAGCCTCGTTGCATCAGCCACATTTCGTAAATAGCATACATTTTCAGCTTCTGATCCTTTCACTCCAAATTCTTCTAACTTCAAAGCCTGCAATTAACATGTTTTTAGGTTAGGCAAGACTCTAGCAGAGTTTCGGTCACCCAACTCATAATAATAAAATTGGTTTAAATTACAGGACAAGTCGAGAAAAGCCACAGTACTATCCAATGCTGAGTCAAATTAAAATTGCAAGGAAACTGTGCTATCAGAATCAGGGTGAGGACCGGTGAACAACAGGAGATCAAAAACTACTCTGAAAAGTCAAGAGGATGAAGCCATAATCTGATTTGTTATCGCAATAAATGGGTCCCCATAACATGACAACAGGGACGGTTAAGTTAGAGACAATACCCGAGCACCAGTTGCTACAATAAGAATTTTATAGCTGATTGTCTCTCCAGTCGCAGTTAGCAATGTCTTCCGCCTCACGTCAACAGACCTAACTCGGGTTCCAAGAACCAACTCAATTCCTAGAAGAGAGGAAAGAAAAAAGACAATGTCTAACAGTTACATAAAAAAGAAGCAAAGTAGGAAAAAAATCTTCAATCAGCAACCAAAGAGGTTCATCTCATCAAGCAAGTTCCCATCATATGAAGGAAAAGAAAGGAAAGCTGGGAAATGATAAAGAGCCACTTACCATGTTCTCGGTACCATTTTGGAGTCAATCTTTCATCATTAGCACCAACACAAGTATGGAATGAAGGTAGGCGTGCAGGTGCTGCATATTGAGCCAAAATACAAAATAAACTTCTGAAAAGAAAAATGAAATTATACGGTTCAAACTGGAAGGCTAAATGTATCTGATTTTTATGGTCTAATATGCCCATAAATGTACCAAAATGCAGCAATTAATCTGTTTTTAAGATATTTGTTACTTCAAAAAAAAAAAAATGTCTTCTTCCTCAAAAATAAAGTTCACCAGGACAGCAGAAGCGCAGAGGTTTGCTATAAAGTGAAGCACAGTTAGCAAGGTGGAAAGATGGACCAGGTTGGGAATAAAAGACAACCATAATCCTTTTAAAAAGTAATACATGTGAACAAATAGGAAAGAGCAAAGAAGCCTGTTAAGCAGTAGTTGAAAAAAAGTACCTTCTGGAAGCAAGAATCCCTTGCTCAATGCCGGTCGTTCATAAGGCACGACCTATGTACAACACAGCAGAAAACTTTAGGTCAAAACAAGGAAGACAATAGATGAATATTTTCTAAATAAGCCAAATAAATGTGCATGAAGTTCATGGTTGACACTCGGCATTGGCATACCTATTAAAGAACATAGACAGCAGAAACTACACTTCATCTCCATATCTAATTCTTAAAGAACCCACAGTAATGTGAATTTTACAATTTGATCCTACGGTGCCATATAGATGTCTGGACCATCTACTTGAGGATGAGGACTTGAACTAAATTTTGATGTCCTAATATCTATGAATAAAGATATTTTCTGTCGTAAGATGAGATTTTACTTCTTTTAAATGCTCTTCAGCAAGATGGAGGTTGAGGTCAAAACCCCTTTATTTACTTCACACCATTAATAAGGTTGAGAACACCAAACAATTACAGTGAAAAGGTAAATCTGGCAAATGTACTTATGCCCACCTGCCACCGAGTTCAACAGAATCAGATCAATGATTCCACAGCTGAGTAAAAAAGTAAATCCCACACTAATTATATCTTGTCATTTATGAGTTTTCGTAACATGTTTTTGTTAGAAAATAACATGACTTGAACGGAAGTGAAATTGGTATGCCACTTTTGGGGATCACTGGTATCATGAGAAAACCATCATGAATACTTAAATACAAAAGTGAACATTGTCTGGAATGGGAAGCAAACAGGAACAAATACAGACTATACATTCTATGTGTCGATGACTGAGAAACAAATCCAAAGCATAGCACGCAGAAATCTTTGATTTCTTTTTTGTGCATCAAATGATCACAACCCTCGTGGTTAGGGATGTTCCACTTTTTACAAAAAGGAAAAGAACAAATATAGGACATGAGGACAAGCTTTTATACTGTGTTTAATAAAACTACAAAAAGGGGTAAGAAGCAAATTCCAGGGCTGCTCTCCAATTTTGAACTATCCCAGTTTACTGCTGGAGAGAGGGATCTTAAACTGGAAATGGTCTCACTGTGCCTTTTTTCTACGGAAATTCAGACAGGTGTTCACATGCTACAAACTTTGCACTCTTTGATACAATAGAAAATGATTTGTAGAAGGGATACAATGAAATATACAACCAAACCAAAATTTGAATTGAAACAGGCCTTACAATTCACCATCCCTTTCAATCACTAGTATCAAGACATTTATATTAGTGACTTAACTCCTTGCAGCAAAAGACAGGAATCCAAACATCTATAAGTAGCCACAAAATCGGAAAAGGAGGAACACAAACAAGCCACTAGACTGAGAAGATTGAAGTGAAACGTCGACTCAACAAAGCGCTATCTTTTTGCTCTTAGGCAACAAATCAAACAGAGCTTCATAACTTTGCTACGCAGACTACAAGCTGCTATTACATATAATTCTCCAGTAAATAGGTTTGACAGGTACTTCAACTGTCAAATTTGCATGCATATTTTCTGAAATAAGCCAATTGAATCAGGCAGGTCTTAATTCAAATAGCAGCAGGGAAATGAGCTCAACGTCTTTCATATTTATCTATCTGATAGCCAATTTCTTTTGAATTAGCCAAATTATAAAGGTATACCAATAGATTCATGTTAATAGTAGACAAATAATGAGAAGAACCCAATATGGACTGAATGCGGCATAACACACGGAGAGAGAGAGAGAGAGAGAGAAAGAGAGAGAGACCGACAGAGAGACAATTTAACATCAGCTGATAAAACAGTGGTAACATATAAAAATAAAAAACAAGACACAGAAACCTACCGATTCTTCCGAGATTATGCATAGGTCTCCAGGGGATATCCCTTTTCTCGAAAACTCAAGAGCCGCATAACCAGCAGCCACGCCACCTCCGAGAATCACATAAACAAAGGCTCTTCCCATCTCCGCCTCAATCTCTCCTCCGCAAGCTCTGAACGAATGTGGGTCTTTATCCTAGGATGAAACTTTGGCATGTAAAAACCCATTAATGATTAATCCCAGATTTTTTTTTATCTATTTCTCTTTCCAATATTTCGATTGGCGTAGCAAGTGGGCTTTGTCGATGCTGACACCAATCAAAACCTCGAGAAAATAATTCAAACGTCATCCTTCCGTGATTCTTACTTCTTAATGGCCCCTGTGGATATAGTTCCCCTTATCTGACATAAGCTTTTCTTTTTTTTGTGGATACCGCCCACGGAAAGAATTGGACGAAGACTTGGAGAGCTAATCTTCAAACATGAGAAGCTTACCGCTTAATCACTTCCCCGGCGAAGACTGAAGTGGAGAAAACAATTTTCTTTTGTCTGCACCTTCCCTCGTCTGAAAGTTTTCAGGTACGATTTATCAAACCGTATGGATATGAATGAGACACAAGAAGACTCCATTTATCCCTTTTTTTCTCTTTTGTGCTATGCATTATGAGTTCTTGTGAATTATCCAACCGATTTCTTCACCAATTTATCCATGTTTTTGTTGGACCAAGAAAATGAAAGCTCTTAGATTCAGAAGTTTTCAATTACTTCCACCGGCTATACCTTATCATTATGCAAAAAGGTTACAGTACAATTATGGTATACTTCCTTTGGTACAAGGGTGTCTTCATCAATTGACCTAAGCTCGTATACACTAGGTTGGACCAAGAGAGTTTTTCCTTTTTTTTATATTTTTATATATTGATAAAACAACAAATTACCAATGTTTTAAAAACCCAACAGGCCATCAAACCGGCAGTATGTTCGGTTTTGGTCGAACCTGGTTAGACCGGGTTGGACCAATGGTTCAACCATTGAATATTATCCTCTATACTTTATAAATATGTTATATTTCTATAGGTAAAAAGATAAAATTAATGTTGATTACAGAGAACCGGGCTGAGTAAATAAGAACCGGATTGGCCTCCGGGTCTGGTTCAACAGGGTTGGACTGGCCGATTTGGTTTAGTTTTTAAAATAGTGCAAATTACTGAAAATGCCCATTCTACTCACTGATTTAACCCATTTTTTATTGGTCAAAAAACCAATTGTATGCACTAAAATGTGGCCAACCCAAATTCGACGAGCCTAAACGCCCATCGGTCCAGTAAATGATCGTCGTGGGTAGGTTCTGCCGATTTTCAACACCATCCGTCGCAGCCCATCGCTAAGTCCACCCATGCTGCCGCGTCAATACCAGTCATCAAGCCAAAATTACAACTCAAATTCCTCTACGGTTAAACGACCAAGCACGGTCGCTAACCGAAGGAGCCAAGAAAAGAGAGGAAGATCCTCATTCAATGGATTCGGGAGAGAAATTCTCCAGTCTTCCTCCTCTCTCAAAAGAAGCAGCAGAAAGGGGATCGTGATCCCCCTTTCAAGCATCAACCTCAACAACGGCACAGAATCGGCTACAAATAGCCAAAAATGTTTTGTCTCGGGGGTTCGAAAAACTTTTCATCTCACGCACAGAGACTCTCTCGAGCCAAAGAAGTAAGCTACTTGCAGTCCGTCGTAACTCAACAGTTCAAACTGGAGCAGCTCTACACGTTCGCCGTCAACGTCATAAGTCGATACACGCGGAACACAAATACTTTCGTCCGACCGACCAAAGCCATCACCGTTCGTGCACACTCGTTCCAGAACTCATATTTCGACGTCCTCGCCAAAAGCTGAAACTTCACCAAATTCACACGGAGATCGAATTAGAGGAAGAATAGGAGATTATACCCGCATTCCTTGATATTCAAACACAATTGTAACACAAAATATTCTGATATAATTGATTTACTCTCTCGGTCGCGCCTCTTTGCGGACCGGCGAATTTTGGTGAAACAGATTTGGCACGCCCGGTGGGACATTTCCTACCTCTCATCTCCAAAAACTTGTTGGGTGTCTAGCAAGTGCACTAGGTCAGCAAGTAATATAGACTCGAGAGTCCAGATATCGATTCCATAGAGACCTTGATGAGAACTCAGTTTAAGTAAAGATTTTTCTATTGATTGAGGAAAAGAAATTTTGGTTTTTTGAGAAATGGAAAAGAAAACAAAATTAGATGACTAAACCTTATGAGATGAGATGTTGGGGAAAAGTGTCAATCCCTCCTAGTTGTTAACATGCAAAATTTTGATTTTTATAGCTCAAGTACCTTTACCTTGACTTAGTTTTTGAAAACCTGGTTACCCATATTCAGGAAATAACTTTCACCTATTCCTTGAATTCCACCATAATCTGGAAACATTCAAATCCTAGGTGCATAAATATAAAAGCTTAAAGATTGGCTCTCTCTTATTCAGAACAAGAGTTATAAATAATCACATCGCTTTCCACTAGTCTCCATCACAATCCGGAACGATCTAGTTAGAAAAATGAGTTGTTTTAGAAAACAAAGAATCAAATAACTAATCCAACTCTCTACTGAAATTCAACTTCTCTATTCGAACCTCATTAAATTCCAGAATTCAATTCAGATCAGAAATAAGCAATGAACTCAGTTTCTAAAACAAAAGCAAAATACTTTATTGCTATAATTTCAGAACTTAAACAAATCACAACTAGGAGTTCATGACTTCCCCAACAAAGAGAGACTACTCCATGCTAATAGTATAAACACACAAAAAGGATTCAATTACAGCCATGATAATAAGAAAAAAATAAGTACGAAAAACCCCCTTGAAGGACTGTCCTTAGCTTCAACTCATGCCTTGGCTGAAATCTCTTCCTTTTCTCTCCAAAGTGCCAAGAGGTCGTTTAAAACTCCCTCTAGACTTTCTCTCCTCTCCAAACTAGCTACAAAAACTGGAAATTAAACTTAAAACTGAAATTAGAATTAAAAACTGGATGATTTGCACTCTGCCTCGGACCCCTATTTATACTTGTTATGCTGCCCATGCCTTATAATTTATTGTCCAGGGTTATGAAGTATGCCTTCCTAACCTCAGAATTGAATGAAATTACATGAGAACCTTCCTGCAATAGTCCTTGCCTTGTGTACGAAATTTGAGTCCATTCTGAGTTGGGAAACTCGAGATATGATGTTGAGAAGTTAGATTGCTTCTACTGCCAATTCCAGCACTGGGCCCGCCACTTTGAAAATATGAAACTCTAAAACCCCGACTTGGATTGATCTGAATTTTCTTAATATGATCCTATATCTCCTCAGGAATCTTCAGTCCAAATTTGGGTTCAATTGGGAATATGGAACTCCAAATATGGTCTTCTTAAAACTCAAATTTTTCTTCTCATCTGGCAGCAATTTCCTTCTTTGTATGGAACTTCACTTCTTGATCATTCAATGCACCTAGACTCGAGACAATTTCCTTAAAATCTTCGTGGATACCTTCCTTAGGCATTTAGGACTTCTTCTCCCAAGTTTGGGCTTGATTGGTAGTCAGAATCCTGAGATTTCCGCAACTTACGTTGCTGAGCCAGTGGCGCGGTCACGCCACATTTTCTTCTGATTTTGGCGGGGTAGCGCCACCGGAGCAGAGTTCTATCTAAGTCAGGAAATGACCATTGAATCCATGCCGAGAAAGGAGACTTCATGGCGCGACAGCGCTATATTTTACTGTAGAAGTGGCGCGACAGCGCCACTCCTTAGACTTTCATTGATCCTCAGAACGACAACTCCTCTTTTTGTATTTGGAATCTCTTTGGCACATCCATGCTGTCAGAGAGTGAGGTAGCGCCAGTTCCTTGGCACGGTAGCACCCTCTGAAGGCGCGGTCGCGCCATTCCACTTTCCCGAGATGTCTTCTTTGAAGCTTTCCTAGCCGTTGGGTATTTTCCTCCATTTATTTGAATTTTTGACTATTTACCTGGCGCGGTGGCGCCAGAATCGGCGCGGTCGCGCCAACCCTTTTTGGCTCATTTTGCTCATTTTTGCTTCAATTTCTCTCTGAATCCAGATTTTTTTCTTCCACCAGGTACCTGAGATACAAAACATGAATTTGATTTATACTTGTCATTTTCATGCTAATAATTAACTCAAAGTTTGGATTTCTAATAATTTATTCATGCCTAAAACAATGTCTTTTAGACACTTATCACATCTCCTTCTCCATTCAAAAAAAAAAAACTCAGCCATGGCCAGCAACGCCAACAACGGCAACAACAACAAAAACAACAAAGGCAAAAACATTGTCAGCTCGAGCTCCGCTCACCTGCGCCCTGCCGCGACTGCGGGTTCAACCGTAGGAGCTCGTAGATCTGCTGCCGCATCTCCGGTCGACCTCTGCGCTCCACCACCGGCCACTCGCCCAATGACCAGGGCTTTGGCTAGGAGCTTGTCCACCAAACATGCTCCCTTCATGCGCGACGCACGCCGCCCAAGTGCCGTCTTCGTGCCACAGGCTACCGCGGCCTCCACCAAGCCAGCTGTGGCCTCCACCAAATTAATGCCAGCAATGGCCAAGCCAACATATTTGGCTGTCGCAGCCTCTCCTCCTCGCAGCCCGACTGTCAGCTCGGCTCAGTCGCCACCATCGCGAAGGAGCTCCGTCGTCTCTGCCTTGGTGCATCGGTACGAACAACATGGGGGCATGACTTCTTCCGCCGCGGCAAGTATGCATTCATCGCCGGCCTCCTCCGTACAGAGAGCAACAACCACAGATAATTCGCCGATTGTGACAATATCTCACGATCTCCTGGCCGCGCTCACCGCAGCAGCCGGTCCATCACCAATCCGCTCACCTCGTCGACAGACGCCGACGACATCCCCAGCTTCGCTATCACCCATTCCATTTCGTCAAATCTCACTGGTGGCTGTAACTGCAAGCCAGTCACCTGTCAGAGCCGCCTTCCGCGCTCTCCCGACCAGTCACCCACCGCAACCACTCCCTACTCGAGAACACCGACGACCGTTTCCCCAATGCAGTCGCCGGCCAAAATCTCACCACTTCGATCTGCGTCGGGAACAGCTCCGCCGACGCCGACGCTTAAGATGGCCGCAATGACGACTTCGGCCAAAACAGTAGAAGAGCAGCTTGCCGAAATGCACGCTGCACTTAAAGAACAAAGCGAGCAACTGCGCATCAAAGACGCGCAACTCGCAGCTCGCGACCTCCAGATTGCGAGGATCTTGGAGCGGCTCGAAATGGGCGCGGCCATAAACAACATTGGCAGTGTGTCTCAAGAAGTCGATCGATATCGGGCGACTACCAGTGGTTCAGCCGAACCATTGCTAGAAGATCCTACCTCCGACGACGAGCTGCCGCCCGTCGCACCAATAGCCATTCGCAGAGGTTGAGTCGAAGCAGAGCCAGCTGCCGTCACACTCGACGTAGTCACCGAGCTCATCAACCGCACTGTACGAAACATCTCGGGTGACAACAAATCCGTCGCATACAGGAGGCCTTACATGCAGAGGATTCCAAACATCCCGAAGTCGGTCGGCTACGATCCTCCAAAATTCCAGCAGTTCAATGGCGATGGGCACCCCAAACAACACGTCGCTCATTTTATTGAGACTTCGAACAATGCCGACACCGACGATGACTTTATGGTCAAGCAATTTGGCCGATCGTTGAAGGGAAATGCCTTCACCTGGTATATCGAGCTGGCCTAAAAGTCAATCGACAGCTGGGAACAATTGGAGTGAGTGATAAGTGTCTAAAAGACACTGTTTTATGCATGAATTAAAGATCATAAATGCCTATTTTGAGTTAGTTATTAGCATGAAAGTGACATATATGACTCAAATTCATGTTTTGTGTCTCAAGTACCTGGTAGAAGAAGAAAATCTGGATTCAGAGAGAAATTGAAGCAGAAAAGAGCAAAAAGAGCCAAGAAAGGGAACGGCGCGACCGCGCCGATTCTGGCGTGACCGCGCCAGGAAAATGGTCAAAAATTCAAATAAATGAATGAAATTCCAAACGGCTAGTAAAGCTTCAAAGAAGACAATTCAGGAATGTGGAATGGCGCTCCCGCGCCAAGAAACTGGCGCTACCTCACTCTGTGGCCACATGGACGCGCCAAAGAGATGCCAAATTCAGAAGAGGAGTTGCCGTTCTGGGACCATAGAAAAGACTAAGGAGTGGCGTTGCCGTGCCACTTCTACAGCTTCAGTTGGCGCTGCCGTGCCAAGAGCTCTCCTTACTCGGCATGATTTCGAAGGCCGTTTTCAGACTTGGAAAGAAATCTTCTCCAATGGCGCGACCGCGCCAAAATTAGAAGAAAATGTAGTGCGACCGCGCCGCTGACTCAGCAACGTGAATTACGAAAATCTCGGGATTCTGACTAACAATCAAGCCCAAACTTGGGAGAAGAAGTCCTAATTGCCTAAGGAAGGTATCCACGAAGATTTTAAGGAAATTGGCTCGCGTCTAGGTGCATTGAATGACCAAGAAGAGAAGTTCCACACAAAGAAAGAAACTGCTGTCAGAAAAGAAGAGAAAATCCGAGTTTTAAGAGAAGCAAAGCTGGAGTTCCCAATTCCCAATTGAACCCAAATTTGGACTGAAGCTTCCTGAGGAGATTGAGGATCATAGCACGGAAATTCAGGTCAATCCAAGTCGGGTTCTCAGAGTTTTATACTTTTAAAGTGGTGGACCCAGTGCTAGAATTGGCAGCAGAAGTAGTTCAACTTCTCGAGGTGATATCTCAAGTTTTCCAACTCAGAATGACTTCAAATTTCGTACACAAGTCAAGGACTATGTAAAGAAGGTTCGTGAGTTATTTCAAGAAATTTTGAGGTCAATAAATCAATATTTTAACCCCTGGACAGAGACAAAATTACTAGTTATGGATAGAAGCCCAGCTATAAATAGAGGTCCGAGGCAGAGAGCAAGGCATCCAGTTTTAGATCCAGTTTTGTAGTGTAAATCCAGTTTTTAGATCTTAGAATAGTTTTAGTTTAGTTTCTTATTGTTTTTAGTTAGTTTGGAGTTGAGAGAAAGAGAGAGAAGGAAGAGATTTCAGCCAAGGCAGAAGTTGAAGCTAAGGGCAGTCCTTCAAGGGGGTTTTCTGTACTTATTTTCTTCTTATTATCATGGCTGTAATTGAATCCTTTGTGTGTGCTTATTCTATTATCATGGAGTAGTCTCTCTCTATTGGGGAAGTCACGAACTCCTAGTTGTTGAATTATTTAAGTTTTGAAGTTATAGCAATAAAGTACTTTGCTTATGTTTTAGAATCTGAGTTCATTGCTTATTTCTGATATGAATTGGTATTTGAAATTTAATGAGGTTCAAATAGAGAAGTTGAATTTCAGTAGAGATTTGGATTAGTTATTTGATTCTTTGTTTTCTAAAATAACTTGTTTTTCTAACTAGATCGTTTAGGATTGTGATGGAGACTAGTGGAAAGCAATGTGACTTTTTAAACTCTCGTTCTGAATATGAGAGAGTTAATCTTTAAGCTTTTATATTTATACACCTAGGATTTGAATGTTTCCGGATTGTGATGGAGTTCAAAGAATGGGTGAAAGTTATTTCCTGTATATGGGTAACCAGGTTTTCAAAAGCTAAGTCAAGGTAAGAGTACTTGAGCTATAAAAATCAGAACTTTGCATGTTGACAACTAGGAGGGATTTTTCCAGTAGTTAATTCTGTTTTGTTTTTCAGTTTTCAAAACCCAAACATTTCTTCACCTCAATCAATAGAAAAACCTTTACTTAAACTGAGTTCTCATCAAGGTCTCTGTGGGATCGATATCTGGACTCTGGAGTCTATATTACTTGCTGATCTAGTGCACTTGCTAGACTCCCAACAAGTTTTTGGCGCCGTTGCCGGGGACCATTGAATTGAGAGTAAGTTTTAGTGAATTTTGATTTGTTGATTGAGATTAAAATTTTTATTCTATCTTTTCAGGTTGAACCTGATGAAAACTTGAATTAGTGGGGAGCCACTAGATGAACCCGATCAGGAACTAGAAAGAGCACTCAGATGAGAGGTGGAATTATGTGCAGAATGAGATAAGTCCATATCCTAACTCATATTGGAAATTTCCCCAACAATGTACATCTTCTAATTATGATCCATGAAGGTATGATTCTGATATATCATGTTCTTTTGTTAATAATGAACCTAATGGTTTTTATAAAGCAGAGCATGATAATTATCTCTCTAAGCAAAATGTAAATCCTTGTTTTGAGAATGAGTTGCAGGTCAATTGGCCACATGGGCAACCATCCATGTTCAAGTATGAGAATCCTCCTATGTATCATGATTATCATCATTCATCTCCCCTTCAGCCTCAAGAAGACTTGTCTAGGTTGGAGAGAAGTGCAAGAGGGAGAGTTGCTGGCATACATAATGTTGATCATGTATTAGCATTGCAGGCACAAGTCAGTCACTAACCAAATAATTTTTAAAATTGCACACCCCCTCTTTGGTTGCTCAGATTTGTGACATATGTGGAGGAGGACATCCCAACCATGACTACCAAGCAGGTAATGTTCAAGCTGTAGGTTCTTTAGACCAGGCTAATTATGTTTCAAATTTTTGCAGGTTTAATGATCCATACAGCAATACTTACAATCCTGGTTGGAGGAGTCACCCGAATTTTTCATGGTCAAACAACAACAACCAGCAACCCAGCACTCAACAACCCAATGCTCAAACAAGATCACCACCTGGTTTCCAAAGAGCAGCACAAGAACCGGAACAAAAAGCCAGCCTTGAGGAGATGATTTCAAAGTTTCTAGCAAATCAAGAGAAGGTAGATGCTTGGACTGAAGCCAGGCTTCACACTCAAGAAGCTTCCATCAGAAATCTGGAAATACAAATGGGACAGATGGCCAATATCATATCAGGTAGGAACCAAGGTACTTTACCTAGCAATTCTGAATGGATGAATACAACTAGCACTTCTTGTTTTAATTCATGTGTTACTGCAGAACACATAGAGAAAAATACAATGGAGAGAGCTGAGAGTTATAGTGGTCTCCATAAATTTCAAGAGGGAGAGGATGAAAAGATCATGGAGGAAAAGGAAGAAGATGAAAAAGAGAAAGAAGGGGATGGGGTAGAAAGAGAAGAGAAATCCCTTGAAGAGCATAAAGAGGTTAGGATAGAGGACATAAAGGTTAATGAACATTCTTTCCTCTCATTAGATATAGATTCCTTCATTATCCAGCCTTATAAACCACCCACAAAAGTCGAAATAAAAATTTTATTAGGTCTGGGTAGTGTGAAGAAAAGTTGGCTAAAAATTAATGAGAAAAACATGTTCAAAGCCAACAAGAAAAGAGAAAGAGTGACTAGCTTTTTGCTCAAAAGATATAATCACCATGCAACACATTCCAAAGTCAAAAACACCCTCAAGCATGGATGGTCCCAGTTTCCATTCGATCCTGGTGGATTAGATCACCTGGATCAGTAGTGTAGGAATAGGAGTAAGAGTTTTTGAATTTATTTAAATTTTTAGGATTTTGTGTGTTAGTTGATTTGAATACTGTTTTTTTTTATTTTTAGGTTTTGTTTGAATTCGTAGGAGATTTTGATTTACTTTCACTATTTTTAGATCTAGCGTACGAAGTGTGTTAGATTAAAGATTTAAAGCTTTCCAAAAATAGAAAACCAAAAATAAATAAAAAATAAATAAAAATAAAATAAAAAAATAAAATAAAAAATAAATTCAAAAATTGGAATGTGGCGCGACCGTGCCAGTTCACGAAACCCAGAACTTAAGTTCTGAACCGGCACGGCCAGTGGGGTCGAAGCGCTGGTTCGAATCATACGGGGCGAGTTTTAAAAGGTCCAAACTTCCATTTCGAGGGTTTTTCAAGCCCAAAACGCGAGAGAACCCTAAAGTCCCATCTTCAAACTCTCCAGAGCACCTTCCAACTGAGAGAAATCTCGCCAAAAAACTCGCCGGAAACACCTCGGAGTTCGGCAAATCACATAGTTCAGGCAGAAAAGCAGTGCGAAGTAAGCTCCTTTCGAGTCATTTTTGGCAAAATCTGGAATCAACCTCCCAAAACCAAAGGTACGAAGGGATAGAGGTTACTTCCTAGTTTATTTTGGTCCAAGTTTGGGTATTTTCATCGAGGAACAAGGGAGAACTTTTAAAAGTTAGGGGTTCATTTTCGATTTCTGCAAAATTCTGGGCAGAAAAACTGTGTTTTTCTTGCCATCTTTTGGGCCGTCAATAGAATTACCTGGGCATATTCTTGGAAAAGTGATTTTAGTTCCTCAAAATACACACTTTGAGCTTTCCAAACGCCCCACTTTGTAGCACCAGTCGATCTTTGAGCTAGGAGAACCAAGCCCCTGAAAAAGACCCAGACACACTGTTTTCACATAATCTTCCCAGACGTGGCCACTCAGAAAACCTACCAGAGGTCAAAAAGCCAAAGTGCCAAAAATGTGGGAGAAGGAGAGATTTGCCACAGCCGATGACACAAAAGGTTCAATGAAATTTTGTCCAAGTGCAACCTCGACATGGAAAGAGGGTTTATAATGGATGAGTTGATCAAAGAAAAATATGGGGCCATGATTGAAGAGAGAGGATGGACCCAATGGGTAGAGGCCCCTACAGAAGCTAGCATCTCCCTACTCCAAGAATTTAATGCCAACTTGCCAGACCAAAGAAATTGGAATTTCTTTGTGAGGGGGAAGTGGATCCAGTTGTTTCCCCATGACATCAATAATTACTTGCACACTCCTGATGTCCCCACCGAACAGCTGAATACTTTAAGAGAGGAGGTCAGTGCTACAGAAATAGCAGAACGATTGTGCCCCAAGGGAGCTAAGTGGGAACCAAGGAAGGGCACACTTCTTCACTTTCAGAGGCAGGACATGCATGCTGATGCAAAGATTTGGGCAATGTTCCTGTTTACCAAATTGACGCCCACTTCCCACTTCACTGAAATCACACCGGAGAGAGCTTACTTCTTACAAGCTCTATTTGAGGATATTCCCATCAATGTGGGGAACATAATTCATAGCCAAATCATGGCTATGACACACCACAAAAGAGGAAGACTCCCCTTTCCCTCTCTCATCACTACTATTTGTTTGGCAAATGGGGTAGCACTAAGCCCCACAGAAACATTGGAGAAAGTTCCCCGAAGCATCTCAGCCAACTCAGTGAAGCAAATCATGAGGGAACACCCACCAAGCAGATCAGTAGCAAGTACTAGCAAATTCAAGGAGATGGACATGGCTGCCCTCCATGAGAGGATGAGTGGGTTAGAGAAAAAGATGGGAAAGATGACTACCTATAACAAGAAGATGTGGAAGCTGTGGGCCCAACATGAAGGCATTCCAGAAGACCAACTGCCTACTGGAGATACCTCTGAAGAAGAAGGAGAGGATTCAGAGGAAGAAGAAGATGATGAAGAAGAAGAAGAGTAGAAAATTTTAGCTTTGGCTAGTTCTTTTAGTCTTGTTCTTTCTGAAATTTGTGTGTGAGCTTGCTTTGTGTGTGCTATTGTCTGATAGTGTTATTTAATGCAATTTCATTAATATGTACTCAATCTCCATTCATATTAATAAAATTTTGATTTTTACTCTCAAAGATTTGTCTCAAAGCATGATTTTCATAATTCTTCCAAACAAAAAGTGGGAAATATGACTCTGCATCTGCCTGTCACTGATACTAACCTGTCCAAAGTGGAAAGATTACAAAATTCATTAAGGATTTAAAGAATTCTTGAAATTACTCGGCGCGTCCGCCGCATACACATTTTATGCGGCCGACATCGCTTTTTGATGATGTACGACCATTACAGAGGCGAAGAAACACTGAATTCACTCCAGGTATTCTTCTGAAGCTTAATTTTATGTCTGAGAGACACTTCAAGTCATTGTTTCATTTTCAATTGCTGAAAATCATGCAAGTGTTTATCACTAACCCATGAAAGCAGAATGCAAGAGAAGCCAAGGGAGATCCATCCAACCTCATTCCACCAAGCATGTCAGGGAAGTATCTCTGATCACTCCTATGTTTATTACTGCTTTGAGGACAAAGCATGTTTTTAAGTTTGGGGTGGGATACTCTTCATGCACTTTTAAAGGATTTAAAAAGTTTTAAGTTTGGGGTGGGATACTATTCATGCATGGATCTGAAAGCCCTGTTTTTTAAAAATTCACCAAAAAAATCCAATAGAGAGTTTGAAAAATACCAGTGAAAAACCCTAATCATATGAATAGCATGATTCATTCTCTGGAAAATATTTTAGGTCAGATGCTTAGTCTTGAATGGGTGAGAATTTTCTTTAAAAACAGTTTTTGAAAACAAAGTACAAGTGAGCAAGTTGATTTCAATTACTAGAACCAACCTGAGGAAAACTTGAGGCGAAACAGAGAAAGGTTTTCAAAATTATGAGGTGATTTAGGCACCTGTTTAAAAATCGTTTGAGCCTTTTTCAAAGCCACCCATTTCAATGCACAAGTTGCATCACCTTTTGTCAAACTTTTTGAGCCAAAAAGATCCCTTTTCTGTTTTAATGTCCCATGCTACATGAGCCAGCCTTAGTGATCAATAAACTTGTTTCTTACTTACCCATGATTCTCCAAATTTTTGAAGTGTTCTGTTTGAATGAGCATGGATCAAGATTTTGTAGTTATAAGGAGGGATGGATGAAGGGTATAGATATATTTCCTTGTAAAGGGGAAGAAGGGGCAAGAGAAAAAAAAGAAGATTCTAGGTTGAGTAGGAGAAAGGCCACCTTGTGTGTGCACCGGGACTCGGGCCTCAACAAGCTTAGAGTCTCTGAGTCAACCGGCAAGGTAAGCTGGACTCCAAACAAAGCCAAAGAAAAAGAAAGAAAAGGTTGTGGGTTAGTTAAGGGAAAGGCCACCTCGTGTGTGCACCGAGTCTCAGGCCTCACCAAGCTTAGGGACTCTGAGTCAACCGACGAGGTAAGCTAGACTCTGGACAAAACCCAAAGAAAAATATACATGGGAAAGGAAAAAAAAGGGGGAAAAGGAAAAAATGAGGGATCAATGCAAAAAAATAAATTTGGGGTGGAAGAGCTTGGAGGAAAAGTCACAAATCCGATTCATGCTCAGAAAAATGGAATATGGATATGATGAGGAGAATAAAACCCAAAAGAAATAACAAAAAATCTTCATCATACCAATTACCCCTGCCTCATTACGACCTATAAAGACCTATTGATCAGAATTGTGAATTCCTTCAGGTTAGCGGAGAGTGGACTAAGGGTTGGCCTATGGAGTTGAATTGAGACTTCTCACTTGCATGAGAATGTACATCATTGAAAAATTTGAAGAAAATTCGAAATCTGTTTTGACTAAGCAAGAACAACCATCATTAGGAAAGAAGTGAATCATCTATACATATTTGAAAAATTTGAAGAAAATTCGAAATCTGTTTTGACTAAGCAAGAAGAACCATCATTAGGAAAGAAGTGAATCATCTATCTTGAAAACTTTAAAAGGGCGGATCATTGAATTTTTCTAAGTCTTTACAGATATCTATTTGGTATTTATTTCAGAGTTTTGCTCGAGGACGAGCAAAGGTCTAAGTTTGGGGTTGTGATAAGTGTCTAAAAGACACTGTTTTATGCATGAATTAAAGATCATAAATGCCCATTTTGAGTTAGTTATTAGCATAGAAGTGACATATAAGACTCAAATTCATGTTTTGTGTCTCAGGTACCTGGTAGAAGAAAAAAATCTGGATTCAGAGAGAAATTGAAGCAGAAAAGAGCAAAAAGAACCAAAAAAGGGAACGGCGCGACCGCGCCAGGAAAATGGTAAAAAATTCAAATAAATAAAGGAAATTTCCAACGGCTAGTAAAGCTTCAAAGAAGACAATTCAGGAATGTGAAATGGCGCGACCGCGCCTTCTGAGGGCGCTACCGCGCCAAGAAACTGGCGCTACTTCACTTTGTGACCACATGGACGCGCCAAAGAGATACCAAATACAAAAGTGGAGTTGCCGGTCTGGGACCAGAGAAAAGACTACGGAGTGGCGCTGCTGCGCCACTTCTACAGCTTCAGTTGGCGCTGCCGCGCCAAGAGCTCTCCTTACTCGGCAAGATTTCGAAGGCCATTTTCAGACTTGGAAAGAAATCTACCGGGGGCACATACCGAAGGCAACCGGGACACGTACCGAAAGCTACTTACCTGCCATGACAGGTAACCGGGGGCACGTACCGAAGGCCTTCGCTGGAGGAACGACAGGCCAAGACATACCCGTTCGCCGACGCGGATGTTTCTGTCATGCTGGACTAGCTCCTCGACAACCGACTACTAATGTTGCCATAAGTCAAAAGACCCGGTGATTTGTCCAGGAACAAAGATCCGAACTTCAACAAGTACCACCGCTTGGTCAGGCACCCGACTGAGAAGTGCTTCGTCTTGAAGGACAGAATCATGGAGCTGGCGGCTCAAGGCCATATAGAAATCGAAGGAGCCGAAAACACGACCTCCTCACAGGTCATCTCCATCCAAGCCAAGCCAAACCGGCGAGCTCGGCCAAGCAAACAACAGGTCGTAAAGAAGGAGTACCGTCCAAAATCCGGTCCCTCCCACCGACCGCAAAACAACAGACGACCACCGGCTAAGGTCGCAACAAAACCGACACCCCGAGAAGCAGCAACAGCCGATGCAGAGGGGTGGATCCTGGTCACCCGGTGAAAAAAGCCTGTTCGAGAACTCGAACTGACCCCGGCGAACACCAAAACAAAGGCGAAGCGGCCAAACAAAAGAGCCGCGAAGCACCAAAAGAAAGCTCCCGAGACCAACGTTCAGAGAGCAAACAAAAAGAAGAGAAGGCCCATCACACTGGCGGAGTTCTTTCCAAAGGAGTTCTTCGCGCTGCCAGCAATGGTGGCGACCTGTTCAACAACTCCTCCCGAACACACAACAACAAAAGATAAAGGCAAACGACCTGTCGTCAAATGCGACGACCTCGAGACGTCACTGAAGCAAATCTCGTCGCTTAACTAGATAGAAGATGACCTCGACTTGGCCATTAGGTCAAGACAAGCTCTAATTCAGGTCCTCGACAGACCAGAGGAACTCCAAGCCGAAGTCAAAATGCTGCTCATGAGGAAGCACGACTTGCCGAAAGTCGGGTTAACTCCACCTTACCAAAAGGAAGAAGAAGATGCGCTATCCTCTCCGCAACTGGAAAAATCAGAGGAAGCGCTTGCCATCTCGAGTCCGCCGTGTATCACTTTAAGAGAAGAGGACGCCCAGTTTGGGACGAAAAATCACAATCGGCCGCTGTTCGTCTCCGGCTACATCAGAGACTACAAAATCAATCACATTCTCGTCGATAATATCACGGATAATATCACGGATAATATCACGGAAATTCAGGTCAATCCAAGTTGGGTTCTCAGAGTTTTATACTTTTAAAGTGGTGGACCCAGTGCTGGAATTGGCAGCAGAAGTAGTTCAAATTCTCAAGGTGATATCTCAAGTTTTCCAACTCAGAATGACTTCAAATTTTGTACACAAGTCAAGGACTATGTAAAGAAGGTTTGTGAGTAATTTCAAGAAATTCAGAGGTCAGTAAGGCAAGATTTCAACCCCTGGACAGAGACAAAATTACAAGTTCTTGACAAAAGCCCAAGTATAAATAGAGGTTCGAGGCAGAGAGCAAGGCATCCAGTTTTAGATCCACCTTTGTAGTGTAAATCCAGTTTTTAGCTCTTAGAATAGTTTTAGTTTAGTTTCTTATTGTTTTTAATTAGTTTGGAGTTGAGAGAAAGAGAGAGAAGGAAGAGATTTCAGCCAAGGCACGAGTTGAAGCTAAGGGCAGTCCTTCAAGGAGGTTTTCTGTACTTATTTTCTTCTTATTATCATGGTTGTAATTGAATCCTTTGTGTGTGCTTATTCTATTATCATGGAGTAGTCACTCTCTGTTGGGGACGTCATGAACTCCTAGTTGTTGAATTGTTTAAGTTCTGAAGTTATAGCAATAAAGTACTTTGCTTATGTTTTAGAATATGAGTTCATTGCTTATTTCTGATCTGAATTGATATTTGAAATTTAATGAGGTTCGAATAGAGAAGTTGAATTTCAGTAGAGATTTGGATTAGTTATTTGATTCTTTCTTTTATAAAACAACTTGTTTTTCTAACTAGATCGTTCCGGATTGTGATGGAGACTAGTGGAAAGCAATGTGACTTTTTAAACTCTTGTTCTGAATAAGAGAGAGTTAATCTTTAAGCTTTTATATTTATACACCTAGGATTTGAATGTTTCCGGATTGTGATGGAGTTCAAAGAATGGGTGAAAGTTATTTCCTATATATGGGTAACCAGGTTTTCAAAAGCTAAGTCAAGGTAAGAGTACTTGAGCTATAAAAATCTGAACTTTGCAAGTTGACAACTAGGAGGGATAGACATTTTACTCCAACATCTCATCTCCATAAGTTTTCCATTAGTTAATTCTGTTTTGTTTTTCAATTTTCAAAACCCAAAAATTTCTTCACCTCAATCAATAGAAAAACCTTTACTTAAACTGAGTTCTCATCAAGGTCTCTCTGGGATCGATATCTGGACTCTCGAGTCTATATCACTTGCTGACCTAGTGCACTTGCTAGACACCTAATAGCGAGAATTCCTCAGCCAATTATACAGCACTTTCAAGACCGTCACTCTGGTGGAGATTGCCAATCTAAAACAAAAGAAAGGCGAAAAGGTCGTCGACTATATTATCAGGTGGAGGAACTTGAGCTTAAATTGCCAAGAAAGTTCAAACCTGTCTCTCAAAGCCGAGATCGAAATGTGCTCTCGAGGGATGCAGCGGGAGCTTCTGCGCTACATTCGAAGTCGGAGGCCGACCGACTTTCAAGAACTCACGACCAAGGCCCACAATATGGAGAACCTCATGGAGGAGCGAGGAGAAGAAACTTCCTCGTTTGCTGAGCCTCGCAAGAAAGGGAAGGCAGTAGCCGGACCGCGCCGAAAGACACGAAGGAGAAAACAAAAATTCCTTCGTCACGAATGCTTTCAAACCAATCAAGGTCAGGAGCAAGGTCAAAGCTACTTACCTGCCATGACAGGAAACCGGGGGCACGTACCGAAGGCCTTCGCTGGAGGAACGACAGGCCAAGACATACCCGTTCGCCGACGCGGATGTTTCTGTCATGGTGGACTAGCTCCTCGACAACCGGCTACTAATGTTGCCATAAGTCAAAAGACCCGGCGATTTGTCCAGGAACAAAGATCCGAACTTCAACAAGTACCACCGCTTGGTCAGGCACCCGACTGAGAAGTGCTTCGTCTTGAAGGACAGAATCATGGAGCTGGCGGCTCAAGGCCATATTGAAATCGAAGGAGCCGAAAACACGGCCTCCTCACAGGTCATCTCCATCCAAGCCAAGCCAAACCGGCGAGCTCGGCCAAGCAAACAACAGGTCGTAAAGAAGGAGTACCGTCCAAAATCCGGTCCCTCCCACCGACCGCAAAACAACAGACGACCACCGGCTAAGGTCGCAACAAAACCGGCACCGAGAAGAAGCAAGCAACAGCCGATGCAGAGGGTGGATCCTGGTCACCGGTGAAAAAAGCCTGTTCGAGAACTCGAACCGACCCGGCGAACACCAAAACAAAGCGAAGCTGCCAAACAAAAGAGCCGCGAAGCACCAAAAGAAAGCTCCCGAGACCAACGTTCAGAGAGCAAACAAAAAGAAGAGAAGGCCCATCACACTGGCGGAGTTCTTTCCAAAGGAGTTCTTCGCGCTGCCAGCAATGGTGGCGACCTGTTCAACAACTCCTCCCGAACACACAACAACAAAAGATAAAGGCAAACGACCTGTCGTCAAATGCGACGACCTCGAGATGTCACTGAAGCAAATCTCGTCGCTTAACTTGATAGAAGATGACCTCGACTTGGCCATTAGGTCAAGACAAGCTCTAATTTAGGTCCTCGACAGACCAGAGGAACTCCAAGCCGAAGTCAAAATGCTGCTCATGAGGAAGCACGACTTGCCGAAAGTCGGGTTAACTCCACCTTACCAAAAGGAAGAAGAAGATGCGCTATCCTCTCCGCAACTGGAAAAATCAGAGGAAGCGCTTGCCATCTCGAGTCCGCCGTGTATCACTTTAAGAGAAGAGGACGCCCAGTTTGGGACGAAAAATCACAATCGGCCGTTGTTCGTCTCCGACTACATCAGAGACTACAAAATCAATCACATTCTCGTCGATAATATCACGGATAATATCACGGAAATTCAGGTCAATCCAAGTTGGGTTCTCAGAGTTTTATACTTTTAAAGTGGTGGACCCAGTGCTGGAATTGGCAGCAGAAGTAGTTCAAATTCTCAAGGTGATATCTCAAGTTTTCCAACTCAGAATGACTTCAAATTTTGTACACAAGTCAAGGACTATGTAAAGAAGGTTTGTGAGTAATTTCAAGAAATTCAGAGGTCAGTAAGGCAAGATTTCAACCCCTGGACAGAGACAAAATTACAAGTTCTTGACAAAAGCCCAGGTATAAATAGAGGTTCGAGGCAGAGAGCAAGGCATCCAGTTTTAGATCCACCTTTGTAGTGTAAATCCAGTTTTTAGCTCTTAGAATAGTTTTAGTTTAGTTTCTTAATTTTTTTAGTTAGTTTGGAGTTGAGAGAAAGAGAGAGAAGGAAGAGATTTCAGCCAAGGCACGAGTTGAAGCTAAGGGCAGTCCTTCAAGGAGGTTTTCTGTACTTATTTTCTTCTTATTATCATGGTTGTAATTGAATCCTTTGTGTGTGCTTATTCTATTATCATGGAGTAGTCACTCTCTGTTGGGGACATCATGAACTCCTAGTTGTTGAATTGTTTAAGTTTTGAAGTTATAGCAATAAAGTACTTTGCTTATGTTTTAGAATATGAGTTCATTGCTTATTTCTGATCTGAATTGATATTTGAAATTTAATGAGGTTCGAATAGAGAAGTTGAATTTCAGTAGAGATTTGGATTAGTTATTTGATTCTTTCTTTTATAAAACAACTTGTTTTTCTAACTAGATCGTTCCGGATTGTGATGGAGACTAGTGGAAAGCAATGTGACTTTTTAAACTCTTGTTCTGAATAAGAGAGAGTTAATCTTTAAGCTTTTATATTTATACACCTAGGATTTGAATGTTTCCGGATTGTGATGGAGTTCAAAGAATGGGTGAAAGTTATTTCCTATATATGGGTAACCAGGTTTTTAAAAGCTAAGTCAAGGTAAGAGTACTTGAGCTATAAAAATCTGAACTTTGCAAGTTGACAACTAGGAGGGATAGACATTTTACTCCAACATCTCATCTCCATAAGTTTTCCAGTAGTTAATTCTGTTTTGTTTTTCAGTTTTCAAAACCCAAAAATTTCTTCACCTCAATCAATAGAAAAACCTTTACTTAAACTGAGTTCTCATCAAGGTCTCTCTGGGATCGATATCTGGACTCTCGAGTCTATATCACTTGCTGACCTAGTGCACTTGCTAGACACCTAATAGCGAGAATTCCTCAGCCAATTATACAGCACTCGGCGCACCGTCACTCTGGTGGAGATTGCCAATCTAAAACAAAAGAAAGGCGAAAAGGTCGTCGACTATATTATCCGGTGGAGGAACTTGAGCTTAAATTGCAAAGAAAGTTCAAACCTGTCTCTCAAAGCCGAGATTGAAATGTGCTCTCGAGGGATGCAGCGGGAGCTTCTGCGCTACTTTCGAAGTCGGAGGCCGACCGACTTTCAAGAACTCACGACCAAGGCCCACAATATGGAGAACCTCATGGAGGAGCGAGGAGAAGAAACTTCCTCGTTTGCTGAGCCTCGCAAGAAAGGGAAGGCAGTAGCCGGACCGCGCCCAAAGACACGAAGGAGAAAACAAAAATTCCTTCGTCACGAATGCTTTCAAACCAATCAAGGTCAGGAGCAAGGTCAAAGCTACTTACCTGCCATGACAGGTAACCGGGGGCACGTACCGAAGGCCTTCGCTGGAGGAACGACAGGCCAAGACATACCCGTTCCCCGACGCGGATGTTTCTGTCATGGTGGACTAGCTCCTCGACAACCGGCTACTAATGTTGCCATAAGTCAAAAGACCCGGCGATTTGTCCAGGAACAAAGATCCGAACTTCAACAAGTACCACCGCTTGGTCAGGCACCCGACTGAGAAGTGCTTCGTCTTGAAGGACAGAATCATGGAGCTGGCGGCTCAAGGCCATATTGAAATCGAAGCAGCCGAAAACACGGCCTCCTCACAGGTCATCTCCATCCAAGCCAAGCCAAACCGGCGAGCTCGGCCAAGCAAACAACAGGTCGTAAAGAAGGAGTACCGTCCAAAATCCGGTCCCTCCCACCGACCGCAAAACAACAGACGACCACCGGCTAAGGTCGCAACAAAACCGGCACCCCGAGAAGCAGCAACAGCCGATGCAGAGGGGTGGATCCTGGTCACCCGGTGAAAAAAGCCTGTTCGAGAACTCGAACCGACCCCGGCGAACACCAAAACAAAGGCGAAGCGGCCAAACAAAAGAGCCGCGAAGCACCAAAAGAAAGCTCCCGAGACCAACGTTCAGAGAGCAAACAAAAAGAAGAGAAGGCCCATCACACTGGCGGAGTTCTTTCCAAAGGAGTTCTTCGCGCTGCCAGCAATGGTGGCGACCTGTTCAACAACTCCTCCCGAACACACAACAACAAAAGATAAAGGCAAACGACCTGTCATCAAATGCGACGACCTCGAGACGTCACTGAAGCAAATCTCGTTGCTTAACTAGATAGAAGATGACCTCGACTTGGCCATTAGGTCAAGACAAGCTCTAATTCAGGTCCTCGACAGACCAGAGGAACTCCAAGCCGAAGTCAAAATGCTGCTCATGAGGAAGCACGACTTGCCGAAAGTCGGGTTAACTCCACCTTACCAAAAGGAAGAAGAAGATGCGCTATCCTCTCCGCAACTGGAAAAATCAGAGGAAGCGCTTGCCATCTCGAGTCCGTCGTGTATCACTTTAAGAGAAGAGGACGCCCAGTTTGGGACGAAAAATCACAATCGGCCGCTGTTCGTCTCCGGCTACATCAGAGACTACAAAATCAATCACATTCTCGTCGATTGTGGATCTGCAGTCAACATTCTGCCAATTCGTACGATGAAGAATGTCGGTCTTGTAAGTCAGATTTCATAAAAACATGAATTGGAAATAAAAAGGAGTGTTGTACTTACCTCCTGCCTTGTAATTTTCGGTGGATGATCTCTTTAATATCTGAATCGTACGACAATGTCTGTGCGAGAGCAAAAATAGCAAAATCACCAGAGCTCTTATAGGAATCACTTTTGTGTGTTACCTGGGGACTCTGTTCACGATTTTTAATAAAACTGAGAGGGAGAGAAAAATATTGCAGTTAGATCCTGATTTTCAGGATCTAACCGCTTACCCACTTACTGTATAACTGGTCATACGGATCACCGTATGACCAGTCTCACAATCTCCCACTTGATCCGTATGACCAGGTAATGTGATTTAAAACAAGAAACATGAATCATGGCGATATGTCCTTTATGTTCAATAGTAATATCTTCCATGTATAACATGTTCAGTTAAATCAATTCCTGATAACTGTATGAATAAATCTTATATTTATTCTTTGTCCCATCTTTAATGATTTTTTCAATTGTAACTGTTGTGCACACATAATAGAAAAAATCAAGAAAATAGAGTTTCTAAATAGTGACAACATGATCCTTGAATTTGCGAGGTGGCATGCCCTTTGTCAGAGGATCAGCTAACATCAGTTCTGTGTTAATATGCTCGATGATCACTTTCTGATCTTTAACACATTCTCTAATTGCCAAGTACTTTATGTCGATGCGTTTACTTCGACTCCCACTTTTATTATTATTAGCCATGAACACAACTGCTAAGTTGTCACAATATACCTGCAATGGCCTAGAAATAGAATCCACCAGTCTAAGCCCAACAATGAAACACTTTAACCACACTGCCTGTGAAGTAGCCTCAAAACACGAGACAAAATCAGCCTCCATAGTAGAAGTGGCTATTATGGTCTGTTTGGCACTCCTCCATGAAATAGCTCCACCAGTAAACGTAAAAATGTACCCTGATGTTGATTTGCGAGAATCAACACAACCAGCAAAGTCTGAATCGGAGTAGCCAACCACCTCTAAACTATCTGATCGTCTGTAAGTAAACATGTAATTTTTCGTTCCTTGAAGGTATCTCAATACTTTCTTTGCAGCTCTCCAGTGATCAAGTCCTGGATTACTCTGGTATCTCCCCAACATTCCAACTACAAATGCGATGTCTGGTCTAGTACATACCTGAGCGTACATCAAGCTTCCAACAACAAAAGCATATGGAATGTTTTTCATCTGCTCCTTCTCTAAATTGTTCTTTGGGCACTGGTTCATACTGAACATGTCACCCTTCACAATAGGAGCTATAGTAGGTGTACAATCTTGCATCCGAAATCTTTCTAATATTTTGTTGATATAGGTTTCTTGAGATAGACCTAAAACACCGTGATGTCTATCTCGATGGATCTTTATACCAATAACATAAGATGCATCACCCATATCTTTCATATCAAAATGCATAGAAAGAAATTGTTTCACTTGCTGTAAAATCCCCTTATCATTGGTTGCAAGCAAAATGTCGTCCACATATAAAACAAGAAAACAAATTTTACTCCCACCGACCTTCTGGTATATACATTGATCCATCACGCTTTCAACAAATCCGAAGGAAGAAATAACGTCATGAAATTTAAGATACCATTGGCGGGATGCTTGTTTTAAACCATATATGGACTTCTGTAATTTGCATACCAATTGCCCACCGAGACTAGAGGGGAATCCTTCAGGTTGTTTCATATAAACCTCCTCCTCTAGTTCTCCATTGAGAAACACTGTCTTCATATATATTTGATGCAATTCTAAGTCAAAATGAGCTACTAATGCCAAAATAATACGCAAGGAATCTTTCTTTGATACAGGACTGTAAGTGTCTGTGTAGTCGATTCCTTCTCGTTGAGTGAATTCTTTCGCAACAAGGCGGGCTTTATATCTTTCGATATTACCCGATGAATCTCTTTTGGTTTTGAAGACCCATTTGCAACCTATGGGTTTAAAACCTGTGGGTAATTGAACAAGATCCCACACTTTGTTGCTACTCATGGAAACCATTTCTTCCTTCATGGCATTATACCATAACTCAGACTCATTGCTATTGATGGCTTCTGAAAATGAAATAGGGTCATTGTCGGCTCCTTGGTCATGGTCAGAGTCTTGTAGATACACTTGATAGTCACTCGAGACTGCTGGTCTTTTCGTTCTTGTAGATCGCCGTAATGTTCGAACAACTTCTTCCTGAGGAATTGGTTGTTCAACTGGCTATTCAGAAGTTACCTGATCTTCTTGAACAGTTTGATCTAGTGGAACGGGTTCAACTTCAATTTGTGGAATTTCATTGATTGGTTGTTCAGTACTCGGTTCTTCTGGAAGAAGTCGATGAATGATAACCTTTCTCTCACTTGATGTGGAGGGTTGAAAATGTGTCCTGAAATTGAATACTCCCACTGTTTGAGTCTAATTCAAGAAATTTTGTATTTCGCGATTCCACAATTCTAGTGCTGTGAGTTGGACAATAGAATCTGTATCCTTTGGACCTTTCTGGATATCCAATGAAATAACCACTAATGGTTCTGACATCCAGCTTCTTTTCTCGTGGGTTGTAAACTCTTACCTCAGACGGGCATCCCCATATGCGTATATGTTGCAAACTCGGTTTCCAACCCTTGAATAGTTCAAATGGTGTCTTGGAAACAACCTTGGTTGGAACTCTGTTTAATATATACACAACCATCTTAAGAGCATCTACCCATAAGGCTTTAGGTAGCTTAGAGGTACTAAGCATACTTCGTACCATGTCCAATAATGTTCGATTTCTTCTTTCCGCAACACCATTTTGGTCTGGAGAACCTGACATGGTGTATTGGGGAACTATACCGTTGTCTTGCAGAAACCTCGCGATTGGACCTTGTGCTTGTCCAGACTCAGTGTATCTACCATAGTATTCCCCACCTCTATCTGTTCTGACTATCTTGATTTGCTTCCCGCATTATTTCTCTACTTCAGCCTTGAAGACTTTAAAGGCGTCTATTGCCTCATTCTTTGTATGAAGCATGTAGAGATACATGTATCTTGAGTAGTCATCAATGAAGGTGATAAAATATTTCTGACCTTGAGCATCCATATCTGGGCAACAGATATCAGAATGGATGATCTCTAATATTGTTGAACTTCGAGTGGCACCATTCTTGAACTTGTTAGTCAGCTTGCCTTTAATGCAGTCAATACAAGTGTCGAAATCAGTGAAGTCTAAGGTTTGGAGAATTTCGTCCTTCACTAATCTCTTGATTCTATCAATGGAGATGTGTCCTAATCTCCTATGCCACAAGGTGGATGAAGCCTCATTTATAACACATCATTTGAGACCAAAATGAACAGTCATAACTTCATGAGCGGTATCGTGTTTTAGATTTATAGAGTAAAGGCCATCACATAAAACACCGCTACCTACATGCTCAGATTGATATAATAAACTGAACTAAGTGTTTTGAAATGTGAAACTAAATCCGAGAGGTACAAGTTTAGATACAGAAATTAAATTTCTTGTAAAACTGGGAATGTAGAAAATCTTCTCCAACGTTAAAACAAAACCGCTCTCCAGCTTCAAGTCGCAGGTCCAAATTGCCTCTACATGTGACTTTATTTGATTGCCCGAATAAATGAATTGTTCATTGTCCACTGGTTTTCTCAGGTTTCTTAAACCCTGCACGGATTTACAGACATGAATTGTTGAGTCGGAATCAATCCACCATGTGTTATAATTTGTTTCAACCATATTAGTTTCATAATAGACAAAGGAATAGAATGTACCTTTCTTCTCAAGCCATAACTTATGCTTAGTACAATCCTTCTTCATGTCCTTTCTTCTTAGAGAAAAAACATTTCGACTGTTTCTTGATGTAACATGGGGATTGAGCTTATTTTTCCCCTTTTGATTGGCTTGAGGCGAATTCTTTTCTTGAGTGGGCATAAGTGCCGTCTCTCCTACCTCTAAAAGCAACCTTGCTTCCTCTTGAGTGCACAGGGTCAGGAGATCATCAATTGACCATTTGTCTTTATGTGTGTTGTAGGAAATCTTAAATGGCACATATTGGTGTGGGAGAGTCATTAAAATGTAATGCACTAAAAAAGATTCGGACATGTCACATTCTAATGCCTTTAGGCAAGCCGCTAAGTCCCTTAATTTGTTTATGTGTTCCCTAACGCCTTGTACATCGGTGAGCTTCATGGATGTGAACTTCATTATCAGGGTGTTGGTCAAAGACTTCTTGGAAGGTTGAAATTGTTTTTGAATGGCTTTAAGGAGAGCTTGAACCTTGTCTTCTTTGTCAACAGAACTTCGTACATCTTCTGGAAGCTTTGTCTTAATGAACATGGTACTGAGTCGGTTGGACCGTTCCCAAAGGTCGTAGAGCTTCTTCTCTTCAGGTGTACTAGTGTTGGTTATTCTAGGTTCATCCTTCCTAGTTGCTTAATCTATGTCCAAACACCCTAGGTGGAGTAAAATTCTCTCCTTCCATATTTTAAAGTTCTCATTACATAAAGCGGGGATCTCAATACGAGAGTTGGAGATACTCAGAGATGAAATAGCTGCAAATTCGAAAATAGAAAACATGCTTAATTATATATTGAGGCAAATATCTTTATTCATGATTAACCAATGAAAATCATGATTATGAATCTATGACATAAAAATTGTCTGTGGGCGAAATTTTTAATTCTATTAGATTCATAAAAGAATTTGAGGAAACAAATTCTAACCTATTGTAAAATTATCAAACTCAATTTCATAATTCCTGTGGGTAAGTTATGAAAATGCATTCAATAATTGTACAATTTATGTCTATAACTTTATGTGATCTAGACATATAATGTTTAATCATAGATGCTGTGGCTACTCTAGGATTAAAATTAATTAAATTAGATCACTAGACATGATACTAATATTTTATGAATATTATTTAATGTCCTATATGTGATTCTTAATAAAATAATATTATAAAATTATGGTTGTTGTGGCTATACCTTAATAAAATAATATTATTTTATCACTTTAACATTAAATTAAAGTTACTGCTAATTCAACATGCAATAAAATCATCACAAAACAATAAAGCATCATTTTCTGAAAATTTAGGTATAAATTTTGTCCAAAACGGACAAAATTTGTCCCCCGAACCGGTTGAACCAATGGATTTCAAATAAAAACCGGTTCGGGTTGGGTCACACCTTGATTCGGGCCACTCTCTGGACCGAGTCAGAGAAACCGAGTTGACTCCGTCCGAGTCGACTCAGCTCGGTGACCCGCGGGTCGGGTTTACCTGGCCGAACCGAGCGGTCGGGTCTTAATACCCGAACCGGACCGTCTGGAGGTCAGGGACGACCTCCAGACGTGGCGCGGGACGCAGAAAATCTGCGTCCACCGATGTCCGGCCACGGCCGCGGCAGGAAGGGCTCCTGCCGCGGCGACGGTCGATGCCGTCGCTCGCCGCAAAGGTACGCGGTGAACGATGCTGGAACAATTTTCCAGCGTCGTCCCTAACGTCGCCGCCGGCTATAGCCGGAGCGGCCGACGTCGTCGGCCCCCAGTGAACCTTCGCCAACCACCGGCGACCCTTCGCTAGTGGGATAGCCTATCAGGTGGTCGCCGGAAGGACCTTTTTCGGCGACCTCCTCTAAATTAAAAAATTTTTAGACAAGCGCACACAGAAGCATTTTTGGCTCTGATGCCAAATGTAAGTCATAGATTTCATTAAAACATGAATTGGAAATAAAAAGGAGTGTTTGTACTTACCTCCTGCCATGTAATTTCCGGTGGATGATCTCTTTAATATCTGAATCATACGCCAATGTCTGGGCAAGAACAAAAGCAGCAAAATCACCAGAGTTCTTATAGGAATCACTTTTGTGTGTTACCTGGGGACTCTGTTCACGGTTTTTAATAAAACCGTGAGGGAGAGAAAAATATTGCGGTTAGATCCTGATTTTCAGGATCTAACCGGTTACCCACTTACTATGTAATTGGTCATACGGATCACCGTATGACCAGTCTCTCAGGCCTCTCTGCTGGCGATCTCTCTCCGAGTTCCCTCCTCATCCAAGGCTTCAACTGGGAAGGCCAGAGGACGCTCGGCATGATCAATCTCAAATTGCACATTGGTGACATGGTGGCCGAAACCCGTTTCCAAGTCATCGATTCAAGAACATCTTATAATCTGCTCTTGGGTCGACCGTGGCTTCACGCAAATGGAGTTGTGCCATACACACTTCATCAATACTTCAAGTACTGGGAAAACGGCGAGCAAAAGACGGTGTACGCCGATGAATGCCCGTTCACGGAGGCAGCGACATCATTCGCAGATGCCAAATTCTATCTGACGACCAGACCGCCAGTCAAATTGTCACCCTGGCCGAACCAGGTGTCAAATGCCAAGAACACTCTGACGCAAGCTGCATCGTCCAAATAGCCATCGCAAGCCACCTCTACCAAACAATCGACGCAAGCCGCGTCCCCAAACAAGACCACGACGCAAGTCGGGTCTCCCAAACTGTCAGTGCATAACAAACGACTAGCACACGACCACAAACCGTCTGCAGCAACTCCACCGCCGACGCAGCGTAATGTACCTATCTTACGGTACATGCCCCAGTCGCAAAGAAAGAAGGGAGAAGCTCCCTTGGTCGTTTGTCATAAAATCCAGCGACCCCTTTGGCAGAAAAGGTCACCCTCCCACTATCGAAGCTGGAGAACAGAAGCGTCGTAAAGAAATTCCCGAACCTCGCGCAATTACCATCAACTCGCTCAAATGAAGGCTTCGACCCGAACGCATACCGACTGATGGCTAGAGCTGGGGGCAACTTCGCAAAGGACCAGCTCCACGAGAAGCCGCCCATCGCTATGCCGGTCCTCACTCCAGAACAAGAAAAGTTTAGGAAAGAGGGTCGCCGAATCACTCAAGGTCGTCTAGGCCTCGACTACCAGAAGGAGAAGCCAATCAAAATCTATAGAGCTCAAATGAAGCAAATCAAGATAACTAGAAAATCATCGGCAGATGTACACCAGGTTTCAGTCGGCCAAACTCCGACGAATAAGAAAAATGCTTCGAACCCGGTGATTATTTACACCTTGAAGGCAACCATCGCACGAGCTCGTGCATACGACTCGGTTTTGGTAAATCACATCTCTATTGCCGACGACAATCAAGAGGATGACGAGTTCATCCTGGATGAGGCTCCGACTACGTTCGAGGAAGGTGGCCAATCGACCGTCGACGAGTTAAAGAAAGTCGACCTGGGAACAACAGAGGACCCGAGGCCGACATTTCTCAGTGCTTCACTGTCAACCGAAGAAGAGGTCGAGTATATGTCGCTACTTCGCGAATATTGCGACATATTCGTCTAGAATTACACAGAAATGCTAGGCCTCGATCCGCGAGTCGCAGTACACAAGCTAGCGGTTCATCCCTCTGTTCGACTAGTCAAGCAATCGCAACGACGGTTCCGGCTGAAACTGGTGCCAGAAATTGAAAAGGAAGTCGACAAGTTGATCGCTGCCAATTTCATCAGAGAGGTGAAGTACCCGTCCTGGATCGCAAACATCGTACTGGTCAAGAAGAAGAACGGCCAAATCCGGGTCTGTGTCAACTTTCGCGACTTGAACAAGGCTTGTCCGAAAGACGACTTCCCTTTGCCAATCACCGAACTCATGGTCGATGCAGCGACAGGCCACGAAGCTCTCACTTTCATGGACGGGTCGTCCGGTTATAATCAAATTCGTATGGACTCGAAGGATGTAGAGCTCACTGCTTTTTGCACTCCTAAAGACATCTTCTGTTACAAAGTGATGCCATTCGGGCTCAAGAACGCTGGCGCAACGTACCAGAGGGCAATGCAAAATATCTTCGACGACTTCTTGCATAAGCGCGTTGAGTGCTATGTCGACGACCTGGTGGTAAAGCCGAAGGAGTGGTCAAATCATCTTCTCGACCTCAGGGCAGTATTTGAACGGCTTCGGCGGTTGCAACACAAAATGAATCCGCTGAAATGCACATTCGATGTCACTTCAGGGAAGTTTCTGGGATTCGTTGTACACCATCGAGGAATTGAAATCGACCAATCAAAAATCGATGCAATTCAAAAGATGCCAGAGCCCAGAAACATCTCCGAACTCAAAATCTTTCAAGGCCACCTAGCGTATATCCGGCGCTTCATCTCGAATTTAGATGGAAGATGCTAGCCGTTCAGCCGCCTACTGAAAAAGGATACACCGTTCGAATGGGACGAGTCCTGCCGGAACGCCTTTAACAACATAAAGGCGTACCTCACCAAGCCGCCGGTGCTCGTCGCTCCAATCGTCGACAAACCGTTGCTGCTGTACATCGCAGCACAAGAGAAATCGGTCGGAGCTCTATTGGCCCAATGCGATGAGGACAACAAAGAACGTTCTCTCTATTACCTAAGCCGAACACTAGTGGGCACCGAACTCAATTACACACCGATTGAGAAGACTTGTCTGACACTCATCTTCGCAATTCAAAAGCTCCGGCACTACCTCCTGGCGCATTCGACGAACTTGATATCACGAGCCGACTCGTTGAAATACATCATGTCGCGACCCATTCTTTCTGGCCGATTGGATAAATGAGCATTGCTTCTCTCGATATTCGAAATCAATTTCATGCCGCAACGTGCAATCAAAGGCCAAGCACTGGCAAATATCTTGGCCGACCACCCAGTGCCGGCGGAATGGGAATTAATAGAAGAGTTCCCAGACGAAGAAATCTTCCTAGTCGAGGTGCTTCCCCCTTGGGAGATGTATTTCGACGGCGCTGTGCGAAGAAACGGAGCTGGCGCGGGAGTTTTGTTCGTTTCACCAAGAAGGGACCTGCTCCCGTATTCGTTCGTTCTTACCCAAAACTATTCGAACAATGAAGCGGAGTATCAAGGTATCCTCCTCAGACTCGGAATGGCGGTCAAGATGAAGCTGCCACAGTTAACCATCTACGACGACTCAGCTTTTGTCATCAAGCAACCCACAGGGGAGTTCGAAGTAAAGAAACTCAAACTCGTACCATTCTGGAGACATGCCGGTGAACTTCTGGCCCAAATTCCGGAAGCTTCACTCCACTACGTCCCTCGATCTGAAAATGGGCCAGCCAACGCATTGGCTGGAATTACGGCTAGTCTAGTGCAATTCGACGAATGGCCGAGCCAAGTTCCCATTTGCGAACGATGGGTAATCCCTCCACCGGTCGAAGAAGAAACAAAACAAGAACAAATAGAAGAGATAGAAGAGTCTCTCCCAATCTCGGCCAGCCAAAATGAAGTTGAAGATTGGCGAGAGCCTATCTCGAATTTTCTTCGCTCCGGCACACTCCTGGTCGACCTGGAAGAGTGAGTCCAAATTCGTCGAGCAGCGCTAAGATACGTTTTCATAAATGACGTACTCTACCGAAGGTCGTACGAAGGTCTGCTTCTTCGCTGCCTTTCTAAAGAAGAGGGTCTACAAGTCCTGAAAGAAACACATAGTGGAATTTACGGCGCGCACTAGGCTGGGCCGAAGCTCCACTTACAAGTTAAGCGATTGGGTTATTACGGGCCAACGATGCTCAGGGACGCCACCGAAATGGCTCAAACCTGTAAACCGTATCAACTCCGTGCCGACTACATACATCAGGCACCAGAGCCGCTTCACTCGACGACTGCGTCATGGCCGTTTGAAGCATGGGGGATGGACATCATAGGTCCAATCACCCCTAAATCCGACTCCGACAAGCAATACATTCTGGCTGCCACCGATTACTTCTCAAAATGGGCCGAAGCTGCTGCCTACCGAGAAGTCAAAGCTACCACCGTCGCCGACTTCATCCGGACCCAAATTTTCTACCGATACGGGGTCCTTCGATACATAGTGACGGATAATGGCACGCCATTCAGGAATAGAGTCATGGACCGCTTCTGTAAGAAATTTTGCATACAACAGCGGACATCGTCGGCTTACAATCCGGCAGCCAACGGACTTGCAGAAGCATTCAACAAAACGCTCTGCAAGATCCTAAAGAAAACCATCGACGCCAACAAAAAGAGTTGGGACTAAAAGCTCGGTGAAGCCTTGTGGGCATATAGAACGTCGTTTCGAACGCGGACCCAGTCGACCCCATATTCGCTGGTTTACGGCACCAAAGTAGTGCTCCCTCTTGAAGTACAACTTCCCTCTCTACGAACTGCTATAAGAGAAGGACTAACGACAGAGGAATGCGCCCAGCTACGACTCTCAGAACTCGAGTCACTCGATGAGTAGAGACTCGAGGTGCAACAACTGCTCGAATGCTACCAATCTCGCATGACCCGAGCCTTCAACAAAAAAGTACGGCTCAGGTCATTCCAGAAAGGCAACCTCGTGCTCGCAGTCCGACGGCCAATGCTCTTTACGAGCAAAATCGGGGGCAAGTTCGCGCCAAAATGGGAAGGACCGTACGTGGTGCAGGAAGCCTACACCAATGGTGCTTACAAGTTAGCCACTTCAAACGGTTCGGAGCTGCCGATAACGAATGGTAAATTCTTCAAACGATTTTACCCATTAAGAGGGCAGCGAAAAAAAAAAAAAAAAAAAAAAGGAAGTTGAATAAAAGAAACAATACTTCTCATTGCAAAAAAAAATGTGGGTGATGAGAACAATGCAAGCTTCGCAACAAAAAGGGGAGGCTACAAAAAAAAAATATAATCAAGTCTCGAAAACAAAAAGAGGAGACTATATAAAAAAAAAAGGCTACATCAAAGAAGGGGAAGTTCGAAATCAGCCATTCGTGGCTGCAACCGAACCATTTCGGCATGAACCTCAGCCAACTCCCGTGTCTCGGCCTCGTTGAGAACAGGGCGTGAACGAACAGAAGAAAGCTGATCCTCGAGAGCGGAAGCTTCCTCCTCGCTGGCGTCGATCCCTCCTCGGATGGTCACTAGCTCGCTATTAAAGGAGTCTAACTGGGACGAGACGAATGCCAGACGATCACGAAGAGCATTCTGCTCAGCCTCCGCAGCTTCACGCTCAGCCTGATGTCTATCCAAGTCCGCTGTTAAGTCATCGCGCTGACGGCTCACCCGCTGGACAGACTGAGCGAGTTCAGCTTCAGCAGCATACCGTTTGGCCAAACTAAGCTTCCCGGCCATAGAGCTGCGCAATTGCTGAAAGCGAGACACCTCTGAAGCAAAGTCTTCTACCCACTGCTCCAGAACCGAAGTGTCGACGCCGGCTCCTCTCAAGTGCTCAAGAATGGCGCGGGTGTCCGCCACAAGCTCGGACCAACATGGATCATCGGCCGGCACTAAAACCGACTCGACGAACACTGTCCACAGCCCCAACACAGACCGCTAGATCAATAGCCTTGACCTCGTCGAAAGACGGAAGGCCGACACCTAACGAAAAGGTGGGGGAAAAGAAACAAAAAGAGAGTGAAGGAAGAACAAAAAAAAAAAGGGTGATGAAGGATTTTCTACTTACCGACGAAGGTCGCAAAGTAGACGAATACTCGCTAACGGGTCGACAAGCTGAACGTGAAGCTCCTCCCTTGGCAGCAAAAGTCGCCTCTCCACTACTAGGAGGAAACGTCACAAAAGGTTTCCTCCTCGAAGCCGCAACAGTCGGAAGGCCCTGATAAGAAATAGGGTGCTGAAATCCACCCGCGACAGTGACTCCGGCGCCCACCATAAGTCCAACGGCCACGACTTGTTCAACCAAAGGCTGAAAGGATGATCCACCATCACTTGCAAGGGTCACTGGACACTCGTCCTCGCCGGTCACCAACCCATCGGTAACGGCAGCAGCAGGCGCCTCTTCCCCGACCCACTCCAGTTGTCGAGTATCCTCTAACTCGGCGAGATCAAACAAATCCTCTTGCCGAAAGATAGGCTGGTCCACAGAAGGAGCAACGATGACCATGAGAGTATCAGAGGGCAAGTCGATTGACTCTTCAACTGCCCGCGACCCAACCTGGTGTGCTGGCGCAGGCGCCACCTCTGACTCAGCAGCGACCTCTCCAGTTGACGGAACAACAAACCCGTCGAGGGGCGCCGTCTCCCTAGCCTTCTCTCCCGACTCTGACATAGGTGCCTCCGAAGGCTGAACGACAGAAAGCGGAGTCAAATTCATCAAAGGTTTACCTAGACCAGTCCGCAGCCGCTTCTTGAAGGGAGGTGGGACGAAAATGAATGGCTCTACTTGAGGAGCCGCAGACTTCTTCATCGAAGCAGTCTTCTTCGGTGAGGCCGCTGACGCAGCCAGCCCTTTCCCCTTGCCCAAAGGATCATCTGCTGGTAAAGAAAGCACTATTGGCCGTGAATCCCCTTGTGCCGGAGATGTCTCTCAAATGACGATGCCCTTCGCCGGCATGACTTGCGACGGCGCCGACACCTTCTCTTTCGCTACCTTCGGCCGGGGCGCCCTCTTCTTCGTAACCTTACTCTTCTTTGCCTTGGGAGAAGTCGGAGGCTTTGAACCCTTTCGTGAACCCTTTCGATCGCGACCCGCCGCATCATCACCAGCTTGTACAGGCGGCAAGGCCTTTTCTGGCGCAGATGCATCGGTAAATTTCTTCCACGCACACTGAACACAAAAAGATAACGGAAGAAGTCAAAAAAAAAAAGAAGGAGAAAGGAGGAAGAAACAAAAGAAAATAAGAAGAAGTTACAACCTCGAAGAGAGGAACGACTGCCTCAAGCCAGGACTCCTAAAAAAGAGACGTAACACCCGGATCGGAACCTGGACTCACGAAGGTAGGCACCTCCACGCTGCCAAGATGACAGGTAGTCCCGGCTCGCCATACCTCCACCAGCGCATTAACCGTGGCCGCCTTTCGTTGGTCAGTAAATAGCACACCCGGCAAGTCCTGGCAGAACTCGAACTGACGAGCAAACCGGTGAGGACTGTAAGGTTCCACTATAAGGAGGTCACGCTGCCGCAAGACTAGAAAGGTCGCTTGCAAGCAACAGACGTATTCCACTTTGATCCGAGAAGCAAAGTGACCAGCTTTGTCAATGATCGGGCCGGGGGGAAGAGCCTCCGAAGGATACCAGCATCGCACTCCGCCACGCCAAAACAGAGAACGAGCATCCTTCTGGGTATTGAAGCGAATGAGCACCAAGTTACGGTACAACATCATAAGGGGTCTGTCGCCGTCGATGGAGTCAGCCTCGTGGACGCTGAACCACTGGGCGAGCCATGCATAAACGAACGGCAAGAGATCCTTCCCGAGGAGAAGCAGTTGAGTCCTCGATAAAGGCTGGCCAAGGCTGCGCCGGCCAGACTACATTTCTTACCACTGGCCATGAAACATGCCATTTTGAAAACAGTGAACTTCAGCATGCCGCCCGGCAAAGGGAAGGCAAAACGGCAAAGCCACAATGATAAGAAGGCAGCGAGATACACCTCATCCGCGAGGGCTTCAGGAACTCCAAGCTCAGAGAGGGGCTGATCCTGTACGGCCGACCGGTCACGACTCCGAGAACCTGTCATCTTCCCACGATCAACCCATGGGTCTTCTGAAGGTTCCGCATCCCCTTCGGTACGGAACTAGAAGGATGCCCACTTGGACATGGGAATCCCGAAGAATCCATCCGAGTTCGAAGACCACGGATGACAAGAAAGACGATAATATGCAAGGATAGGTATCGAACGCTCTCGGGTAGCGGTACGGAACGACTCTAAGTAAAATCTTCAATGGTCGGAGTCACTTCATCGAAAATGCTCCCGGAAATGGGCAATCCATCGAGTCGATGCATATCCCACAAGGAAATCGACAGCTCCCCCTCGCGAGTAAAAATGGTGTTGGTGGAGGAACACCAGACCTCCAGGAAAGCGTGGATGACATTGCTGCAGCATCGATATGAAAACATTGAAGCTCAGACTGCATGAGTGAAGCCTACTGCGGCCAACAGCTCAGTACAAGTATGGAGAACGACGTCTGCCCATTCAAAATAGAAGGGCACACAATAGGGGCTCAAGCACACCATCGGCTGAGTGTCCCAAGAATCAAGCCGGTCGCTGTCGATGGAAAGTTTTGACGCCGAAAAATGAACCAGAGCATGCATCTGACTCAGCAAGATGTTGCCTACGGTCTGATGCGGAGACGATGAAGCTTCGTCGACCCCCGGGAGATAACAAATTTGGTCGTCCTCGTCTACAACAGGGCTACTCCACAGATCGTGAACAACCTTGACGGTGGGTGTAGTTACATCACAACCACCATAGGCCGACGGTCCAAGAGGTAACAACAATGGTCTCTGCTCTTCCTTAGAATCACGGATTAGTAAGCAGTCTCGAAGGGTGCCCTTCACGAGGGTCTTGATGTTCGAAAGAGTCAGACCGAGGAAGGAGAAAGAGGTCGGTGTGGCAGACATCTGCAACAAAGTGCCAGACGACTGAGCCGAGCACAATTCAAAGCTTCGCGACCAACCACAAAGCCGGCCGCAATCAAAACAAGTGCCCGGCGACCGAGCCGAGCACAGTTCAAAGCTTCGGGACCAGCCACAAAGCCGACCGCGATCAAAACAAGTCCCCGACGACTGAGCCGAGCACAGTTCAAAGCTTCGCGACCAGCCACACAGCCGGCCGCGATCGAAACAACAAAATCTGCGACCGACGACCGAGCCTGACGCAGACAAACGGAGCCAGGTACATAACTCCTCTCCAAAAAAAAAAGGCAAGTGACAAAAAGAAGCAGTCGCCAAACAAAAAAAATGCAGCGATAAAAAGAAGCAGTCGCCAAACAAAAAAAATGCAGCGACAAAAAGTAGTCTCTGAACAAAAAAAAGAGCTGTTGCGACAAAAAGGAGCAGTCGCTAAAAAAAAAGCCGCGACAAAAAGATGCAGTCGCGAGAGAAAAAAATAGAAGGAAGTCGAAACGTACTGGCGCACTCGGTAACTCTTGCTGGCTGCGATCACTGAACAACTCGTACCCGACAACTCTGACTGGCTACAACTATGCAGAAAACAACTCCCGGCGACCAAGTCGGGTGCGCCAACATAGAAATCCAGCCTCTCGGCAACCCAGCCGGGCTCAGCCGAATCAAAATCTCAGCACCCGACAACTAAAACAGAAGTTCAACCTCCCGGCGACCGAGCCGGCCAAAGCTCAAACAAAAAATCAGCATCCGACAACCAAGCCGGATGCGACCACACAACAATTCGCACTCGGCGACCGAGCCAGATGCAACAACAGCACCCAGTGACCAAGCCGGATGCCATAGCATGGAGATCCAACATCCCGGCGAGCTAACCAGGTTCACTCAAAGCAGAATTCAGCACCCGGCGACCTAGTCGGGCTCTCTCGAAACAAACTGCCCGCGCCCGACGACCTAGCCGAACGCGACCTGCACTTCACGGTGACCGAGCCGGAAGCCACAAAAACAAACTTATAGCTCTCGGCGACCAAGCCGAGCACAACACGCAAAAGCCAAGCACCTGGCGACAGAGCCAGGTGCGGCACAACATTATCATGTTTGGTTTCTGGACCGAACGACGCACAAAGAGTGTCAGTCTGTCACATCGACGAACTGACAAACGCTTAGAGCGCGAGAAAGAGAGAAGAAAATAGAGAGAAAATGAAAAAAAAAGAGAAAACGTGAAAAAAAAGAGAGACTGAGGGAGGAGTCAAAAATGAGAGGAGAGAAAAGGAAGACGAAAGAGGGAGGAAGAGAAGAAGAAAGAAAAGAGAGTGGGGACCCTGGCAGACTCGAATTCAGCTCGAGACTGCCGAGAGAGAAGAAAATAGCATAATGTACCTTTGAATTCTGGTTTGCAGAAAGTTCTGATGTAAGCCGGGGGCTCGGAGAAGACTGGAAAAAGCCAAATTGCAGCCTGTATCCCAAACTCGCAGACAGTCAGGGATCACAAACAGTCAGGGCTCACAAAAAGTTAGAGTTCGCAGCCTACCAAATCGCAGTCTTTCAAATTCTCCCAAATCGTAGTCTTTCAAATTCTCCCAAATCACAGACAACTCTCCAAACCCAAATCGCAGTCAGGTGCAGAAGCCAAATTTACAGACAGGAAGCAGAACCCAAATCGCAGATTGTCTTTCAAGGTCGCAGTCAGTCAAAACCAGTCAGTTCGCAGACTGTCTTTCAAGGTCGCAACCAGTCAAAACCAGTCAGTTCGCAGACAGTAAGATCGCAGTCTTCCAATTCGCAATTTGCAAGTAGCCAATTCGCAGAAAGAAGCAAATTGGAGTCACACTAGGAATACTTAAATTCGCATAAGGGGTTAACCAGACTTTCCTAATCTCACGGGCAGTGGATTAGAGCTTCCCCCACTTAAGAAGGAACTCACTACGCAGGAAGATGGGACCCACGTCGCTGCCTCAACTCCTCTGCAACTTGCGCTGAAGCCAAACCGTCGACAGAGTCAAAAAAAAAAAAAATCAATTTCGACGAAACAAGCTGGGAGAAACATCCCAATTCACTGGGAGTCTCAACCCTGTCGGGTGCGACTCAAACCAGCCTACCTCAACATGTGTTCTGCCTTGGTGCGTCAATCGAGATCATTAAAGGTACCTCGATTCAACTCAACTCGAATTCGGCCTCTCAAGCCGAATTCGGGTGCGTGCCCTTCTCTTCAGTACGATGACCAAATCACTGAAATTGCACTTCTCTTCGGCGCGACACACACAAAGTCACCAAAATGGATCGAAGCCGTCAAAATTCATCGCAATTTCCAGGAGGATCGGCCAATTGACCAGTTCTCTCTAAAGTACTATGCGCCCAAGGATTCTACCATATCATCGAGTTTATTCTCCTTCTTACATGCGATCAACTCATCTGAAGCAACATTCATCCGTAGTACTGAAGTAAGCTACAACCTCTGTTCAGTCGACTTCAATTCAGCGTCGACACTCAACCTGAACAACATCTTCTGCTCAGGTACACTATCTCTCTATATCGTACATTTGTACGCGTATACAAAAAAAAAGGGAAAAGAATCGAAAAAAGCAAATAGCTCTAAAACAGCAAGAGAACAAAAAAAAAATGAATGAAAAGAAAGAAAGAAAAAAAAAAGATATATACAAGTGTACAGAAATATACACTGTCCTAAAAGAGTAAGAGGACAGAAAAGGATACGTACACGAAAAGATGAACGACCCTAAAAGAGTAAGAGGGTCGACAAAAAGAAAGAAAAGTGTGTGTGCGTTGTGTTTGTTCTTCTTCACATTCGAAACTTGATCGTTTTCTCTAAACAGTCAAGTCTCGAAAGGGGCAATCTGTATGCACTAAAATGTGGCCAGCCCAAATTTGACGAGCCCAAACGGCCATCGGTCCAGCAAATGATCGTCGTGGGTAGGCTCTGCCGATTTTCAACACCACCCGTCGCAGCCCATCGCTAAGTCCACCCATGCTGTCGCGTCACCGATACAGTCGATACCCCAAGTCAGCAGGAAATTGCTGCGCCAGTACCAGCCATCAAGCCAAAATTACAACTCAGATTCCTCTACGGTTAAACGACCAAGCACGGTCGCTAACCGAAGGAGCCAAGAAAAGAGAGGAAGATCCTCATTCAATGGATCCGGGAGAGAAATTCTCCAGTCTTCCTCCTCTCTAAAAAGAAGCAGCAGAAAGGGGATCGTGATCCCCCTTTCAAGCATCAACCTCAACAACGGCATAGAATCGGCTACAAATAGCCAGAAATGTTCTGTCCCAGGGGTTCAAAAACTTTTCATCTCACGCACGGAGACTCTCTCGAGCCAAAGAAGTAAGCTACTTGCAATCCGTCGTAACTCAATAGTTCAAACCGGAGCAGCTCTACACGTTCGCCGACAACGTCATAAGTTGATACACGCGGAATACAAATACTTTCGTCCGACCGACCAAAGCCGTCACCGTTCGTGCACACTCGTTCAAGAACTCATATTTCGACGTCCTCGCCAGAAGCCGAAACTTCACCAAATTCACATGGAGATCGAATCAGAGGAAGAACAGGAGATTGTACCCGCATTCCTTGATATTCAAACACAATTGTAACACAAAATATTCTAATATAATCGATTTACTCTCTCGGTCGCGCCTCTTCGCAGACCGGCGGATTTTCGGTGAAACACCAATATATTACATATTTACATTAAAGATCACTAAGAATACACATTGAGTTTATGGTAATAGTACAATAATCCGAGATGCAAAAAGGTCTACGACGAGCCCTAATAGAGTCCATAACTAAAGAGTTGTACAAAAACGACGCAACATTGGAAAATGCGAGTTCCTGAATTTGCCTATCTAAATTGGTGTTGAAGGATCAGATTGTTGAGGGTCCTAAGGATGGTCTGAATTCTGAGAAGTATAGGCCGAAGCGTCCACGGTGGTTGAGTCTGACCTCGAGTAGCTTATATGATGACCATGGAGTCCCCCTCTGAAAAATTACGAACTGCTCTCAAAAAAAGTAATATAAAAGAGATAATAACATTGTATGAGCGGCCCTAAGCCATGTTATTTGTAGCTTGTATGAGTGGCCGAAAAACAATAATCAAAGGGCAACCTGAATGATCTCGAATAATTACCCCACCACCAGCATGACCCAATATAAGATTTGAGGAACCATCAAAATTAACTTAGGGATAAGGTGGAGGCGTCCACATAATAGGAAGACGAAGCGGTTGAATTTTAGGTAGACGAGGAAAGACACGGGTAGAAAAAAGCTGATTCACAAGAAGGAATATCTGGCGAATAGTTTGCTGATGGGTCATAGCCTGATGTTGAAACTGCCGTTTATTCCTTTCTAGCTAAATTTCCCATAGTATACCACAAAGTATGGTGAGTGAGAAGGGTAATATCGAGTATGGTTGGAGGAAAAAACACTCATCAGTAGAGTTGTAACATTGTTGAACTTTAAAGGAAATGCAATGTAATGACTAATAGCTGACCGGATCATTGAAACAAATGAGCATGAAAAGAAAAGTCGTTGTAGGAAGAGAATCATGGAGCATAAACCATAAGAAAAGCCTAATTTTTAGGGGTTAGTTGAGTTTGGGTAAAAGGGACCAAATAACATCAACAGGTCCATATTGCCAGCGACCCTTTTGTGAGAAATACTATGTTAGAGCAAATACATATGCACTTCTAAGGGAGGAGTGGCCCATGGACACTTGGGTCAACGTATATGTTATATGGAATGGAGTTTTAAACATAGGGAAGGAAAGAATGACCTGTGTAATATCAAGTGACCAGGTCAAAGTTATAGTTCGGTATCCAGTTGCCTTCGGCTAAAAGTGAAGAAATATCAGTACACGGAGAGTGGCGCCCTTCAGTGAGAAGATGATGTTCAACTAAAGGGTGGGAAAAATGATGTAGCCAGCGGTCGTACCACAAGGACATGTAAGCCCAGAGAGAGTGAGATGTAATAAACATTCGCCAAAATAATTTATACGCAAAACTAGATGAGAGAGTTGAGAAATTACGTATGCTCAAGCTGCCTTCCATCACGGGTTGTTGTAAGATAGTCCAGTTAAGTAAGTGAATTTTTTTCTTTCCATTGTAGCTCCAAAGGAAAGAACGGAGAAGTTACTCCAGTTGTGAGATAAAAACTTGTGTAACTGGAAAACATGCTAATATTTGAAAGGGAATTGCACTTAGAACAGATCTTACCAATATAAGGCGTCCGACAAATGAAAGGCTTTTTGTTTGCTAGGCCACCAGCTTTGCACGGGCACGTTGAAGAATTTGTGTATAGGTCAGAGGTACGACCTTAGTGACAGGAATAAATATGCCAAGATATTTACCTAGAGTTTGAGTTGGTTGAAAAGGAAGTATTTACATAATTGCCATTTGTAGCGATTCAGGAACAAATACCCAGAAAAATATGCTAGATTTTGATGTGTTTATATATTGGTTTGCCTGAGTATTATATGTATGTAATAGGGCTTGTAAGACCTCTGCATTTTGTTGAGTGGCCCGGATGAATATTAAGACATCATCCGCAAAATTCAAGTTATAGACATGAAAGGGCAGACAGGAGGATTAATTGTCAACGGCCTATGGAGGATTCTAATGTCAAGTTCAGTACCTTCAAATTGATTGTGTTTTGTTTTCTAACAAAAATATTTAAAATTTCACGTGGCAAGAGGATATGATCAGTGATTTACCTTCTGGTGAGGAAAGTTGCTTGGGTAGGACTAATAAGTGTAGAAGATACTAAAGACGATTTACAAAAATCTAAGAGAAAATTCTTTAATTAACATTTGTAAGACTGATTGGGATAATCTGAAAAAGTGCAAGGGTTAGTAGTTTTTAGTATGAGTGTGATGAAAGTGCGATTTATGTCAGAATTAATTTATCCTGAAAAAAATATTTTATTAAAAGAAGGAGATAAGTGCTTAAAAATGACCAATGATGTTTATAAAAAATAGGATGGAAACCATTTGGCTTTGGGGATTTAAAAGAATCTTGAAGAGTTGTTTTCACTTCTTTGAGGGTAATAGGTTTAAGAAGTAGTGGATGTTGTAAAAATAGTGTGTTTTGGAATGAAAGTGGAATAGAAGGGGAGAAAGGAGGTGTGTATAATCCAGAAAAATGAGATACTGCTTCCCTACATAAATCATCCATATTATTATAAAATATACCTTGGAAAGATGTAATGTGTGAAATACGATTTTGGTGTTGCGTAACTCTAGCAAACGTTGTTGATAAGTGTCTAAAAGACAATATCTTTGGGCATATAAATTGATTGAAAAACTTAATTCTGAGTTAATTTCGAGCATAAAATCAACAAATATGACTCAATTTTATGTTTTATGTCTCAGGTACCCAGTGGAAGAAGAAAAACGGGATTTGGAGTAGAAACAGAAGAAAAATGAGCAAAAGAGGCCAAAGAGAAGAACGGCGCGAGCGCGCCGAATAAATCCGCAAAAATTCAAATTAATGTGGAAAAATGTCCAACGACCTAACGGTCATGAAAGCCAACGGTTAGGGAATGTGAATTGGTGCGAGCGTGCCACAGGAGGGCGCTACCGCGCCACACAACCGGCGCGACCTCAAGCAAAGCCAGAGTGGACGCGCCAAAGTGAGCTAAAAGCAAAAAGAGAAGTTGTCGTTCAGGGACCAAGGAAATGTCCAAGTACTGGTGCGACCGCACCACATCCACAACAGAATTTGGCGCGACCGCGCCAAGTGGTCTCCTGACTTAGACGGATATCGGCACTAGTGGCGCGTCCGCGCCAGAATTCAGCGCGACCGCGCTGATGACTCAACAGTAGAAATTACGAAAATCTCAGGAACCTACAATTAAATCGAATCCAAACTTGGGAGAAGGAGTCTCAAGCGCCTAAGGAAGGTGCCCACGAAGAGTTTAAGGTAATTTACTTGAGTCCAGGTGCATTGAATGGTCAAAAAAAGAAGAAGTTAATTCAAAACAGGAATCTGCTGCTAAAGGAAGGAGATAAATCAGAATTTGGTGAAGAACATAGAAGGAGTTTCACAATTCCAATTGAAGCCAAACTTGGAACGAAGTTTCCTGGTACTACAGAGGATCTTTTCACAAAAATTCAGGCCAATCCAAGCCAGGATTCTCGAGTACACATCTCCAAAGTGGTGGACCCGTGCAGAAGTTGGCAGCAGAAATCAGGCATCTTCCTCTCCTCATATCTCGAGTTTTCCAACTCAGAATGGATTCAAACTTCGTGAGCAAGGAAAGAACTACATAAGGAAGGTCCTTATGTAATTTCATCCAATTCTGAGGTCGTGAAGTCATAATTCACACCCCTGGACAGAAGCTAAAATTACAAGGTCTGGACAGAGTTTCAAGTACAAATAGGGGTCCGAGGCAGAGCTCAAATCATCCAATTTTTAGCTTTAGTTTTTGTATTCCACATTCAATTTTGTATTCAGTTTTGCTTTCTAGTTTAGTAGAGAGAGAGAGGAGAAGGTCCAGGGGGAGTTCACATGAACTCTGGTCACTTTGAGCAAGAAAGGTGGAGCATTCAGCTAAGGAGCAAGAGTGGTTAAGGGAAGCCTTCCCAAGGGAGTTGTCTTTACTTAGTCCTTCTTAATTCATGGCTATTGTACAAACCTTGTTGTCTGCTTTTAATTCTAGCATGGAGTAGTCATTTTTAGTTGGGAGTCCATGACTCCCTAGGCATGTAATGAGATTGATATTTATAATCTATTTGGTTTTCAGTTTGGTGCATGAATGAGTTTTCCATGTTGTAATTTCTTGATTCATACTTGTTGTGTGGCTATGTAATGGTTATAAGGTGACGCTGGGCTTAAGGTAAGACATGTTGATAGGAGTTTACAATCTTTTTGAGTTTATACACTAGGTAGATCACTAATCCTTGGGTTAATCCTCAACCTTATAGTAATACCCTATTGGATTAGTTGATCTGCCTATGACATATGAGCTTCATGTTTATGCTGTCAAGTAGAGTAGATTATGCTGGCTAGTTTGCTCTAGGAGATAGAAAAAGGTGATGCCGATGTGGATTGTAGCCATGGTTTTATAAGCTTGTCAGAAACTGATTTCCAAAACTATTTTCTATTCAATCTCAGAAAGTGTCTAGGGAGGGAATTGGATTTCCAACGTCTTCTCTCATCATTGAAATTCCTCAAATCTTTTCTCAACTGTTTTTAAGTACTGGTTTAGTTTAAAATCCTGTTTCAAAATCAGATTCCTCAAACTTTAGATTTTTATTCACAAAGCAATTAACTGCTGGCTTGGTCCTTGTGGGACGATATTCGGACTTGCATAAAGTCTATATTACATTGATTAGTCCTCTTGCTAGTGATTAGCTAGGATCGCATCAGTTGTTGTCATCTCCTAATTTGAAATAAGATTGGCGTGCTTGTTGAAAAAGATTTAAGTGTTTAACATGTTGGTATTACATTAAATTATGTTGAAGGGTTTGTTCAAGGTGAAGAAGATGAGAATGGGGTGGCGACGTACAAAGATCTCTCTCGAGGGCTAGGATGCTAGCTTATAGCGAATATGGGTATGGAAGTTCCCAAGAATAGTCTTATTCTAGGACAAACGAACCTGGAGGAGATTGGTAAGTTTATGCTAAAATAATTCAGGGGAGATTTGGGAAGAGTGTGGGTGAACTATGGAGTTCCAAGTGCGGTTTACTAAATCCAAGTATCGTGAATCCTTAGACCACATGTATTTGTATTGTTTGATTTGTGAGGAAAGGTTTAGGGTTTAGAGTATCATGTACTTTGAACAAAATTGGTTCATGATCAAATTTGATGTGTGTCAAGGCTTGAAGAGAGGAGTATGACCATTGCACCAGCCAGGATATATTAATGAAGGCTTGATCTAACCTAGCAGTGATACGGCTAGAAGAGGGTCTGTTATTTGACCAAGTGTGTGGGGGGCTCTTAAAGGGAACCTCTTTCCATCTACAAAAAGTAATAAAGTTTTGGAAGACAGTATTTGAAGTATAGGTAGAAGTGGAAGTTGTTAATTTTTCCCAGGGAGCAAGTGTGAAATTAAAGTCCACAATACAATTAACCATGGGTTGGGGTTTGCACTAATAATGCAGTCAATTTCACGGAAACCTAATTTCAATTTATGTAGGTCAGGCGGCAAGTATATACAGAAGATAAAATAAAATCTAGCACGAGGTAAAGATAGTTTGAAGGCAATACTAAAGAAATTTGAAGCTAAAATAGTTAAGGCAATATGTTGTTGCCAAACGAGACACTGCCCTCTACTGAGACCCTAAGAAGGGACGACAAAAGAGTTGGTATATTTTGTTAGTATCATATGCATGAAGGGGGTAGTGTGGGGGTCGACAACTTCTATTTCACTAAAGTATATTAAGATGGGGTGACATTGTCCAAGAACTAGGGTAAGAGCATGTCTAGTAATACAACTCCGAATGCCATGAATATTCCAAGCTACTAAACTATCCATTTAGGCATAACAACGGTGCCATGTGGGCAATATTTTGAAATAGTGCTTACCAAATGTAGAAAGAAAACCAGAGTATGAACATCACTATGTGACGAAAACGCGACTGCGACGCGGGGGAGCTTGTGCAATCCTTGTATAGAACATTTCGCTAAAGCATCAGGCCTCTTGTCAGTAGCCATCTGGCGCTTGCCTTTCATCTTCCCCCTGGGTCAACTACGACACTATCTGCATGGGTTCCCTTAGAGGGACATTGTTGTGAGGCATAGGTGATAAGTTACCCACATAACGTGAAGTCAGGAGTAGACAAGAGTAACTAGCGCCAGACAAAAGGAGAAGGGGGTTCTAATTCTACTCTGAGGAAGCACGGGGGTCAACCCCCGGCAGAAGAACTTGTAAAGGGATCAGGGCGTCTATCGGTATGTCAAGATAAGTTGCAAAAGTCTGATGTGTACGTAGCTGGTAAAGGAGTGGGGAGCAGCAAAGACACTGATGTAGTTGACAGTGTGGAGGATGGGGAGACCAAAACTGTGAGTGAGATACCAGGACTGTGAGAGTCTGGGGAAGAGCAGCCGCTAGAAGTCAAGTAAGTCTGTCGTAATGGGCCCCTATGTTGGGGTATTGTATGTCAGGTTCCTTCTTTGTCATACCTTTTCATCATCCCTCTACAATCTGGTGTCTAATGCCCCCAACGACGACAACGAAGAGGTCTATTCTTTATTTTGAAACACTACAAGAACCAAACTCTCTTGTCACGACTCTCTTGTCACGAATAAAATTCGTGACAAGAAGTAATATTTTTGTGACAAGAACTTCTTGTCATGAAATTTTCGTGACAAGAACTTCGTGACATCGTTTTTGTTACAAGAGGTTGTTGTTACAAAATTTAAAATTCGTCAGAACAAAGTACAAGATGTTGTCACGAAAAAAGATATCGTGACAAAAATAGTTGAAGAAAAATAACAAATTTGGTTGAATTTGGTTTAGTCTTCTGCCACAAAATTGATGATTCGTGACAAGAAATTACAAATTGTTGTCACGAAATATTTTTGTGACAAGTACCAGGTAAAAAATTTGGTTTTGTCTTTTGCCACAAAACTGATGATTCGTGACAAGATCTTCTTTAAATAATTATTCAAACTTTAAATAATTATTCAAACTTTAAGATCTTTAAAAATTAAGATCTTCTTGTCATGAAATACCTAAATCGTGACAAAATGAGAGTCATATTGTAACGATTCGTTTCGGTTCATGCAAGTAAATTTTGAGGGATTTTAGCTGAAAAATTTATTGTCACAAAATTTCTATTTTCGTGACGACAATTTTGGACTTTAATACAATTTTTTATTGTCATGAAATACATATTTCGTGACATCATCTTCAGTCTCTTGTTACGATTTAATAAGTTCGTGACAACAAATTTTACATGTAATTTTGTTGTCACGAAATTTCCTTTTCGAGACAACATAAACCAGACGTAATAATTTTAACTTCGATGGCCATTTCAGATTTTGAAAGAACTAAGCGCCAGTGGCGCGACCGCGCCATTATTAGGCAAATCATCGGCGCAATCGCGCCTAGAGTTTTCCTTTAGTCACGAAATATTCATTTCGTGACAATAGCTTCAGTCACTTCTTACGAACTATAAATTTCGTGACAACAAATTTGAAAGGTAATTTTATTGTCACAAATTTCCTTTTCGTGACAAAATTTCTTGCACATTAAATATTTAATTTTTATTAGTACACCCATTTGTTACGAAAATTATTCGGGACATTTGGTTTCACTAAAAAAATAAATATTTAAAAAAAAAATTTATTGGCACGAAATTCATATTTCGTGACATTTTCTTCTGTCTCTTGTTACGATTAAACCTTTCGTGACAACAAATTTCTCAAGTATGTTTATTGTCACGAAATTTCATTTTCGTGACAACATAAACCTAATGTAATAATTTTAACTTCGATGGTCGTTTCAAATTTCGAAAGAACTCAGCGCCAGTGGCGCGATCGCGCCATTTTAAGGCAAATTTTTGGCGCCGTCGCGCTGAACTAGAGTTTCCTTTAGTCACGAAATATTCATTTCGTGACAATAGCTTCAGTCACTTGTTACGAACAATAAATTTCATGACAACATATTTCAAAGGTCAGGGAGATGTGCAACACAAAAGGCAATATGGATAACATTTGCAACCTAGTTTGGCCAGTCAGGAATACGCCCTATAAACACCCCAACTAACGTGGTTTGTTTGTTTTCTAACCCAATGGATCCAGACATGAGAGACAAGGAAATTTGCATCATAGTAGCCGTAAGGACCGAAATAGGATTAAGACCCAGGTGAATCGAGGATTCAAAGGAAGCCAAGGTAAGGTTAGAGAGAGCAGAAAGCGAGGAAGAAGATGGAGCTTTTCCTTGAGGTTGAAGATGTCATGGAATCAAAGGGAGAAGAGATTAAGTAGGAGACGAGAAACTAATGGTAAGAGACGTGCAGAAGATGAACCGGAAAATTTAAGAAAGACAGATGACAGTAGTGCAGCAAACGAACGAAATGGCAATGCAAGGGGCAGAAAATATGGTGCAAAAAACGAGGGAAGAAAATTGGGAAAAGGAAAAAACATGGGTGGATGATAAGTGCAAGGTAAAGAAACGAAGGTCCAGTGATAATGTTAAAACATAGATTATAACTTTGGGGCGAGTGAAACGAGGTAGACGAAGGGTCGAGTACATGCTAGAAAGGATAACTATCAAAATTTAATGGACAAAAGAAGAGATAAAATAAAGAAAGATATAATAATGAAACAATGTAAATAAAGAAAAAACCCAGTTGTAACAGAAGTCGAGTAATAATAAATAGAGTATAAAAGTTGTAAGGAAGGGAAATCATAAAAACTTATTTAGTAAATTTGATAGGGGGACTCCCTAAAGATCTCAAGCGTGTTCGCACATTAGTCACTACACCACAAAGCTTTAGTAGGCGGTGAATCTTTTCCAAGGTAATGATGAAGGAAGCATGCAAAATTAAATGCCATGACAGAATGCCCAAAGCAGGGAGAAAAGGACAAAATCTACAACGCTGCTGAGTTAAACCCCTATCTGAAGGGTGTCATCCCATGTTACAATTCTCAACCCATCGTTGAAGCAGCCATATGATAGAACCCGGCCCAAGTACCATACATTAAAAATTAGCTACCATGAAAGAGGCTAGATGAGTGGTGCCATCCCGTAATACAGAATGAATTCGGAAAGAGTAGAGGGCATGAAGAGAACTAACTCATGTATGATACCTCAAGAAACGAGAAGGAAGCCATGGTTAAAGGGTCTCGGTCTAAACTGAGAAAGAAGCTCAAAAAGTCGAAGAATGAAAATTAAGAGAGAATTAAGGGAATAAGATGTTATGAGTTTTTCTATGTAGCATGTTGCCTAGCTAGCATATTGTCGTTAGTATGTTATTGACTACCAACTAATATGTTATGAGTTTTTCTGTCTATTCCAGTTCAGTAAATTAAAAATTGAGGGTATTTTAACTATTTTCATCATAGTAAGAGATTTGTTATTGTCGTAACATGAAATATATATATATATATATATATATATATCATCACATGGTCAACAATAAGTCTTTGAGTCATTATTTTTCCAATGATAAATATGTTAGAACTTTTGAAAATCCAAACAAACTAGGGCAACTCACAAATCCATGGTGGATTCATAAAGTACACAATGAGCTAAATGATATATCCTTAAAAAAGAGGATACTAATAATTTATTATAATTTTTATTTTTGTTTATGCATAATAAAAAATATTTGTTACTTTAGATATTTTACATTTAATATTATAATGAAAAATAGATTAATTACATTTATTATTTAGTATCCTTTCTACTACTAGTTAAGTTACAATGGTGTCTTCATCAATTGTCCTTAGCTCGTACATAGTACAAACTAGTTTGGACCATGAGTTTGTTTCTTTTTTGCTTGGGAAGATAGGGGTAAAATTAAAAATATGTTAGACCTTTTGAAAATCCTAATGGACTAGGCCGAATTACATACCCAAGGTTAATACAAAAAGTGAATAACAAGCTAATATCATGTCTCCTAAAAAAATATTATAATTACAATCTATTATGATTTTTAAGAAAGGATAAAAAAAAATGTTGTTATTTTGATTATTTACATATTTATTTATCATTGCCATCAAGTTTGATTAAATAAGATTGAATTTAAGCACCTGCCCAGGAGAATTATGATTCAGGTACAGACAATACAAGAAATAAGTAGCATCAATAAATTAATACAAGTATAAACAGTACGCTAATTAAGTAATTTTATTTACCATTTATCCATTTGTACATAGGAAAAAAGAATAAATACATAAAATGGTATCTTAAAAAGTTTATAATTATTAAAAAATGCTACACAATTTAAAAAAACTTAATATTTTTCTTAGAATGAATTATAAAGTTCTTGAACTAATTAATTAATTAATTAGATAACCAAAATACAAAATGATTTTTCATAATTTTCTAATTAATATTGGGTAATTAGATAATTAACTAAAGGGAGAATTATGACTCATGGATTAATAATTACTTAAATATCGAACCATGAATTTATGTTGGCAAAATATCGAGTCATAGCTTCTGAGATGAAAATACCCCTCACAATACCCTGAACCGGTTTGATCCTATGAAACTGGCATAACATATTACTTAATGATTAATAACATACTATTATGTTAGGCATAACCTACTTTCCCATTTTTCATAACATGCTACTTAATGGTATTTCAATTGGTTGAGGGGCATTCGGCTATATGAAGTTGGTGCAATATATTAGTTAATGATCTATAACATACTATTATATTATGTATAACATATTTTTCAGTAGTGTATAACGTACTAGTTAATAATATAATTTCTCATGGTTTAAGGGTGTGTTGTCCTATGAAGCTGACATAACATATTAGTTAATGGTTTATAACATAATATTATTGCATATATAACATATTTTCCCCTTTGGCATAAAATACTAGTTAATGGTATAATTTTTCATGGTTGATATGTGTTTGACACTATAAAACTGGCATAACATATTAGTTGAGAGTATATATCATATTATTATGTTATGCATAATATACTTTCCTATTCTGCATAACATATTATTGGTTCATTATTTTCTGTATAAATAGGTTCAAGAGTTATGAAGGGCATTTTTGTCATTGCATCCATGACTCAATATTTTCCCAACATGAGTCCATGGTTCTATATTTAGGCAGCAATTAGTCCATGAGTTGTAATTCTCTTAAGTAAAATACCGAAGTGTGCCTTGGTTAAAATACTCTTTTGACAGTTTAACTTTACAAAAAAGGATTTCAAAGAAAAAAAGACGACCAACCCATCAAATACTATAGGGGTGAGCGGAGTCGGGTTAGGGTGGAGTTTATGAAAACCTGAACTCGACTCAACTTATATAACCCGAAACCCGAAGCAACAAAAAACCCTAATCAGTTTTAAAACCCCAACCCCAACCGGAACCAAATCCAAATCCCAATATTACAAACCCAAACCCAACCCGACCAAAACTCAACGAGTTTTGGTAAAACCTGAATCCAACCCGACTAAACCCAACCTTTTAAACTAATTTTTTAATAACTAAAAATAAAAATATAAAAACCCGCGGTTCAGGTTCCATGATCGGGTTTGCATTCCCAAACCCAAACCCAACCCCCCAACCCGTGGGTTGGATTTGAGACTCCAAACCCAGGATTTTCGAGTTAGGTTGGGTCTAGTTCCTCAACAAACCCCATCCGATGCCACCATACGATACTCCTTTTTCCTGCTTTTAATTAAATATTAGTCGGTAGGCCCAATGTTCTCCAATGTCTTTCCTGAACTGCTAAAAAGTTATTGATCCAATGGTATGGGAGGTTTTCTACATAGTTGGGGCCCACACTGATCACTGTTGATTAACATAGTTGTTGAGGTACTATAAAATTTCTCCAGTTTCAAAAATTTTAACTTCAAAAACAAAAAATTTAATTACAGGAATACCCTCAATAGTGGTTGCAGTTTTGGGAGTAGGGGTGGGCACAGTTCGGGTTTGGGTTGGGTTTTTGAAAACCCGAACCCGACCCAACTTATATACCTGAAACCCGAACTCGTGAAAAACCCGCACGGGTTTTAAAACCCGAACCCGAACCCGACCCGAAATATGATTTGACAAACCCGCACTAGACCCGACCCGACCAAAACCCGAACCCGACCCGAAAAACCCCATTTTTTTAAATACATTTTTTAAATAAATCAAGAAAACATATATAAAAAATTAAAAGTAAAAACTCGCAGGTCGGGTTTGGGTAAACCCGACCCGAGGGTCAGGTTTGGATTCCCAAATCTGAACCCGACCCGCGGGTTGGATTTGAGAATCCAAACCCGGGGTTTTCGGGTCGGGTCGGGTTACGAGGAAAACCCGACCCGATGCCCACCCCTATTTGGGAGAGAGCCCGGCCATAGGAGAAGGGAATTTTGTTCGCCCAAATTCAACCCGACCCGACCCAATTTGCCCAAACTCGACATAAAACTCTTTTGTTTAAGAATTATTTAAAGAGCGAAATTGTATGCACCAAAATGTGGACAGCCCAAATGCGACGAGCCCAAACGCCCACCGATCCAGTAATCGATCGTCGTGGGTAGGCTCTATCAATTTTCAAAGCCATTTGTCGTAGCCCATTCGCGTCGCTACGTCATCGATACAGTCGACACCCCAGTCAGCGAGAAGCCGCTGCGTCAGCACTAGTCAGCAGCCAAGTTACAACTCAACATCTTCAACGGTTAAAAGACCAAACCTGGTCACCAACGGTGCAAGCCAAGAAAGGCCGCGATCCTCTTTTGAGGGATCTAACAGAGGAACTCCTGGTCCTCCTCCCATCTCAGCAACTACAAGAAAAAGGGGATCGTGATCCCCATTCCAGGGATCGACCCTCAACAACTGGACAGAGTCGGCTACAAAAAGCCAGAAAAGCTCTGTCATAAGGGTTCGAAAATCCTTCGTCCAGAAACTCTCACGCACAGAGACTCTTTCGAGCCAAAGAAGTTAAGTGACTGTAGTTCGTCGGAATTCAACAGTTCGACTGGAGCAGCTCTGCACGTTCGCCGGCAACGTCAACAAGTCGATACACGCGGAACACAAATACTTCCGTCCGACCGACCAAAGCCGTCACCGTTCGTACACACCATTCATGCACACTCGTTCCAGAACTCATTTCGTCGTCAACTCGCCAGAAGCCGAAACTTCACCAAAGTCACACGGAGTTCGAATCAGAGGAAGCCTAGGAAATTGTACTTTCATTCCTTGATATTCAGACACAATTGTAACACAAATTTTCTGTCACAAATCAAATTACTCTCTTGATCGCGCCTCTTTGTGGACCGGCGGATTTTCGGTGAAACAGATTTGGCATCCCCAGTGGGACATTGCCTACCTCTCATCTCCTTCTCCGTTCAACAAAAAAAAAATCTCAGCCATGGCCAGCAATGCCAACAACGGCAACGACAACTACAACAACAACAACAACAGGGGCAACCAAATTGCCACCTCAAGCTCTGTTCAGCTGCACGCTGCCGCGAACATAGGCCCAACCGCAGGAGCTCGCGGACCAGCTGTCGTATCTCCGGCCGACCTCCGCGCTCCTACCACTCCACCACCGGCCACTTGCCCAATGACTAGGGCATTGGGCTGGAGTTTTTCCACCGGACAGGCTCCCTTCACGCGCGACGAACGTCTTCCAAGCGTCGTATTCGTGCCACAGGCTACCGCGGCCTCCGCCAAGCCAACCGAGACCTCAGCCAAACCAATTCCAGCGATGGCCAAACCAACATACTTGGCCGTCGCTGCCTCTCCTCCTCCTCGTAGCCCGACGGTCAGCCCGGTTCAGTCGCCACCATCGCGAAGAGCTCTATCGTCCCTGCCTTGGTACAACGCTATGAACAACAGGGGGGCACGACTTCCTCCTCCGCGGCAAGAACATTTTCGTCGCCGGCCCCCTCCGTACAGAGAGCGACAACCGAAGACAGGTCTCCGATCGTGACCATCTCTCACGATCTCCTAGCCACTCTCAATGCAACAGTCGGCCCATCACCCATCCTCTCACCTTGCCGACAAACACCGGCGACCTCCCCTGCTGCGTTATCGCCCATATCATCCTACCGAAACTCACCAGGGGCAGCCACCGCAAGCCAGTCACCCAATAAAGCCATCTGCCGCGATCAACTGACAGTGGCCAGTTCTCCCGACCGGTCGCCTACCGCAACCTCTCCATGGCCAAGAACACCGACGACCGTCTCACCAATGCGGTCGCCGACAACAAACTCTTCACTTCCACCCGCGTCGAGAACATCTCCGTCGACGCCGACCGTAAAGATAGTCGCAATGACAACATCGGCCAAAATAGTAGAAGTGCAGCTTGACGAAATGCAAGCTGCACTTAAAGAGCAAAGCGAACAGATGCGCATCAAAGACGCGCAACTCGCAGCTCGTGATCTCAAAATCACGAGGATATTAGAGTGGCTCGAAATGGGCACGGCCACCAACAACACCGGCGGCGTTTCTCAAGAGGTCGACCGAAACCGGCCAACCACCAATGGTTCGACTGAACCACCCCAAGAAGATGTCGCCTCCGACGACGAGCTGCCGCCCATCGCACCTATAGCCATTCGCAGAGGTCGACTCGAAGCAAAGCCAGCTGCTCTCACACTCGATGCAGTCACTAAACTGATAAACCGCACCGTACAGAACAACGCTGGTGACAGCAAATCCGTCGCATACCGGAGGCCTTACTGGCCGAGGATCAAAAATATCCCGATGCCGGTCGGCTACCATCCTCCAAAATTCCAGCAATTCAATGGCGATGGGCACCCTAAACAGCACGTCGCCCATTTCATTGAAACCTGCAACAACGCCAGCACAGACGACGACTTGCTGGTCAAGCAGTTCGGCCGGTCCTTGAAGGGAAATGCCTTCGACTGGTACATCGAGCTAGCCCAAAAGTCAATCGACAGCTGGGAGCAACTGGAGCGAGAGTTCCTTAGCCGATTCTACAGTACTCGGCGCACCGTCACTCTGGTCGAGATCGCCAATCTAAAACAGAAGAAGGACAAAAAGGTCGTCGACTACATTAATCGGTGGAAGAACCTGAGCCTAAATTGCAAAGAGAGATCGAATCTATCCCTCGAAGCCGAAATTGAAATGTACTCTCGAGGGATGCGATGGGAACTCCTGTGCTATATCCAGAGCCGGAGGCCGACGAACTTTCAAGAACTAGCGATCGAGGCCCACAATATGGAGAACCTCATAGAGGAGCGGGGTGAAGAAGCTTTGTCATTAGTTGACCCTCGCAAGAAAGTAAAGGAAGCCGCGACCGCGCCCATAGACGTGAAGGAGAAAGCCAAAGCATCTTTCCCTACGAATGCTCTCGAACCAATCAAGGTCGGGAGCAAGGTCAAAGCAACTTACATCCCACGACAGCTAACCGGGGGCACGTACCGAAGGGCTTTGCTGGAGGAACGGCAGGAAAAAACATATCCATTCGCCGATGTGGATTGTTCCTGTCATGCTGGACCAGCTACTCGACAACCACTTGCTCAAGTTGCCTGAAATCAAAAGGCCTGGCGACCTAACCAGGAGCAAGGAGCCTGATAAGTGTCTAAAAGACACTATTTTTAGGCCTCAATTGGGATTAGAAATTACATGTTGGAGTCAATATTCATCATAAAATAATGAAATATATTTCAGATTAATATTTTCTCTCTCAGGAGTCCAACGCAACAAGAATCATCGAAATCGGAGCTAAAATGAAGAAGATATGAGGATTTTAGTGCATAAAGGTACAATGTTGCAGAGACCGGCGCGACCGCACCAGTTTGAAGGCAAAATCCAACGCGACCGCGCCATAATATGGCGCGACTGTGACATAATATGGCGCGCCCGCGCCAGAAAATGGTGTGACCGCTCCAAATGGTCCCAGAAAGCTGCCAAACTCGACCAGAACACTTTCCAAACAAGTACTCTGCTCCTGTGGCGCGATCGCACCATTTTTAAGCTTATTTTTTGCGCGACCGAGCCAAATGACTCTGCAATGATAAGTCACGAAAATCTCAGGATCCTGACATCCAATCGAGTCCAAACTTGGGAGAAGGAGTCCTAAGTGTCTAAGGAAGATATCCACGAAGATATTAAGGTAATGTGCTAGAGTCTAGGTGCATTGAATGATCAAAGAGAAGGAGTTCAATTCAAAGAAGGAAACTGCTGCCAAGAGAAGAGTTTGATGTGTGTGGAGCCATTGGAAGCCATCTTCAACAAGTAGATCCTTCTCAAGGGAAGTTTCTACTTAGTTTATCTTTTGTTTTCTTCTTCATGGTTGTATTCAAGACCTTATTTTGTGTTTCTATTTCCAGTATAGAGTAGTCATTTTTAGTTGGGAGTCCATGACTCCCTAGGCATGTAATGAGATTGATACATTATATTCTATTTGGTTTCAATTTGGTGCATGAATGAGTATTCCAAAGTGCATAATTCTTGATTCATACTTGTTGTCTGCTATGTACTGGTTATAAGGTGACGCTAGACTTAAGGTAAGATATGCTGATAGGGTTGTACAAGTCTTTGTGAGTTCATACACTAGGCAAATTAATTGATCCTTGGGTTAATCCTCGACCTTAAAGTAATACCCTGTTGGATTAGTTGATTTGTCTATGACATAAGAGCTTCATGTTTATGCTATCAAGTAGAGTCAATCATGCTAGCTAGGTTTACTCTAGGAGATAGAAACAGGTGATGCCGATGCGGATTGTACCCATGGTTTTATAAGCTCGTCAGAAATTGATTTCCAAAACTTAACTTCTATTCAAACTCAGAATTGTGTAGGGAGGGAATTGGATTCCCAATGCCTTTTTCCATACTGATTTTATCAAAAGCCCTATCTTGATCTCTATAGTATTAGGTAGATTAGTTTACTTTCTGTTTTCATAACTCCTTTCCAACTGATTTCTCAAACTTTGGTTTTTAAACTAGAAAAGAAATTATCTATTAGCTTGGTCCTTGTGGGACGATATTCGGACTTAACCTAAGTCTATATTACATTGATTAGTCCTCTTACTAGTGATTAGCTGGGATCGCATCAGAGCCGAACTTCTGCAAATACCACCGCTTGGTCGGGCACCCGACCAAGAAGTGCTTCGTCCTGAAAGACAGGATTATGGAGCTCACGGCTCAAGGCCGCATTGAAATAGAAGGAGCCGAAAACACGATGTCCTCACATGTCATCTCCATCCAAGCCGAGCCAAACTGGCGAGCTCGGCCTAGCAAACAACAGGTTGCAAGGAAGGAGTACCGTCTAAAATCCGGTCCCTCTAACAGACCACACAACAACAGACGACCATCGGCTAAGGTCGCACCAAAACCGGCACCCCGCGAAGCAGCTGCAGCCAATGCAGAGTGGTGAATTATGGTCACCAGGTGAAAGAAACCTATTCAAGAAATCGAACCGTCGCCGACGACCGTCAAAATAAAGGCAAAACGGCCACACAAAAGAGCCGTGAAGCGCCAAAAGAAAGCTCTCAGGACCAATGTTCAAGGAGCAAACAAAAAGAAGAGAAGACCCATCACACTGGTGGAGTTCTTCCCAAAGAAGTTCTTCGCGCCGTCAGCAATGGTGGCGACTTGTTCGACAGCTCCTCCCGAGCAGACAACACCAAATGACAAAGGCAAACGACCAGTCGTCGAATGAAATGACCTTGAGACGTCACTGAAGCAAATCTCGTCACTTACCGAGATTGACGACGACCTCGACTAGGCCATTCGGTCAAGACAAGCTCTAATTCGAGTCCTCGACAAACCAGAGGAACTCCAAGCCAAAGTCGAGATGCTCCTCATAAGGAAGCACGACTTGCCGAAAGTTGGGCTAACTCCACCTTACTGAGAGGAAGAAGATGTGCACTCCTCTCCGCAGCTAGTAAAGTCGGAGGAAGCGCTTGCCGTTTCATATCCGTCGTGTATCACCTTCCGCGAAGAGGACACACAACTGGGAACAAAGAACCATAACCGGCCGTTGTTTGTCTCCAGCTACATCAGAGACCGCAAAATCAACCGCAACAACTCCAGCACCGACGCGGCGTAATGTACCTATCTTACGGTACATTCCGCAGTCGTAAAGAAAGAAGGGAGAAGCTCCCTTGGTCGTCTGCCACCAAATCCAGCCGACTCCTTTGACAGAAAAGGTCACCCTCCCACTGCCGAAGCTTGAAGACCGAAGCATCGTGAGGCAATTCCCGAACCTCGAGCAGTTACCATCTACTCGCTTGAACGAAGGCTTCAACCCGAACACGTACCGACTGATGGCCAGAGCCGGGGGCAATTTCACAAAGAACCGGCTCCACGAGAAGTCACCTGTCGCTCTGCCGGTCCTCACTCCAAAACAAGAGAAGCTGATAAAAGAGGGTCGTCGTATTACTCAAGGTCGCTTAGGTCTCAGCTACCAGAAGGAGAAGCCAATAAAAATCTATGGAGCTCAGACGAAGCCAATTAAAATAACCAGAAAGACATTGGCGGATGTACACCAAGTTTTAGTCGGCCAAACTCCGGCGAAAAAGAAAAATGCTTTGAACTCGGTGATTATTTACAACTTGAGAGCAGCCATCGCACGAGCTCGTGCATATCACTCGGTCATGGTGAACCACATTTCCGTCGCCGACGAAAATCGAGAGGACGACGAGTTCATCTTGAAAGAGGCTCCGGCTACGTTCGAGGAAGGCGGCCAGTCGACAGTCGACGAGCTAAAGAAAGTCGACATGGGCACTACAGAGGACCCGAGGCCGACATTTCTTAGTGCTTCACTATCGGCTGAAGAAGAGGTCGAATATATGTCGCTACTTCGCGAATACCGGGACATATTCGCCTGGAATTACACAGAAATGCCAGGCCTCGACCCACAAGTCGCAGTGCACAAGCTAGCAGATCATCCCTCTGTTCGGCCAGTCAAGCAATCGCAACGACGGTTCCGGCCAAAACTTGTGCCAGAAATCGAAACGGAAGTCAACAAATTGATCGCTGCCAATTTCATCATGGAGGTGAAGTACCCCTCCTGGATCGTGAATATCATGCCGGTCAAGAAGAAGAACAACCAAATTTGGGTATGCGTCGACTTTCGCGACCTGAATAAGGCTTGCCCGAAAGACGACCTCCCTCTGCCGATAACAGAACTCATGGTCGATGCGACAACGGGTCATGAAGCACTATCTTTCATGGACGAGTTATCTAGTTATAACCAAATTTGGATGGACCCGAAGGATGAGGAGCTCACTGCTTTTCGCACTCCCAAAGGCATTTTCTGCTACAAGGTGATGCCGTTCGGACTCAAGAACGCCGGCGCAACGTACCAGAGGGCAATGCAAAACATCTTCGATGACTTCTTACATAAGCGCGTCGAGTGCTATGTCGACGACCTGGTAGTAAAGTCGAAACAGCGGTCAGTTCACTTCTCGACCTCAGGGCAGTATTCAAGCGACTTCGACGGTTTCAGCTCAAAATGAACCCGCTGAAATGCGCATTCGGTGTCACTTCAGGCAAGTTGCTGGGATTCTTTGTGCACCATCGAGGAATTGAAATCAACCAATCAAAAATCGATGCAATTCAAAAGATGTCGGAGCCCAGGAACATCTCCGAACTCAAGAGCTTTCAAGGCCACTTAGCGTATATTCGACGCTTGATTTCGAATTTAGCTAAAAGATGTCAGCTGTTTAGCCGCTTGATGAAGAAAGACACGTCGTTCGAGTGGGACGAGTCTTGATGGAACGCCTTTAACAACATAAAGGCGTATCTCACCAAGCCACCGGTGCTCGTCGCTCCAATTGTCGACAGGCCGCTGCTGCTCTACATCACAGTGCAAGAGAAATCCGTCGGAGCTATCTTGGTTCGATGCGACGAGGACAACAAAGAACGTTCTCTCTACTATCTGAGCCGAATACTGGTGGGCGCCGAACTCAATTACACACCGATTGAGAAAACTTGTCTGCCACTTGTCTTTGCAATTCAAAAGCTCCGGCACTACCTTCTAGCACATTCGATGAACTTGATTTTGCAAGCCGACCCGCTAAAATACATCTTGTCGCGACCAATTCTCTCTGGTCGACTGGCTAAGTGGGTGTTGCTTCTCTCAGAGTTCGAGATTAACTTCGTGCCGTAGCGCGCGATCAAAGGCCAAGCCTTGGCAAATTTCTTGGCTGACCATTCAGTACTGGCCGAATGGGAATTGACAGAAGAATTCCTAGACGAAGAGATCTTCCTGGTCGAGGTGCTTCCCCCTTGGGAGATGTATCTCGACGGCGCTGCGCGAAGAAATGGAGCCGGAGCGGGAGTTCTGTTTGTTTTGCCGAGAAAGGATTTTCTCCCGTATTCATTTGTTCTCACACAAAATTGCTCGAACAATGAGGCAGAGTATCAAGTCATCCTTCTCGGACTCGGCACAGTCGAGATGAAGCTGCCGCAATTAAACATCTACGGTGACTCGGCACTGGTTATTAAACAACTCACGAGGGAGTTCGAAGTAAAGAAACTCGAACTCGTACCGTTCTAGAGACATGCCGGTGAACTTCTGGCCCAAATTTCGGAAGCTTCACTCCACTACATTCCTCGATCCAAAAATGGGCCAGCCGACGCATTGGATGGAATTGCTGCCAGTCTAGCGCAATTCAATGAACGGCCGAGCGAAGACCCCATCTGCAAAAGATGGGTCGTCCCTCCACCAGCCGAAGAAGAAACATAAGAAGAACACACAGAAGAGATGGAAGAGTCTTTTCCTATCTCGGCCAGCCAAAATGAAGCTGGAGATTGACGAGAGCCTATCTCGAATTTTCTTCGCTACGGCACACGCTCGGTCGACCTGCGAGAGCGAGTACACATTCGTCGAGCAACGCCAAGGTACGTTTTCGTCAATGACGTACTTTACCGAAGGTCGTACGAAGGTCTGCTTCTCTGTTGTCTTTCTAAAGAAGAGGGACGACAAATCTTAAAAGAAACACACGGTGGAATTTGCGGCGCACACCAGGCTGGCTCGAAGTTCCACCTACAAGTCAAATGACTGGGCTACTATTAGCCGTCGATGCTCAGGGACGCCACCGAAATGGCTCGAACCTGCAGACCATGCCAACTTCATGCCGATTACATACATCAGCCACCGGAGCCGCTTCACACCGCGATCGCGTCATGACCATTCGAAGCATGGGGGATGAACATCATTGGTCCAATCACTCCCAAATCCGACTCTGACCGGCAATACATCCAAGCTGCCACCGACTACTTCTCGAAATGGGCCGAAGCCGCTGCCTACCGAGAAGTCAAGGCTACCACTGTCGTCGACTTCATTCGAACCCAAATTATCTACCGATATGGGGTTCCTCGATACATAGTGACAGACAATGGTACGCCGTTCAGAAACAAAGTCATGGACCACTTATGCGAAACATTTCGCATACGGCAGCGGACATCATCAGCTTACAACCCGGAATCAATTGGACTTGCAGGAGCATTCAACAAAATGCTCTGAAAAATCCTAAATAAAACCATCGGGGCCAACAAAAAGAGTTGGGACGAAAAGCTTGGTGAAGCCTTATGGGCGTACAGAACGTCGTTTCGAACGCCGACCCAGTCGACTCCATACTCGCTGGTTTATGGCACAGAAGCAATGCTCCCACTCGAGGTACAACTCCCTTCTCTGCACATTGCTATTAGAGAAGGGCTCACAACGGAGGAGTGTGCTCAGTTGTGACTCGCAGAACTTGAGTCACTAGACGAGCAACGACTCGAAGCACAACAACGACTCGAGTGCTACCAATCTCGAATGACACGGGCCTTCAACAAAAAGGTACGGCTCAGGTCATTCCAAAAAGGAGACTAGGTGCTCGCAGTCGGATGGCCAATGCTCTTTACTAGTAAAACCGAGGGCAAATTCGGGCCGAAATGGGAAGGACCGTACGTGGTACAAGAAGCCTACACCAATGGCGCCTACAAGCTAGTCACAACAAACAGTTCGGAGCTGCCGATAACAAACGATATATTCCTCAAATGCTTCTACGTATGAGGGGGCATACAAAAAAAAGAAAAAAAGAAAAAATTCGAATAAAAATAGTCAACATTTCTCATTGCGAAAAAAAAAAAATGGGAACAATGTAAGCCTCGTAAACAAAAGGAGAGAGGCTACAAAAAAAAAGTACAAAGAAAACATCAAAGCCGCGGAAGCTCAAAGTCGGCCACCCGTCGCTGCAATCGAACTACCTCGGCGCGAACTTCAGACAAGTCTCGCGTCTCAGCCTCGCTAAGAGTCGGGCACGAGTGAACAGAAGCAAGCTGCTCCTGAAAAGCGGAGGCCTCCTCCTCGCTGGCGTCAATTCCCCTCCGGATGGTCGCAAGCTCAACATTTATGGAGTCGAGTTGAGTCGATACGAGTGCCAGACGGTCGTGAAGAGCCCTCTATTCAGCCTCAGAAGCTTTGCGCTCTGCCTAATGCCTATCCAAGTCCATGGTGAAGTCGTCACGCCGACGGCTCACTCACTGGACAGATTGAGCGAGTTCAGCTTCTGCAGCGAACCGTTTGGCCAAGCTAAGCTTCCCTGCCTAGGAGTTGTGCAACTGCTGAAAGCGTTCCACCTCCGAAGCATAGTCTTCCACCCATTGCTCTAGAACCGAAGTGTCAACGCCGACTCTTCTCAAGTGGTCGAGAATGCGCGGGTGTTTGCCACAAGCTCTGGCGAACATGGATCGTTGGCCGGAAATAAATCCAACTCGACGAATTTCGCCCACAGCCCCAAAGCAGCTTGCTGTAGTAAGAGCCTTGATCTCGCCGAGGGTCGAAAGGCTGATGCCTAGAAAATAGAAAGAGAGATAAACAAAAAGCAAAAGAACAAGAAAAAAAAAAAATAGAATGAGAGGATTTCTACTTACCGACGAGGGTCGCGAAGTCGAAGAATCCTCGCTAATGGGTCGACGAGCCGAACCCGAAGATCCTTCCTTGGCAGCAAGAGATACCTCTCCGCTACTAGGAGGAAATGTCGCAAAGGCATTCCCTCTCGAAGTCGTAGAGATAAGTGGTGACGAACTAGAAATAGGTTGCCGAAACTCACTTGCAACAGTAGCTCCGGCATCAACTGAAAGGCCCTCCACTATGGCCGGTCTATCTGAAGGCTGAAGAGGCGCCACGCCCTCACCAATGGTCGTCGTTGGGCACTCGGCTCTGTAAACTACTAACTCACCAGCAACAATGGCAGGCGGTGCTTCTCCTTCGACCCACTCCAATTGTCAAGTAACCTCTAACTCGGCGAGGTCGAACAAATCCTCCTGCCGAAAGACGGTCTGGTCCACTAACGGAGCTACGACGTTGGCAAGATCATTAGAAACAACGTCGCCAAACTTCTGGATTGCCTCCGCTCCATCCTGGGTCGCCGGTGCAGGCGACAACACCGTTGGCTTTGTAGTACCCTCTCCGATCGGCAGAACAACAGACCCATCGAGAGGCGCCGGGTCCCTAGCCTTTTCTCTAGACCCCTACAGAGGAGCTAAATTAGTCAGAGGCTTACCTAGATCAGTCCGCAACCGCTTCTTGAAGGGAGGAGGAACGAAAATGAAAGGTTCTGACGGTGGAGTCGTGGGCTTCCTCTTCGAAGCTGTCCTCTTCGGCGAAGTAGGCGACTAAGCCAACCCCTTCCCCTTGCCTATAGGGACACTGGCAGATGGTAGAGAAATCACTACTGACTGAGGATCCTCTTGCGCCGAAGAAGGCTCTCGGATCACGATGCCCTGCTCCGGTGCGACTTGCGACGGAGCCAATGACTTCTCCTTCGCGACTTCGGTCGAGGCGCCCGCTTCTTCCCACCCTTGCTCTATTTTGCCTTAGAAGGAGGCTTCGAACTTACCCGCGAACTCTTTCGGCTGCGACCCCCCACTTTATCATCTCCCTGCGCAGGCGGCAAGGTTGTTTTCGGCGCAGAGCCTCCGGTGAATTTCCTCCACGCACCCTGAAAAAAAAAAAAAAAAAAATCAGAAGGTGCTAAAGAAAAAAAGAGAGAGGGGGAAACAAGAGTTGCTACTTCGAAGAGGGGAACGACTGCCTCAAGCCCTCCCGAAAAAGGGTCGTGACACCCGGGTCAGAGTCTGGACTCACGAAGGCAGGCACCTCCACGCTTCCAAGAGGACAGGTAGTTCCAGCTCGCCATAACGCCACAAGTGCGTTAACCGTGGCCGCATTCCGTTGGTCGGAGAACAGTAGACCCGGCAAGTCTTGGCAGAATGCAAACTGACGAGCGAACCGGTAAGAGCTATAGGGCTCCAGCACAAGAAGCTCGTGTTGCCGCAAGACCAGAGATGTCGCCCGTAGGCCTGGAGGAAGAGCCTCTGAAGGGTACCAGCATCGCACTCCGCCGCGCCAAAACTAAGAACGAGCCTCCTGCCGAGTACAAACGCGAATTAGCTCCGGATTGCGGTAAAGCATCATGAGTAACCTATCGCCGCCGCTAGAGTCAACCTCGTAGACACTGAACCGTTGGGCAAGTCATGTATAAACAAACGGCCAAGAAATCCTCCCCGGTGAGGAAGCATTCAGCCCTCGATAAGGGTTCGCCAAGGTTGCGTCGACTAAACTACACCGAGTACCACCGGCCATGAAACAGGCCATCTTGAAAACACTTAACCTCAGCATGTTGCCCGGCAAAGGCAGGACAAAACGGTAGAGCCACAGTGAAAGGAAGGTAGCCAGATATACCTCATCTGCGAGGGCGTCAGGCACTCCAAGCTCGGAGAGGGGCTGATTCTGCACAGTCGACCGGTCGCGACTCCGAGAACCCGTCGTCTTCTTGCGATCAGCCCAAGGGTCATGTGAAGGTCGTGCACCCCCTTCGGATCGAAACCAGAAGGATGCCCACGCTGACATAGAAACTCCGGAGACTCCATCTAAGTTCGAAGCCCTTGGATGACAGAAGAGCCAATAATAGGCAGGGATGAGGTATCGAATACTCTCGGGTAGTGGCACAGAGTGACTCTCAGTAAAATCATCAACCGTCGGAGTCACTTCGTCATAAATGCTCCTAGAGATAGGTAGCCCGCCGAGCCGATGCATATCCCACAAGGATATTGACAGCTCTCCCTCGCGAGTGAAAATGGTGTTGGTTGAAGAACACCTGACCTCCAAGAAAGAATGAACAACGTTACTGCAGCATCGATACAAAAACATAGAGGCTCGGACTGCAAGAATGAGGTCTGTTGCCGCCAACTGCTCGGTACAAGTGTGGAGAACGACGTCTGCCCACTCGAAGTAGAAAGGCACAAAGTAGGGGGCAGAGCTTACAACCGGGTGACTATCCCAAGAGTCGAATCGGTCACTGTCGATGGAGATATTTGGAATCGAAAAATGAATCAGCTGGTCATGCATCGGACTTAGCAACATATGACCTACAGCCTGATGCGGAGACGATAAAGCTTCGTTAACCTCCGGGAGATAGCAAATCTGGTCGTCCTCGTCCACAACAGGGCGACTCCACAGGTCGTGAACAACCTTGACTGTGGGCGCGGTTATGTCACAACCGCCGTAGGCCGACGGTCTCCTGAGAACTAATAGCGGCGGCTTCTGTTCTTCCTTACAATCACGGATTCGCAAACAGTGACGAAGAACGCCCTTCACGAGGGTCCTCACGGTCGAGATAGTCAGACCGAGGAAGGAGAAAGAGGTCGGCGCGGTAGACATCTATGACAGAACAGGAAAAGTCAGGCACGCAATCCTCTCTCAATTAAAAAAAAAAAAATGCAACTCCTGCGACCAGAGATGGAGAAGTTAAGGTCGCAACAAAAAAAAAAGGAGAAAAATGCAAGAAGAAAAAAAGGGACCGACAAAAAAGACCAGTCGCCGATGAAAAAAGAACGGAAAAACAAAAAAAAAGAGAGAGGGTAAACCGACGAGGTACACCGATCTTCCTCGACGGTTCGACAAGCAAACCTTCCCGTCCAGCGACCGAGCCGAACGCAATCAACGAGGCTTCACTGCACTTCGCGACCAAGTCGAGCGGAGTACAATTCAAAATCCTCGCGACCAGTAATCAGACCGGCCGAGAACGAATGAAAATCTGTTGTGCCTGGCGACCAAGCCGAACACAATTCAAAGGCTTTGCGCCCGGCGACCGAGCTAGACGCAACCAAAAGAAAATTACAGCACTTGACGACTGAGCCGAGTGTGACCAAGACAGAAGCGCTGCACCCGACGACCAATCCGAATGCAGCCCAAAAGCACTAAACCCGGTGACCACGCCGAGAGCGACCAAAACAACTGCCTTGCGTCCAGCAACCAAACCGGACGCGAACAAAATCAAACTCCAGTGCCCGGAGACTGAGCTGGACACAATCAAACGAAGAATTCAACATCTGGCAACCAAGCCAGACGCTGCACATTCAATCTCAGTACCTGGTGACTGAGCCGGATGAGAGCCGAATGCTTCAAACCAATCACACTGTGCCCGGCGACCGAGCCGAGCACAGTTCAAAAATTTCGCGACCAGCAACGAGGCCTGCCGCAATCAAAATAGAAAGCATTGTGCCCGGCGACGAGCCGAGCACAGTTCAAAAAAATTCGCGACCATCAACAAAGCCGGCCGCGATCAAAACAGCAAACTCCTGCGCCTGGCGACCGAGCCGAGCACAGTTCAAAATTTCGCGGCCAACAACAAGGCCGACCGCAATCAAAACAGAAAGCACTGTTCCGGGCGACCGAGCCGAGTACAATTGTAAAATGCGACCAGCAACGAAGCCGGCCGCGAACAAAATAGCAAACTCCTGCACCCGGTGACCGAGCCGAGCATAGTTCAAAATTTTGCGACCAGCAACAAAGCCGGTTGCGATCAAAACAGAAGGCACTGTGCCCGGCGACCGAGCCGAGCACAGTTCAAATTTCGCGGCAAGGAAAAAAATGGGACGCGACCAAAAAGAAACACAAAGGCACTGTGCCCGGCGACCGAGGCGGACATAGTTCAAAAGCTTTGCGCCCGGCGACAGAGCCGAACGCGACCAAATCATCAAATTCCACACCCGGCAACCGACCTGGGTGTTGTACTACAAATACTTTGCGCCCGGTGATCGAACCGGACGCAGCCAATCGGAGCCAGGTACGTAACTCCTCTCCAAACAAAAAAAAGCAGCGACAAAAAGAAGCAGTCACAAAGATGAAAAGCAGCGGCAAAAAGAAGCAGTCGCAAAGACAAAAAGCAGCGACAAAAAGAAACAGTCGTAGAAAAGATTGCGAGCGACAAAAAGAAGCAGTCGTAAAAGAAAAAAAAAACCTCTTTCAGCAATCCAGCCGAGCCCACACAAATCAAAACAGAGGGCTCGCACCCGGCGACCAAGCCGTCTGCGACCACAGACAACTCGCACCCGGCGACCAAGCCGGCTGCGACCACAAACAAAAGTTTTGCCTTCGGCGACCAAGCCGGCTGCAACCACAAATAAAAGCTTTGCCTCCAACGACCAAGCCGGCTGCGACTACAAACAAAAGCTTTGCCTCCAGCGACCAAGCCGGATGCGACCACACAGCAATTCGTACCTGGCAACCAAGCCGGATGGGATAGCATGGAAATCCAACACCACGGCGACCCAGCCGGATGCGACCACACAGCAATTAGTACCTGGCAACCAAGCCGGATGGGATGGCATGGAAATCCAACACCACGGCGACCCAGCCGGGCTCACTCGTAGCAAAATTCAGCGCCCGACGACCCAGCCGGAAGCCAAACAAAAGCCTCGCACCCAGCGACTGAGCCGGACGTGACTGAAAATAAGAACTGTACTCCCGGTGACCAAGCCGGGAGGAATTGAAGTAAATTTGTAGCTCTCGGCGACACAGCCAAGTGCAGTATGGAAACACAGTCTCCCGGCGACCTAGCCGGGCTCCATCAAAACAAACTGTCAGCGCCCAGCGACCAAGCCGGACACGAAACAAAGGCCTTACGCCCGGCGACCGAGCCGAGCGCGACCAAAATAGAACGGCAGCACCCGACGACCGAGCCGGGTGCGACCCGAATCAACTTCAGCACCTGGCGACAGAGCCAGGTGCGACACGAGATTATAGTGTTCGGATTTTGGGCCAAACGACGCACAAAAAATTGTCAGCCTGTCACATTGACAAATTGACAGACACTTGGATTGCGAAAAAGAGACAATTTGAGAGAGACAAGGAAAAAAGAGAGAACATTCAAAAAAAAAAAAAAGGGAAAATCGTGAAAGAAAAAAAAAGGAGACTGAAGGAAAGGTTGAAAATGAGAGGAGAGAAAAAGAAGAAGAAAGAGGGAGGAAGAGAAGAAGAAAGAAAAGAGAGTGGGGATCAGACTGACTCGAATTCAGCCCGAGGCTGCCGGGAGAAAAGAAATCCTTACAGTACCTTTGAATTCTGGTTCAAGGTGAGTTCTGACGCAAGCCGGGGGCTCGGAGAAGACTGCAGGTCAAATCGCAGATAGAAGGCAGCCTCCCAATTCGCAGTCTCCCAAAATTCACTGACTGCAGGTCAAATCGCAGATAGAAGGAAGCCTCCCAATTTGCAGTCCCCCAAATTCACAAACTGAGCCAAATCGCAGCCTCCCAAAATTCACAGACAGAGACAGACAAGCAAAAATAAAATAAAATAAAAAATCACAGAACCAGGTCGCAGGATCACAGAATCACAAATAGACAAAAGGACAATAAGTCACAGTTCCCAAGTCACAAACAACCAAATTTGCAGCCAAAATTCACAGCCCAATTTGCAGACTGATAGAAAGTGACAAATCGTAGACAGAAAGGAGACTCAAATTCGCTGAGTACACTCAGAAGAAGAAGTTACAACCCTTAAAACCTAATTATCCCAAATTCACGGGGAATGGATTAGTATTTCCTCATTCAAAAGGAAGCCTACTGCACAAGAGGGTGGGACCCACGTTCCCTCACCTCAACTCCTCTGCGACCCGCGCTGAAGCCAAACCGTTGACGGGGACATAAAGCCAGTTTCGACAAAAAAAGCCGGGAGAAGCATCCCGACTCTCTGGGGAGGCTCAACTCAGTCAAGGTGGGTCCCACTATGCCTAGTTCTATGTGCATTCTCTCCTCGGCGCACCAAACGGGGGTGCAAAAGACAGACTGTCTCATGCAGAGCTTGAGGAAGCTAGAACCTGATCTACACAACGGTGTCGGCTTGTAACTGCTGTCTCTGAAGTACCCAAACGACCTTCGACTGCGACATTCGAGCAGACTACGGCCAGTCACTCAGTCGTCTCCAACTCGGCGTCGATGTTCAAACCTGAAACCACTTCTGCTCAGGTACATTGTCTCTCTACATACCGTACATACTACATATGTACGCGTAAACAAAAAATAAAAAAAAATAAAAAAAACAAAGAGCTCTAAAACAGCAAGAGAGTCAAAAAAATGAATAAAAGAAAAAAATACATACAAGATACAAGTGTACAGAAAATATACACAGTCCTAAAAGAGTAAGAGGACAGAAAAGGATATGTACACGAAAAGATAAACGACCCTAAAAGAGTAAGAGGGTCGACGAAAAAAAAAAAGTGTTGTGTGCGTGAGTGTGTGTGTGCGTTTTCACATTCAAAAATTGCTCATTCCCTCCGAACGATCAATTCTCGAAGGGGGCAATCTGTATGCACCAAAACGTGGACGGCCCAAATGCGACGAGCCCAAACGCCCACTGATCCAGTAGTCGATCGTCGTGGGTAGGCTCTGTCAATTTTCAAAGCCATTCATCGTAGCCCATTCCCGTCGCTACGTCATCGATAAAGTCGACGCCCCAGTCAGCGAGAAGCCGCCGCGTCAGCACTAGTCAGCAGCCAAGTTACAAGTCAGCATCTTCAACGGTTAAAAGACCAAACCCGGTCACCAACGGTGGAAGTCAAGAATGGCCGCGATCCTCTTTTGAGGGATCTAACAGAGGAACTCCTAGTCCTTCTCCCATCTCATCAACTACAACAAAAAGGGGATCGTGATCCCCATTCCAGGGATCGACCCTCAACAACTGCACAGAGATGGCTACAAATAGCCAGAAAAGCTCTGTCAAAAGGGTTCGAAAATCCTTCATCCAGAAAGTCTCACACGTAGAGACTCTTTCGAGCCAATGAAGTCAAGTGACTCGCAGTTCATTGGAATTCAACAGTTCGACCGGAGCAGCTCTACACGTTCGCCGACAACGTCAACAAGTCAATACACGCGGAACACAAATACTTCCGTCCGACCAACCAAAGCCGTCACCGTTCGTGCACACTCGTTCCAGAACTCATTTCGTCGTCAACTCGCCAGAAGTCGAAACTTCACCAAATTCACACGGAGATCGAATCAGAGGAAGCCTAGGAAATTGTACTCGTATTCCTTGATATTCAAACACAACTGTATCACAAATTTTCCGTCGTAAATCGAATTACTCTCTCGGTCGCGCCTCTTCGCGGACCGGCGAATTTTCGGTGAAACAAAAATAATTATAAAAACCTGCAAGTCCACCTTTTGGGAAAAATTTTAAAATAGAGAAAACCATGATCAAAGAAGTATGAGCGTATCAATTATCATTCTATCAAGCACCACCTGCCCTTGGTGTAATAGAGAAGTTGAAACAATTAATACATCATCTACTTGACACATGTCCTTTCTCTTGGTGCATATGGAAATCTTTTGCTAATCATATCGGTTGCCTCGTAGGGGTGGGCACGAGCTGGGTTTTGGTTGGGTTTTGAAAACCCGAACCTGACCTGACTTATATGACCTAAAACTCGAACCTGTGAAAAACCCGGACTCGAACCATTATTTTACAAAACCAAAATGACCCAACCCAACCAAAACTCAACCCTACCCAACAAAACTCAATTTTTTATGAAAATTTTTAAATAACTCAAGAAAAAAATAAAAACCAGCAAGTCGAGTTTGGGTAAACCCGAACCCAAATCTAACCTGAGATTGGTTTGATTCCCAACCTGAACCCGACCCACGTGTCAGATTTGGATATCCAAACCTAAATTTTACTAGTTGGGTCGGGCCAGGTTACTCAAAAAACCCGACCAGATGCCCACTCCCTATTGCCTCGAGGACCTTTACTACTTAATCACCCTTGGAATATCCAAGGAAGCATGTAAAATAGGATCTACAAGGCATTGAAGAATTTGTAATCTTTCTATCTGAATTAAATACGCTACACTTTCGTAAAATAAAACCTCCAGTCTGCAAAGCGGTGTGACTGGTTGATTATTTTGACAAGATTACAGAGAAAATTACAACTTGTGTGTTGCGAATTGGGAAATTGTGGGGATGCGATCTCCTATGCTTCCTCTGATTTCAATATCCGTGGGTTGGTTCATGAAGTTGTTGCTTCTTACGAGTTGACGATGAATTTTGAGTCTCCGAGTGAGTGTGCATGAACGACGACGGATGTAGTAGGCCGAATGGAAGTATTTGTGTTCCGTGTGTTTCGCCGTGATGACGTCACCGGTGAACGTGTAGAACTTCTTCGGATGAACTGTGTGAACTTCGGCGAATTGAAGGTAGCTGGAACTTCTGGTTCAAAAATGCTTCTTTTTGCGAGAAAAACGTTTTCGACCCCTTTGGTGGAGTCCTTCTTTCTATTTGTAGCAACTAAGTGTGCACGAACGACGACGGATGTAGTCGGCCGAACGAAAGTATTTGTGTTCCGTGTGTTTCGGCGTGTTAACGTCTGATGCGATCCCAACTAATCACTAGCAAGAGGACTAATGAATGTAATATAGACTTAGGTTAAGTCCGAATATCATCCCACAAGGACCAAGCTAATAGATAATTGCTTTTCTAGATTAAAAACCAAAGTTTGAGAAATCGATTGGAAAGGAGTTACAAAAACAGAAAATAAACTAATCTACCTAATCCTATAGAGATCAAGTGAGGGCTTTTGATAAAAATCAGAATGGAAAAGACATTGGAAATTCAATTCCTCCCTAGCTACTCTAAGATTGGATAAAATTAATGATTCAGATAACAAACTTGACGAGCTTATTAAATCCATGGCTACTTCTGCATCGGCATCACCTTCTATCTCCTAGAGGCAACCAGTCGACATGATCAACTCTATTTGACAGCATAAATATAAAGCTCAGCAACCCTACCTTGGTCGAGAATCAGGTCTTATGTCATAGGTAATTCAAGCAAATAAAAAAGGGTATTACTTTAAGGTCGAGGATTAACCCTAAGACAAGCTCAACTTACCTAGTGCATGAACTCAAAAAGAACTTGTACATCCTATCAAACATATCTCACCTTATGTCAAACTTCACCTTATAACCAGTACATCGTAAGACAGCAAGCATGAATCAAGGAATTAACAGCTTATTGCTACTCATTCATACACGAATTTGAAATCTAATAAAGTATCAATCTCATTACATAGCTGAGTCATGAAATCCCAATATAAAAGACTACTCCATGCTAGAGAATAAAGAACAAAACAAGGTCTTGAATACAACCATGAAGAAGAAAAGAAAAGGTAAACTAAGTACAAACTTCCTTTGAGAAGAATCTACTTGTTGAAGATGGCTTCCAATGGCTGCTTCTCCTCCTTGCCTCAAAAGCTTCAACTGGACGTCTCCTCTTGCCTCTAAAGACTCTCTCTAATGAACACATCAGAAAATTGAACTAAAAACTAGATCTAAACTGGATCTAAACTGAATGCCTTACACTCTTCCTGGGACACCTATTTATAGTTGAAGTTCTGTCTAGGGGTATAAAGTATGCCTTCCCGACCTCATAATTGGATTAAATTACAAACTAACCTTCCTTCCATGGTCCTTTAATTGTGTACAAAATTTGAGTTCAATCTGATTTACGAAACTCGAGATATGATGTTGAGAAGTTGGATTGCTTCTGCTGCCAATTTCTGCACTGGGTCCACCACTTCAAAAATTTAAAAATCCAAAAGGACGAGTTGAATTGACCTGATTTTTTGTGACATGATTCTAAATCCTCTCAGGAGTCTATGGTACAAATTAAGATTCAATTTGAAGTCGGAATCTCTAGATATGGCCTCTTCAATCTCGGACGGTAATTTCCTTTTATAGCAGTCTCCTAATGAGGAATAGAACTTCACCTCTTTGAGGATTCAAACCTCTTAGGATTTCTATCAATTTCCTCTAGAGACTTCGTGGACACCTTCCTTATACAATTACGACTCTACCTCCCACGTTTGATCTTGATTACTTGTCAGAATCCCAAGATTTTTGCAATTTTGCATTGCCGAGTCACTGGTGCGGTCGCGCCGTAAATGTGTCTTATTTTGGCGCGGTCGCGCCACTCGGCAGAACTTCTTCTAAGTACTAGAACGGAAAGAGTCCTGGTCATGTTTGGAAATTCCATAGGCCTTGTGGCGCCATGTTGGTGTGGTCGCACCATTCTGGTGGCGCGGTAGCGCCAGATTTTGTCCTCCAACAGGTGCGGGCGCACCGTTCCCTGCAACCTTGTACCTTTCTGTACTAAAATCTTCATATTTCCCTCATTTGAGCTCCGATTTCAATAATTCTTGGTGCGTTGGACTCCTGAGAGAGAAAACATGAATCTGAGATATATTTCATGATATTATGATGATTATTGACTCCAAAATATAATTTCCAATTCTAATTGAGGCCTAAAAATAATGTCATTTAGATACTTATCAATGTCACCGGTGAACGTGTAGAACTTCTTCGGACGAACTATGTGAACTTCAGCGAACCGAAGGTAGCTGGAACGTCTGTTTCGAAAATGCTTTTTCTTGCGAGAAAAACGTTTTCGACCTCTTTAGCTGAGTCCTTCTTGCTATTTGTAGCCGATTGAGTTCAAACATTGGAGGTCGATCCTCAGAAAGGGGATTTGGATCCTGCTTTCACTTCTTCCCAAGTGGGGGAGTGGGGACTTGGTTTTTCCTCCTCCAATTTATTCTCCATCGATCTTCAATAAGGGGATCAATGAAAGACTTGCCATTTCTGGCTTACTCTGTTAGGCGGCAACTAGACATGGTCGATTTGGATCTTGAAATGTGTAGCTGATGACAAGGCAAAAGATGGCGTCGACGTGGCGATGAAGTGTCGATGTGGCGATGAAGTGTCGACGATGATGATGATGACGATGTCGGTGAGGTGGCAAGTTGATGGGCTCGAGGATGGGTTGTGAACAATGACTCCGAAAATTGATAGACAGGCTGATAGTAAGCCTGCAACGGTCGAATAATGGATCGGTAGATTGGATGGACTTACCATAGATGGGCAATCAGATTTTGGCGTCTACAATAGCATATTAAATGAAAATATTTTTTTTGAGAATTTTGGAAAATTTGTTTAGCCAAGTCACATATTCCTAAACCTGGGTCAATCTGAGCCGAGTTGAGGGCAACTCAAGTGACTCACGTGATACAAAGTTATACTTTAAATAATACATTATTGTGATCAAACAAAAAATGTTATGAATTATCATGGTACAAGGTTTTTATGGGACCTTTTACTTTTCGTATTACCCTAGTAATTATATAAAGTTTTGTAAATTACCTGTCTTATAAAAATTATAAAAATTGTAATTTGCTGGATGTACATTCATTAGCAGGTAGAGCACATCTAGACAAGAGACATGGGTCTGTTAGGAATCCTTCCTAGATTAGGTTACATCAATTACACTTGATATGAAACAAAGGAAATAGAATCATGATCTGATACTAAGTGATCTGATTCAGAGAGGAAATTTCCTTAACATTCTCCCTCAAACTGAGAGGCTTCGAAAAAACATGAAGCTTGCTAAGAAACTGGGCAAACTGAGACACCGACTAAGACCTTTTGTGAACATATCAGCTATTTGATCTTGAGTCGGGATGTAACACACTCGAATTTGACCACTTGTCACACGTTCTTGAATAAAGTGATAATCGAGTTCAACGTGTTTGACTCGTCCATGGAAGATAGGATTGGTAGTAGCTAAAACATTGTCACACCAAATCACAAGTAGATCTTGAACGAAAAGTTGTAATTCGCGAAAGAGTTGAAGAATCCAGTACACTTCTGCCCAAGAGATAAGCAACCCACCAAGAAGGACGCAGATGCCAAAAACCGAGCATCTGTTATTCGGACATCTTCCCAAATCAGCATTAGAGAAAACATCAATGCTGATGCCAATGGTCGGCTGAATGTGGAGGTCGTGAGAGAGGATCCCATGACATACCTCAGAATTTGTTCGACCGTTGTCCAGTGAGTGTTAGTGGGGGCATGTTGAAACTGACAGGCTTGATTCACTGCGCATTGAAGATCCGAATGGGTGAGTGTGAGATACTGCAAGGTGCCAATAGTAGCTCGGTACTCTAAGGGATTTGGCAGTGGAGTACCCTTGACTTTGGACAGCTTTGACCCCATGGCAACAGGTGTAAAAATAGGCTTAACTTCAGACAAGCCAAGGCAATGCAGAAGGCTTTGAGAGTACTTCGACTAATAGAGATGCATTCCATGTTTGGTCTGAGTAACTTCAATGCCCAAAAAATATTGTTGGTCACCCAAGTCCTTGACCGAGAATTCGGACTTGAGACTATCTACCAAATCCTGAATATCTGCCGACAAGCTTCCAATAATAACAATATCATCAACATATACTAGCACAAATAAAGTTGAGGGAGAGCCATATCATAAGAACAAAGACGAGCTAGCTTGAGGAATCAGGAATCCAACCTCAACTAAGTAGTTAGGCATTGACACCATGGTCGAGGGCTCTGCTTGAGACCGTAGAGTGACTTCCTGAGTCGGAAAATGGTAGACAGTTGACTCGGATCAACAAAACCTGGAGGTTACTTCATAAACCTGGAGGTTACTTCATGTACACGACTTCTTCCAAATGTCTATTGAGGAATGCATTATTTACATCAAGTTGGCGAATGTCCCACAGCCTTCCAACGACGAGAGTTAGAGTTGTCCGAATGGTAGCCGGTTTAACAATCAGACTAATGGTCTCAAAATAATCAAATCCCTCTTTCTTGTTGAATCCTTTTGCGACAAGTCTGGCTTTGTATCTCTCAATGCTGCCATCAGACTTACTTTTGATGTGAAACATCCATCTGCAGCCTATAGCTCGATATCCATGTGGAAGAGACATAAGAGTCCAAGTTTGGTTAGCCAACAAAGCATTAAATTCTTCTTTCATTATTTGTCGCCACTCTAGAGACTTAACGCCTTGACTGTAACAAGTCAGTTCAATTGGAATCTAGTATGCAGGAGCAGGACGCCAAACAGTGGAGAAAACCCATGGCTTTGTTTTACCGGTTATGGATCTAGTTACCATACCATTGAGGTGCGTGGGACGGGCTGTAAGAAGGGGTGGAGGTTCAACACGTTCGGGTGGAGGAGAGGTCTAAGGGAGGCCGAATCATGTGTGGCTACAGGTATGTAGCAGGTCCAAAGAAGCGACTGAAGTAGGAATTGTAGACTCTATGGGATGGGTTCAACAGTGTATTAGTTGTCCATACCCACCCTAGCAAAACGGTTTAGTTGAAAGGAAGCATCGCCATATATAGTTGCATGGTGTCATCTGCAAACGGAGATATAGGCTTAATATATCCTTACGCAGTCCTGGTACCATGTTATGTCCTAATTTGTTCAATTATCTTTTGTACTAATTTATTATAGATTTAAGTGAGGGTTGGTAATTATTAAGCCTAAGTCTATACTTATAAAATGCGACTCAGTAGTATAAGAGTTATATTAGATATTTAATAATAATAACGTGGTGGAAGGAAATACTGAAAACAAAAATGCTACGGTCTGCTTTTAAAAACCTTTAAGGCAACAGCAGAATATAATAATTTTGAGGTTGTCACAGTAACATCCTCCCACGCAAAATCAAAACATATTTTTTTTTTTTTTTTTTATTTGGAACAGGAGAAAGGAGGATGAAAACAATGTCCCCTCCGATGCCCGCTCCTCTTTCCCCACCCTAGGTATGTAACTAGGGTTTCCAGCTTCCGTCGTCGGCGGAGGCTGAGGAAATGCATACGGCGGGGCGAAAGCGGCGATCTAAATCAGATCAGTGCAAGGCGTCGGCGAGGGCGAGGTTGTTCTTGGTGAGCATGTTGAGCTGGGAATTGATCTTGGCGAGCGGGGACACCAGGCCGGGCTCCTCGGTGAAGGCGTCGTCGCAGGTTGAGTAGTCGGTGAGGACGGCGGAGAGGTTGATCATGAGGTCGAAGTGCGACCTGGTGTCGAGGGCCTTGAGGGAGGTCTCCAGGTTTCTGATGGCGTCGTCGTACAGTTGCTGGCAGACGTTGAAGTTGGCCTTCGCCATGGCGGCCGGGTTCCCCTTGGACGACTTGGCCCTCAGGGCGTTCGCCATGTTCTTCGCCTGTTTCGTCGACTCCAGGGTCACGAGGATGGAGGCCTTCGCGGCTCCCGCCGGGGTGATCGGCTGGGCCTTGTAGATGTGCTTAGCCGCGGAGTAGCAGAGGTCGGCGTGGTCGGCCTTCTTGCACACAGCCGCCAGGTTCGAGAAGAGCGCCGAGGCGCCGGAGCAGAGGACGGCCGCGACCGCCAAGGCCAGTGAGAGTCTCAAGGCGGCTGTCGACGGTGCCATCTTCTTCTAACTGCGTCAAACCTGGGGCTGGTGCTGCTGCTGGAAGGGGAAAGAGAGAGGGATCGAGGAGGATGGCTTTGATCCTGTCAATTTCTTTCTCTGTGATTCCACCGTGAGGAACTGCCACCCTTTTTATGCACACACGGACTCGCGTCACCTTCGCCCACCATTGCTCAACTGAATCTTTTCTTTTCACCTCCCAAATTTGGGTAATTAAATTGCAGAGAAGAAATCCCAAAAAAAAAAAACCGTTGATTGAGTTTCGGCCCCTGCTTTTACTTTTTCCTCTTTGCCTTAACCCTGCTAACTGTTCGCTGGATTTCCTCTGTGGCTTCGGGGAATTCAAGCTTGATTCAGTTTTTTTGCAAATCCCAGCTGCTCAATTATACCCCGTTTTTTGCTCTGATCTCAATCGTCAGATCTGACCAGAATTTGGAGACCCAAAAAAACCGGGTTTATTAAGCTAATTAAGAAATTAATTAAATAGAATTGCTAATCTTTTCTTAAATGTTAATTTGCTAATCTTTTGAATAATGATGTTACTCATATGATTGATTATAAGTCCAATGTAGGTAGTTCAAAAGCAAGTCTTTCACTCATAATCTCACATTGTAAATTTACAATGAATTGCAAACAATTTGCACAGAAATTTTCAAATACAAGGAGCCCTAAACAGAAACTACAAGCTATAGATTGGGCCACAATATGGTGGCAATTGAACTATTCAGACTGAAGGTAAAGCTTCGGTACTTTTGGGTTTATCATCTTCATCATTGAGCAAATTATAGTAATCCTCATCAGTGGCCTTGAAATCTGTGGGTGGGTCACAAAACATTCCTCCCCACTGCGGGAAGTATATCAAACTCACTGGAACTGTGCAGATTACGATCATAATACCCATCAAACTGATCCCCGTTTCTTTGGAGAATCTGGTGCCTGAGAAGAACAGCAGCTGGATGATGACTCCCCCGAGCGTGCCCCCACTTCCAGTCATCCCTGATATTACTCCTAAAGCTCTGTAACAGTGTAACATTACAAGATCAAGTTCCATTGCATGTGAGTGTAGTCCAGTTTAATGCTGTATAGGTATATATATATATATATATATATATATATATATATATATATATATATATATTAGCTCGACAATGATTTGATTCAGTAATTTCTCATCTCACCTCTTGGAGACGAAAGGAACTACTCCGAACGTTAGTCCAGAAGCAGCTTGAACGAACACAGAGAAGGCAACCATGGCGATAATGGAGCTACCTAATGAATTGGCTTGCCCAAGCAGTACGCAGAGCAAGCCCCCTATTGTCTGGACAGCCCACAAGCTCCACAGCCTCCCCTTCATCCCGTATCTCCTCCCCATCAAATCAGAGATCACGCCCCCCGAAGGCCTGTTCATAAATAACAAACTTCACTCAGACTTTTTTTTTTTCAGATAATTCTAGCAAGTAGCTCTCAATGGAGTACTTAGTTCTTCCAAACTCTTCTTATATTGGTTCTTACATTACCTGGAAACCAGATTGGCCAAACCGAAGCTCGCAGCTATGATCCCAGCAGTCTCGACATCGACGTTGAACCGATCGTAGAAATACTGGGCCACAATGTTGTCCATGGCCAATTCGACCCCGAAGCAGAACCCGTAAGTCAATGCCAAAATCCATCCCCTGTAATTCTTGACGCCGTGAGAGAGAACTTGGAGAACGCTGGGACGTCTCTGCTTTGTTCCCAAGCTCTGGACGGCTCTCCGGTAGTCGCCGTCGGGGAGGTCTTGGCCCGAGGCCAGCACGGCCAGCGCAGAGACTGTTTGAAGAAATGCCGGAACGAAGAACGCGATCCGCCACGCAGTGAAGGAGGGGACGTGGAAGCAGCGGCAAACGAAGGAGTAAATGAGGGGCATGAGGAACTGGGTGAGTCCGCTCCCCACGCTCGCCCACCCCGCCGCGATCCCGTTCGCTAACCCTACGATGCTGGAGGAGAACATGGAGCTCATCCAGAACTGGTTCGCGACGAAGTTGCCGATGGAGAGCCCGACCAAGAAGCGAAACAGAATGAACCCAGATGCGGAGGAGATGAAAGAGATGGAACAGATGACGGGGATGGTGAGGAGGGCGACGGTGGCGGAGGAGAGTCGGGGCCCGAAGAGATCGCAGGCCGGCCCCATTGCCATTCGTGAGAATATGGCGCCGGAGACGGAGGCGACGCCGGCGTTTCCGACGTCTTCGTCGGTGAGGTTGAGGTTGTCGCGGATGATGGGGAGCAGGGGAGCGGTGGCGAATGTGGAGAAGAAGCAGGAGAAGAGAGAGACCCAGGCGAGGTGGAAGGCCCGCATGTGCGGCTTCGCGGCCGAGAAGAGTCTCAACTCCGTCGCCTTGTGATCTTCATCGACTGGGAGAGCGAAGTAAGGGAATTCCACCATTGTGTAGCAGATGAAATATATATTTAGCGATCAAATCTGAGCTACCTAAATTCTTGTATCAGAATTATTTCTTCTGGGTACTGCCCTTCTACACCTATGAATTGATCCTCAATGCTCTGAGAATATTAATTGAAACTTAATTTCTTTGCCCAAAGATTGGGAGCTTCGAAGTACAGAAACTATAGTACTCTAGTACTTGAAGCGCCGCAAAAGAATTTGGTTATCTGCTTAAAAGAAATGAAACTTATTGGAGTGAGAGAAAATGCTGATTCGAGGGTCTGCTTATAAGAGCACAAGCTCTGCCTGTCACTCTAGTATTACTCCTGGCCATTGCGTGTGGAAGCAATACTCTCCTTCAGATTTTTGTGGCTGCAATGGCTTCTCCCCCCCTCCCCCCGTTGCTGAGGTAACCCAACTCCACCTATTTTGGATTTATTCCAACAACCACATGATTTTGGTCCTCTAACTCTGGAACGTCGTCATGAATAACGACAAGCTTAATTAGTTGCCCTACTTTAATTGTATGGCTTGTAATAAAAATGAGACTGGTCTCTGTAATTAATGTCATGCTAAATGAATAAAAAAGCACTATCAGATGATCACTACAACCAGCCACTAATGATTTCTTCTTCTTTTGTATTCCTGAATTCATGCATGGCCGCATGGGTCTACGTACGTTGATTTTCAAGGGCGAAAGAATCAAACATTTGTCGATATAAAAAGCAAACGAGGTGCCAGACGGCGGCCACATTAGTACTGAGCAGATTTTTTAGTGCGAAGAATCAGCAGCTGTGATTCAGATTTCAGATGCTTAATTTTCTGGGGGACAAAGATACTATCTTTTCCATCGATTTTAGTGGTGGCTTGTCAACCTAGAATCCTGATTTCTGAGGCCTCCAGCGTACCCACCTGGCGTGGACGGATTGGAAGGAGAAGACGACTCCACGAACTTCAGAAATATAAAAAGAAAGAAAGGTTAAAACGAGTCTCCACCGGCAGACGATGTACGCCCCTCCGTTAATCTTAAGCATCCAAACCAGCCAGGAAGGCCAGGTTGATCACTACCCGCGGCATTGGCTGCTGAAGCACACCAAGGGTAAAACACACGAATCTCCTCATCTCCTGATCGTCTCCTCCATCGTCTTCTCGTCTCTCGGCGCCTTTTGGTTCTGAAACGAAACGAGTTTCCTCGTCGGCGTTTTTGCCCCTTCAGAAGCTTTTACGGGTAAAAGATTTTCCTGCCTTGAATGATAACTCCACACCATTGAGACGTGCTTGTCACTGAAACTTATGTGGGGACTTGTTGGTTACAATGTTGGTTTTGAATTCTGAAGCCTTAGTTATTCCTTATTAATGCGTACCAGATGTTGTGATATACGTACATATGTGATATACATCAGAAGGTGAGTTAGATCAGTACTGCTCCATAATTTCTACATCATACATATCTTAGTAAGATTTTTCTTAGTTGTAAAAGAAATTATATATGGTGATATTAGAAGCTGGACTAGGTGCAGAACTTTTTTTTATGAGTACTGCTGAATTTTTTTAAAGTAATTTTTAAAATAAAAAAACTAAAACTGTTTTTAATTAGTCATAAAGATCAGTGGTTTATGAGGCAAAGTATACGTCGGGGATGCTATGAATTATGATGCATGTGAGTTAAACACTTCTACGTAATATGTTTTAGTAAAACACTTCTGAGTTACATGAAAGGAATTATAGTGATATAAAGAGACAACATCTGTACCATTTTAGGAATCCAATGGTTTACGCGAGCCTACATTACACAGTACCCTTTCAATTCCCTACGTGTAACAGGGATCTCATGTGTCCTATTTGATCAAACCTATTACAATTTTGAGATTTTAGAATAAGACATCAACCTGACTATTATGAACGAATGTTTCAACAAATCAAATCTCCTTTTCTGCATGCGTGTGGCAAAATATATTACTGTAAGGTAGGACTAGATCGAGTTTAGGAACTTTGATTCTATCCCTCTATTTCTTCGACCATTTTGATGAAAGTTTACTTCTTAGTGTTATCACTAACTTGCCCTAGTGAATACATGGGTTGATTGCAAGGTGGGAAGCTCACATGTATTTTTGGGGATTTAGAGGTTAGACCCAATATATTTTGTAAGAATGATAATTCAACCGTATTTCATTCTGTTGTACAATAGTACATATATACACTTCGAGAGTGTTTGTTTCCCCGTTGGAGTTTACAGAATAAAATCAAAGAAATTGTGATTGCAGCTGAATAAGATTACAGAATCCGTAACTAATTAGGAGTCTAAGAAGAAAGTTGTGTCAACGTGTACTGCCAGCTATACTATCTTTTGATACTTAGTATGCAACTCCTTGTGTAACTCTGACTGCATCATCGGAACCATGCTACTCTCATTATCATGTATCAACAAATAATTTTCTTAACGAAAATCTTTTATATATTTTTGGTAAAAGTTCAGAAGTAAAGATGAGGAAAGGTGAAGAGTTAATGCTCTTCCACATTGGGGGTGCGCTTTGGGTTTATGGAGTAACCGGATCCCAACCTATCTGAGAAAAACGAGTTTGGAGTGTTGAAAATATAAATTCTCAAACTAAGAATATAATGCAATTGAACAAATATAAAACCAGAATTGAACCAATAGTGTTGATGTGTACTTTTTTGTCGTAACGAATTAAATAAAACATAGAGAGTACCTTGGTCCCAATTTATAGGACTCCCAAGGAAAGACACGTTTGCCCTCCAAATCTAATCCAATGGTCCAAATTCATAATGATCTGATCTGACCATTAATCTGTAACCGACTTGATCTACACTATACATTCAAATCCATCTAATTGTTCGGATCCGTAATGGTTGATCTGAAGGATCAAATCAATAACCCTTTCAATCAACGGTCTGAATCTATATCTATCCCAACTGTTAGAAGATCATACTCATATAATATCATTAGGGGTGGCTTTGAGCCGAGCCAACTCGCGAGTAGCTCGGGCTCGGCTCAAATTTTATTCGGCTCGAATTTTATTCGGCTCGAGCTCATTAATTACGAGTTTAAGCTGAACTCGAACAAATAAAAACGTTCGTTAAACTTTTCGAGCCGAATTCGATTTCTCAAGAATTCGGCTCGTCGACTTGTAGTCCGGCTCGTCTCTTTAATTTAATATTTCTTTATTTAATATTTTAATATATAAAAAAGTCTTGCATTTATTACTTACCTCATTTGATAAAGGCTATGTTTTATTTAATATTTTATTATATTTGAAAAGACAGCTTTTATTTCCTATTTTTCTTCATCTTCCATCTTTACCCTCCATCTTCTCTTTTTATTTTTTTTCAGGTACACAACTTCTTTCTTGATTTTTTTTTTTTTACGAACCATTTGAGCTCGAGCTCGAGTTCGACAAAATCGAACGAGCTCGAGCTCGAGCTCTCTTACAAGCTCGTGGCCGAACTCGAGCCCGAGCTCGAGTTCACCTTTTCCATACCGAGCCGAGTTCGAACATGCATACGTTCGGGCTCGGCTCGGCTCGGCTCAAATCCACCCCTACATATCATATATGGATTTACATCGGTGGGCTCACACTTGGGATTAGCATATATGGCCCACCAATGGGCCCATGCTTGGGATCAACATTAGTGGGCCCACAAATGGGCCCACACCCTGAACCAACATGTGGGCCCATGCCTGTGTGTAACCACACAATTACTGGATTGTCTCCCGCGTTGGGGCTTATAAACCCCAATATACTTTCTTTTGTCCCAAAGGCGGGACTAAGAAAAACAATCAAATTAAAATAAATTAACTCATTTTAAAATTATACAACATTCCCCACCATTTTAAAATTATACAACATTCCCCACCATTTTAAAATGACGAGACAACTGACTTAACACTAGGATGACAACTCAAAGGAATAAATAAACAGTCAATACACTTTAGCTTTCGATGAAAGGTGTCTTGCAAACTTGAACCACCATCTAGTTGAAGTTTCGCCACCCATAACAGCCCTAAGTGAACAAGTCTTGAACTTTGACTTTATATATAAGTTCTATAAACAATGAACCATATGCTGGATCTAAATATGAGTTCAATCAGGGTTGCACGTTATGGCCACGCGCAAGTATCTTGTGATGTGAAAATCTCTTCAGAGAATAAGCCCAGGTTCTCTTACAGACTCTGGCCCCACAGTCATACTCACATTCGATGATATCTCCAAGGGTATACTGCATCTCTATACCCTACTATAATAGCCTCGATATCTTTAAGGTATTGCACCGTTCTTAATTGATTGTAGTTAAGCACCAGCTACCTAAAGATAGGACGTGAATAAATAAAGTAGTTTTGGTGCTCCTACCAGTTATTCAGTTAGTTTTTTTTTACCCATGGAACCTTCGTCATGGGATAACCAGTCAGACAGGTTGGGTTGCCACCAACGGTAACTCAAATAGTAGGCTTTAATCTCATCCCCCTCGAAGCAAATTGTACTTATCCTCTTGATAAGCCCTTGGTCAAGTGATTTGCCATGTTTTCCAAGGACTTAACATAACTTATCGTTATGATTCCAATAGAGATGAGCTTACACAAAATCTTGTATCTAAGCTCTATGTATTTTGACGACTTTGAATTGTGATTCGTACTCTTCATTTTCATGATAGTCACCTAATTATCACAGTTTATTAGGATAACATGAATAGGCTTATCTAGCAAGAGAATATTTGATAATAGACTCTAAAGTCATTCTGCTTCCCCACCAGCCAACTCCAAGGCAGCCATCTTAGAATTTATAGTTGATCATTGATCAAGGTTTGCTTGAAGGATTTTCAAGTGACTGCGACACCACCCAGTGTGAATAGAAAACAACTAGTGGCTTTAGTATCATTGGAATCAGAGATCCAGTTAGCATCATTGTACCCTTCAATTACAATAGGAAAACTAGAGTAGTGTAACCCATAGTTGACAGTACCCTTCAAGTACCTTAGAAGTCACTACAAGAAAACAAACTTTTAACCACGGAAATTTTCGTGGCTAAAGGTCCCAATTTTGTGGCTAAAACTTTTAACCACGCAATTTCATGGTTAAAAGTAAGTAACAAATAAAGCGTAGCTAAAAGTTTTAGCCACGAAATCTTGAGTTTCGTGGCTAAATATTTCAACTTTTAACCATGAAATATCAAATTTGTGGCTAAAAATATTTGCTTTTAGCCACAAAAATTTTAATTTCGTGGTTAAAAGTATACGCTTTTAACCACGAAATAACACTTTTCGTGGTTAAAAGTCTTATTTCTTGTTATTTATAATTTTTAATAATTTTTTAAATTACATTAACCTGCTTAAATTTCATCACTGCTGAAAAAAAAAATACATCACAATTGAATTTTTCTCATTCACAATTCATTCGCAAAATAAATAATTCATTCACAATTCATTTACAAAATTCAAAATTCATTTACATTCACAATTCATTTACATTCACAATTCATTCACATTCACAATTCATTCACATTCACAATTCATTCACAATGTTCTATTCAAATTCATCACAAATAGCTCAAAAGGTGAAAGTGAAATTGTGTAAAATACAAGTAAGACTTCACCAAATTGAAAGGTCACGGGTCACGTAACCCCTGTATCATTTGAATCATCTCTCTACGCATTTCCTCTAACTGGCGACTATGTTCCTCTAACTGGCGACTATGTTCCTCTAACTGGCGACTATTTTCCTCCTTCAACTTTTCTATCTCACGCCTATGCTCTTCACTTACCTCATCAGTCATGTTCTGAATAGACGAAGAAGAAGATAATGCACCACGGGGTCTCTTAGGTACAGCTGGTTGCGCCAAACCTTGGCCCTTTATGTAACCAGACCTCGACCCTAAAACATCTTCTACAATTTGTTTTTCATTCACAGGAGTCTCTTGTTGTGTTGCTTGCTCTTTTGCCTCCAACATAAGATTCTGTCCAACATAAAATAATTTATTAATGCTAATGATACCACAATACATTTAAAAAAACTTTATACTTAATATAAATTTTACTTACATATTTTTCTTCTGTCCCTCTACCCCAAGCTCTTTTCCTTGAAAAATGTGTTTGTTTGAATTGATTGATAGGACTGTTGTCAGAACCCTACAAGTAATACAGGGAAAGTAAATTAACAATTGATAAGAAAAAATTTAATTAAAGTAAAATCACAAGATGATACTTACCATTTTATCAAATAGACGCAGAAATGATTTTTGCCCTGCTGTGTGTCTAACTTTCAACTTGTTTATGTTAACTTTATTTTGGGCAGATCGATCCTGTAATCATTTAAATATAACATAAAATTCCAAAGATTTAAACACGAGTCAAATATGAATAATACTCTCGTTTCCAAATTCAATTACCTGAAAACTCTTAGTTGCAAAAATATTATCACAAAGCCATTTCCAATCAGTGTCGTTTACATCAAGAAAAGGAGTCAATCGACCTTCAGGATCTCCTCCATACTGCTGAAACCATGCACTCAACTCTCGTCTATATGTCCGAAATATATCACCCATAGTCCTCAAAACAATGTCTCGGCAAAGGTTGTCACGTAGTATATCAACAGCAAAGTAATTCTATCACAAAATATTAACTATTAGATTTAGATACATTAACACAAATCAAATGTCTGTAAAAATGATATTTACCTGGATAAATGCATAAGCTTCATGAAAATCCTCAGCTTTAAAGTTCCTGAAGTATCTCACCTGATGTGGCAAACGGGTTCTCACAGCAAGTCCAATGTATCCAATGAACTCACCGGCGTACCTGCCCTTAGGCCTCCTAGACGTATCATCAAACTCAATTGGGATTTTGTGGCCAAGCTTTTCATATAATTTTTCTACTGTTAGACCCCTACTTGGGCCTCGTCCACGTTTACGCGGGACCGTAGAAGCTTGCACTGTGAGTAAAAATAGATAACAATTAAGTACTAACATGCTTCTTTCTTAATCTTGCTTAAGAATAAGGCAACAAGATAGTTATTCCATACACTGAGTTTCTGGAATAATTTCTGGAGGTTCACCTGCAGTAGAGCTATCAAGCACTCCGATATAAAAGTAAAATATAAACTTTAGTATTTAAGTTAAGAATTGTTGACAAAGAAAAAATTGATTAGGACATATACCCTCAATCCCAATTTCTGGAATGTCTGATGAACTGCATTCAGGTAGTGGAGGTGGGCGTTTACCAGGAGCCATAATTGACCTACGCGATAATTCATTTAATGTTAGAGCAGTAACTGAGTAAAGGAAAATAAACAAACTTTTAAAGATATAATCAGAATATATGTTAGTTAACAGTTCAATAACTAAGAAAAAACATGAACCTAATCGTCTTCATCAACTTCTTCTCTTTCTTCTTCTTGTTCTTCCTCTTGTTCCTCTTCGTCTTCGTCTTCCTCTTCCTCTTCCTCTTCCTCTTCCTCTTCCTCTTCATCTTCGTCTTCCTCTTCCTCTTCCTCTTCCTCTTCCCCTTCCCGTTCTTCAATTTCTTCTTCTGTTCCAATTGACACATGCGTACATTCAATTGGAATATCTACCCTAGCTAATGAGACAACATCATCTCCTTCCTCATGGACATCGATATTTACATTTGGCAACTCTTGTTGATAAGTCATGTCATCTATACTAGATATTGGTTGCTCAGACATGTCATACATATTTCTCATAACACATCTTTGCGCAATGCTTCATCCATCATTTTTAGGATCATTCATGTAATAAACTTGTTCCACTTGAAATGCCAACGCAAATGGATCATCATCGCACCATGTACGCGTGGTATTAATGCTTGTGAACCATTCATCGTTTTTAATTTCTCGTCTATTGTTAACATCATACCATTTGCACTTCAACACATAGACTTTATTGTCTCCCATATATTGTAATTCAATAATATTGATTACCACTCCATAGTAATCAAGGTAATTATTTTTAAAGTATCCTTTAACAACAACACCACAATTTTGTGTCCTTCGGCGTTCTTCGAGTTGCTTTGTATGTAGTCGCATGCCATTGATAATACAACTCGAAAAACAATTTGTTGATATAGGTCCTAAACCAAGGTTGTATAAATCACTATCATTGTCAAGCACTTTAGCTTTAAGCAAATCTTTTACCTACATCATCAAAAACCGAAAATAATTTTCTTACGATGTTGAATAACTTTGGGACGTTTTAAAGATATAATGAAACACTCTTACCTTAGCTCTAAACCAGCGTGCAAATTGATTTTCATGTTCTTGCTCTAAGTTAGACACACCTGACTGTTGTAAAAACTGTCTATGTTCATTACACAAATGAAAAAGACGCATATTAGTGTTTATGTTCTTTTAGGCCTGATATTGAAAGACTACGACTAGTACTCACATGATGTACTCTTCAATTTCATCGCAGTTGTTAAGTATGACCCACATCATTTTCTTGTATGAAATAGGATTAATATTCAATCCACTCCTTCCACTTAATGCACGAGCAGTATGCCGAAAAATGGAAATCTTATTCTTGAGACAACTAGGATCTCCATCATAGTTACGATCCATTTGATTGAATCGTGTTTCAACTCCATCAAGGTACATTGAACAAAATGTCAAAGCTTCATTGTCAATGTATGCTTCAGCTATTGAACCCTCTGGACGAGCTTTGTTTCGTACGGAGGTTTTTAATTTACGAAGAAACCTAATTCACACTTAATTTTCAATCAATACAAGAATAAAGTACATATAATAAACAAAAATGACTATTTTAATGAAAGTAAATTATTTTTTACCTCTCGATCGGATACATCCATCGATATTGAACTGGACCACAAATCAATGCCTCTTGAGGGAGATGAATTGCTAGATGAACCATCACATAAAAAAAATAAGGTGGGAAGATGCACTCTAACTTGCACAAAATCAATATAATATCTGTCCGCAACTTTTTCAACACATCTGCATTAAGTGTCCTTGAACACAACTCTCTAAAAAAAATCTTGCTTCCCATCAAATTTTTTATCTTTTCGCCATCTATGACTAGTCGGTAAAAATCGACGATGACCAGTATAACACTCTTTTCGGCAATGATGTAACCTCATGGAAGATGTATTGCTCATGCATATCGGGCATGCCATTTTCCCTTTAGTACTCCAACCTGACAAAGATCCATACGCAGGAAAATCATTAATGGTCCATAATAAAGCAGCATGCATAGTAAATACGGTTCCCGTGAATGCACCAAATGTCTGAACACCTCTTTCCCAAAGTTCTTTCAACTCTTCGACCAAAGGACGTAAAAAAATGTCAATATCATTACCAGGTGATTTAGGCCCAGGAATAAGTAAACTCATCATAAAATAGTGATCTTTCATGCACTTCCATGGTGGCAAGTTATATGGCATTAATACCACCGGCCAAATACTATAACTAGTACTCATGTTGCCGTATGGGTTAAAACCATCACTTGCCAATCCAAGACGTACATTTCGAGGATCTGCAGCAAACCATGTGTACTCTTTGTCAAATTCCTCCCATTGTGTTGAAACTGCGGGGTGTCTTATAATATTTGCTTCCTTCTCAAGCCCCTCAGCATGCCAACGCATGTCCTTCGCAATTTCTTTTGATGTGAATAACCGCTGTAGCTGTGGCTTCAAGGGAAAATAACGCAACACCTTTTGGGGTATTGGTTTACCTTTCTTGCTTGAATCAGTGTACCTTTTCTCATTACATTGTGGACATTTCTCTTTTTTCTTATGTTCCTTCCAAAACAAAATGCAATCATTTTTGCATGCATGTATCTTCTCATGAAAGAAACCTAACTTTCTCAAAAGAGTTTTAGCCTCATAATAATTATGAGGCAAAGACTCACCTATAGGTAATGCTTCTTTCATTAACATAAGCAGGTCATCCATAGCTCTGTTACTCAAGTTTCTTGTGGTCTTAATGTGAAGCAAACGTATAAGAAACTTAAACTTCGAGAAACTTTGACACCCTGGGTACAACTCCCGATTAGCATTCATAAATAAGTTACTGAAATATTCTTTCCCACTTGTTTCTTGCACATGTACTTCCGGGATTCCACTAAAAGTCGGTGGACTATCAAATGCAACAGCTTGCTCAACTTGTACATCTTGAATGAGATCGTGAATTCTAGAACTACCCACTTTGCTATTAGGAGGTTGCGCTTGTTGAACAATTTCTTCTAAAGTATACCTTTCTCCATGAAAAGTCCACCGAGTGTAAGTTGGTAAAATCCCCACGACAAATAAATGTTCTTCTACTATGTGGAACTCAAGAAACTTTCTATTAGCACAATTTCTACGGGGACATCGAATCTTATCATTGGTACCAACCACCGATTGTGCCATTTGCATAAAAGATTTCGCCCCTTCCTTGTATTCATCACTAAACATTCTAGAACGCCAAAGTTGCATCCAACTCTTATCCAATAAATGAATCAAGCCAGCCAAAAAACGATAGCAGAAGCCAATCATACGAATGTATATAATCTCCATTAACAATACGTCATATAATCTTTTAGTTCTGTCCTACCTAAATCTCAATATCCACATTATAGACTTTCTAAATAATCTGAAATTAAACATGAAAAAGCACAGAATATGAAATCACAACCAACACACTCAAGGCACAATGTTTTTCGGAAGATAAGTTTCTAATAATGAAAAAATAGCTGCCATCAATCATCAACTAAGGAAAAACTCGAACTTAAGATCTGCTTTGATATCTACCAACATGAGAGGAGAGGAAAGGAGAGAGAGAAGAGTGGAAATGAGAGAAAGAGAGGGAATGAGGGAGAAAAAGATGAAATGAGAGAGAGAGGAAATGAGATAGAGGAAATGGGAGATAGGAAATGAGAGAGAGAGAGGATTGAGAGAGAAATAGGGAATGAGATACTGTGAGGAAATGAGAGAGAAAGAGAGGGAATGACAGAGAAATAGGGATGAGATAGAGTGAGGAAATGAGAGAGAAAGAGAGGAAATGAGTGAGAAAGAGAGGAAATGAGAAAGAGAGAGGAAATGAGATATAGAAAAAAGGAAATGAGAAAGAGAAAGTGAGAAGAATGAGAGAGAGAAAGAGAGGAAATGAGAGAGAAAGAGAGGAAATGAGAAAAAGAAAGAGAGGAAATGAGAATAGAAAAAAGGAAATGAGAGAAAGCCATGAAAAGAGAACACACTGCTTACGAAGATAAAACAAAACAATGAGCTGCAAGAATATGTTTCAGTGCTGGGCACCACACGAAGTTCCCAATGCTCTTCTTTTTCACTTTAGTTCTAAGTGCTATTAAATTAATAGACAATTGCTTTTACTTTTCATACTTTTTTATATTCCACACTAAAGATTTGCTTCTTGTTAACCTTTCTGTTTTGATTTCTTCAGTGTAAAGAGCACAAATGAAAACTGGCCACACATCAATAAATAGCTATATCTGACACTAATGGTGCAGTAGAACTTCTTTACTGCCATATCACTAAGTGTCACAAATGCAAACACAGACAAACTTAACAGTCTTAAAGTGTTAAGTACTCATTACATGGGATAAGAATACACTTTTAACAGTCTCGAGCATATAAGTACGCACGACAAGGAGTAAGAATACACTTTATAACTCCCAAAGGTGTATGCACAGATCCATACTTGTAGCAGGAGAAGAAGAGAAGAAAACAGGAGACATAAGACTAACATCTTATTAAAGTGAAAATGAAAAATCTACCAAGCAGAGAAATAGATAGGAAAATCAAATAGTCCTTTTTTTTTTTTTAAATAGAAAAAAAGGGGAGAATCGTGAAAATCACATAATCTTAATATGAGAACAGCAAAAACGTGGTAGTTTCTATTGAAATGATCGAATCAATATAGATATGTGCTATACACACACAAGAGCGTCCCCAGATAAAGTTTACGGCAGAATAAAAGCCCAAGAGGAGGGGAGAAGGCGAAACCATGTCCTCCTATTATGCACATTCAGCAAAGAGATTAGCAATATCTGAGTGAGGGGTCGTCAAATGGCAAAAAAAAATGTCATTCCTATTTAAGAACGGAGCATTTCCTCCGTCCTAAATACAGCAGACAAACCGCAAGCAAGAACAGAGCATTTCCTCCGTCCTAAATACAGCAGACAAACCGCAAGCAAGAACAAGTACAACAGACAAAAATTTTAGCCACGCCAGCAAGAACAAGTACATTCCGCCAAAGAACAAGCAACGCATATAAGAAATCAGACAAAAAAAAAAGCAATACAGATATGATAATTTTGAAAGCCACATCACGAGAGCGACAGACGATTGGCAACCGTAACCAGGAAAAATAACGAGAGTCGAGAGGGAAGAAGAAATAATAAAAGATTGGAAAAAATACCTTCGCTCCAAAGAAAATGTCTGCTACTCGCCCTCCGCTCGCCGATTGAATCGTCGTGCTGCCAATCCAAAACGAAAAGAGCGCTGGAAGGAAGAGACGCGCGACGTTGATGAAACAGAAAAACGGGAATATGAAGCGTGGAAAACCGCGGGAAGAAGAGGGAAACGGGAAGAAGAGGGAAACGGGAGAAGAGGGAAACGGGAAGAAGAGGGAAACGGGAAGAAGTGGGAAACGGGAAGAAGAGGGAAACGGGAAGAAGAGGGAAACGGGAAGAAGAGGGAAACGGGAAGAAGAGGGAAACGGGAAGAGAGGAAAACAGGAAGAAGAGGGAAACGGGAAGAATAGAGGCTGGGCGCGGGTTTCGACTTTGGAAAATTTTGGGACACTTTTAGCCACGAAAACATAGTTTCGTGGTTAAATCAAGACATTAAACCACGAAATACATATTTCGTGGCTAAAAACAGAGAAAAGTTAAAAAAAATAAAAAATTAAACATAATTAGCCACGAAACCACTATTTCGTGGCTAACTAAATACATCTAACCACGAAAAACCAATTTCGTGGCTAAATGTAAGAAAATTAAAAAAAATAAAAAAAAATTTTAGTTATTAACCACGACATTTAAAATTTTGTGGTTATTAGGACTTATAAAATTTTTAATTTAAAAAATTACACTTTTACCCACGAAATGTAAATTCCGTGGTCAATAACCCCCTTTTAGTAACAAACTTTATTTCGTGGTTAAAAGTTTGTTACTAAAAAAAAAATTTCTTGTAGTGAGTCTCTCAATCGCACTCCAATGAGATTTATCAAGGCTACTCGTGTATCTACTCAATCTGCCTACAACATAAGATATATCCGGCCTAGTGCAATTTGATAGGTACATTAGACTACCTATATTCTGAGAATATCTCAGTTCATATGATGTACTAACTGGTATGTTATTCTCAAAACCAAATCGTTTCAAGATTTTTTCTACGTAATGAGATTGGGTTAGACTAATCCCATATTTATCATCTTTTATCACTCTGATTCATAAAATGACATTTGCTAACCCTAGGTCCTTCGTGTCAAAGTTATTGCTAAGGTACTTTTTGACCTTAACATGTTCTTTACCAATAATTAATATGTCATCAACATATAAATATAGTATGACAAATGAATTGTCATTCACTTTCCAATACACACATTTATTAAAATCCCATATCTTGAATCCATAAGAGAGAATCACCCTATTAAATTTTTCATTGCGTAGGAGCTTGTTTCAATCCATATAAAGATTTGACTAACTTACAAACCTTGTTCTCTTGATCAAGAACTAGAAAACCCTCTTGTTGTTCCATATAAATCTCCTCATCTAACTCAAGATTAAGGAATGCAGTTCTTATATCCATCTGATGGATTTCGAGTTTATATGAAACTGCCAGTTCTATAAGCACTCGAACTGTAGTGATCCTAGTGATTGGAGAATAGGTATCAAAGAAGTCAATCCCTTCCCTTTGACTAAAACCTTTCGCTACTAATCCAGCTTTATATTTTTTAATGGATCCCTCGGGAATGTGTTTCCTTTTGAAAATCCATTTGCAAGCTATAGGTCTAGACCCTGGACGTAAATCGGTCAACACCCAAGTGTTATGTGAAAGGATATAATCCATTTCACTTTTCACTGCTTCCTCCCGTAAGGATGTATCACTAGATTTCATTGCTTTAGTGTATGTCGGGGGATCATCTTCTATAAGGAATGTGTAAAAATCATCTCAAAATGATTTCTCTATCCTAGATCTCTTGCTCCTCCTAAGTTCAATCTGTGGCAATTCATCGATAATCACTAGTAAAAACCAGGGCTATAGGGATGGGTTAATCCCATCCCCATAGATCGAAAAGCCAGTCCCCATAAATGTGGGAATTGGCTACCTGTCCCCACAAGGGCCCCCCCACATGTTTGGTCCCCATAGGCCTGGGGATAGGCATATGGCCACCCGTCCCCACAGCGATTCCTGTGGGGATGGGCTGCCCATCCCCATAGCTAGCATGTGGGGACTAGGTCACTCGTACCACTGTGGGGACTGTGTCACCCATCCCCACAGCGATGCCTATAGGGACAGGTGGACCCGTTCCCATAGTTCAGCCAATGGGGACAAGTGAGCCCGTTCCCACAGTACAACTTACGGGGACAGGTAGGCCTGTCCCCACAGTATAGCTAGTGGGGACAGGTGGACCCGTCCTCACAGTATAGCCTGGAGGGACAGGTGGGCCTGTCTCCACAGTATAGCCTGTGGGGACTGGGCGGCCCATCCCCAGAGCTAGACTTGTGGGGATGGGGTTACCCGTCCCCCTAGTGAAGCATATGGGGATTGGGCAACCCGTCCCCATAGCGTGGCCTGTGGGGATTGGGCAAGCCTGTCCCCATAATTGACCCTATGGGGATTATGCCACCCGTGTCCACAACCCATCTGTGGGGGACTGGGCAACCCATCCCCATAGTGGGCCCTGTGGGGACTGGGCCGCCCATCCCACAGCTTGGCCTGTGGGGACTGAGCCCCCGTTCCCACAACATGTCAATTGGGGACTAACCACCAGCTTCCACTTTTTTTTTTAATAATTTCTTCTAATTTATTGAAAAATACACAAAAATAAATAAATTAATATTTCCAAAAGAAAGTTTCATATATCAAATGTTTGGTTATTAACAAAAATATATAAAAAATACAAAAAAAATACACAAAAATACACAAAATCTTGTCATTGCTCCAGTATACAACAGGCAAATACAGAGCTCCCATGTACAAAAAAACAAAAAATAATGTCTTTGCTCCAACTGGCTCATGTTTAATTTGTTTAAATCTGCAAAAAGAGAATTACTTATCAATTATAGATTGATGAAAGCATGTAACCAATACAAGTAAAAAATATTTAATGGCCACAATAAATATTTTAGTGTGTGTGTGTGACTATGTGAATCCTTTAGTGTGTATGCATATGTGAATCCTTTAGTGTGTATGCATATGTGAATCCTTTAGTGTACGTACCTGTGTGAATCCTTTAGTGTGTGTGCCTGTGTAAATCCTTTAGTGTGTGTGCATGTGTAAATCCTTTAGTGTGTGTGTGTGTGTGTGTGTGTGTGTGTGTGTGTGTGTGTGTGTGTGTGTGTGTGTGTGTGTGTGTGTGTGTGTGTGTGTGTGTGTGTGTGTGTGTGTGTGTGTGTGTGTGTGTGTGTGTGTGTGTGTGTGTGTGTGTGTGTGTGTGTGTGTGTGTGTGTGTGTGTGTGTGTGTGTGTGTGTGTGTGTGTGTGTGTGTGTGTGTGTGTGTGTGTGTGTGTGTGTGTGTGTGTGTGTGTGTGTGTGTGTGTGTGTGTGTGTGTGTGTGTGTGTGTTTGTGTGTGTGTGTGTGTGTGTGTGTGTGTGTGTGTGAATGTTTTGTGTGTGTGTGTGTGTGTGTGTGTGTGTGTGAATCTTTGTGTGTATGTGTGTGTGCTGATGAAGCTGAGAACCTTGTTTATTGGGATGAAACTAAGACTCAATGTCTTAATGTTGCACTTGAGCTAATCAATACTACTAAGACCACAATGACCAGAAATATTATTAGTACGTATTGTAGACAATGAGAATTTTGCTATTCTAGTAATTAATCTACGTACACTTTCATGCCCACATACACATGCTCAGTCCAAATTTGCCAAATTAATCTATAACACACCTGCCAAAGAAACATTTTGTGGGCCAAAGAAACAAGTTCAATCCATTCCCCTAAAAGCAAGACACAATCTCAAACACTCACATTCATTGCACTTCACTCCACTGCATTCCCCTGTGTGTGTGTGTGTCTGTGAGTGTGTTTGTAAAAATGAAGCAACTTCTTTTTGAACCAGAGGAGGTTGGCCCTCCATTCTCCCTATATCTTGAAACAATATAGTCAACGACTAGCACAAAAGAAAGCTTTCATCATTCAACAGACATATACATCCATAGAAATACATGTAAAAGAATAAGTAATGTAGTAATGAAATGACAAATTGTTCAGCATATTTTGAAACGGCAATCTCCACCCGCTTCTCCATAGACAACCTACTGACCAGTGGACGGGGAGTGTACAAACACAATATTTAAGTTCTAACCCTATACGTAAACCCAACTTAGGTTCAACTAACCTTGAGGAGAAGATAAATATTTAGTTAATGTCAATGTCGGCTTTATGAGCTCCATTAACCTACGTGCCTGTGCCTCTAGCCTCTCTTCCATCCCGGCCTCCATGGCGTGATGTGACTCCCTAAGTGTTCGAATCTCTTCAGCCATGGCTCTATTTTTTGCTGCCATTGCTTTGTTTTCTTCTGCCATGGTATTGACTTGTCCCTAAATACCCGCATACCTCACGTCTTTGGTGGCGGAGTACTGATGTGCTCTTCTTTACTACTCCTGGCAATGTCTAGCTTCTATGAAATTTTCAAATGTATATTTCCCCTTTTGCAACCTAACAAGGACCACAGTGTGATAATCAAACCTAGTTGAACCAACGTTAAAAAATGTAACTACCACAAGTGGCACACAAAAAATGAAGAAGATACTTCAAAACTGATCATAGCCTTCACTTAGTACAAGGAACAATAAAAATTCCTAATACTACAAATAGTTCAAATCTCCCTATAATTAATTAAGAACACAAGACTTTGATAGAGCATCTTACTTGGTTTCATATACTCAATGCACAGACCCAATTATTGTTACTCGACTATTCCTTTCACTCCAGATGACTTGCTCCCCCGAGCTTAAAACAAGCAATGGTTTTGTATTCCTTGAAAAATCACAATAATACAAATCAATAGAAGAAAAAGATTCAGATGTGCAAAGTAGATGTCCAAAAACAGAGGGTTAAGGGGATTTGTTAACTGAACTGTAAAGCTAAAAATTAGGGCAAAAGAGATACTCCTTGAGAATCGAACAACAACTAGAACAAGCACATTGCACCAGTGTTTAACATAACCAGAATGTACATCCTCAAAATTCAACCAAATAAAAATATCATCAACCAACAAATTTGAATTACAAATGATATTTGACTAGTATATAAGCAATGGGAAACTATAACTGGAAAGCCATCCATAAGAGGAAAAAAACACAAAAATAATACTAATGCTTCCCAACACAACTATACAAAGCATGAAGAGACTGAAAGCCACTTCTTTGAGTGGAAAAGCTCATTACATCATTGAAATTATGAAAGAAATGCTCTTATCCGAATGTTCATAACCTTTTTAGTGCCTAATCTTTTCAATTTTTTATTAAAATAATGAGTCATGGAACTGCAAAATGAAGTTGTCATATATATATAAGGGCTCGTGCACATTCACACATCTACAAGTATTAATGGGCTGACATTTCACAAATTATGTTAGTCCATATATGCTTGCGCTCATTAAGGGTACTGGCATCGGTTAGGTCAAGGTTGGGTTTCTGAACTCATCCCAATTTAGACCCCTAAACCTCGTTCCTAATCAACATAGTAGTGAACTTGCCCACCAAGGACAAGCCTACCATCATTTAGGTGAGACTCCTTTTCAAGAGCTGTAGATTTAGTTTTACTGACGTGTTGTAACTTTGATTTTAAAAGAGCCCAGCAACAGTGGTGGTTGAAATTCATATTTCTTTTGAGACAACAAATTTGTTTGTGTTTATATGACATACAACAGTAATCCAGTAAATACATGGCAAATTAGAGGAAAAAAACTATAAAATTCAACTAATTAGAGAGGGACTATTGCATACTATTATAACTAGTCAAGAAAGAAATAATTTCAAACCGATGATAGAACTATAAATCCTTCAATCTCTTCATTGGCTCAAATTTGAACTTTAATTTGATACTTATTCAAGGTATAACAACAATATTACGAGCATGAATCCTCAAATTAATCAAATGAATTCCCAAGCCATTTTTTTCTATTTTCCATTAACTGGCAAGTGAATAATTTACCTAATGTTGTCTCTGCTTCAATCACAAAGCAAAGCAGGAATCAATAAACAAAGAAAAAGACAAAAGTGGACATACTGGATGCATAAGGATGCCCAAAGCAGCTGGATAATGTTGGAAAAGGAGGGTCTTTGAGTTTATGCTACAAGTTGCGGCTTAATATAGAACCCAAAAGACTTTGTGTATAAAATTGAAGAAGAAGAAAGAACACAAAGTGTAAAATATTTAAAAGTTAAGTATACAATAAAAGTAGACATTTCACCGGATATGATTTGAGTAAGAGATCAAATAAAACCAGAAACGTACCTCCGTACTACTTTGAAGTTTGAAGTACCTTCCAAATCCGCATATTGTTTTGAAGAAAATACTAATATGATGCAGAGCACACAATCTTGGCTCCATGTTTGAAGAGATTGAAGATAAAACGTCACTGTATTTCCTTTCTATGCTCCGAAATATGCTTAACATAGGTTTGGGGAAAAGGAAATAGTCGTAACAAGTGCTAGGATTGAGCCAAGCCGAGCCTGATCATGCGCATGTTTGAGCTCAGCTCGAACTTAAAGACTTAGGGCTTGGGCTCGGGTTTGAGCTCAAACCCTATGATCGAGCACGAACCCGTTCGAGCCGGTGGAGGAAAAAATAAAAAGAGAAGAAGGGAAGACGAAAAAGAAGAAGGGGGGGAGAAGGGGGGAGGAGAAAAAAGAAAAACAGAATAGGAAGGAGAAAGAAAAAGAACGGAGGAAGAAGAAGAAGAGGAAGAAGGAGAAGAGGAAGGAGGAGAAGAGGAAGAAGGAAAAGAGGAAGAAGGAGAAGAGGAAGAAGGAAATGAGGAAGAAGGAGAAGAGGAAGAAGGAGAAGAGGAAGAAGGAGAAGAGGAAGAAGGAGAAGAGGGAGAAAGAGACGAGGAAGAAGGAGACGAAGAAGAAGGAGAAGAAGAAGAAGGAGAAGAGGAAGGATGGGTGGAAGAAGGACAAATGGCAAAAAGGACGGGAGGAAGAAGGAGAAATGGCAAAAAGGACGGGAGGAAGAATGAGAAATGGCAAAAAGGACAGGAGGAAGAAGGAGAAATGGCAAAAAGGACGGGAGGAAGAAGGAGAAATGGCAAAAAGGACGGGAGGAAGAAGGAGAAATGGGCAAAAGGACAGGAGGAAGAAGGAGAAATGGAAAAAGGAAGGGGGAAAAGGAATCTAGAAAGTACCTGTGAATCCTCCCAATCGCAAGCTGAAGGTCGACGGTGGATGGTCGACTGTTCGTTGTCCTTTAAATTATAAAACCCTTAAAGTTACAATGAATATATAGAAAATAAATAATAACAGACTAAGTTAATTAATTATCTGGATCTTAATAATTGTATCACTATCATTTTAATGGTATGTTTAGTCAATTACTATTTTAGGCATAAAAAGTTTATGTAGTATGAAGTTTATATTTTTAAAGCAATAAATATCACACAAAAAAATTATTTATATAAAAAATACCTAAAATTATTAATTTAGTCTATATGTGTTGTTAAATAAAGCAAACTATAGGTATATTTTAGAAAATATTTAAAATATTTATCATATAAATAATTACTTTTTACAAAATAAATCACTAAAAAGTTATTAATTTAGGTTCCTCACTATTGTAAAAACCATTGTACATGTAATAAGGCAAGAAATTTGTTTCAATATTTAAGTTTCATATAATTAGTTTACATTAAATTTAATTTATTTTTATCAAACAAATTAATTAGGGACTGGTTATAGACATGTGGGGACTAGACTGCTTGTCCCCACAACAAGGCTAGTGGGGACTGGACTGCCTATCCCCACAATGGTTCCAGTGGGGACTGGGTCACCCATCCCCACAGCGTTTCCTGTGTGGATTGGGCAGCCCATTCCCTAGAGGGGCCTGTGGGGACTGGGTAATCCGTCCCCACAACATTTCCTGTGGGGACTGAGCAACCCGTTCCCATAGAGGGGCCTGTGGGGACTGGGCAACCCGTCCCCATAACATTTCCTGTGGGGACTGAGCAACCCGTCCCCATAGAGGGGCCTGTGGGGACTGGGCCGCCCATCCTCACAATATTTTTTGTGGTGACTCGACCGCCCGTCCTCACAACGTTTCCTGTAGGGACTGGGCCGCCCGTCCTCACAGTGTTTCTTGTGGGGACTGAGCAGCCCGTCCCCACAGAGGGCCTATGGCGACCGTGTGGCCCATCTCCACAACACGACCTATGGGGATTAGGTTACCCATCGCCATATACAGACCTATGGGGACTGGGCTGCCTGTCCCCACAGTGTTTCCTATGGGGATTGGGCAGCCCGTCCCCATAGAGGGCTTATGGGGACTGGGCCGCCCTAAGCCCCATCCTCATAGTGGAACTGGGCCACCTGACCTCATATCGTTTTCTGTTGAAATTGGGCCACTCGTCCTTCAAACGTTTCCTATGGAGACTAGACAACTTGTCCCCATAGATAGGAGAGAAGATTTGGGTGCTAACGAAGTTCATGGAAGCATCTGAATGTAATAGGGGTTCTTCTTCCTAGGGTTAAGTTATTTTCTAATTGTTCGTAGTTTCCATTTTATGATTTCAGATTAGGTATAATAGTTAATGTTTAACTGATTACATTCTTTTTACACTTATTAATAAGTTTTGTAGATAGTGAGGTAGGTGAATTCAACCTATTGCTTATGGTGATGTCATTACAAGGAATATATATTATAAGTTATAATTTATAATTAATTAAATCATTCCTTGTGTAATTTTATTAATCAATATAGTCATATGTAAATATAATTCTATCTTTTTTTTAAGGTGCATGAGCTTGGATGTATAGACGGGTGATCATTTTCTCTAAATAGAATTTAATGAGAGAGAGATCTAGTGAGAAAAAGAGAGAGAGTGAAAACAAAAATTAATAAAGAAGTTATTAATTACCATTATTTCTTATTTATTTTCAGTTTTGTTTCAAACTTGTTGATGATGATGGACAATTTCAGCCTTCAGTAGCAGACAATGCAACTACAGAAGGTATCTTGATTTATGCAGTAAGCTTCAATTATTTTCCATCGCAATATTTCCAGTAGACTATGAAGCTCATACCTGAAAATCACTAGAACAAAACAGATGAATGGGGACGGGAAGCTTATCCCCATAGATTGGAAATTCAGTCTTTGTGGGGACTGGGCAGCCCATCCCCACATACGGGCCTATGGGAACTGTGCTGCCCGTCCCCCACACAGACGGGCCTACAGGAACTGTGCTGCCTGTCCCATAGACGGGCCTACGGGAATTGTGCTGCCCGTCCCTATAGAGTTTCCTGAGCGGACTGAGCAGCCGGTCCCCATAGAGTGGCCTGTGGGGATTGGGCCGCCCGTTCCCACAACATTTCTTAAGGGGATTGGGCAGCCCATCACCATAGAGGCCCTATGAGGACTACATGACCCGTTCCCATAGCACGATCTGTGGGGACAGAACCGCCCGTCCCCACAAAGGGCCTAAGGGGACTCAGCTGCCCGTCCCTACAGCGTTTCTTATAGAAACTGGGCAGCCCGCCCCCATAGATCGCCTATGGAGACAGGGTCACCCATCCCCATAGTGTATGTCTATGAGGAGTGAGCAACCCGTCCCCATAGAGGGCCTGTGGGGATTGGGCCACCCGTCCCCATAGTGTATGTCTATAGGGACTGGCAACTAGTCCCCACAAGTATGTCTGTGGGGACTGGTCTAAAAAGTCAGTCCCCGTAGGTAAAACCAGTTTCCAATCCCCAAAAAAGGGTTTTTTACTAGTGAATCTCGTCATGTGATTTTGATGACTCCCCTATATCTAATTTCCTCTTCTCGTTCATAGGAATGACATTTTCTAAGAAAACTGCATCATCAAATCCTTTTATAGTATTTACACTGATCTTCGATAAATCAAACCGAACTACTAATTAGAACCGATATGCATTACTGATTTTTACATAACCTATGAATGTCGCATCATAGGTTTTTGCTCTCAACTTTGTCATTTTGCTAAGGTTCACCTTAACCTTAGCATGACAATCCCAAACCCTAAAGTATTTGAGACTAGGTTTTCTACCCCCACTATAACTCATATGGTGTTTTATTTTTATCATTATACGGGATAGATTAAGTATTTTACAAGCTAAAAATAAAGCTTCTCCCCATAAATTATTGGTGAGACCAGAACTAGACAACATAAAATTTATCATATCTAAGAATATTTTGTTTTTTTTTTTAGCTACCCCATTTGATTGAGGAGAATATGAAGTGGTGGTTTCATGTATAATACCATGTTCTCCATAGAATTTCCCAAATTATGTTGGACAATATTCTCCTCCTCTGTCTGACCTTAGTCTCTTAATTGTCTTCAGAGTTTGATTTTCTACTTTTTCCTTATAAGTTTTAAATTTCTCAAAGGATTCATCTTTTGTTTTAATAAGATACACATGACAATATTTTGACATTACGTTAATGAAGGTAATAAAATATCTTTTACCTCCTCTAGTGAGAATATCACTCATCTCATAGATGTCATTGTGTATCAATTGAAGTAAATCAGAATTCCTACTGACTAATTGGGATGGTTTTCTAGGTTGTTTAGATTGAACACATATCTCACATTTATCATTGACATTTAAATCATACTGAGGAATCAATTCTAATTTCATCATCCTCTTAAGAGTGTTTAGAATGCAGTATTAGATTGAGTATTTAATCAATGTGAAATGTTTGCTACAAGCATAAAAGATTAGAACACCGAACAACCAAAGTCTCCCTCGCGTGTAAGTCCTGAATTTGTACTAGATGTGGGAATGAAATTTAAATCTGTAGAAGAAGCCTTCGACATTTATCATGAATATTCTAAGGTTGGCTTCAATGTTCAGCTCGGTTATAGCCATAAGAAAAAGGATGGTACTTTGAAAATCCGAATGTTTATATGTTCAAATCAAAGAAAGAAAGAATATGATAAACGTCAAGTATGGTTGCTTAAGTTGGTGGAAACAAGAGAGGGATGCAGAATTTGCATGGTAGTGGCACTTTAGGATATTAGGGAAAGTACAAAGTGAGAAAATTTGTTGACGTATATACCCATAAATGTGTTTCTCCTAGTAAGGTGCACAGGTTAAGGTTGCAAAGGAAGATATCAGAAGTGCAGGCCTATCAGGCAAAGTTTGTTAGTGCAGTTGGGATGTCCCTTAGTACCATTCTTGTTTTTCAAAGCAAGCAAGTTGGTGGGAGAGAGTGTTTGGGGTACCTCGATGTTGATCTTCGTAATTATTTATGTCACAAGCGTCAGAATGCCATGGAATTTGGAGTAGTTGGTGCTATTACAAAATATTTTGAGAGGATACAAAAAGAAAACCCGTCATTCGATTTTGCCTTCCAGTTTGATGCAAGTGAGTTATTGACCAACATTTTCTAGGCTAACTCGAGGATGATTGTTGGCTATGGGCATTTTGAGAACATTATTACGTTTGATACCACTTATTGGACAAACACTATGAAAGACCCTTGCCAATTTTTGTTGGGGTAAACCATGACAATCACAATCTTCGGAGCGGCATTAATGTATGATGAATCTGCCAATGCGTATACATGATTATTTGAGAGGTTCTTGTCAGGAAAGAAGCCAGTGACCATATTGATAGACCAGTGCACAGCAATAGCAAAAGTAATAATCAATGTTCTGCCCGAGATGTGTCACTATTTGTGTATATGGCACATCAACCAAAATGCAGCCAAACATCTTGCTAATGTTTATAATGTAGACCTGTCCTTCAATTGAGATTTTGCTAGGTGCATTTACTAGTATGTGGATGATGAAGATTTGTGCAGAGGATGGGAGAACATGCTGGATGTTTATGATTTGAGAGAGAATAAGCGTTAGATGGATTTGTTATGCATCTGCGAGAAGTGGGCAATAGCGCACCGTAGACAAGAATTTTTTGCACAAATGAACACCACTCAGCGTGGTGAATCATTCAACGTCCTGGCACGTCAGCACTTGTTGTCACGATTAAACCCCTCTCCACTTCTTAAAATAATTCTAAAGAATGGTTAAGGGGGGAAGGTACAACAAGTTACAACATGACTTTAAGATGATGGATAGCACTCCTACACTATTTGCACCTTCTCCCATGCTTGAGGTTATTGTGAAAATCTACACACCTACCATGTTTCATGAGTTCCAGGAACAATTGAAGCTTACAGTATGTCAAGTGGCATCCCTGGTAGAGACAAATGGTAGTGTTCGGGTGTATGACTTTGGCTTAGTTGGTAGAAATGATGCACCACATAGAGTAACTTCTGATGCATCCAATTGTTAATTCAAATGTAGCTGCTGTCTATTTGAGTATGCAGGAATTCAATGTTCGCATGTAATAAAAATCCACACACGTGAAAGATTTGTGCGTATTTAGCCTCAATACATATTGAAGCGATGGACGATTAGGTGAGGTAAAGGACGTCCACGGGAGGCTGATTGATGAAGATCCTCATATACTACAGGGTAAGATATATGCAGAGTTATGCCATGGATTTATTGAGATATCTACCATGGCTGCAGAAAGTGAAGAAGCATATCAGCTTGTATGTGGTGTCCGTGTAAAGTTGAAGCGTGATGTTGTTGAATAGTTGAGGACGCAACATGCGAGAATGCCTACCACAAACAGAGTGAGTGTGAATGAGGCGAGGTTGGATCCCGAAAGTGGAGGTGTACTCAAGAGCAGTGTCGCACCAAGTGTTAGGGGGATTGCTCGAAAAGGCAAAGGTAGATATGGGACTGATGTGCAGTGTGGATCGTAGGTGCATTAGAGTGTGTCGTAAAGAATAAGCGTGGTAAAAGCACATCACACAAGGATACCCACCAACATTCTAAGCTTTATTACGTGGATCTACATCCTACACCCATGCACTCGTTACAAGAGGTAAAATTTATCAATTGGCCATGTTTCTTTTACTGTCTACAATCATGTTCAATTTTAAATACTTAATTTATTTAAGTTTGTTGTGCTTGACAGTCTGAGTTAGGACATAGTGGCGCTTCTCAAAGTGCTACACAACAATAGTCTATGACTCAACTGCTATATATATATATATATATATCAACTCAACATTTATTGGAACTATCCGCCATCAAGTATTTATCCACTATAACCAGTCCATTGTGGTAAAACATAATTTTCACCCGTCTAAACTATTTTAATCGATCTTGTCCAACGGAATGAGGCCGCCTTGAGCGCTAAGAGGAATGATGGACGAATGGAGCTGCACGAATAGACCATATATTCTTTAGGCATATTTTTGTAATTAAGAGATTTGTAATTATATGATTTTTTACATCAAAATTGTGATATGATATTTTTGACACTTTGTATGTTAAGTTTGATGAGCAATTGTAATATGACAATTTTTTTTAATTCACAATATGATGAACTTCAGGTTGTATCTCAATAATTAAAAGCAATTTCAGACTTTCATCTCCTCTAGTATGTCTGGAGTGGTGGAGCCTCCACAAGTCTATCACCCACATAACTATCAACCAAGGTAATGACCACCATAAATTCATGCACAACAGTGTCATCCACATGACCATTATCTAAGGATATGTCATAGTCTATCATACACAAAACTGTCAACTTCTGAAATCCCTTCTTCAAGTTGAGGCTCAGTGACCTCCTCATGTGTGACGTCCTCTCTCCCTCGTCAAGTCCCACCATGGTGCGCCGAGCCGTGGTGACAAACAACTATGTCATATCCATGTACAGACTCTATCTGCTGATAAAGATTACCTATCCGCTCTCATATAACATGATAGGTAACACAAATATTTTAAGTATGTAAGGGTAGAAGCCTCACAAAATTTTTTGTCCCCCACTTGAAAACTGTTGGGCGTGCATTCGGGTCAACTAGTTTGTCCTCAAAGATATGTCACTCTCCATAGGGCCCCCAAGGTCTCGTAGTACCATACCTACAATTGCATAAGAAAATTTATCAATATCCAAAAATAAATAAAAATAACACAATGTAAAGGAAAAAACATACCGTGAGAGTAAGCGCACATCTGCAAAAGTGACCATTGTTCTTTTTACCCATTGTTCTTTTTATGCCTCTTGGACAGCTGCAAGACTTGATGGCTATACGAGGCCTCTACACATGCATATTGTCCAAGCCCATCCAAGTCATCAATGTATTTATACAGGCTAAGCAGTAATGTGTTGTTGGACTGAGGGAAGAGTATTCATGCAAATAAGAACAATACCACCAATTTGGTTGTTCCCACTGGATCTTCCTCGTAAACTAACAAGTTACATAGGGTACAATCGATTTGTGATCGGGTAGGCGGATTTTCAAGCTCAGGGAAGTACTCCTTAACAGTGGTAGATTCTACATATTTTTTTGCTAATTTCTACTTTAATTTCCCTTTCAGGTACACCCATAATCTCACACAGGGTGCTTCTCATGAACTCCATGAAACCAAACTTCCCGAGGGTGAAACCATTCTTCACTTTATTGTAGTTGTTACATAATACCTATAACAATGCCTCCTCAATATGGCCTTCTTTCATGTCAAGGAAGTGCCCAAATGGTGTTTCCCTAATACACTGTTTCTCATCCTCACTAAAGTCTAAACTATCTAGGACATCATAAAAATATTGTGGGCAGCAACGAGTGCCGACAACAACTTCCCTTGGTATTGTTTTGTCTGAAAAGCAAAACACACGAACAAATAGTTAACAGAATTTGTGGGTGGGTGTTTTTTAGCAAGTGCATGATATAAAACCATTAGACAATCTTCTCATGAAATTTTATGATAACATGATTCTTTGTTATTAGGGAAGTCTCTTTGTTTTGATCAATGACAGAATAAAAAAACCAAACTTGTACAATTTTTTCTCTAAAGACTAAAGAGAGTTTTTTCTCGTCTCCAGATCCATTAATTGATAATTGAGATTACATTAAGAATATTCCTACTAGACCTCTATGCATAACTCAATTGCATAAAAACTCATCAAAGTATTTTTTTTTTTTTTTTTTTTTTTTTTTTTTTTGAAATGGCGAATAGGAGGTGTGAGGATCCGAACCCAAGCAAACCTCTTATGCTTGTTTCTTTTTTTAAATATATTTCATCACATGAAGGAACCAGGAAATCTCCAATCTGAAGCTAGAAAATTCTAAAACAATGTCATGGACTATTCTACTCTTTAAAATAATCTCATTAACCCAATTGCACCTAATTTTCAAATACTGGCCCTACATGAGCATTATAATAATTCAAGAGACTCCTTTGGTGGCATCTAAAGCTATTCACTTATCCATTGGGAACCCATTGGATTAGTAAAAGAATGATAAGAATGACATGGTTTGCCTCAGTAAAAAAATTGTGGTAATTACCTACATACAAGGATTAAAATCTATATAAAATTTTTATATACAGCTAATCAAATTAAACGTAGTTGATTATTCGGGATCTAAATATTAAGTCTTCCAAGATTAACTAGCTAGCTAGATAAAGAGTTACGTTGAGAAACAATGAAGAACATAGCCGAATTATTGCCAAGTCATTGCCGAATTATTGCCAAGTCGTTGCCGAATTGTCACTGAATCGTTGCCCGTCGAATCGTGTCGAATCGTCACCCCCCTGGTCGCCTCAGTCCGTGGCTTCTTCTCCGATAAAACCCTAGACACTATCAAGGTAAATGTTTCGGTCATAGGATTTTGGGTTTTACTTTTTTATGAATGAATGGGTCAGGGGCGTGGTTGGGTTTTAATTTTTTATGAAAGGTTAGGTTAGGGGTTGGTTGGGTGTAGGCCTGTAAACGGATCCGGAATGGCCTGGATCCGGAATGGATCGAATCCTGTGATTCCGATTCCGAATCCAAGAAGCACCATTCGGATATGAATTCCATTTTTTTCGAATTCAGATCAGATCCGGATATTTGCGGATCCGAATGTAGATAACAAAAATGAAAAAATATTTAAAAATTCAAATTAAATAGAAAAATACCGGTAAAATGGAAAAAAACAAAAAAAAAAAATCCATAAAAGCTAAAATGAAATATTTTACCTTATTAAAAAAAAAATTAAAAATAATATTATAATATTTAAAAATATAAAAATTAAAAATATATTTAGAACATAATTAGGTCTACTTGTCGAAGGGGAGATTTGTAATGGCATTTTGGGTTTTAGGGTTAGGGGACAAGGACGGTATTTTTAGAAAGTGAGTTTGGTTTTAGGTTGGGGGACAATGAAGGAATTTTTTAAAAAAATAAGATGGGTTTTAGGTCAAGGGACAAGGAATAAATTTTTAAAAAAGTATGTGTGGTTTTAGGTTAGGGGACAAGGAAGGAATTTTAAAAAAAGTAAGTTGGCTTTTGGGTTAGGGGACAAAGAAGAAATTTGTGAAAAAGTAAGTTGGGTTTTAATTTAGTGGATCCAGATACCCTTATTCTGATTCCGGTTCATAATACTCCTAGTTGAGCGGGCTGGGTTTTTATTTTGTTTCCTCCGGTGTTGTAATCAGCCGCGTATTTGGCTGCTATTTATGGTCACAGCCCGGGCACAGGTCAAAATCCGTCTAACTTGGCCAATTTGGAGGTGACTCGACTAAACTTACTTTAAAATAAAAGTTTCCAAAAAATACTACTTTCTTCTTTGAAAAATAATTTACTTTAAAAGTATCGTTTTGTAAAAAAATCTACCTTATATGACTCTCTTAATTCCTGAACAATTTATGTTTAATTCAGAAGTTTCGTATAATTTAGGAATGTGATCATCCTCGTGCCACCAAAGGATCATTGGATCCACTCTCTCACAAGCTAAGGTCGGGATTAGGGGTGGCACAGGTCGGGTTTAGGTCGGGATTTTTAAAACCCGATCTAACATGTGCCCAAAACCCGAATCCATATAAAACCCGAACAATTTTGTGTATGTCTGTGTGTGTGTATGTGAATCTTTGTGTGTATGTGTGTGTGTGCTGATGAAACTGAGAACCTTGTTTAACTATGGGGATGAAACTAAGACCCAATGTCTTAATGTTGCACTTGACCTAATCAACCACAGTTTTGCTATTCTAGTAATCAACATACACTTTCATGCCCACATGCACATGCTCAGTCCAAATTTGCCAAATTTATCTATAACACACCTGCCAAAGAAACATTTTGTGGGCCAAAGAAACAAGTTCAATCCATTCCCCTAAAGGCAAGACACAATCTAAAACACTCACATTCATTGCACTTCACTCCACTGCATTCTCCTCTGTGTGTGTGTGTGTGTGTGTGTGTGTGTGTGAGTGTGTTTGTATAAATGAAGCAACTTCTTTTTGAACCAAAGGACGTAGGCCCTCTATTCTCCCTCTATCTTGCAACGATATAGTGCACGACTAGCACAAAAGAAAGTTTTCTTCATTGAACGAATATATAATAAAGTAATGAAATGATAAATAGTGCAACATACTTTGAAACGGCAATCTTCACAAGCTTCTCCATAGACACCTACTGACCAGTGGACTGGGAGTTTACGTACAAACACAATATTTAAGTTATAACCCTATACGTAAACCCAACTTAATAATAACAGTTATAATATACAAATTTATTATCACTAACCTTGAGCAGGAGATGAATATGCAAGTAATGTAAATGGCGGCTTTATGACTCCATTAACCTACGTGCCTGGGCCTCTAGCCTCTCTTCCATCCTGGCCTCCATGGAGTGACGTGACTCCCTAGGTGTTTGAATTTCTTCAGCCATGGCTCTATTTTCTGCTGCCATTGCTCTATTTTCTTTTGCCATGGTATTGACCTGTCCCTGAATAGTCGCATACCTCACGTCTTTGGTGGCTGAGTACTGATGTGCTCTTCGTGAGTAACCACTACCCATACCCCTCTCAAAGCCCCCATGATGGCGTTCAAATACCTGATCCAATATCGGAGGTAAATCTTGTGTGTCCTTGCTATTCTAGAGTTTGGCAAGTTCAAAGGTATCGGCAACTTTGACCTACATTCATTTCAATCTTGATGCATTAGAGTATATGATGATTGAAATTAAATAGTTGAATATGAATTAGAGTGAAACTTACACATTTTTCTTCTGTGTAAGTATTGGGATAAGTCCCATCCTTCTTACGATGCCACTCAAGTAGGATTGGAGGACAGTGAAATCCTCGCCCAACCTATTTTTCTGTGTCAAAATAAAAATCCATTTTCTGAACACTTTAACATTCACATTTTCTACTAAATGTTAAAAGACACACAAAAAAAAACAAAGAAAGCTAACTACCTCATCCTCATAATGTCTCGCTATAGACTTTGATCCCAATGTATGAGTTGCTTGGGAACGTGCACGGTTCACTTTATTCCGAGCAGACAATTTGATGAACTCGGGTTTCTTCCAATAAGCCTTCAAACACTCCCACTCACTCTGCGTCAACCGCTGGTCATGACAAACATTTCTCTCCTCCTCAGTCTTGTTTACATAGTGCTTTTCATGGAGCCTATTTCGTCTTTTTTTCACCTTGGTGCACAAGCTCCTCTTGCATATGACCATAACCTCCTCATCTGGCACCAGAGCTCCCCCATCCTTGTATCTGAAGACAAAATCAGACTGGAAGGAACAAAACACAAGCCTAATTAGAAGGAATATATAATGATGTTAAAGAGAAAAAAATACATAATTAGTGCATATTTCAAAAGGGAAATAACCTTAATTTTTTGCAATATGTCATCGAATACACCTGGTTGCAATTCTTCCCACTGTTTGCCTAGTGGGAAATAACTCCAAGTCCGCAAAAAGACACCAAGACGGTGCCCCAATGCGCCTCCTTCCTCACCTAGCGGTTGACCATCCTTAACCTCGCACACCCACTTCTATCCTGGCGGAGATTTCAACGTCAACCCCGTTGTGGGCCCTCTACGTCATCGTACAGTCTCTATGGTGGGTGAGACACTAGTCGGGTCCTGTGTCTCATCTTCACTACCCACCATGGGTGAGACATCCTGGAGGTTCATTACCTCCAACCCTGCATGGGAAACATATTGTTAATCAATATAAAAATCATGTCTTGTGAAACAAAATTATCAATCCCCCTTACCTCTATCACCGATTGAGTTTTTAGGTGGCTGAGCTGGCTCACTACAACGCAGTCGTTTGGGAGGCATTTGCCGCTTATATCAATATCCATAACACATGCCTCAATATTGTATATTAAAACCAGATGGAAGACAGAAAATCTCAGGGAATTTACCAATCATGTATGAAAAATATAATTCACGAGACACCATGACATATGGATGCACTAATAACAATTTGTAAGTTCTGCATGAACAAATATCTTTGGAACCGTACAACTTTGAATTTACCTTCCGAGCCCTTTGTTGGCTACTCGATGCCTCACCATCTTCAATCTGATTCATGCCAACGTTTGACTTAATAACCTATATGAAATGTACAAGATGTTTTGATTCCAATAAAAGACCATATTAAACTCTAAGTTGCTTCAAAATAATACAAGAGAGTTGACAAACAAAAAATGAGTGACTCATGTTGTGGGAAACAATAACGAATCATCTAATTGAACCAATTTAAAATCACTTAATGGCCAATAAACACATTTATAAGCCAACAAATAAATTAATAACACATAAAGGTTTGCAAACTCAGAGAACTACACAATGTATCAAATAATACTATTCATAAAAAGTATTGGAAGAAGTATTCTAGTGTACCAATATTCCTTTGCTTTTCTTAATTGCAAGTAGCCAGTATAACAAAGAAATTGCATGTAAAGCTCCAATTAGACAGTGCTCACCTATTTGGGCTATGGGTAGAAATACATATTTAATATTTTGAAGTTATATGCCTTTTAAAAAAAATTATTTTGAAGTTATAATCCATTTGAAAAAAAAAAATTTGAAGCTTATACAACTGTTGAGTAACCCAAGCAATGATGCTGGTCGAACTGCTTTTTTGCTAATCTTTAGGTGAACTATGAAAGCGCAGCCTTGTCTTTTGCATAATCCTGTCTGATATTTGATTTTGTAGGTGTTGTGGTAAGAATCAAGCGTAAATCTTCTTGCTATTGACCAACTGATGTGAAACACAACATTGTTTCTCTTGATGTGTATTGAGAATAGCTCATTTCTTGCTTATCATATGGAATGATAAAGCTTATGGAGCTTACCTAATCTAACTGGGAAGCCCTACAGAAGCCTGGAGCCTTCTAGTCTATGGTGAGATTTTACTTTTCCACCTAGAACATTAGCAATTTTCTTATTTGGTTCACTTATGCTCCTGTAATAAAATACTGCAACAATTTATGATGATGTTGCAATGACTGAATGAGTCTGTCGCTTGGGTTCTATGAATTTGAATATACAATTGATCTTGTTGAGTGTGATGGAGAACAGAGAAAATTAGCCTTAAGGCAGCACCGACCCAAAATTCAGACTACATTCTTTTGGGTGTGCAAGAGAAACTTGTCTTGAAGAGTCCCCAAAATTCACTTTTATTGGTTTTTGCTACCGGACTTACTACTCTTGTAAATATGATTGGGTACATTATATGTTTCATTTTCCAAGTAAATTTTTGTTAAGTTGGAGCTTATGAACTAGGTTTAGTTGGCGGCATTTTTTTAGTTACTGTCTGTTGTATGGCAAACAGTATCCAGGATCTTCTAAAACAAAAAGGTTGCCATAAGATCATTTAAATTTAGTCTTTGGTGGCAAATTAGCTCTTTTTTTTAACTTCTAATATTTCTTGAATTTACAAGTACAGTTTGGGATCTCATGTGCAAAATCATATAGAAATTAGATACTGAGGCATCTTTTTTAGGTAGAATTATAACAGAATAGACAGTGTGCACTCCCAAAATTAGTTCTCTTAGAACAGCGTTTCCCTGTGGGGATGGGCAGCCCGTCCCCATAGTGGGGTTTGCGGGGACTGGGCCGCCCGTCCCCACAGCATTTCCCTGTGGGGATGGGCAGCCTGTCCCCATAGAGGGGTCTGTGGGGACTGGGCCGCCCGTCCCCACAGCGTTTCCCTGTGGGGATGGGCTGCCCGTCCCCATAGTGCGGTCTGTGGGGACTGGGCCGCCCGTCCCCACAGCGCTTCCCTATAGGGATGGGCTGCCCATCCCCATAGTGTTTCCCTATGGGGATGGGCAGCCCGTCCCCATAGTGGGGACTAGGCGGCCCGTCCCCATAGTGTATGTCTATGGGGACTGGCAATGTTTGAATAACCCGTCCCCATAGAGGGCCTATGGGGATTGGGCCACCTGTCCCATAGTTTATGTCTATAGGGACTAGCAACCCGTCCCCACAAGTTTATTTGTGGGGACTGGTATAAAAAGTCAGTCCCCATAGGTAAAGTCAGTCTCTAAATACTATCTATGGGGGCTGGTTTATCAAAACCAGTCCCTATAAACGGGTTTTTGACTAGTGATTGTTGCATATCCTCATGATTAATTAATTGGATAGATAAACTCTGGCCCAATGCATATATATATATATATATGAGAAGGCATGGTTTTATTTTAAAGAAAAATAAAATCTATGAAATATTATAAATAGATACGGATAAATAAAATCCAATAATTAGTCATGAGAAACAAATAACTAAACATTAAAGAACTTGATGGCCGGGTATCCACTTCACGGCCCACAAGCAATTTTAATGGATATCCATTAGGTTATTGGATTTTATCCACCTCCTATCCAGTAACAAAAATTGATACTTGTCACCTTATAAGTTATATCGTTTGAATAGGATAAAATTTGAAACGTGTTGTCGATATTGCATACGTATTAAAATTTGGATTAACCATCCTACTGAAGAAGAACTCGAGGACTAGGTCCTGTTGATGAGTCGAACGTACGAGGTCGAATTGACTCGTGAGCACCGAGTTGAGTCATGGATCTGATTCATAGGTACTTCGAGCTTGAGGCGCCGGGATCCGAGCCATGGGTGGGTCGGTGTAGAAAATGACACCTGAGAAGAAAAGTCCGAAGTCACCGATTCCAGCCTGCCGCCTTCACGAGCTACGACAAAGAAGACGGAGCCAAACAGTCTCTGAAGTGGGGTCCACTTGGGGACACCAAGTCGTACCGCCAAGTTTTGTCCGGTTCAGTCCGGCCGCGGTTCAGACTTTTTCAATAAACACGGCCAAGCCGCTGCTGGCCCCACGTTTCCAGGGTCGTAGTTTTCGAGGGGGGGCACATGCTGTATGATGCGGACAAGGGGATTTAATGCATGATGCAGAAACTTTTGAATATTCTTCGGGTGGTGATATTAAGTGGTCAATTACCAAAATACTCCCAAGCTATTCCATAATAAAAAAGATGCTTTTACATGTACAATAAATTTTGGATGTTTCTTCTTCTATCCTCAAAGTTCCAAAAAGATGTCATGGTCCAAAAAGATGTCATAAGAGTATATATGCTACAGTAGAATATACACTTAATTGAAGGATAACATGGTCATTTCACTCATGTTTAACATTAAGAAAAAGAGAAACTGACTGACAGGAATTCAATGGGGGAATTCAAAGTCCACACTAGATTCGTTTTTCCACTTACAAGCATGAGCTGTTAAGATCCCTTTTGAAAGTCAATTAATAGCTTTTGGAGGATTCGGAATCTCCATTCAGATTCACTCCCTCTCAACTCCCTAATAAACACTGAAAAGAGAAGTCTCCCTCCCGAGGGTGAGGGTGAGGGTGAGGGGCGAGAGAGGAAGAAGATCGAAGGAGGAAAGGTGAGATTTCTTTCTCTACACTCCTTTCAATTATTTATGAACGTATTCCATATAAACTTTGGAGTTATTGGCCTTAATTTGCTCTGATTTCTATTTCCAGTTAACGTTCTTCCGTTACAGCCTGCTATATATATATATATATATATATATATATATATATATCACATGAAAGATTGGGCATACCACAAAAGTCTCTACACCTGCCTGCTAATTATAAGCACTGCCTGAGAGGCCTCATGAGGAAGAACAAGTAGGAAAGGTGAAACTTCTTTCTCGATCTACACTCATTTCAATTATTTATGAACTTACGTACGTATTCCATATAATCTTCTTTGGAATATTTACCTGATAAAGCAAAGTGGACTGGCCTTTGCTCTGGTTTCTATTTCCAGTTAGCTTCCTTCAGTTACAGGCACTTATTGTTTGCTTAATTACCACAATGGTTTGTGCACCCTGCACCCACTATGAGCATTACACGAGAGGCCTTCTGAGGGTGAGGAGTGAGAGAGATGAAAAACGAAGAAATGTGAGACTTCCTTCTCTGCACTCCTTTTAACTATTTATGCATGCCTTCCATATAAACTTTGAACTTTCCTGATAAAGCAGAGTGGAATTGTTTTCACTCTGATTTCTATTTTGAGTTAGCTTCCTTACGTTACATACTGTATATATATATATATATATATATATATATATATATATATATATATATATATATATATATATATATATATATATATATATATATGTTGTCACATGAAGGAGCCTTGGAGTCTCTGTTTGTTGTCCATAAATAGGTAGAGTACGTTGCAGAAGCTAGGCTGGTGGACGCACCCCAAAGAACCCATTGCAGCATCTATCTCAGACGAACACAATAGATATATATATATATATATACCTTCCTCCCATTTCAAAAAACTATATATCGATACCTCCACATCAAACAGCAACAGAGGCTAGCTATCAAAACATGCAGGGGTACTCCAACAGTACTAAAGATGGAAAAGATTCTAATCGGTTTGTTCTTCCGGTTGATTCTGAACATAAGGCAACAGAATTTCGATTGTACTCCTTGGCAGTGCCTCACATGCGGGCTTTCCATTTATCATGGATATCTTTCTTCTCATGCTTTGTCTCCACCTTTGCTGCACCCCCTCTCCTACCCATAATCCGTGACAACCTAAACCTTACAGCGACCGACATAGGCAATGCTGGGGTCGCTTCAGTTTCAGGTGCAGTTTTTGCCCGAGTTGCAATGGGCACCGCATGTGACCTCTTGGGACCGCGCCTCGCCTCGGCAACTCTCTCTCTGATAACAGCCCCAGCAGTTTATTGCGCGGCTGTAGCCAATTCGGCCACATCTTTCCTCCTAGTTCGGTTCTTTGCGGGATTCTCCCTTGCCACTTTTGTATCTACACAGTTCTGGATGAGTTCCATGTTCTCACCCCCGGTGGTTGGCGTAGCAAATGGAGTTGCGGCTGGGTGGGGAAACCTTGGGGGTGGTGCCACCCAGCTCCTTATGCCCCTCTTACATTCCCTCATTTGCCACCTCGGTGCCACGCCCTTTACTGCTTGGCGCATCTCCTTCTTCGTCCCCGCAACCATCCAAGTTGTGACAGCATTCTCCGTCCTAGCATTTGGACAAGACCTACCGGATGGAAACTACGCGCAGTTGCAAAAAGCAGGGGACAAGCCAAGAGATGATTTCTCAGAAGTTCTCTACCACGGCGTCACAAATTACAGAGGCTGGATCTTGGCCCTGACCTATGGGTACTGTTTTGGTGTGGAATTGACCGTCGACAACATAATTGCAGAGTATTTCTTTGATAGGTTCGATCTCAAACTCCACACGGCGGGATTAATTGCGGCGAGTTTTGGATTGGCAAATATAGTTTCTCGCCCTGCCGGGGGTCTCCTCTCCGATGAAATGGCGAAGAGGTTTGGGATGAGGGGGAGGCTGTGGAGCCTCTGGTTGGTGCAGACCTTGGGAGGTATCCTTTGTATTCTGCTGGGCAGGGTAGCCTCTTTGGGAGCTTCTATTGGAGTGATGATTGGTTTCTCTGTCTTTGTCCAAGCTGCATGCGGCCTCACATTCGGGGTGGTTCCTTTTGTCTCTAGAAGGTGAATCTTTTGTTCCCCTGCTGTTCTTCAATTCCAAAAATTATTAGCCCAAGGTATCTACAAACTAATAACTACAAAATATTTCTTAAATTTAACATATATTGTATTTAACAAGGGCAAATGTCAATCTCCTAAATATAAAATTCTATAATAAAATGTCAAATATGTTTTCCTTCCTTAAATGATAAAACCTTCTTTATCTTGAGTTAAAATAATTTTAAAAGAGAAATTAAGTATTAGTGGTCACTCCTGTAGATGTATTTCAAGACAAATTACTATTTTCTTCCGCACCACATTTTTTGTGGGAGATGCTTGATTGATCATTGTCGTCGCAGCTCCTTAATTAGGCTGACAAAAATTTCTTACTTACACAGGTCACTGGGAGTCATTTCTGGGATGACAGGAGGTGGAGGAAATGTGGGCGCAGTTATCACCCAGTTGATATTCTTCAAAGGCTCGAGGTACTCCAAGGAAACAGGAATCACTCTCATGGGAATCATGATCCTAGCTTGCACCCTTCCAATATGGCTAATCTATTTTCCACAATGGGGTGGAATGCTTTTTGGTCCATCCAAGAAAGAAAATGCCACGGAAGAAGGTTATTACATGTCGGAATGGAATAAGAAAGAGAGAGAGAAGGGACTGCATCTAGCAAGCTTGAAATTTGCAGATAACAGCAAAAATGAAAGGGGTAGAAGACTGAATTCAGCCGATACACCTCCTTCAGTTCAAACACCACCTCATGCATGAGAAACAACGTACAACTTCATCAACTACTCTAAAAATATCCTAGGTGTAAAATTTCCATAGATACAATAGAGTTTGCAGCTTGAATTTCCTGTTGAGGTTACTAGTTCTTCCAAGACATGTAATTAGAAACTTATGGCAGTTTACAGGTAGCAATAAGCAAATAATATATCTATATCTCTTTATTATATTCTTGAGCAAGGATATTGTTCACTGTCCCTAAAAATAAACATAGCAGCATAGACAATTAATACCTTGAGATGTAAAGAGCAATCAAAGTCAAACATCCAGTAATCATCATAGGAAAACAAAACTACCCTTCATTCCACAAATACTCAAAACTGTAAACAACTACAAAAGAAGTAAGCCAAGAAGTAAATTTAACCTTACACCCTTAAACCTTGTCCCCACTAAAATCTGATAATGCTTTTAAACCCAATCTCTCACTGACTACATTCCCCGTTCTATCCAGGGGTGTCAAGTAGGAGTGGGCGTGGATCGGGTTTGGGTCAAGTTTTTGAAAATCCGTTCAAACATTCACAACTCTAAACCTGAACCCACTAAAAACCCAAACAGGTTTCAAAACCACTCCCGAACCTGACCTGATCATTTATTTTGCAAACCCGAATCCACCTGGACCCAATCAAAACCCAATGCATTTTTATAAAATCCGACCTGACCCACCCCAAATTGATCCATTTAAATATTTTTAACAATTTTAAAAAAATAAAATATAAAAAATCCAAAAAAATAACAAAAAAAAAAAATCTTTATAATACAACTATAGACACCAAAATGCGGTTGGCCCAAATACGGTGAGCCCAAATGCCCACCAGTCCATCGGTCAATCGTCAAGAGCTTATCATGGATCTGCTCCACCAGTTTTCAAAGCTATCACTCACAACCCATCACTAGGTCCGTTCGTCTTGTTGCGTCATCGATCCCGTCATCATCCCAATCAACAACAATTTGTTGTGTCAGCGCCACTTAACTGCTAGTCACGTTGCAAGTCACTTCAACATTCAACCGACCAAGTCTAGTCGCCAAGAGAAGAAACCAAAAAACTACCGATGATCCTCATTCAATGGGATCAAAAGAGGAAAAGGAGCGACCTCCCATCTCAACAGAAGCAGCAAAAAAGGATCACGATCTCTATACCAAGGATTGACCCCCAACAACTAGACAGAACTGACTACAAATAGCCAAAAATGCTCTGTCAAAGGGGTTCAAAACTCTTTTATCGAGAAATATTCTCACGCACAGAAGTTCTCTCGAGCCAAAGAAGTCAAGCAACTCGCAGTTCATCTAAATTCACCAATTCAACCGGAACAGCTTTACACGTTCACTGGCAACGTCAACAAGTCGATACACGCGGAACACAAATACTTCCGTCCGACCGACGAAACATCATCGTTCGTGCACACTCGCTCTAAAACTCGGATTTCGACGTCAACTCGCCAAAAGCTGAAACTTCATCAATTTACACAGAGATCGAATTAGAGGAAGAATAGGGGACTGTACTCACATTCTCTAACTTTCAAACACAAATTGTAATACAAATTTTTTGTCGTAAATCGATTTATTCACTTGGCTGTGCCTCTTCGCGAACCAGCAAATTTTCGGTATAACAACAACAAACAACTATTTTGTGTTAAAAAATATCTAAAAAGGTGAAATAAGTATAATAATATAAAACCAGTAGGTCAGGTTTGTGTTTTTCGAGCAAACCCAAATCCAACCCGACCCGTCTTTGGGTTTACATTCCCAACCATACCCGACCCGACCCGTCTTTGGGTTTACATTCCCAACCATACCCGACCCGACCCGTCTTTGGGTTTACATTCCCAACCATACCCGACCCGACCCGTCTTTGGGTTTACATTCCCAACCATACCCGACCCATGAATTGGACTTGGAACTCTAAACTCGACTTTTTCTGGATGGGTTAGGTTGGTTACCCAAAAAACTTGACATGATGCGACCCTAAGTGTTTAGCTCACCCATTTACCCAATATATTGAAGATTAATAATCGAATAATCAGATAAATTATCCATTTATTGAATAACAAATGGAGCAGTATATGGAATAAGTAGGGGTGGCAAACTGGCAATGGGTAAAACCCAAACCCATTAAGCCCATACCATACCTGACCCGTTAAGAAACGGGTATTACCCGCTCCTTGCTTTAAGAACTCCATCTATAAATCTACTTCTCCAATGGTACGTTTACGAGGCTTTCAAGTCTTTCTCACAAATCAGAGCCTCTAGACAGTTTGGGGTGGGCAACAATGTGCAAGATTATGTAAATGTTGCTGCTAAATGGCTTCAGGTCCCTCATAAGACCATAAAGAATTATCTATAACTTGGAAATCCCCTAAAAACTCTGGACTCTTTTACTATACACCGACTTACTGAGTAGGTAAACAAACCTTGTAGGCTTTTACAGCCTATTAGTCCTGCTTCTCTGCATCCAGAAATTAGAAATGGTAAGTACATGCCACGGTGATATAGAAGCCAACTGGTAACAAGGTTGAAACTACAGATCAACCAGAAAGATGAAAACAAAACTCACAAAATCAAAACATTTTATAGTATTTGATACTCCATAAACAAAGAGGATCAAAATGGTTTTGATATTCAAAAATATCGAACCAAAAGAACAAATTGACATAAATAAACATGGAAGCATGAATGATTCATATGAAACGCTGGTGAAAATAGATCCAAGGGATTTTATCTACCTAGTGCTGGTAGGACTTCATTTCCCTCCTTAAACCATGTGTGTTTCCAAAACAGTCTCCCCATCTGAGATGGGTAAGGTCTTCCATCCTGGTATTCCTTCACAGAGATCTCCTTTGAATTCCTTTTCAGTAGGCTTCCGAGAAATACATTATTTTTTAAAGAAAACAACAAAATACTGTCTCATACTTTTTGTTGCATGTGGAACAAGGAAAATCGTGATCTCCACCCACCACATATCTATTCATTAGATGCTGTGAAGCTATTAAACAGCCTGAACCAAATACCATTCCAAGTCAAGTTACAGGCCTTCCACAAGTTCTTAATTTCAACTAGTTTGGAACTAATTCAACTGTCGTTTAGGATGTATAAAGGATGGCAATGAGATGCCCGGATTGGCCCCTCTTTTCCCAGACATAGGCCCTAAAGCTACGACATAATGCCAAGCTTTGCCTATGTAGATTATTAATATAAGGCAAAGGAATAAGAGAAACAGAAGAACAGGGGAAGATATGACCGCTACCATTCCCATTGCAAAGTGATCAGCAAGATCTTCGGATTTCCCCAACCACAGATGCCGGTCTTCAACTAAAGCAGCTCCTAGTGTCCACGAAACATCCCCAGGGCCAAACACTATCTCCACATCACCCAAACATAATGCATCCTCAAGCAGATACACCAAGTAGGGCATTCGGAAACATGACTGTTCAGCATGATGTTGTGTTTTATAAATGTTTCTCAAGTTGTCCCATGATCTTGAGCATAGTTCTTCACCTCTTACCAGAAACTCAGTCAGATTAACTTTGGGATTCAAATTCAATGTGCTGTAAACAGCAAAAAATCCAGATAATGCATGAAAGCGTGACACAATATAGGAGGAGGTTGTTTGAGTCAACAAATCTGTGCCTACAGAGTATTCAAGGAATGTCAAATACATGAAAATTCTATTAAAAAAGCAAAACCAAGGATTACAGTACCATGTACTAAACTGGTATGGATAAAAATCAATTCCAAGATATTCATAAGAGTGGTCCAAGTCATAAACTAAAAATATTAATTTTTAAGAATGCAGTAGTGTTAAAGCTAAAATATGAACAAAGTTGCAAATTTCTTCAAACATAGACTAGTCACAAAATTTCCCCCTCTTGCGTTACTTTTCTTCAGAGCAAAAATTTACTGCCTTCTTATTATTGATAAATGATTTTCTTTAAAGCAAAAAGAGGCATTCTTACTATTGATTAATGATTTCTCAGCCTTAAAATTTCAAACGCAATTGTAAAGGCACAGTACGCAGATTCACAGGAACAACCTCACAAAATTTGTTAAAAATTACAATTTCAACATGATAGTTCATAGGCTGAACAATAGTCCAAATGGTTAGTTATGTCAAGATGGAATCAAGCTCAAACTGATCATGGTCTTAAATTGGGTTTTGGATCAATGCTCAATCCGTACAGGCCACATTGGACCCATACTATTGGGCCTGGATGTAAGAGGGTGTGTTAATCTTACACCTAAAAATTGCTCAGGGATCAGTTAGTTTAGATTGAGCACTCTACGTGGCTAATAATATTTAGCATGGAAGTAGGCTCTATGACAATCTAGTTACTGCAGGGGGGACATCACTGAAAGCTTTCCAAGTAAGTAGAGTTCATGATCTCATATCAGACAAGACTATACATGATATCAATCAGCTGCAGACCTCTGTCACTAAGGAAACAGAATAATCAAGGATAATTTATTTGAAAAACATAAAAAAAAAAGCTCCACATGTGGGTGGTCATCAAGGCATTAGACTGTCAACCCTGAACAACCAAGCTGATCAATTAAAAAGTTTACCTAGACTATAATAATCAATTAACAAAACTCCAACAGAGTAACTTGTTTCACATCAAGCACAGTATATTTGGCATTAAGCACTGGCTGCTACAGAGTTCATCCTTTATCCTTCTTCATCATTCCTGAAATGGTTGTTTTAACATGCAACATGAACAGAAATAATTCTATTTCAGGCCCAGGTTCACAAGGGGTCACTTTTCAGCAGTAAAAGGGAAAGTTTTAGCAATTACCAAGGGCTCATATACGAAAACCACCATGGGAGCACACAATCATTTGCTGCCTTAGCAACCTTGTGCCTATGCTTCTACTTTAATACTCGCAGCAGCATAAAAGCAAGATATCATCTTAAGGGAACATGATTTAGCAGAAGAATTTAGCCACTAACCAATTAGAGGTGGCACTCTACAGTTGGTATCACCCACAAGCTCTAACCAATCTGAGCTATTTGAATTGATCGCAGCGGCCCTTGCGATGTCCTTGCATTCTTGCCAATTTGGATCGCCAACCAGATGCAACAAAGTGGAATCATTGTTCTTATTATTAATATGTTGACTATATAGATTTTTCCGGTCAGTATCACTGGGAATAAACTGGCAGCCATAACAAGTATAGTTTTGGTTAAATCCAGAATTGAGACAAGGATGTCGAAGTTCAATTGTATCATTCATTCTTACTCTGAAAGACTTCTGTTTGCTCAGGATATGAATGGACCTCTCAAATGCAGCATTCACGCCTAATGCAGGCAGGGAATAAGCCATGAGATCATGTTCTACAAAACCATTTTTTGATGGAAGGAAGTGTTCACCTTCTCTTGTTTGCTTTACTTCCATAACCACTTGTAAAGAAGAACCACCCAAATCAAGAACCCCTAAAGTGGAATCGGTCCAAGAATGCTTTAGTCTCCTCATTTTGTAGTTCAGAGCAACCCACCCATAATAAGACTCTTCCTTCCCAGTCAGCACCCTGACCCAACTACTCTGATACGTAAAATGATGCCTTTTCAATATGGACTCCGCACACTTCAGAACCCACTCTGCATCTTTAGCTGGCAACCTACGCAAACCTGCTGTCGCTAAAATAAACACAGATGTTTTTGCATGTTTCTCCACAGGTATCTGGTGCTCTGCCCAAAGAAGAAGCGGCTCCAATGCAGAGTTTATCCCTGAAACATTGCCAACAAATTTATCCAGACCTGGCTCTGTTTGCATGCAGTGGTACTGACAAATATCACGCTGAAGAGCTGCCCCGGAGGTAGGGACTGGAAGTGACCGCAACATGGTGGGTAGAACCCGATCGCTAGTGTTGTTTGTTAACCATTCATATATACTTACTCGTGTACCGGTGCTCCCACAGTCCACAACAACAGTAAAATGGGAGGAGTGAGTTAGAGTGGAGACTTTGTAAGGTCCATTAGCAAGGACGAAAATGATCGCCACAAGCAGAACAAGCAGTAACAGGACAGAGATGTTCGGGGTACAGTGACATAGGCGAGAATCCATGTATGGCAGTCTAATATCCGAGAAGGGACTAGGCCGAAAGACCATAGATATGAATGCTCATAGACATCTACCGCACTTCCATTTGTATTTTAGGAACCTTCCCCAAGAGAGCGAGTCCCTTCCAAAGAAGATAGATACAAACACCAAAAAAGGTGGATTAATGACGCGAACAAGATCACCCGATTTGGAAAAACATCAGCCGGAGAATCTTGCCACAACAGTATAAAAATTCCTTATCCACCATAATACGTCTAGGGTTTTCATCAGTTAATGATCTCAAGCGACTGAACGAAACCGATACGATACAATCATTGTGCAGCTAAAAACGCATCCGCAAGTTATGCTCTTACATCCAGTGCAACTCATGGCCAATTAGCCCCCTCTGAGTATTAAGGACATAAGCAAGAAAACCCAAGAACATTCTTGTCAAGGATTCCCCTGAGGCATGTTCCAGGGGAGAGACAAGGGACAAACGTATCTGCAACTTCATACTTTCACACCAAAGGTAAACCATGCCATGTTAGCACCATCCTCTCCTGATAAAGGAATAAAAGAATAAGCACCTGAATATGAGGACACTCCCGTAATAATTCATCCCGGCATCTTCTCTTGTAACTCGTAATTAAATCGGGAAGAGCCATCTTCTTGCAGAGAAAGGACGCGAGGAAGGGGGAGAAGTGGGAACAGAATCCTTCGGAGATTATTGCGCGTGGTGGGGAAAGTAAGTCTAAGTAAGAACTGCTGATTAATGTTTTGTGTATTGTTATTCAATTACTTCTAAAATGGCTTTTAATTTTTCTTTTTATTTCTTCTAAATCTAAATATTTTTATTTTACCTTTTTTCCACTGTCTGTTTTTCAGTTTTTGATGTAGCTTATGTTTATTTATTTACCTATTTCAGTTTGCCTTTTCAATTAAATACGACTTATTAAATAGTAAATTAGTAATTGTTAATTTCTGCTTTATTTCCTAACTTTTATTTTCATTCTTATTATTTAAGATTGCATTCATTAAGTTATTGCTATTAGCTATTTTTTCTGTTTACTTTGGGATGTTTAATTTATGTTTAAGTCAATGTTTTAAAAACCGAACCGGCCATCAAACCGGCAGATCTGTTCGATTTTGGTCGAACCTAGTTAGACCGGGTTGGACCATTGGTTCAACCATTGAATATTATCCTCTATACTTTATAAATATGTTATATTTCTATAGGTAAAAAGACAAAATTAATGTTGATTATAGTGAACCGGGGCCGAGTCAATAAGAACCGGATTGGCCTCCAATTCTGGTTCAACTAGGTTGGACCGGCCGGTCTGGTTCAATTTTTAAAACAGTGGTTTAAATGTTTTTAATATTTAATTACATTTTTTATTTACTTATTGAGTCATAGATTGCTTTCTCATATGCATTTTTACATTATTATACTTTGTGTATGCACTTTTATGTTTTTTAGTTAATATTAATTTTTTTTATGGGGTTATTCGAAATAAATATTAAAAAATATTATAAGAATGGAAAGAGAGATAAAAAATATTGTCAATATGACCCATTCAACTCTACCAAACCCATGAGAATATAAATTTATCTAAAAAAGTGTTCTGCCATCTTAATACCCCCTTCTTTGAAGGTAGGCGATTAACAAGGATAAAGCAAAGGGTACACAAAGATTCACCATATTTGTATCAACATCTTCAGTTATAAAGACACAAACTATCAGTCATTAACCGTTATTCTTTGACTACATTCCTCTCGTTATATTCTTCAATAAACAATGGTAAACCACCTCAAAGAAGTTGTGGTTTCACATATATAGACTCAAAATAACAAGCTTGTGGTTACATTAACGAAATCTCACTTTGGGATTTGATTTAGGCTACACGAGAGTGAAAACAAGTGAGAGAAGAGGGAACCAAAGTTCTTTTTGTTTAGAGTTTTGCTCAACACAACTGCAGGAGCATGGGTGTCACAAATTTTCACCACCTTTAAAACATAAAGACACTAACAGTTGGAGGAAGATCACGGTTCAAGAAAAACACCCACCTTAAAAGATCCCCAACCATCATGAAGACTGAAGAGGAGATTCCTTGATGTCTTCCGCGACCTCTGTATAGAATTTGTACACAGCCAAAAAACTGATCCGTTATAACATTTCCAGACCAGTAGATCGGCAATCTTCAGATGCAGACCCATCGATATTCACCCAAACTTCATTAACACGCCCAATAATTCGAAAAGGAGAGTTATACTGAGCTATAGAGTATGCACATTTCCCTCCAGAAGCAGTCGCATTTGCCCAGGGAGATCTGCTTAAGCTTACAGCAAGTTTCTCCGCCTCCTCAACTATGTTACTGTCCTTTGCAAACCCAGAAAATTTTCTGATTGCAATACAATGGCTTGCCCAGTTATTAGAATGTAGATGAAGTTCGGGGAGGGGGAGGGGTGGGGTTGCCTGGAACTTTAATGGCAGATAGAATCGAATGAGGTAGGCTGATGAATGCAGTGGACCTGCATCTGGCACAATGCTAGTTAAGACTGGGGCTGTCATGGCTATCCGAGAAAAATTCAGGTTGGCACCCTGAATGTACTGAAATAACCTGAGGAACACAGAAGAAAGACAAAAAAGTCAATAGTAAAAAATAGTTAAGTGCGTGCAAGTTTGCTAAATCCAACTGTACAGAAAGTTTTGAACAAAAACACGATCTACCATAAGTCAATAACAATGACAAAACAGTACAAAGAAGTATACTTTCCCTACTCCAACAAGCAGGAAAAATTATAAATGAAGAAAGAGAAAACTTTTTTCCATTATACTTAATATTCAAGAACATTAAAAGAAATAAGAAACGAATCTAGCTAGGAGTGGTACTGCTTTGTGCACTATATGCTTCTCATGTTCATCATTCCAAAGATCACATTTCATTTGATTAAATTGACTTGGTCTCCAACGAATTTTAAGATATTTTAATTTTTAAACATGATGAAACTTAAGCCTCTCAATAATCTCTTAGAGGAAGCCATAAGAAAGACGCTATTTCTGCTGAAATACAAGCAATGTTATAACATGAGCCCCTGCTCTAGATTGATGGCCCTCAGGATTAGGTAAAAAGAATGCTGCATAATATACCATCAAAGAACAGGAAGTAACATCATCACAGCTTTAGAAGCAGATACAAATGCAGGGACCAACATCATCAAAGTTTAACGAACAAACAAAAGGGAGGTCAAACTAAGTATTGGATTAATGCAATTAATAGATAAATGGGAAAGTTGGAGTGACTAAAAACACCAGCTCAGCTTGCCATACCCAATTAGAGGATTTTTTTCTTTTGAATGAAAACATCTTCATGGCAAATCAACATAACGCACGCCCATCAGCCACCTAATAGTTAAAACAAACTTTGCAGATCAAAAACAAAAGTTCATTGCACTAAATTTGTGGAATTGAGTCCCAATAATTATAAATGACAAGAACTTGTTTTGTACCATCTGCATTGTCTTAAAAACTTGATTTTGAACCATATATTTGTCCCACTTTTCCCAAACCAACTTGCTTTGCACAACTCATAAGTCTTAAGTTACCCAAAATCAAGATTTTCAGTATACGGCCATTTTGTCGGTGTGACTAAAAACACCAGCACAGATTGCTATACCCAATTAGAGGATTTTTTCCTTTTGAATGAAAAACACTTCATGGTAAATCAACATAACACACACCCATCAGCCGCCTACTAGTCAAAACAAACTTTGCAGACCAAAAACAAAAGTCCATTGCACTAAATTTTTCGAATTGAGTCCAATGATTTGTAAATGACAAGAACTTGTTTTGTACCATCCGCGTTTCCTTAAAAACTTGATTTTGAACCATATATTTGTCCAACTTTTCCCAAACCAACTTGCTTTGTATAACTCATAAGTCTAAGTTACCCAAAATCAAGATTTTTAGTATACGGCCATTTTGTACAACTCTTGATAGTATCAATGGAGCTGTTACACATAACTTATGATTCCTCTTCAAACGAATTCAATTTGGTACTCCCAATTTTCAGGAGCTTATTTTTGAGCTGAAAGACAACTACCAAGCAACCTAGAGAATAAATTTAGAGATGATCCTTTAAAATAGCCGTTGGATGTCCAGTAAGACTTCTGGATCATATGATTTTTAAAGCCAATAGAAACCTCACTAGTAGAGTTTTTATTAAAAGACAGTCCACCAGTACCAATTTTACAAGGGTGTCAAATGCTATTGCCCATTCCATGATACTGTGATGAAGCAGTACAGGCAACTTTATACATGCCAGATAATTCCACAAAAAGACTAGCAACCTTCTCCAACATAACCGACAGCATCCATCCAAACCTCATTCAATCGATCAGTGAGGTGAAATGAGGCATTATACTGCGTAATAGAGTACACATACTTGCCTTCAGAAACATTTGAATTTGGCAAGTGTCTCTCACCAATGCTGGCAACTAGATTGCTTACTTCATTACCAATATTGTTGTCTTTAGCAAATCCAGAAAATTTTCTAATTGCTATACAATGATTTCCCCACTTTTCAAATTGCAAGTTCAGCTGAGGAAGTGGAAGAGGCAGAGACCCCTGCAACCTTGAAGATATATAAAACCTCACTAAATAGTCTGAGGACTGTGCCTGTGGGATTACAGTTGTTAGGACAGGAGCAGTCATCCTCAATCGAGATGCATTAGTGTTTGCACCTCGGACATATTGATGCAACCTGGAGATTCAAATATCAATGACAGCAAAGAGGGTTTCTCAAGATAGTTTACATTCCAAAAGACACATTGACAGAAAAATTCTTTTGCTAATTTTAAATTTCACTAGTTCAATTGACTGGAAGAGAAGAATGAGGGGCTTAAAAACACAAAGAAAGGAAGGCAGAGGCAAATTCAATTTATGGTCCAGAAGATCAATACTGGTAACAGGTTTATATACAAAAAATTAATTATTTTTCACGTGTTTTATTCAGTTCAGATTAAGAGAAAATGGGAAATAATAAGCAAATAATCAAAGGCAACCCCATACTGGCAATCTTCATAAAAACTACTTAAAGATTTCACAAACCGAAGTTGTTATCTACGACAAGTGAGGCATTAGAAAGACTTCAAAACACGATTATCTAATTATAAATGCTCACAGACGGCTTCCAGAAGATATGCATTTCTAATTTCTAAGTGGTCCCTCCCTTCTTCAATCCGATAACCCACTTAAGCAGTCGAAATCTGTCCAAAGACAAGTAGGAGTATATTTTCCTAAACAAATACCTGAATCACATACCAGCTTAAGAGCAAACCAACTTAGTTGTTCCTTTAACAAAAGTTTTGTAAATTGCAAAACCAAATATCGTAAAATTCACTCCATGACAATAGTCAAAGCACAGTCAGTAATTTACTGGTAATTGTAAATTTCACCCACGGCCTTAGATTTCACCTTTATATCAATTCAAAGTTTTGACACCCGCTTGCCAGTCATGTTACGAATAAAATCAAACCAAATGCATACCACGCTCGTCGACCACATGAGAAACGTTCCAGACAGAAGCTACCAATAACAAGACCTCAATAAACAGCAAGAAGGTTCTGTTTAAGAAAATAAAAATAAAAATTACACATTCCACGGATAAAACCTGTGAAATCCTTCTCCAGTAGCCTTTTCAAAGGAGATTCCACGAACCGGAGCGGACATCCAAGCAGCCTCCCGGTACAATCGGACCTCAAAATCTGACTCCGAGTGCACGACGGTGTACTGCGGCGATTCCATTGCATGGACACAGACAAGGACGAAGAGGAGGCAGAAGATGACGAGAGTATGATGGAATTTCAACTCCATTCTTGCTCGATGAGCTCGGCAGTTGGAGAAGATACCGGCTTTTATAGTCTTTAGAAAGCCGTTTTAAAACAATTTTCGCGGCGGTGGGCCATAACATTTCCACGCACCGATTAAGACTGACCTTAAATTAATGATTAAGTCATTAAGCTGTAAACACAGTTTTAAACTTTTAGGGGGTGTCGTGACTTTGCAGGAACTTTTTTCAAAAAAAAAAAAAAAAAAAAAAAAAAAAAAAAAGGGTTAATAATCACTTAATCTTGGTAAAAATCATGGACTGAACTATTTCTTTCTACGCGACTATTTTTATAGAAATTACATTTTAGATCATTTCGAGAGAGCATACTGTCAAATAAAATGATGAAAACTTGTTTATCTTAACGATCGTTTTTTTTTTTTTAAAGTTGAAAATAAACCAATAAAATAATTTTTTTTAATCTTTTTTTTTAATCCCTCTCTTTTGTGCTCTCTCTCTTCTGCTCTCTTCTGCTCTCTCTCTCTTCTGCTCTCTCTCTCTCGTTTGACGCCATTACCGACAGGTTTCAGGTAACTGCTCGAATATTTTAACCGCGTCCACTAACAATCCGAGCAATCAAAATGCGTTCTGAAGGTCCGCTTTAGCACAAGGCAAATCGCAATCCAAAAAGAATCGTGATATCATCCCAAAAAGCCCCGTTCCATTTATGCAGATTGCAGGTGCTTTCATGGGGAAGAAAGTTTGGCCATTTGGCCTGTTTTCATTTCACCTGCGCTGCTCTTTTCATTCGAGTATTGAATCAATTTTGTAAGGAGGCGATGATCAAGTGCGTTGGTCAAGAAAAGGGAAGAAATTAATTCGCTCACGTTAGATGAAGGAAGATGCTCCCTAGCACCAACGACTCCTTCCCACAGTGCTCTCAACCCATGGCCTCTTGTCGACCATTTATTTTTCCGGTTTTGGAAGGAATAAGCAGTTTTAGAATGAGAAGCAGAGCATTCGGCCGAAGAACATGGCAGTGGAGGGACCCGTCAAAGATACGCTATGATACGATATCGTCTCGCCCTGATTGCCTCTTCTAGCAGGGAAAAGATCCTGTTTGGATAGGAATGCAGTAAAAGCTAACCATTTGCAATCACGACTTTAACCATAACAGGGTTCTCACATACAAGCAGTGGAGCTGGTGAGAGTCTGCATTGGAGACCAAGCAGCATAACTATGATATCAGGTGTCCTAACCCAAAACCATTATTATGGTAATGTTTGGAATTGGGTGTGCACTTCCTATAGAAAACTCTTTTAAGAACTTTTCGGAAGGTCCTCTTTCACTTTGTTTCATTTTTTAGCTCTTCCCAAAAGTTAATTCCTCCACTTTGGAAAGGAGATTTATTGTTTTTTCTAAAGACCTGCTCTTTCATCTCAAAAGGAGAGCTTTTTAAATCCCAAGAGCCTAGCCAACCATGTCGCGGCTCATAGTCTGCAAGGGTATACAAATGAAACAACGGTATATCTCAATATTCAAAGAAAATGTGAGGGCAAGGTGTCACAGACCTAAAAAATGCACAAGTAGACATAGGACCTGAAACAAACTTTTATCTGCAATACAATTAAATGAAAGAAATCCCATGCTCTCCATACTTAAATTCAGATGACACAACATTCAAATACTTGACTAATTAGTGAAAAGATTCTCAAGCAAGACGCAATGTGGACTTCTAAGGGTTTGGATCGGCTAGTGCGCACACCAGCGTCGTGCACCCACTAAAAACAGGGTCACGTTAGTGAACAATTAGGGCCAAAACACCAGCAAAGGTCAAAACACAACATCCGGGTCAAAATACCACAATTGCAGTTAAAACAACCACAGTTATAGTCAAAATACCACAATTGGCTTTGAGTGAAATAACGTGTCTCTATTTGATTGGCACGCCAGCTTATATATGGCGGTGCACTCAATAGCTGATCTTAGACTTCACCCCAACCCTCATCAACAACCAAAAGGAAAGTTTATCATTGTTTTTTGTATTTATTTAAACTGAACATTAAAACTTCCCATTTCCGGCTGCACTACCTCACAACCGTGTCAAAAATTATATTCAGAAGCATTTCGGGAAGCCCTACCAATGGGACTAGAAAGTTGAATCCACAATGTGGCAAAGTCAGGAAACTACAATCTCTAAGAAACTGATTCAAATCAGAGGGACTCCCCATGGGCTTGCACTGAGCCACCTGAGGTGGACACAATGGTGAGATTATCAGAAAAAGTAAAAAGAATAAGCAGATGAAAATCAAAATAGAGCAAATTGCCAATAGATTAACAAAATTAACAGTAGATGGTAAAAAGAAGAATACTATGACTGAAAACGCAATGAGATCAGCTAAGATACGAAACTTTATAAAATCAAACAAACGATACTGGAAATAAACAGGACACCAGAGAGTATTTATTAAATAAGAGAACCAACTATTTCTACCTGAATCAAGATCAAGTAAACAGCGTTTAACATAACAGGCATGTTGGGCTTTCTTTATGAAATTCCAAGCGCAAAAGCCAGTCCAGGAAATTCAGAAGAATACATCTTAAGAATTTCTCCTTACAGAGAACGAGTCATTAAAATCCACTCCAGCATGTGAGCTTTGAGTGGAAGCCTTCACTTAATTTAATACTTTCTGCCCCTTCTCTTTCAAGAACGCATTCCACTCCACTGCCTTGCGGCTAGCTCCATCATAAGCAACATATTGTGGTAGTTTTTTCCCAAAGGTCATGAAAGCTCCACCATGCTCCACAGCTTTGGCAACAGCTGTTGCCAGGTGTCCCTCGCTGAGGTTCAGACCTGCTTTGGGTTTTAGCTCACTCACTAGCCGTTTCATATACCTGCACTTGAAGAAAGAAAAACAGAAACAAAAAACAGGTGAGAAGCACATAAAAAGAGGATGAGTTGCATTACATAAAAAAAGTATACCTAACAAGTGTTGAAATATCAAAAACAGAAAGAAAATCAATTTAGATTAGGAAGGATTTTATGACACAGTAGTTAGAACCAAATAGGTTTCAAGAATGGAAAATTTTTTAAACTGCCGTAAAAATTCCTAAGTTCTCTGGAAAATGTTCTCTAAACCCCAATAAGATTTTTTTTGTTTTTTGGGAAACAGACCATCACCATGAATAGACCACCTCATCCTACGTAGGAGTTAGCATGTTGTCCATCCTGCGGTGAAATTACAACTCCTAAGTCTTGTTAAAGAAATCTTAATAAGCGCATTATTAGGTCCAGCTAAACAGACAAAAGAAACGACACTTGGATTTTTCCATTTTTTAGTGTTGCTCCTAAGGGACTAAGGGACTAGGTTCAGGACAACCTGCAAGTAAGCACAATCAAGATGAAGGTAAATAGAAGGTAAACAGAAGGTAAATAGAAGGAGAGCATACTAAAAGTGAGGTAAATAGAAGGAGCCCATACTAAAAGTGAAGGGAAATAAAAGGTGCACATACTAAAAGTGAAGGTAAATAGAAGGAGAGCATACTAAAAATGAAGGTAAATAGAAGGGGATAAAGTATGTACTTGATTTTTATTAGTTCATTTTCCAAAGAAAAATAATAAACAAGCTTTTCAACAAAGAAGAAGAATACTCAGAAGTATCTTCGCAAATTAAAACCCAGAAGAAAAGGGGCTTTATTGAATCAAACAATCCAATTTCAATTGCAAGCACAATCACAGACTAGCAAAGGGAAGGGGAAGGAGAAGCTCTGAACACATATATTCATGCAAAACAAAACCAGTAAAACCAGATTGTAGTCCAGTACCCTTTTTACAACAGGGTATTAAATGGATGAGGTTCAGACTTCTGAAGCTGGTCTCAAGCCCATAACAATCCAGTCTAAATCCAAACAGAACCCATAACTTAAACAGGCTTAAGGAAAGTCATCTCTCTAGATATTTCTATTAGGCTATTACTGTTGCCTCTGTTTTTCACTTGCTCCAACTCTCCAATATCTATCTTTGTCACTTTGATGTCATGAACACCTAGCTAGATGCCCCCACAACATAGGAAACTACTTTGACTCGTTACATTGTTGGATGTAATAACACTCTTGAACACCAGAACAAGGAACCCTGAACTCTCAATAGTGAGTTCCTTCCAGATTGCATCAATATCACTAGTTCAAGTCTCCAAGAGAAAAAGGTATGGTTTTACGTGCCTTTCCTTTTCATCCAGGCAGCTGGTAGATGTGAAGTGTAGGAGTTATTTTCTAAGATACTCTGATCCTTTTTTAACATTATCTGCTAAGTTTCTCCTAGTCATCATATACAACAACCATAAGTTCATAAAAACAAGGGAATATACCCCGTGAAGCCATAAAATTGGAGTAGGCAATAAAACATCAAAAACTTAAGATTGGATAACAGGAGTGAAACAGTAGAATGCTAAACGCAGAAGACCTTCCAGAGTAACTTATGTACTTCAATGGTATGTGCATCTAATGCATGGACATAGAGAACAGAAACAAAAATATACCAGTAATTAAATTGACAGCTCAACAGAAGAAATACCAGGTCTTGGTGTAACTCTCAGGGACAACTATATCCCCTCCAAGAGCCTTCAGCTCCTCAATTGTCTCTGGTGTACCAGGTTTGTCCTCAATTATGCTAATTGTCTGGATTCCAAGCTTCTTTGCTTCCTGAATTACCTTTTTGCCAATTTCACTGTTTCCATAGTTCTGGACCAGCGTATCACCTTACGAGAATGAATTGTGACGGGGAGAATTAGAGAGGCAGCTCTCAGAAACCAAGTATTTTGATATGCTAAATAATATGAAATACAAATACAAACAGAAAGAGTAAATTGTGAAGTGGAATTGGAAATGAACAGTGAAGACACCACAAGACTGGAGGTTGTAATCAGATCCTGTGCAACACGAAATGTATGTTCAAACTTCTGTCAAATGCGCAAAACTGATAAAAAATTTTATGACTGAGAATTCCAAATGACCTATTGTTTAAGAGCAAGATGATGCTAATATTTTCTTCAAACTTAAAAGTCCAGAATTTAGGTCCCAAATGCCATTACTCGTGAAAGATAATCAATTCTCAATCGCGTTAACCAGGAAAAGAATTGCCACTCCGAACACAAAACGGCAATGACAAAGATTAATAAAATTTGTCTCTCTACAAAAAAGGATTAAGAAATGCGCAAAAAAAAAACACGAAAAAAGCTACCATTAGCCAAATCCAAAAGTTTCCATAAACTAGTGGAAATAGTTCAGGTTTTTTTCTGAAGTCAATAATTCACTCCATTTCCCACTAATTTCGCCATTCGACAAAGCAAAACCATGAGAACGTCAGAGTTCGAGACAATGCGTCGGATGATGTGGTTTATAAGTCAAATGACTTGAAAACTGAAAAAGGCTAAAACGATCTAGGTATACACCTCACCTTTCTGCAAAGAGAGAGAACGGAGGATAGACGAAACATCTGCCGTTTGAGAAGCCGATTCAGTGGAGAAGAACCTCGAGGTTTCACCACGGAGATTGGGGCTTTGACGCCCGACGACGAGTAATCTGCGCAGAGATTGCATGTTCTAGCAGGTCGAGAACTCGATACCCGATCGGGTTCCGTCACAGTGACTTAGGTCCCCGTTTTCGTTTTACTGAACAGAGAAGATCAGCGCAGCGGAACAGGTTGCTTGTATCTGCATCACATGACATCATTGGCCGGCCTGCGGCTGTACATCACGGATCCGGCTGGGGGTCCTGAGAATCCGAGTCGGGTTGGACTCGGCGAACCGGCGGAGTCGCACACCAACCAGGATCGAATGACCGAGGTAGAAAAAGATGCGATTCGGCCAGAAAAAAATTAAAAATCATAAAAATAACCATAATCTTTATAAAAAATAATACATATTGATTTATAATATGGAATACTTAATAGTATAGAAAAAATTAAGTTTGAGACGCATCTATTTGATGTCTATGCTAAACTCTTGATTGAGCTATTGAGCTAATTAAAGTATTTATCTAATTACACTGCTATTTTTTAAGCTGTAATCTGATATAACATAAAATCATGTAAACTATATATAAAATTAATTTATGGACTTAAATCATAAAACATTTAAGCTAGTAAAAATTTTCAACTGCACAATCAGGAATTTAGTATAGACCTGGTATTTCTTCTTTACTATTAAATAGGATATATTATCTATCCAAATGAATTTCATTTTTGTAGATTTTTTTGGTATATCGGATTTTTTTTTTTTTTTTTTACTATCTAATAGGACCTTTTTATGACCCAAATTATTTTGGCCTAAGTCGGGTGCGATTCCACTGACCTGAACCACCCAATTCTACTTTTACAGGGAGGTTCAGGGCGTCCTCGCGAGTTTATCCCCCAATCCGAGTTGACTCGGCTAAGTCGCTAGCACAACCATGTTGTACATGTAAAATGCAAACGAAATTACCAAAGTTTGAGAGAAAATTACTTTTATTTTTAAACGACTTACATTTTACAATGTATTGCTCAAACTTCTGATCACTTGACTCTAATAGTGTGACTCTCATTGCGCTGACTCACTTCCATTATGTGTAGTACTAACTCCCGACCGTGTGCGTTAGCTTCCTATAGTGTAATTCCTATCGCTACCATAGAGACTTGAACCTGAGACTACCTAAACTATTGCTATCAGCGAGGGCTGAAAGGAAAATTACTTGAGTTCATCTATCTATATATATATTATAGGAATGGGGTCGAGAAAAAATAGGGACAAAAATGCTGATGTGGCTTCTCCTATGACCTCCTTTAAATTTAATAAAAATAAATTTCAAAAACCCAGTAAAAACATGTAATGGAGAAAATTAAGAGATAAAAGATGTAAGAGAAAAAATAGGGAGAAAGGAAGATGGTTAACATGTAGAGGGATAAGTGAGGAGTTAACTGGGGAGATAAGTGGGGAGATAAATTGGGAGATAAAGAGCTAATTTAACAGTAGAGAGAGATAGTAGAGGAAAAAAAGAATGTTAGTTATCTTTATTTCCTATTTTTCCTCCCTCCTTAAACGTTTTAGTTTTCAACAGGTTAGTATATATATTATCTTCACCTCTTCTCATATTCGTTCAATTTCAGCCACCAACAGGTAAGTTATCTCTCAGTTAGTTTTCATATTTTTCTTTTTCTTTTTTTTATTATGTTGATGTTTATATGATGCATTGTGTTTCTCTTATCATTTGTACTCTCAATTTTTATTATTTATATATTTTTATTATACTAATGTTGTCTTATGTTTATCTTACTATCTTCCCCTCTCTTCTCCTCTCTTATATTTTTTCCCTTTCTTTTGTTTCTTAATTTCCTATTATTTTGTACTTTAGTTTCATGAATTATACTTTTTTTTCATTTTTTATCTTCTTTTAGTTATTTCTCATTTTGGCATTTTCCTCCTGCTTCAATAAGTAGTTGGTTTCCTATCATAGTTTCTTTCCAGCATGGTTTTCATTTGTTTTGATTTCCTTCATATTTTTTCCTAATCTGATACTACTCCATTCTCTTCTTCCTCCCATTTTTCTTTTTTATTTTTGTTTGCTTTCTATTTTTGTTAAGACTGCCAATTTATTTTTTTTTCTTTGCACTACCTCTTTAATTTTTATCTATTGACTCATTATGGTTTATTTTTTATGTTGTACAAACTTTGATCACAAGTATCATATATTGGAGAAAATAAACTAAGACATGAGGGGAAAACTGGTGGTAGTAAAAATAGGCGGGCCAAGAAGGATATTCGGTGATCAATAACCGGAGAGGGTGAAAAGAGGCTAACTCTAAAATGTCACTAAACAACGACTTTTTTTAAAGGAATTTTTTAAACGATCATGTTGTCCTCATGTGAAAGGATTTGGATCTCTAATTTTATTTATGCATTTTATTGCTTATTTTAGTCATTCAATAGTTTTAATTATTTGATTAAATTTTAATAGCATAAGTAATTTTTTTTATTCTAGGTTATATTTTTAGTTTTTTACCCTTCAAGTATTCATTTAAAATTGAAAATTTAATTTTAATTTCTATATAATCTGTATAACTTAGTTTTCGATTGCATAATTTTCAATGGTGTTGTCATTAATGTACATTAATGTATAATGTATTTTTTAATAAATCATTTTAAATAAACTAAGGTTAGAAGGGCGTGAGGGATATATATATAAGTAAAAGCAAATGATGAAATACAGAATTATTGATTCCAAAATTTAATTAAAAACAAAAAAAAAATTAAAATCCTAAGTTTTTAATCTTTAGGGTTTATACATATAAATATAATAAAATACTTATAAATTAAGTTTAATTTTGAAAGAAGTTAAAAATAAAATGTCTTAAATAATGTGAAATTATTTTGTGAAGTTATTAATACTTTATATTTTTAAATTCAGAAATCATTAAAAACGAAAATACATATAAAATTTTACAAATCTGAATTTATTATGTGAAATTAAGCTAAATATGGAGAGTTTAAATAAGTCTTGTATATTAAAAATTCAAATAAATATTTTATTTTTATTTTTAAAAAAAAAAAAATATTTTAATACATGAAATTTAGAGTTGAATCAAAATATTTTTATTATTAGTTTAAAGGTTAGGTTATTAAAGTGGGTTTGAATGGTTGAGTTTTTAAAGTATAGACTAATTTGAAGGAAATGTTGGTTTAAAGGTTAGGATCATGCGGAGGTGTCGTTATGGTCATGAGCCGAGTCCATGTTGGGTAGGAAACTAGGAAGTCGGGCAAGAACATTAGGGTGAGACGTTGAGTTGGTTCATCGTGTAGGGTCTAGGGGTTGTGCAATAGGATTATGTGGTGAGACGTTGAGTTTGTTCATCGTGTAGGGTCATGGGGTTTTGGGATAGGGTCATGGGGTTGTGGGATGGGATCATGGGGTGGGATCGTAGGGTAGGAACACAATGTTAGGGCATGCGGAGGAGTGTTAGGCAGACTCGAGGGGTGGGGCATTTTGTTAGGGCATTGGGTAGGCTCAAGGGACGGGGTCGAGGGTTGGGGGCATATGTTGGGGCCATAGGGGTGGAGTGTATAGGGGTCACAATGGTGTAAAGGTGGGTTGAGGTGTGGTTGGGGTAGGGGTAGAGTTGGGTTAAAGTTGGGTAAGGAGTCGATCAAGGTAGAGTCATGCACTGGGGTTGCAGTAGGATCCGAGTTGGAGTGATTGAATGGGGTCCGAGTTGGCTTTATGGGGTGGGATCCATATTGGAATAATTCGGGAATGATCCAAGTTGTAGTCATTCGGGAGAGGGGGGGGTGTTTGTTGAAAACAACCCTATATATATACATGCATTATTTAAAAAATTATTTTTTTCCTTTATGTATGCCTTTAATTACTAATTTATTATACATTAACATTTACAAATACAATCCCCCCTATCAAATATTTTACACAATCAAAATTTATTATACATTAACATTTACAAATACAATCCCCCCTATCAAATATTTTACACAATCAAGTAATGCTAAACATTTATCCTTTGAAAAATATTTGTGAAATAATAATTATAAAAAATTAAATTTAAATTCATATATTAGTGAACATTTAATTGTATAATTATTTTGTAAAAAATAACTTTTAAGTGTTTGTAAATAATTTAATAAAAAAATTTATACATCATTTTTTAGTCTCGTGCTTAGCACGGGCTTTTCAGCTAGCATATATATTATAGGAATGGGGGTTGAGTGAAAATAGGGACAAAAAAGCTGATGTGGCTTCTTCTCGAGGGAGAAAAAAACAGGAAAAATTTCAAGTGAGAAAAAAAAAACATTAGGCAACTTTAGATATGGGAGACAGATTTGGCAATCGTCGTCCGAGAAAGTGGAAGAGGGATCGGGATTATGGAGGAGGAGTGGAAGAGGAGGAGGAGGTAGAAGAGGAGGAGGAAGTGGAAGAGGAGGAGGAGGTAGAAGAGGAGGAGGAAGTGGAAGAGGAGGAGGAGGTAGAAGAGGAGGAGGAGGTAGAAGAGGGATGATGGATTTACCAGACTATTTTTAGGGAAAGAGTTTGCTATATTAAACCAGCTCCTCCTAGGGATTTCTCATTTGCTGAAAGATTTAGATTACTCCAGGTGAGTACTCGATCTACTCTCTTTTAGTCTTCTACTTTTATTTTAGTCTTTCTTTGTCTTCCCCCTTCCTCTTCCCTCTTCCCTCTTCTCCCTTCCTCTTCCCTCTTCCCTGACGTGCCCCTTCTACTCCTTGCAACTCATGACCCTCTTCGGCGAGGTTGCGATTACGTGTGACAATGTTGTCGCCAGAAAAACTGAGTTGATCCCTCCTCTCAGCCCTGTCCTCTTCCATGGGTCATGTTGCTCCTCCCTCTCCCGTCAAAGAGTGAGCTCTCATTTGTGTTCCCTCTCCCTCAAGCGAAGCCATTTTCTTATTTTCCTTCCCAGACTCCTCCCTTCTCCCTATCCCTCGAGCGAAGCCGTTTTCTTATTTTCCTTCCCAGACTCCTCCCTGCTCCCTATCCCTCGGCCGGCTTGGCGACCCCCTCTCATCTATATTCCCTCTCCCTCGGTGAGCCGGGTTTTTCCTTCTCCAGACTCCCTGCTCCCTCTCCCTCGAGCGAAGCCAAATTTTTTTTTTACCCGACTCCTTGCTCCCTCTCCCTCTAGCGAAGCCGACTCCTCCCTGCTCCCTCTCCCTCTAGCAAAGCCGAATTTTTCCTCCTGCTCCTCTCCCTCGAGCCAAGCTGAATTTTTTTTTACCCGACTCCTTGCTCCCTCTCCCTCAGCAAAGCATAATTTATTTAAAAGGAAAATTTATCCATTGGTGATAATTTATTTGAAAGGAAAAGCTTTCCATTGGAATAAAAGGACTACTTTTAATTATCTAATACTGTTTTTTTTGTTTCAGGTATAAAAGAAAAAGCTACCAATTCCAATCAGGTAATTTTTTTTCGTATTCTGTATTTTACATTTCTTTCATTATTTAAGATTATGAATTTTTATTGTTTATATCTATTTATTGTTTTTTATTTATATTCATTTCATTATTTAATATTTTTTAATTTTTTAAAATTTCAATAATTATTGTGTAAATTATTTTTTAATCTATCTATATATATATTATAGGAATGGGGTCGAGTGAAAATAGGGACAAAAATGCTGATGTGGCTTCTTGAGGAGAAAGTGGAAGAGGAGGAGGTAGAAGAGGGATGATGGATTTACCAGACTATTTTTAGGGAAAGAGTTTGCTATATTAAACCAGTTCCTCCCAGGGATTTCTCATCTGCTGAAAGATTTAGATTACTCCAGGTGAGTACTCAATCTACTCTCTTTTAGTCTTCTACTTTTATTTTAGTCTTTCTTTGTCTTCTCCCTTCCTCTTCCCTCTCCCCTCTTCTCCCTTCCTCTTCCCTCTTCCCTCTTCTCCCTTCCTCTTCCCTCTTCTACCTCCCTCTTCCCTGACGTGCCCCTTCTACTCCTCGGCAACTCATGACCCTCTTCGGCGAAGCTGCGATTACGTGTGACAATGTTGTCGCCAGAAAAATTGAGTTAATCCCTCCTCTAAGCCCTGTCCTCTTCCATGGGTCATGCTGCTCCTCCCTCTCCCGTCAAAGAGTGAACCGACGACGTCGACGCTCTCATTTGTGTTCCCTCTCCCTCAAGCGAAACCATTTTCTTATTTTCCTTCCCGGACTCCTCCACCTTTCGCTATCCATCGGCGAGAAAGCCGAGCAGCAGCTCTCATCGTGTTCCCTCTCCCCCTCGAGGCAAAGCCGTTTTTTCCTTCTCCGACTCCTTGCTCCCTCTCCCTCGAGTGAAGGCAAATTTTTTTTTTCCCGACTCCTTGGTCCCTCTCCCTCTAGCGAAGCCCACTCCTCCTTGCTCCCTCTCCCTCTAGCAAAGCCGAATTTTTCCTCCCTGCTCCTCTCCCTCGAGCGAAGCCGAATTTTTTTTGTACCCGACTCCTTCTCCCTCTCCCTCAACAAAGGATAATTTATTTAAAAGGAAAATTTATCCATTGGTGATAATTTATTTGAAAGGAAAAACTTTCCATTGGAATAAAAGGACTACTTTTAATTATCTAATACTATTTTTTTTGTTTCACGAATAAAAGGAAAAGCTACCAATTCCAATCAGGTAATTTTTTTTCGTATTCAGTATTTTACATTTCTTTCATTATTTAAGATTCTGAATTTTTATTGTTTTTATCCATTTATTTAGATCTGAATAATTCCGTATTTTACATTTATTTATATTCATTTCGTTATTTAATTTTTTTTTTTAAAAAAAAATCTCTATAATTATTGTGTAAGTTATTTTTTAATAGTCTATTTATGGGTATGGAGGTTGAAATTACTTAAAAGAAACCTGATTATGTTATTTAGGGAAACTTTTAATTCCTCTCACTTCTTAAACTGATTCCATATTGAATTTTCTTTTTTCCTTTTCCCGAGTACAAAAGGTTATATAATTATTTAAGATACTGCATTTTTCTTCCTATGTATGTTCATAATAGTTCAAAATTATTCAATCTATCTTACCTCTATATATAGATTAATAATATTATTAGATACTTCGAGTATAAAAGGTTATATAATTATTTAAGATACTGCATTTTTTCTTCATATGCACGTTCATGTCATTTCAAAATAATTCAATCTATTTTACCTCTATATATAGATTAATAATATTATTAGATACTAATAATAGATAATTATGTTTTTTAAAAAAATTATTCAATCTATCTTAACTTTATATATAGATTAATAATATTATTAGATACTTGGGGTATAAAATGTTATATAATTATTTAAGATATTACATTTTTTTCTTCATATGTACGCTCACGACACTCCAAAATTATTCAATTTGTCTTACACTCTTACCTCTATATAGATTAATAATATTATTATATACTAAAAATAGATAATTATGTTATTTTTTAAAAGTTTCAATAATTATTGTGTAAGTTACTTTTTTAATAGTCTATTTATGGGTATGAAGGTCCAAGCTACATAAACTTAATTTATCTTTTCCTTTTCCCGGGTACAAAAGGTTATATAATTATTTAAGGTATTACATTTTTTTTCTTCATATGTACGTTCATGACAGTTCAAAATTATTCAATCTATCTTACCTCTATATATAGATTAATAATATTTTACTTAGATATAAATAATTATGTTAATAATTATATTGTATTTTATTTAATTATTTAATTATTTAATTAACTAAAAAAATAGATAATATTATTATTTGATATGCATGTTATTTATTTTTAATAAGCATATTAATAATTATACTAATAAAAATAATCATGTTTATATTTATTTAATTTATTTAAGATTCTAATTTTTTGTCGATATTTATTTATTTATGTTTGTAGATATAGATTAGTAATATTTTACTCATCAAGATTATTAATAAAATGTAAACACTATCATATGTATTTAATAAATTCTTTTATTTATCTTTTTTAATTTACATTTAGATAAATATTTTTCCCTTATTATTGTCAAACATTTTAACTATCTTTATTATTTAATATTATATTTTTTTAAAATTTTTTTTTTCCTTTAGACTTGATTTTAATTATCAAGCACCAACATTAACAAATTTGATAGTAGTTATTAAATTTATTGTACACAATTAGTAAAAACTAAACCATTTCTTTTTGGAAATTATTTTTATAAATAATAATGAAAAGAATAAAATTTAAATTATACATTATTAAACATTTAATTTTATTAATTATTCTCCAAATAAATAGCTTCTTATATTTTTAAATATATTGATTTAAATTTTAAAAATATATATATATATATATTTTAGGGGCCTTTCAGTTAGGTTGTGTTGGGCCTATTAGTGGGGTTAAGTCAGGCCTGCGAGTGGGGTTAGGTCGAGCTGTCATTAGGGCCGGGTAGAGCTATTAGTAGGGTTAGGTTGAGATTGTCAGTGCAGCTAGGTCAGACTTGTCAGTGGGGTCGGGTCAAGCCTGTCAGTGGGGTTGAGACAGGCCTGTAAGTGGGTCGAGTCAGGCCTATTAATGGAGAATGATCAAACCTATTAGTGAGATTGAGTCGGGCCTATTAGTGAGGCCCTGTCAGACATGTCAATGGGGCTGAGTCGAGCCTTTCATGGGATTGGGTCAGGCATATCACTAGGATAGTTTGTCAGTGGGACTGGGCCAGACATTGTAGGTTACATATTGGGTGTGTATAGAATATTGGGCCTAGTTAATTGGGATTTATTTGGGATTGAAGATTATGGATAATGATGATTATTGAAATTTCATCCAAACTAATAGAATCTAAATAAAAAGTATTAGCAAAATTTATTTAGTAAAATTTATATTAAATAGAATCATATTTTTTAATATAATAGTACTGGATAATTTTTTGATAATCTATATTTAATGAAATAATTGAAAAAGTAAAAATTAATATCAATTTCCTACATATAATAAAGAACATATATATTCAAATGACCAATTATTCAAATGAAAAGCAAATCAAAACATATGGTTAGAATAACCTACAGATTTTATTAACAAAATAAATAAATTATTTTTAATAATTTATTATTTTATTATTATATCCTTTGTGCTAATTTTAAAAGATACATTCTCATTTAATACTTTCTTTATTTTTTATCGCACGGGCTTTTTGCTAGTAACATTGTTATAAAATCTGACCTAGTATCACTTAGGTGGGTTCGGCACGGTTCACTTAGGTTTAATCTGTGGTTAAAATTAGTATCACTTAGGTTTGAATCCGCGCGAAAGATCACAAAATAGAAAGAATTTATGCGCGACTTTTTGGTCCTATGTCTAATTTCCTTATCTGACTTGAGCTTCACTTGAGTATAAATCGCTTGGTCTGACAAAATTTTAGGGTTAACTTTACATGATTCTTATTTGAGGTTCGGACGAATAATTTTGTCGTATGTTTATTTATGGTGATTTAGTTTGCCACATAGTAACTATAGAACTTCATTTGTGATGAGTCTTATGCCCTTTTAAAGGAAAGATTTGGACCGAAATTGACCGCGCTGCCGAATTACATAATCATATTAAAATTATTACTATTTTCTAAATTAACAACGGTAGTAATAACATTAATTTAAATAATTACATCCAAATTATTATTATTTTCTAAATTAACAACTCAAAACTGTATAAGTTTAGTAGTTAAATTCAAAAAAATACTTATTGAAATATCAGAGACAAAAACAAAAAAAAAGAAAGAATCACGATCCAAAAAGACTGCAAAAAGTAAAATCAGTAAAGGAGAAAGAGAGAGAATAAAGAGAAACATACCTCCGACAATTACAGAACGCATAGCGACGGAGGAGGATAGAATATATGCAATGGTAGGATAAAATATAGCAGTGGGAGAGTGGTCGGAGAGAGCCGAATGAAGAAACACGTAGCAGAACAGTAAACCTAGAGTGGTCGGAGAGAGCCGGACGAAGAAACACGGAACAGTAAACCTACGGATAAAATAAAGATAAAAGATCAAAGATAAACGGTCGTCATTCATTCTACCACAGAAAATGAATGAGGCTCAGCACGGATTACCATGGAGAATATACTAGAATCATATTTGAGCATGATAATTAAATTAAATATATTTCTTGTTGTAACTTTTTGGGGATATTACATTTTACTAGGGGTGGGCACGGGTTGGGTTTTGTCAAAAAAAACGAACCCGACACAACATGCACAACCCATAACCCAAAACCACTACGTGAAAAACTCGAACTTGACCCGATTTTATGTTTAGTAAACTCTAAACCGGCTCAACCGGATCAAAATCCGACGAATTTTCTTAAAATCCAAAATATAACAGAAAATTAACTTTAAAAAAAAATAAATTTTTGTTTTATAAAATTATATTTAAATAAAAATAAATAAAATAATATAAATTCATGGGTCGGATTAAGGTTTTTTGGGTAAACCGAATTTGAACCGACCGACCTTTGGGTTTATATTCTCGAACCCACCATACCCGTCCCTGCAGCCTGCAGGGGATAGATATGGGATTCCGAATCTTACTTTTTGGGGTTGGTCGGGTTGGGTATTAAAAAAAACCCGACCATTGCCCCACCTTTTCTTTATAAGCGAGACACTTTCTACCGTTGGATTATGTCTCTAGATTTGTACAGTGGCAAAGTAGTAATAAAAATTAAAACAAGGTTAAATATACCCTTTTACCTTTCTATTATGAGAACCGTACTGTTCACTTCATACAACTTTATCTCATAGAATTTATTATATACATAGTTTGCTCCCGGGGTTCAGATTTTATCGAGCCCGGATCCGCTGGCCATATTGTAGGTAGCCACAGCGAATCACATGGACCCCCTGTGCAGCGCTCACTTGGCGCGCCCCGTGTGATTCGCTGTGGCTACCTACAATATGGCCAGCCAGCGGATCCGGGACAGATTTTATCCACTTTAATGACTTCAAATCATGTTTATTTATTATCTCAAATCGAACCGCCATGGTGGTACGTCCGATTTTGGTTGAACCTGATTGGACCGGGTTGGACCGGTTCAACCATTAAATATTATATTCTATATTTTATATTTTCTTAATATTTCTATAGAAAAAATACAAAAATAATACTGAACCGGACAAGTCAATGAGAACCAGATTAACCTCCGATTCTCGTTCAACTGGGTTCAACTGGGTCGGACCGGCCAGTTGGGTTCGGTTTTTAAAACACTGATTGGGACAGACAATGTTATTGGAAATAATTTTCAAAGTAATCACTTTTGGGCTGGATTTAGTCTAACCCCATTTTCCTTTTCCTCTTTAAAATAATATTAACGACATTACCAACCCAGTACCAAATCAACAACAACCGAGAGAAGGCCTCGTGTCGTGTCCTTAGCTACCTTAGAAAAGAAAAAAAGAATTTCGGCGTTTGCGTAAATCACACGAAAATTGAAGGCTACTTTAGTCTTTGTGACCTTTTTAAGGAGCGGCAATGCCCTCAACTATATAAAGGCTTCGAGTTCGGTGGAATCTCCCACTCACTCTTCCCACTTCTCCAGTACACAGTTTGTCGTATAACACTAGCGACACGGCCCTTCTCAGTCTTCTGCTGAAACTGCCGGGAATTTGACATACTTTGGTTTCCGCGCGCTCTCGGGGAAGTTTATTATCCTTCGTCGGTTCACGAGAATCTCGGTATTCGCGTACCTGTGAATTGTGATCTCGGACTAGTCAACGTAGATCGCCATTGATGAGGTCCAGCTTCGATCGCGAGGAAGATCGGTGAAATAGCGTGAGGGAGGTCGCATTAGTGTCGAGTATCATTTTGTGGAAAACCGATCTGATCCGGTACTGTTTTGGAGGCAGTAGTTGCGTCCGTGAAGGATATTGTCCGAATCTATGGAAACGCGGTTCTCTATTTGTTTTATTTCGAAGGATTTTGTTCTCAAGAAACGTGAAACCGGAGTTTCGGTTGGCGAGGATCCTGGTAGTATAGAGTACGAGGCGTGAGGTCAGAAATTTGGTAGTTCCTCTCAAAAATGATGAAACAAAAGAGTCTTCAGAAGCAGAAATCATTCAAGCCATGGAAGGGAAGATTTTATATGATCATTATGTTGACCTTTTGTTTCGGAAGTTTAATACTCATGCAGACTCAGTATAGCAGATTAAAAATGTTCCCGTTGGCGTCCCATCGCCATACTCAAGTGCCTAAGATCGCATTTCTTTTCATAGCACGAAATCGAATTCCTCTGGATGTTGTCTGGGACTCCTTTTTCAAGGTACTCTCTGGACATTGGCTAATCCTTCTTCTTTTTCACTAGCCAGCACTTTGATATGAATGAAATGGGTTAATGCAGTGACTCTAACATTGGCTACGGTATTATACATTTGTTTTCAGCACATTTCTAGTTTTCTTTTTCCCCACTCAAGATGTAAATCTGTTTTTCTTCTGTTTTCTTTTTCTTGTTGTTCAGTTCTAACTCCCTTACTTGGACGTACAGCCCATTATCTTGTATTTTGGTACTTTTGTTTGTTAAATGATGCTACTATTCATTAGTCAAAAGGAAATAGAAAGGTTTTACATCATTAGTTAATCACCGAAGTATCTCATTTCTGTGGCAGTTTTCTCCAGCAAAAGACCAGTAGCATCATCCATCAATCCACCCAAAAGAAATGATTCTTAGATAGCAACATAAAACTGAATAATCATTTCTTTTGGGTGGATTGATGGATGTGTTGTGCTAGACAAATGAATAATCATTTCTCCAGCAGTCCGAAAAATGGTTCCCTTTAAAGAGAAAAGTCAAGTATTATTTAGTTTTTCTTCCAGCATGTAATGTTTACGAGATGCAAAAAGTTAGGTACTCCCTGATCTCTGAAGTTTTTCTAGCAAAATTCTAGTAACTTTGTAGTTACCATTTCCTCTTTGGCTGACAAGTTAGTAGGATTGGCATTATAAATGGCTTCTTTTATGATTATCATACATGAAAGGAAACGGGTTCAGATCATGTGGAGTGCGCTCCACATCCTATTGTTTGGTCAGGATGACCGATAGGCCAACTGTACGTTTCAAGTGGGGCCCGGGTCATCCTGACCAGCTATTGGAGTGCTCCACAATAGGATGTGGGGTGCGCTCCACATGATCCGAACTCAAAGGAAACTCTGGTCCGGTCATTTTACATGTATGCTGTAATAAAAGAACAAAGAACAAAATTGTCTTCTGAATGACTGAAATGTTTGGGCAGCATTATGTTAGAATTACGTTAATAGTAAAGCTTATTCCATTTATCTTCTTCTTGTCTTGTTTGTTTTCCTTTTTTGAAATTTTTATTTCTGCAGGGACATGAAGACCAGTTTTCAATTTATGTTCACTCAAGGCCTGGATTTTTGCTTAACAAAGCAACTACAAAATCTGCGTACTTTTATGATCGTCAGCTCAATGATAGCATCCAGGTTTTTTAGTATTCTTTATTTTACTTATGCCATTTATGTTATTAGTAGAAATTAGAAAAAAAAATTATTGTTCCTGAAACATATCAAAAAGGGAAAATGGCGAGGTTATCGTTTTTATGTATTTTGTATAGTTATTTGTCATTATTTTCATGTATATTTTACCATCAAGGAATGCAAAAATAAGATAAACAACCACTGTTAAGCTAGCTTTTTTTTCTCTCAAACCTTGCTTCATTTTGTATATGATAAGATTAGTTTCTACACTTTTGCTGTCCTAGGAAGGCAGAAATGAGCTTGTTATCAATGTTGAGCTTGATTTTTTCTTCTGTTCATTGATTCAACATAATATTCCAAGGCTCATCACTGCTCGTTTCATTTTGTAAGTGGCAAAATCATTTTGCCATACTTGTTCAGATGTATATGTTTGAGAGTGAGGTGGTGGAGTGGGATAGGATGCTTGTGCTCCTATACTCATGTCAAAACTTCCTATCACTGTTCACATTACTCATAGTTCTGCTTATCCTTGATTTCATATGAAAATCAGTCACTCAGAATGGTTACAGAACTACTAGCTTAATACGGATATTTGATTTGAGCTGTTACACCTCATTGTTGTCTGCTGTTAGTTTGCCAGAGTCTGTTTCTCATGAAGATTTAATTTGGATACTGGCTGGGAACCATCCACCATTTAATCTTGTTGTGAATCTGTGGGCACTGGAATTACAATAAAATAAAATAAACTGAAAAATGCCACCATTTGGGATATTTCTTGCTTTTATTTTTTATTTTTTCTCTGAAAATTTGGTTTTCAGATTATCTTTTACATTTCTTTTATTGGCGATCTTTTTATTTATTTTATTTTTATCTGTTGTACATGAAAGAAGGAAAATAACGGTTCTTGATTTTATTTTAAAATCTAAATCCAGTTATAAAATATTAAGAAAGAAGATGCCAGAAATATTGGTCTGGGAAACTTACAGAAGTTTGAATTATTTTATGGAGTTCCACTTGAGGTAATCAAAATGGATGGCTTGATTTGTAACAAAAAGTATATTCTCTATTATCTTTTCCAAAAATTATGTCCTTAGTGCTGATCGGATGTGGCATTGGTGGCATGTAATTCACTTTCTGCTTCTAATTTTATTAATCAAGTGATATATTTTTCGTTGTTGCTAATAGATCACCTAGTGCAACATGCATTTATCTTTTCTTTTTTTAATTTTTCCTCACAAAATTGTATCATTTTGCATCTTTTCTTTTGTTTGGGTATTTATTTCGAGTTTTGCATGTCCTTACTCCAGGTTGATTGGGGAGAAGCAAGTATGCTAGAAGCTGAGAGAATTTTGCTAAAAGCAGCACATCATGATCCTTTGAATAAGAGATTTGCATTTGTGTCAGACAGGTTAGCTTGAATGAATATGGCACATGAAAAATATAGCAAGTTATCTGCTTCCTGACATAATTTGGCGGTTTTTATATTTTTATGATAATTTGTTAAGACTGACCTAACATCCTCTGATTGAGTTGGCTCTTTTTTTAATCTATGTGTGGCAGCTGCATACCATTATACAACTTCAGCTATACTTATGACTATATCATGTCAGCGTCTACCAGTTTTCTAGACAGGTGAGTGGGCTGTTTCATATTATATTTGCAACTTGCTTATGAGTGATCTTCAGATATATTCATTCCTTCTTTCTTTGTTCTTTTCTATTTTTAGTATCTAAGTTCATGTGAGTGATAATATGGCACTGTTATTTTGCTTTTTGTGAGTTATGCTTTCAGACCAGAAATCAATACCGCTATAGTTCTTTTGATTGAAACATATCAAGCTAGAAGCATCTATGCGAGAAATATGGCTACCTTCCAGTCTGTGTTTCCCAATTAGGAGAGATCAAATTCCGAGTATGGGAAAGAAAAGAGATCCACACCTCCCTTTCTTTGCCATATCCAACCTCTGTATTTCTCAGTCCTCATTGTCCTGTGCTCTTTTTCAAAGCCATCACATGTATTTCATTCTTTTATTTCACTGGTTTATTCTTTTACTTAGTTCCCTCTTTCTTCCTTGCTGGACCTCCTGCTGAAGGGTAAGAGATAAGAGACACATGGAGGTGGTGTTTTCCTCTTCTCCCATTGATTTGCTATTCTTTTAATTGTTTATTTTAATGGACTTGTTACAGAGAATAATGTAGCGCTTTGTAAAGTTTGATTAAGCACATTTGATATAGGCCTTCTCTCCTTCTCATTCGAAAAGTTGAGACACATTAACCGTAGGATTACATTTAATTGGTTTTATCCCTAAAACACAGGTAAACATGACTCATTGAAACTTTTCTGTACTGTGCATGCTAAAATTATTGATTTGCTTTGCCATTTTGTTTTGCTCTGTGGTAATTTATTGTTGCTCTTAAGCTATGTCATGTTTGTTTTGTTTGCACAGTATGAAATTTTTGGATGTTTGTCACATGGTCAATAGGTTCTAATAGCATCTGGTCATATAATGATGGAAGCAGCTTTGCTGATACAAAAGAAGGCCGTTACAATCCAAAAATGCATCCAGTTATTCCTGTTCAAAATTGGAGAAAAGGCTCTCAGGTACTTGTGTTTTTTCCGCTTTGTTTCTGTTGACAGTTAAATTCTAGCTTGTTTTTTCAGAAAGCCTCTGTTTAACCAGCCACCTTTTGAATCTATCTCACTATATCTTGGTTTGCATCCATAGTGGACAGTTCTAATTAGGAAGCATGCTGCTGTCGTTGTTGAAGATGAGGTGGTTTATCAGATGTTTCAACAACATTGCAGGGTAAAGAGGTTCATAATCATGTTTGTTGGAGTTTGCTTATTTGATTACAGTATCTAACTCTTTTATTTTGTTTCAAAAAAATTGAGTATTCTTAACCAGCCCTTGCATTCTATAAATAATTTCCATTTTGGAGTGTAATATAGTGCTTCTATGCATGATTTGCTGTACTTTTCTACTCTGAAAAATATAGATAGCTCTTATGTTACTCTTTCTCCTGTTAAGATCACACAATGACATATTTAGACATCTGATCTTTCTGTTTGCCAAATGACACAGAGAAGGTCACTTCCGGAATTTTGGCGGGATCGTACTTTTGTAAGTTTTGACCGTATATTAGATTACTCACTAGATGATGGGATACTCTTAATCTGCCTTTTTGTCATAAGAAATAATTAAAATATGCTACAAGGGTGGTATCATGAGTATCTTTACTCTTAATGGTCGTTTTGGTTGTTGTTATTGTTATGTGATAGAAACCAATTCATCAGATTCTGTTTCTTTTGCAGCCTGTGGATCCGTCTAAAGAACACAACTGCATTCCAGATGAGCATTATGTTCAGACACTGCTAGCAGTTAGTTCCTTTTCCCTTTCCTATTATTTGACTTAAGTTGGATTCCTGAAACGTGGATGGAAGATGGACCTTGCATGTGTCTTAGGAATGTTTTTATGTATCTAAAGCTATAAACACTCCATGGTTTTTCTTTGGATGAGGATTTATTGAAGAGGGCACTGATTAGCCCTTACATGCTTGTATGTGTATTCTAGCTTATAAAATAGTTTGGAATATTATGATTAGTGATTCTATGGTCTTGCAAGGTTGAGTTTGAGATTAATACTTGTGTACCCAAATTAGATTTGTACTTATGTTTTCAATATACCACCAAAACTACATAGGCACTGGTTTATTCCATCCCTCTATGTAAATCATTATATGTATATGTAAATGCAATTAACTCAATATTTTAAAACATTGATACACCCTGTGTCATGCGTGACTCCTTTACTGTGTGATTTATGATTCATTCTACTTGACCTATGCGATGACGCCATTAAATTTAATGTGAAACACACTTGTATGCTTAGTAGGTGTGTTCTGCATAACTTGTGAACCCAAAAGTGCATCACTGTATGACTGTTATAGAACCAGTACTGATTATCATGGCAAGATGAGGACTCTTATTGTCTTTTTGGATTATAATTTTCTTTTAAATATATCATCATTGTTGCTGTTGATATTATTCTAATTATTAGTAATACTATTATTATTATTACTATGAATACTTCCACTATTATTACTAATTATTTACTTCTTTTGTTTAATTATACAGCAAAAAGGACTTGAAGGGGAGATAACTCGGAGATCATTGACCCATACATCATGGGATCTCTCATCCTCCAAAGACCGTGAAAGACGTGGATGGCACCCTGCCACATACAAACTTTCAGATGCTACTCCCATGCTGATCCAAAATATTAAGGTAATCAAAATCTGTTTAACATTACCTTCCTTTCTTACATGGCGAGAGAACATGAATCCTTTCCCAGTCATAGAATGGCGACCTAATGCAATTGCGACATGCATTTTTATCTGGGGCTACTGCTTTCTGGAGTATGTTTAGCAAATTAAAGCCCAATGCTTACTGTTATACTGACGGTCTCACTTCACGGACAGGGAATTGATAACATACATTATGAGACTGAAAACAGAAGGGAGTGGTGTAGCCACAAAGGGAGGCCATCTTCATGCTTCCTATTTTCAAGGAAATTCACTCGACCTGCTGCACTCCATCTTCTTAACATGGTAAGCTAATTGCGCTCAGCTTTGTTTCTTAGTTAGCACTACAGGAAAGTAATATCCTAATATGAATGTTTTCACATTTTTTTTATTTTTAGTGGGGTGCTGTGGTGCATCTTTTTTCCCATTTAATTATGATTGACTTAAAATTTGGCAACATTAACGTAAAATCAACAGCTCCGAAAGCCTGTTCATTTCACTTGAGTTGTTGCTTGTGTTTGTTGGGGAACCTTTTCTGTGTCCAGTAGTTATGGTTGTTTAATGCAGCACAAATTTTAGTCGACAAGTGTATCCCATGCAAATATCAGCATATAAGGAAGTCTGTTAGTCTACTGCAATGTTTTTTGTTTGAGAAACTAATTGTTTGTCTAGTGTAAACTCCGTACTGAAGTTTGATCGGAAAAAAATAGCTTAAAAAAATCTGATTATTTTAATTATAGTCCTATAAATAGTATTGATGTAATTTAGTTATGTCTACAAGTTTTTCAAGTATTTATAGATTAGTGGTGGCAGGTGGCGACATTTATTAGCAGACACACATTCAGTGGATTTGAGCAATGCATTAATGAATAATTGTGAAGGGACTATTCCATCATCCATTAGTAGGATTATGATAACAATAGTCATTACTAAACCTACATAATGTCAATTTGACAAAGGACCACAATCATTTCAAGGAGAAACTGTGACCATGGTACAAGAGCTCCTTTGACAAAACAATGAAATCTAGGTTCATGCATTGTCATTACGAAATCTAGATATGTCAATTTGACTATGGATCACTGACAATCATTTTAAGGACAACAGTGACCATGGTACAGGAACTCCTTTGGCAAAAAAGTGATATCTAATAACACACATTGTCATTACTAACCTCAATAATGCCAATTTGACTACGGATCACTAACAATCATTTTAAGGATAAACAGTGACCATGGTACAAGAACTCCTTTGACAAAAATGTGAAATCTAAGAACTCACATTGCCATCTGCCACCAACTCGGAACTTGCTTCATTGATAAGATGAAACTTTTTCTTGAAGCGTGTAGCTTTCAAATGCCATGTAGAGTCAACATTGGGTGTACCCTCTACTCTAATAACCATAAAAGGAGTGAAAACAGATGTATTAAAAGTTGATTCTCAGAGATAGTCATGCATAGAGTTTGATATATTATACTTAGCATCTGGTATGTACAGCAATGCCATGAGTGTAATTACACAAAACTGTTTAGGACATTTAATGTGCATCTGAAGTTATTTAATTTTTTTGGACTGGATTACTGTGTCACTTGGAAAGTGAGATAATCCAGTAAATATTATTGGTTGGGATTAGCTAAGTCACTGCCTTAAAAATTCTCTGGGTGACGCAACTTGAGCATTTTTGTGGAGTAGTTCCAGCTTCTGTTGTCGGTCTTGAATGCAGTAGGTTTGGTTTTGGGGCTATGTATGGAGGAGGTTGCCACCTCATTAATGCAATCTTAATGATTCACCTTACCTTTCTATAGAAGATCTGACTATTTCGATCATAAGTTTTGATGGGTGAATTAACTAGGTTCAACTTAATTCCTCTTTCTCCTTCGCTTGTCATATTTGTTCTCTTTGATCTCACGCTGGCCCTTGTCACATTGTGGCAGTCTGTTATCGGAGTTTAACAGGTCACTGACAGAGCTAAGAGACCCCTTACCACGGCACCAGCACGATGTAAGGTGCATGTTGTAAGCTAACAATGGCACCGTACCATAAGATTATAACAAGGGTGAAGTTTATGTTATTGTAAAGTTTATCTTACCCGTCAGCATTGTTCTTTCTTGTATCATATGATTTTTTTCACTCGTGAACCCCCGATAATGGTACACTACTACTGTTTTGTTTCATATTCATTTATACCAGATTGGAGGTCTGGGTTCAGGATCCCAGTTGAATAAAGCTACAGTTCTGGATGTCTGTACATACAGTTGTATATCTTAGTATGTATAAGCAAAGTCCACCTTTCTTGGTGCAACAATTGATTCAAGAGAAGTAAATTGTCTTGGCTGAAGTACTCATCCGTAGGTATGCAGTAATCAATCAGGTAGTAGATATGATAGTGCTTTCAAATTGCAGCTTTGATTTCTTTATCGCATTTTCTCATCTTGCCTAGCCTTAAATTGAATAGCAAGGAGTGGTCTCTCCTGCACTCCTAAAGTTGATGCCTGGTGGATGAATTGGTGAGGGGTTGTCAGCTGTTTATTTAGCTACATGTTCCGTTTAGTATTTATTCACCCCATTACCTGTTTTAACTAAAACAGAATAACCAATTTTGATACCCATTTCTTTACCCGATTACTAAGAACTAATCTACAAAATATTCATAGAATGTATAATAGTTATAAAAATAATTAATAAAACGATATTGACATATATAGAGTTGGTTACCATACAAAAATAAGGTGGATTTATCACATTTTATCTCATATAAAAATGCTTTTGGTAAAATGATGCGGTGACCTTTTTGTTTTTTTCCTAGTTGAGGAAATAAGTGAAGCATTGGCTTTTTTGTATTTTATTCCATTTTCATCGAACTTGCCTCATGCTTATCTTAATTTTCTGTTTCAAATATTCTATATAAAATTTTAAATTGGGGTATGCTTAACAAACAATAGGATAATGGATTAGGTTTAGGAAAGAGTGTTACGGTTTAGTTAACATTCGTGATGTTGTAAATTAAACCGTGCAAATGCCTACAAAATAATGAACGGGTAAAATACCCCAAGCTTCCAAAAGGAAGGACTTTTATTCCTTATCATTTTGAAAGCGGCCGAAACACACCTCTTACTTTTAGGAAATGTACAGATTCAAAAGAGGGAAACAATGGTTACTCTCTGAATGCGTCTGGTACCGTCTCTTGGGTGAAGTACTCCTTCCGAACAGTGTCCGCTGAACAAAACCTCACCTTGAGAAGCAAAACGAGAAATAAAAGAAGAGTCAGATTAATTAGCTCGAATGAATTGATAATGAGGCACGAGGCCCGACTAGGGAGCGGGGAGCACAAAAAAACACTAAAATAACGAAAATAATGGTAGGAATTACACAACAAAAGGAGAAAACAAGAACTGACAAACATAAAGTATATCATACCAAAAAAATCAGACAAAAGACGCCTTCCATTGTGAAGTCAAACTTATAAGAGGAGAAGAGAGTTACCAAAGATGCGTAAGATTTTAACAATGGCTTCACCAGCAGCCATATGGGCTGGAACACAAACGGGGCATCAACAAATAAGACCTGGCCCAGCCTCCTTGGGTAGTATGTATAGAACACATCGATCTAAAAAGAGGTAACCATGGTTAGGAAGTAGGAATCTGGCACATAGAAGCAAAAATTTGTTCCATAGACAAACACGAATCATGGTACCACAACAGAGATGGAAAACAAACATACATACCATAAACATTAGGAAGCTAATATCACCATTGTCCGGACTGAATCCACGAAGATCAAATATACCTAGTATATCCTCCTTTCCTGAGGGGAGTCTACTCAATGCCTTTTCAATCAGAAAGACACAAAGCTTCTCACTCTCAAGAGGTTCCTGCTTCTGCAACCAATGGTACATCAACTTGAACAAGGACAGAAGAAAAAATTCGAGCACATCGAGAGAAGCTATTTTAAATATTCTAGCACAACACATCCATCAATCCACCCAAAAGAAATGATTCTTAGATAGCAACAGAAAACTATGAAAATTACATTTTTTTTTTAAATGATGAAAAAATTATATTTTCAGTTAGCTGCAGCCAACATACAACTTAAAGAAGCAAAATAAAATGTTGTATAATTGTAAGACTTACAGCAGGAAAATGCTTGGAGGCAACTACTACTAGTACAGGCCTGCCATTCACATCAGGAAAGTCATGCACATATGCTTTTCCCGTGGATGCTATACTCCTCACAGACTCATCTGTCAAATCTGACACACCAAAGTCTTGACGCCATTTCTAAAAAGAAGTGAAGGGAAGAGCAACAGGAAAATTTCTTTCTTTCTAGCAACAGGAAAATTTCTTTCTTTCTCTTTCTACTTAGGTGTCAGACAAATAATTTTGACAAACATAACCAATATCTTGTTGGAGGAAAAAAATGGATAATGCATCAGTTGAGGATACAATAGCTTTGGTCAGTTTGTTCATGGCTTCTTCTACTTGGAATTTCCGGTCTTTCAGGAACCAGAGGATCATATCTTCATCATTTTTTCCATTTCTACCAACGGGAAGTTCAGGATATTCTTTCTCAAGTCTCTTTTTAACTTCCTGTACAAGCTGTTCAATCACAGAAATTAAAATGTGAGGTACAACAGGTACATGAACTAGATCTTTTACAAATTAATATGCCAAAAATCTTTAAGCACTTCAGCCTTATAGCGACATGGACTTGTAAACGGGTAAATAAGCCTTGTAAATTGGCCACCATACCAACATTTTTCTCACAGGCTTAGACAATTAGATACCGTAATCCCTACATCAGTTTAGGGCTTGGAATGACTTCAATTTCAACATTCGGATACAAAACTTTTGTCTGCTAAAGGCAAGCTATATGGGGATGAAAGCAGGCGGAGTTTACCAAAGCATAAACACTGAAACTTTCCATGACAAGCCACTCAGTAGAATTAAGATCAAAGCAACATCATCCAGAGACTCCTAAGGGTGACAGGAATCTGCTACACTCCAATGTTGAAGTGTATGCACCAGACTCCAACACTGACTGGTACACATGATGCAGTCATTACAGTAACTCAAAACAACTTTATCATAAAGGCTTAACCAATAAATTGAATGAAAATTGAAAGATAATATATACACAGACACACTCCACAATAGAGATAACTTTCATCAGAAACTAGAGAAAAAAGCAATTATGACAGCTCACTAGCAATTATAAAAACTTCCATTAGAAAATTGAAACATATATGAAAGCTCACGAGCAAAGCAAAAGACCAGTAGCATGGAATCTAAACCTACTCTGTCATATTAATTAAGAGGGATTAACGCATGCAACATCCTAATACCATATATTGGGTATTTCCACCCATATTAGAAACTGATGTCATCACATCCTTCCAATTACTATTAAGAACATTTAGAAAGTGAAAACGGGTCATCTTATACCACACTATACAAGGTCAATTCCCTTCTTTTAGCAGTGCGATTCTCTTGTCCTCATTAATGGACTAATGATGCAACTGCAATAAGAAGCGGCATTAGGATTTTTTAAGCAAATTTTCAAAAGAAAAAAAAAAGATATGACATTTCTGGGGATTAAGTGTCACTTTGTAAGGGTAAGTGCAGCTAACCTTTCTATATAAGTGCTCCAATGCAACAAGGAAACCAACTCTTAACTGCAATTATCCTGTTTTTAGTAGATTACCTTTTTTTAGACTGAGAAGCATTGCAGAAGATCGGATCTTCATTACTAATGTTCTTACATTTCTTATTGCAGAAATAGAAAATCCCAAACATCCTGAAAAAAGATAAAAAAAAAAATCCCTAATAATGCACTTGAATGCTCTCATCTTGAGAAGTCCAGTTAAAGAATGCCACTGGTTAGTGCTTAACCTACTGAACCTACTGAAAGCAACTCACAGGAGCAACTGAAAAGCATTGAGATCCCGTGAAACAAGGAAAAGTTTAAACCCCAACAGAGCAGAGCAAGGCATTTCAGAGGCTTGCCCATTTCTTGTTTTAGGGGATGAGTGCTTCTACTTAAAAGGTCAAGAGAGAGAAAATAGGTAAGCACAATGAATGAGACCTTATTTTTCCTGCTTGCAAATCTTCAGACCAGCAACGATCTTTTGTATATGGTACAAATTTGCTTGTTCCTCATTTAGCCGTATTGGCACCTTAAAGCATGATGAGCATGAAATGACTGGTGTTTAGCCTGCTGAAACTAGACTTTGAGTCATCTCAGTCAAAAAGAGATGCAATTCCAGAATTTGAGGATGTAAGATGTTTCCAGCAGTAAATTCATGAATTTTTCCATTTAACTCAATGGAACTGAACCCGGGATCTTTTATCACAATATTTTCCCTCATTAGCCTCCTAATCTCAAAAGCACTATCCTGCTGTCCTGAATTAACATAAATATTATACAGAAGCACATATGAGCTGGTATCATGAGGCTCCAGGTGAATTAGGTTCTTTGCGGCATATTCCCCTATTTCAATGTTACCATGTTTCCTAGAAGCACCAAGAAGAGCTCTCCAAATAACAACATTTGCTTTCGTAGGCATACTCTTCACAAGTGCCCATGCCTCTTCTAAATGACCAGCACGACTAAGAAGGTCAACCATACAACCATAATGCTGGACCTTCGGTGGTATACCATAATAACTACTCATGAGCCGGAAGTAATGGTGACCTTCAGGGACAAGACCAGCATGACTGCATGCACTTAAAACCCCAATAAAAGTTATATCATCAGGGTTTACTCTAAGCTGGCGCATGCTCTCAAATAAAGAAATTGCCTGATAACCATATCCATGTATTGCAAGACCTGATATCATAGAGTTCCAGTGGTCTATGTTCTTTTCAGTTATACCATCAAATGTCCTGAGAGCAATATCAACAAAACCACACTTGGAGTACATATCGATAATAGCGACCCCAATAGCACCATTCAAAGAGATCTTCCTCCGATCCACATAAGCATGAACCCATCTGCCTTGCACATACAAACCTAATTCAGCTATAGCAGGAAGAACTATCGCGAGTGTGGCACAGTCAGGTTCGACTTGCTTTGTTTGCATGTAATGAAAAAGTTCCACTGCCTTCTTGCACTGTCCTTTCTGCCTGTAACCAGCAATTAATGAATTCCATGACACCACATCCCTGTAGGGCATTTTCCTGAACAATTCACGTGCAGCCTCAATGTTCCCATCTCTGACATATCCATCAATCATAATATTCCAAGAGAAAATGTCTCTAAGACACATTTGTTTGAATAGTTCATGTGCAGTTTGCAATTCTCCATGTTTTGCATAAGCATCAAGCATAATGTTCCATGAAGTCAAATTCCTCTCTGGCATTGTGTCAAACAACTTAACTGCAGCTTTAATATCACCATATTTAGCATATCCATCAATCATTGTGTTCCAAGTTACCAAGCTCTTAAAGGGCATTTTTTCAAATACCTGATGGGCAAAGTTGATCTCACCGCATTTTGCATATCCATTGACCATTGTTGTCCAAGTAACGACATCTCTTGAAGGCATACAATCAAACAGCTCCTTTGCAGCATTTAACTTTCCATGTTTAACATAACCACTGATCATACAATTCCATGAGAAGGCATCTCTCAAAGGCATCTCATCAAATAACTTCTGTGAAATTTCAATTCTCCCAAATTTTGTGTACCCATCGATCATGGTATTCCAAGACACTATGTCTCGCTGAGGCATTTTTTCGAACAACTGGCAAGCAGCATGGATGTTCCCATTTTTTATATATGCATCTATCATTGTATTCCAACTGACAGTATTTTTAAAATGCATTAGATTAAATGCAGTATAGGCAGCTTCAACAAAGCCACACTTTGCATACATATGAATAAGAGAACCTTGCACAAACATGTCCATTTGATGTGGACTCTTTAGTATCTGACAATGGATTTGTTCCCCTTCTCTAAGTGCAACAAAATTACTACATGCTTTCAGGACAAATGGGAATGTGAACTTGTCTGGCAAGACCACTTTTTGTAGCATTCTGTGGTACAATACAACAGCTTCCCATGGGTTACAACTATGAGCATATCCTCTAATAACAACGTTCCAAGTAAAGGGACTAGGTTCCTCTACATGCTTCAATAACTGTGTAGAATATTTTAAATTTCCCAAACCTGTATTTGAGCAGAACAGCACAAGCTTTCTCATTCCCAGATGGTCTTTGGAAATTCCAAATATGATCAATTTGGAAAGTAAAAGTTTCAAATCTCTTACGGTATTGCATCTTTGCAATAAAGAAAGAAAAGTTATGCTAGAACTTTGAGCCAGGTTTATTTCAATAGCTTTTTGTGGATTTTTGCACAAATAAAATGTCACTAGTATCTCAACTCTTACGAATCTACTGCTAATATCTCAGATTTACCACCACATGAATGCTCTCCGCAGACCTAAAAAACCAAATGAAAGAAAATAAGTGTTAAACTCCAGCTTAAGTTTCTCAAAAAGCCCTTTTAGATGCTCTGAAGTTAACTTCAGAATGCAAGACTGCCTAAGTAGACCACTCAATGATGACAAGAGGAGATTTTAAGTAAAAACAAAGGTGGCATAAGTGAGATACATTTCACAGACATCGGTATGAAGAAAAGGCCAAATAAGAATAATCACTACAATAATCTAATATGGAGAAGATCCAGGATAATCTTAATCCCTTAGCTTCAAAAAAAAAAAAAAAAAAAAAAAAAAAAAAAAAAAATATATATATATATATTTTAAATGCCGAATAGGAGCTGTGAGGATCTGAACCCAGGACCTCCCACATTATCCCAATTACATTGTGTTACTCCTAACGCTGCCATGGAGACTCGAACCCAAGACCTCCCAGATGTGATAACTCCCATGGGACTACTGAGCTATCCGTGACATTTTAGTTGCATAAAGTAGCCCTCGAGACAACCTTAGCCTTCTTGAAGATGTTGAATTAAGCTTTCTCATGCACGGATGTTAATAGAATGAGAAAACGACCTCACTGACTTCCTGTTACAAACTTCCTCGTTTACTTCCTTTCTCAGGAATTTTACTTCACATAAAACTGTGCTTGTAATCAATCAGTTCATAATGCAACCAAAACCTTCTCATTCCATCGAAAACATTCAAATGAAATCGGTACATAACAACATCTTCAATTCTGGAGTGATGTTTAAAAATTTAGCAGAAATAACGATCAACACGACGAGAATGTCGTTTTTCACGGTGATTCACTCGAGAAGTTAGATAGCTTCAAGATTCAGAGAAATAATCGATAAATACGAGGAAAAGAAAAGCTCGTCTCAGCGTTCGCCGGCATACCTCGCGCGTCTGAACAGGAGTCTGCTGAGTGTGACAGAAGGCTTTGCAAAACCGAAGAGACTTTCGAAGAGAGACAGAGGACACGGCGGAAAAGGTGTGAGGGAGCGAGAAGCGCAGAGCCATTTTTGAATCTTGGCAACTCAGTTGCCGCTGCTCTCCACACTTAGTGGCTGCGCTGTTTCGGATATAATTGGCATCAACGAACTGGAGTACAGAACTCTTCAATAAGCGGATTGCGGATGACAATGGCTTTCTCCAATTCCAACTTTGTCCACGTGCCACTATGTATATAACCCCACGCCACGAAGCCCATTAAAGTAGATCCAAAAAAAAAAAAAACAAAAAAAGCCCACTAACGCATCCTCATAAGTATAAGATTCGTCCGGCAAAAGAAATGTACCACTTAATAAATAGCATAAATAGATATTTTAATTAGCTAATAATTAAATATTTAGTACAGACGATAATTCGATATGTAACAAACATAATTCTTATAGCATATTATACGTCAAACTACAGATTTAAAAAAAAAAAAAAATTTATTTTCATATTCTTATTCTTTTTTACTGCCAAGTTCAAAAAGTAGGAATCTTAAAAGTAAGAACAAGTAACTATGACATCGAAAATGTAATAAAAATATTGAAGTAGTAAGTAACAATTTTGACTTTGATTTTTTTTTTTTTTCTTTTACTTTTGGTATAGTGGACATAAAAGATCAAACTATTGCAAAATTGTTTTTTGATATGTCTTTGCAGAATTGTTTCTTTCTTGCTTTTATGAGTGATGCATCCATGGATGCCATTTTCGGGACGCTAGTATTTAAGTTTTGTGTTCCCATTAAAACTGTTGAGATTCTTGAAAATATCTCAAGGATTTTAGTCTATTTGAGAGTTCACTTGTAGGGTGTTTTTTATTTATGGTGTCAAGTTCCTTTTATGCAAGTGATCCATGGTAGGAACATTCAAGTATTCTTGGAAATGTTGGTGGAACATAGCTTTCTATACTACTTGTAAGGTTTATTAGGATGCTAAATACTAATGTAATGGCTAAGGTCACGTCCTCTGCTTGTAAGGTTTATTTCATTTATGCATCATTCATTCTGTTCTTATTTAATTTTTTCTCCATGGATCTTTAAGCTCAAAATGGTAAGAGCGATCAAATTATTAGTTGAAAGGGTGGTGGTTTGAATCCACCAAGATCCATCTTATTTTTTAAGTTTTTTTCTATATATCTTTTTAAAAGTTTTTCTTTTGTTGTTACCTTTGGCAGTGTTTTGTCTTTAGCAATATATCTGCAAGTGTTAGATACTAGCACCAATGGGATTACACGTTAAAAACGGTTTACTTGGATGGCTAGTACCATTTTTGTGTACAATTTGGAGTTGAAAACCTTGCATGGAAGGAGTTCATACAAAATCTTCCCCATGTTGGGCAGTTTAAGAGATTGTGACAATTCACAATTAGCTAGAGCTTCAAAGTAATCAGCTCCTTGATCATTGCAATAAATCGCTCTCATTTTTCATACTTCCTACTAATGGTAAGTAGTGGCTCAAGGCTTATGATAGTGATGTTTTTGTTAGTGTAATATGTGTAAATACATGTTAGTGTAATATGTGTAAATACATAAGGGTAATTTAGTCATTCTGTATATGTGGAACCCATGTATATAAAGACTTGTACAGTTTAATGGAAGATAATCTGTTTTTGATAAGTTAACATGGTATCAGAGCCAGAAAATTGCGTGTTTTGTTGAGAGGGGGCGTGACTCAGTCAGACTCGGTCACGAAACAGTTGAAATCGGGCTAACTCGGTTCAACTCGGGCCCAAATCGGTCCGATTTCACGACTTCACCGAGTCAACTCGTTGTGCCTCGGTCGTCTTCAACCCTGGGCTAGGGTTTTGGCGACTCTTTGGGGTTGCGATTTTGGAGTTTTCAGGCCACGAAAACTCCTTCTGAGACCACGTATAGGGTCGTTTTGGCTTGTTCTTTCAGATCACTCAACAATTTTTGGAGAAATATTGCGATTTTGCGACAATTTGAAGAAGGTTTTGGGCTGCGTTGTCAACTTCGCGCAGGTCACGATTTTGGCGTTTTGGGAGAAATTTTGTGCTACCAAAAGCCTCTTCTTTGGCCATAAGTGTCGATTTGGTGAGATCTGTCAAACCCCTCTAGAAATTTTTGGTAATTTGGAGTTCGCGAGAGGTTTTGAAAACCCATATTTGGGTTGCGTCGTCCGGATGCTGCGTCTTCGTGCGTTTGGGATTCGTTGTGCACTTTTGGCCTTGTGACTCTTCTTCTTCAACAATTGTCAGTCGAAAATTGCTTTATTCTCATGTGCGTTGCTTGAATCTTGGCTTTTGGCTTGTGATTGCTTGTGTGAGAGTCAAAAATCCTCCTATTGTGTTGATTCGTGGCTGGCTGCGACTGTTTGTTTGGGGTTTTGTAATTGCTGGTTCGATTTTTGGCTTGGTATTGTTGAACTGCATTTTTTTTGCCCTGTTTGTCTTTGTATTTGTTTTGGAACACTAATGGCAACGAGCATGGATATCGCTCAGATTGTGCCACTGAAGCTTGATGGCACTAATTATGTTCATTGGGCCTCCATTGTACGTACTTTCTTGAAAGGCCAAAATTTGTGAAAATATGTCATTGGTGCCTGTCCACTGTCGGTTCTTGCTGCTGATAAGTCTAATTTAAAAGCAGTCGATGAATGGGAAATTAACAATTCTAAGGCACTTACTTTATTGGTTAGTTCAGTGTCCTCTTCTATCATTTTTCAGATTGGCAAATTTGATTGTGCCCATGATATTTGGGTATTCTTGGAAAAATGATATATGGACACTAATTTTGCTCAGAAATACAAGTTAGCGATGGATCTTCATTGTCTTCGACAGATGCCAAATCAGTCTATCTCTGATTTTTATGCTCAGATGCCTTTGTTGTGGGATCAGTTAGCAGCCATGGATCCCAAGTTTGAATATGAGGTAGATACAGTTATTTTTCGGAAGTATATTGAGGAAGTTCACTTGGTTCAATTTTTTATGGCACTTCGTGATGAGTACGACTCCATTCGTTCTTCTATGCTGCACAAGACTCCACTACCGTCGATTGAGAGTGCATTATCGGAGTTGGCCGAAGAGACTCGTCGCCTTACTCGGGGACCTTTCAGTTCCTCATTGGGTGTATTGATACAGTTTTTGCCACATCATCTCAGAAATCCTCTGCTTTCTCCGAAGACAAATCTAGTACTACTCGGGATATGAGTAAGGTAAAGTGCAATTACTGTAAAGAGTTTGGGCATATGAAGTTCACTTGTCCTAAACTTAAGAAGTCACCACATTCAACCTCTACTCGCCTCACGACTGCAGCTTCAGCCTCTCAGGATGACCCATTGACTTCGCAGCCTTCTACCTGTGCTAGCCCTATTCTGACCTTTGGTGATATTCAGGACATGATAAACAAGGCTCTCATAGGTCTTGGTCAAGGTACTTCCTCAGCTTCTGTTTTGTCTGCCAGTTCAGGTAAGTCTTCTTGGATCATTGATTTTGGTGCATCGAATCACATGACCTTTGATTCTACCATTTTCATCTCTACTTCTTTTTCTTCGTTATCTCCTATTTATACTGTCGATGGGTCTACGCTTTCTGTTTCCTATTCTAGTTCTATCTGTACATCTTGTGGAATTCACCTTTCTGACGTTTTTCATGTTCCTGCTTTGTCCGTGAATCTGCTATCTGTTGGTCAGTTGTGTGATCTTGGTCTTGATGTTGTTTTTTCTTCTTTTGATTGTCAGGTACAGGACCCATCAACAGGGAAAGTGTTTGGGACAGGTCATAAAGTTGGAAGGTTTTTTAAGTTAATACTTTAGACATTTCAGATTTTGTTTCTTCCCGTTGTAGTCTTTCTGTTACTTCAGGCTCAGATTTTATACTTTGGCACAATCATTTAGGTTATGTATCTTGTTCTACTTTGAATAAAATGATTTCATCTAGAAATTTAAGTTTTGTCTCTTTCGCATCTCTACAGTTCATTAATTGTAAACTTGGGAAACATACTGTATTGCCTTTTCATACGAGCGACACCCGTTCTTTGGCTCCTTTTGATGTGATTCATTCTGATATCTGGGGTCCTGCTCCAGTTGCGACCATGGGAGGGTCTTCCTATTATGTTATTTTTGTTGATGACTATTATCGTTTCATCTGGGTGATCTGTTGCGTGCTCGTTTTGAGTTCTATAATGCATATGTTAACTTCCCCATTATGGTTCGTACTCAATTTTCCAAATCTATAGAGGTTTTTTGTTCAGATTCTGGGGGAGAGTATGTTTCTCATATTTTTCGTTCTCTGTTACAATCGCATGGTACCTTACATCAGCTTTCTTGTCCCTATACTCCTCAACAGAATGGGGTTGCTGAGCGTAAACACAGGCATATTGTAGAAATAACTCACACTCCCATGTTATCTTCTTTTGTTCCGAAACAGTTTTGGGGTGAGGCTGTTTTAACCTCTGTTTATCTCATTAGTCGGCTGTCTTCACCTGTTTTGCAGAACTCTACTCCGTTCACTTGTCTTTATGGTACATCTCCAGATTATTCCCTTCTTCGCGTCTTTGGCTCTACTTGCTTTGTGCTTTTGCCTGACCGTGAGCGCGATAAGTTATCTGCCAAGTCTGCTATGTGTATTTTTTTGGGTTATGGTATTGAACAGAAAGGTTTTTGGTGTTTTGATCCTGTGGCTAACAAGCTACGCATATCTTGCCATGTCACGTTTTGGGAACATGTTCCCTTCTATTTCTTGCCAAAATACTCAAATCAATCTTCTATGACTCCTACAATTGCCTTTGATATTTTTCCTGATGATTCTTCTCCATTGTTCTCTCTCATCTCTGATTCTGTTGCACGTTCGCCCTCTAACGATACTTTGTCCCCTTCGCCTCCTGCAGTTGACGTGCCTGTGCCTTCCTCCGCTTTGTCGTCTGAGCCTATTCCTCCTTTGGCTCCAGATGTCCCTCCATCAGCACCTCATCAATCTTCGCGCATTCGTCAACCTTTGGTACGTTTCAATGACTATCATTATTTCTTTTCTGCTCTTACCTCTGTCTATGAACCTTCCTCCTACAGGGAAGCTTCCTCTGATCCTCTCTGGCAGCAAGCTATGGCTGAAGAGTTTCAACCCTTAGACAAAGCTCATACTTGGGACCTTGTTTCTCTTCCTCCTGGTAAATCTCCTATTGGTTGCAAGTGGGTCTACAAGGTTAAAACTAAGGTTGATGGGTCTATTGATCGGTATAAAACTCGTCTTGTGGCCAAAGGATATAATCAGGAGTATGGCATTGACTATGAGCAGACGTTTGCTCCGGTGGCTCGATTGACTTCAGTCCGTGTGTTGATAGCCATTGCCTCTATTCGTCGCTGGGATCTTTTTCAGATGGATGTGAAGAATGCTTTTTTGAATGGTGCACTCGCTGAAGAAGTCTATATGGTGCCCCCTCCCGGTCCTTCACATCCTTCTGGGCAGGTATGCAGACTTCATCGTGCATTGTATGGGCTCAAACAAGCACCTCGTGCTTGGTTTTACACTTTCTGTTCCAAGATTGTTAAATTTGGGTATACATAGAGTAGTCATGATTCTGCTTTGTTTACTCGTCAGTCCTCTTCTGGAACAGTTCTGTTATTACTTTATGTTGATGATATGATGATTACTGGTGATGACATACATGACATCTCTGATCTTAATCTCTATCTTAGCTCTTGTTTTGAGATGAAAGATCTTGGCCAGTTACGGTATTTTCTTGGTCTTGAGGTTCTTTCGTTTAGTGATGGTTATGGCATTTCTTAGGTCAAGTATGCCTCTGACTTGCTCAATCGAGCTGGTCTGTCTGATAGCAAGGTTTGTGACAGTCCTATGGAGCTCAATGCCAAATGTTGGTCTGCTGATGGTGAATTATTATCTGACCCTACTTTATACAGGCAATTAGTTGGAAAATTACTCTATTTGACTATCTCTCGTCCGGATATTAGCTATGCAGTTCATGTTGTTAGTCAATTTATTTCTGCTCCTTGCTCTGTTCATTATGTTGCAGTCTTGCGCATTTTGAGATACATTAAAGGCAGTTTATTTCAGGGATTATTTTTTGGTTCCTCTTCGCAGCTTCATCTCTCTGCATATTCGGATGCTGATTGGGCTGGTGATGTTACTGATCGGAGATCTACTACAGGCTATTGCATTTTCTTGGGTGACTCTTTGATTTCTTGGCGCAGCAAGAAGCAGTCTACTGTGTCTTGTTCGAGTACTGAGGCCGAATATCGAGCTCTTGATGACACTACTCCTGAGTTTGTTTGGCTTTGTTGGTTTCTTCATGATATGAGTGTGCAGTTGGACACTCCCTCTCCACTTCATTGTGACAATAGCAGTGCCATTCAAATTGCTCACAATGATGTGTTTCATGAGAGAACCAAACACATTGAAGTTGATTGCGACTTTATTCGACATCACTGTGTTTTGCGTACTCTCCAGCTATACTATGTACCTTCACAGGATCAGATTGCGGATATGTTTACTAAATCGCTCACCAAGTCGCTATTTCAGTATTTGTGTTCCAAACTCAAGATGTGTTCTCTTGATCCTTCTTGAGTTTGAGGAGGGATGTTAGTGTAATATGTGTAAATACATGTAAGTGTAATATGTGTAAATACATAAGGGTAATTTAGTCATTCTGTATATGTGGAACCCATGTATATAAAGACTTGTACAGTTTAATGGAAGATAATCCATTTTTGATAAGTTAACAGTTTTTAGCTAGTGGGACTAAGCATCATTTGGGGTTTTGCCAGACTTAGCATCATTTTTGGCTTTGCCAGACTTAGCATTGTAAGAAAGGTGCTAATTTTTTGTTCAAATCTTAAATCTGGTTGTGTTTAGGCATGGGTACAAGTGTTGTAAGACGAGGTGGCAAGACAACCAGTTGCTAGAGGGTTTTCTCTTTGGAAGCTCTCAAAAGTGATTGAAGAGACGTTAGTTGTTTTGGCACCTGAAATTAAGAGAGAAACATGCAAAGGACTTTGTTTGGGTCTAACTTTCTTAGTTTGTTGTTAGATGCAATGAATGTTTGTTGGTTTTTTAAGTTTTGCAGAGAAGTAATCAGAGCTCTTATCATCATCTCTAACTGTCTTTCTAGGAAGTGTGTCAAATCCACCAAGAATTCTCCAATTTCAGCATCAACAATCATTCTTCCATCCTCTAGAAGAATTACAGAAAAGGTGCTTAGTCTGGGATCTTGTCTTGCCACCATGTCTTGCCACACAGTGTTGTACGCAGAAGTTGATGTATGATGGACAACCAATCGTGCTACTTTAATTCAATGTAGTTTTGTGCTAAGTTTAATAAGTATCTCATCAAGTTGTTTGAGATACCTCACTATTATGAAATACTTGAGTTAGCCAACAACTACTGGGTGCTGGTAGCAAGAACCCTATCTAACATAATCATTTTGAAATGAGCTTCAACCGAAGTCACAAACAATTGAAATCCTAAGCTAGTAGGGTAGGCAAATTTTCAATAGTATGCTACAACAATAGAAAATAATGACCCAAAAAGCTATTCCTTGGGTGCAAATGAAGTGGCACCTTTCACCACAAGACGCCAAAATGATCTGCGGGAAGGTTGGACCAAAGAAAGTCTTACTGTAACAAGCCGAAGACCATCAAAAGAAAGCAAGCTCCTCATCCCAAAAGAAGAAGTAGAGAATTGCAGTGCAACCATTATCCTTGAGAAAGACACAACTCAAATGTTAGACATAATCAAGCCTTCACATTTGAGTCTCAGGTGGTCTCATCCGGGTCATCGCTGCGGGAGGTCTGAGGTTCGAGTCTCCATAGCAGTGATAGGAGTCACACGACAGGGAGCCAGCACACAATGGATATCACACGGTCGGGAGTCAGCGTTGCAGGAGGTCTCAGGTTCAAGTTTGTATAACAACGATAGGTGTCCCATGATAGGGAGCCAACACACAATGGATATCACACGGTTGGGAGCCAACGCTGGACATAGCGGAAGTGAGTTAGCGCTAGCATATAACGGAAGTCACAGGAGTCACACGATCAAAAGTCAGCTCCGAGACCCACGAAGCAATACATTGTAAATGTAATAGCCATTTCAAAAAATAATCAAGCACTCACATAGAAGAAACAAAAGTTGGGTTCTTCTCTATGATACTGAAATGGAAGTCAACCAATTGTTAAAGGGCATTCCTGCAACCCTTCCTACCCATGAACAATACCAAATAACAAATTTTATGTTAAATCCTCAATGACCATTTCAATATTGATGTGTGCTCTAAAGAAGCATTGCCAAAAGACAATTATGCAAGTATACATAGTCCAAATATTGATGATTAAGCACCAAAATTATGTTATCCTCCTATTATTTAAACAACCTATTATAATTGAGTTCACTAAGAGTAAAACAAAGCTAAAGTAGGCAAAAAGGCCACAAGAGAAAGACTCAATGAATGAAAGATAGGGTGGTTTTTGAATCACTTGAACTATGAGTCAATTCATCATACACTTAGTGATCACTTTAATTACCATTGCAAGGAGAGAATAATCTTCGAAGTAATTGATATATTTCCTCAAATTCTATCAGCCTATCAATCAAATCCTCTCGGAATCAAAATGCATTAAACCCTTGATTATTCAAGCAATCTCCCACTAATCTAGTTATTTTACTCTCGTTCAAACTAGAGATAGTGTAGTTTTCAACATTATCTGCTCTTAGAAGTTTCCTTCCATATTCCAACTAAGAACTAAGATAATTCAATAGATGTCTAGTCAAATTGAAAGCATTGCAATGATAAAGAAAGCTAAATTGCATGATAAATCATGAGCAACTTAGGTGCAACTAAGATTTATAACCAAACATCCCAATTCAGGTATTAAGATTTTATTAAGCCGAAACATTGATAACTAATTCTGGTCATAAATTGTCTCAAAGCAGCTAGGGCTACGAGGTCTTCCTATCATTCAAACACGATGAAACAACTTTTTCGAAGGCTTACCTTCCATTTGTATCATAATAGTAAACACATCACTTTACGATTACCTAAAAAAGGAGAAAGAAATAAGAGAAATAAAATTGAATTTTGAAATGAAAGAAATAAGAATAAAAGAGAAAGAATTAGAATAAAAATAGAAAATAGATGAAATAGATGAGAAATAAATTGGAGAATCAAGAGACAAATTACAAAATGAAGAACCTGAGTTCCTCTCGTCCGAGCTTCAATTGAGGAGGATTTCAAAAACTTCGAAAGAAGGAACGGGGAAGGATTTCGCCAGGAGGCAGAAGAGAAAGGGAGAGGAATGGAAGAGGAAAAGTGAAAGGGGCACCATTAATTGAGGAAATAGGTGATTTTTACCTATTTGTTTTAAGCAAATAAGAGACCTAATCGAATACGTACCTGAATAGATTCCCGTGAGTATCCAAACTCAAGTTAGAGTTATCTCTTTTTGTCTTTTGTGAATCTGAAAAGATGCACTCGGGATGATGGAGAAGATAGAGAAGAGAACAGGGGAAGGGGGAGTCAGAGAAACAAAAAAACAGAAATCGAAGTAGAGAAAGAAAAAAGGGAGATAGGTCTAAGCACCTAAAATTCTGCAATCCGTCTATCTAATTGAGGCCAGATCGAATGGTTGACAATGTGTTTCACACATTTCACAAATTAAGGTGTTTCACACCTAATTGGGCCTCATTTGTTTTGAACCCATTTTTGAAAACTATATTGATTCAATAATCATTTAAAATGTTTTTTACCAAAATAAAATATGGAAAAAAAATACTTTTTAAAACAGAAGTAAAGTAAAAATATTTTCCAAACTAAAACATTCAACTCTAACCCTAGTTGGTCAACCCTAAAAAGCCATGGGTCCCTCTGTCCCCCCACCGACCACCCTCCCCCCCCCCCCCTTGTCCCCCTCCAACCCCCCCTCTCTAAAACGTTGTACTACAATCCATAATTTATTCGTGTAATAGAATTTGATTCCACTCTAACAAAGTATTCAACTTCTCCCTCAATAATCTTACCTTGAGCAAAGAGCAATGTTCAGACTCCTGAATCCGAGCAACAAAATCAAAATGATATATTTAGGGCAAAAGATGTTGCCATTAGTCTTTTGGTGGAATTTATTTTGCTGCCATTTTGACAAAGTATACATTAATCTTGCAATTGGTATCAGAGCCTACTTTTTTGTTATTGTCTTGCCTAATTGAGACGTTGTGCATTTGATATTTCTAGAAAATAGGGTTACAAATAATCGCCAAAAAATTATTTTTCAACCACTTTGGTTGTTGTCACTAGTTGGTATAATGTTCATCGGCGAGAAGGAAACTAATATCTATATTATTATTTTTTTATTTGCATTACTAACATTAATTTAATATAGGACTAATATAGTTTTCATTTTGATTTTCAAGTTACGATAAAGAATCTTGTGAGATAAATTCTCTTTGGCTATCTGTCTATTTGTTGCTAGCGACCAAAATCCACATAGGGTGATAGAAGATGTCTTTTTATAGATATTATGAGAATTTTCTAGGCCTACATCATGTCCACTTTTATACAATATATTTTCAACAAATATCTATTTTGAGCCACATTGATTCTTCTCAAATCTAGCACATTAGAGCTGTCAGAAATTACATATATGGTACACAAAACGTTTTATTGTTCTTGTTTTCAAGGACAATTTTGATTTCTAAACTTTTCGCCTGATAATAAAATTGTCAATTACTATTAGTTTGTTTCAACTCTGTTTTTTAACCATAAGATGACAATTCTAAGTAATTAAACTTCCCGTTAATAAATGAAAAAAAAGCATGTCACGTTTCACAACAAGTCTCTCAAAGTAAAACCATGGTTCTGTATGTCCTAGCTCATCGAAGTCTGTTGATTCTGTGACATAAGAGTTTGTGGAAAATATTGAGTTAATCACTTTTTAGAATTAAATTAAACTCATAAAGATACCTAATTTTGCATTATTTTATTATAAATTTCATAAACCAAATTAAGAATAAATTTGATCTTCAACAGCTATTTGACTTTGTTTTCAATATCACGTTGGGGGTTTAATAGCTTACGAAGAAGTATCATCTTTTCATACAAAAATGGAGCTGATATAAACCAATAAAACTGACAATTTGCGACCATGCAGAATGCAAGTTTTGAAGATAAATTTTTCATGGAAGACTATAACAATAAAAAATTAAGTATACCAATATGTAATTAGTATAGCTCTAAGGAAGAATATTAATAAAAATAGAAGATATAAATCTAATTAAGAAAATAGAGGTATAAACCTAGTTAAGTATAAAAAAAAAAAATCATAAAAATATATGTATATATTTACACAAAAGTACTCGAATAATTAGAAATATTTTCTAATCCCATGTTTTACATTAGATATGTTCACTTGAATTTAGCATAATTGGGTCCTATTTAGCCAAATTTCTTTATGTTTGTGACAATCTGTATCTTGAAATGATAGGAGCAATTATGCACATAACAGATGTGGAATGTATCTCGTAAAATGGACTTGAGGTAAACATAAAAATTTCATGCAAAATTTATTGAAAACCATTCAATATAAAAAAAATGTTTATCCCCTTCCGTGCATTATGGTTACAAGTGATGAATATACAGAACTGATGACTATTATTACACAAGATTCAAATACATTCATTACACGAAGATTCTTTGCTAATGAAAGTTGTTTCACTTGGAAAAGTGACAATCACCCAATGCATGTTTAAATCCAAATAGAGATTTTTATTTCTTTATTTAGGAACTAAAAGATGCTGCCATTAGTCCCTTGACGAAATTTAGTTGCAGCCATTAGTCCCTTGGCTGAATTTATTTTGCTGCCATATTGACAAAGTATACATTAATTTTGCAATTGGTATCAGAGCCTAATTCACTACACATATTCTTTGCTAATGAAAGTTGTCCCACTTGGAAAAGTAACAATCACTCAATGCATGTTTAAATCCAAATTTTGAATGATGCATTCAAGAAAAAAGATAGGCAAAAAATGTCAAATGATGCATTGAAGAAAAAAGTAAAGTCAAAGTGATGATGTTTACAGGGATCATATGTTACTATTTCAACTTTTCTTCTGTTCTAACAAATTTCTTTACTTTAGAGGGTTGATTTTTGCGGTGGTAGTTTTGTTATTATTAGTGCCTACGATGATCACTTGGTATTATTTTCTGTATCTATGTTGGCTGGCACCAATATTATTGTTAAGGTTTATAAAGAAATAGAGATCATTATTTCTTTATTTAAGAACTAGAAGATGCTCTTATTAGTCCCTTAGTAGAATTTATTTTGCAGCCAATTTGACAAAGTATACATTAATTTTGCAATTGGTATCAGAGCCTACTCTTTTGCTATTGCCTTGCCTAATTCACTACACGTAAATTCTTTGCTAATGAAAGTTTTCCCACTTGGAAAATTGACAATCACCCAATGCATGTTTAAATCCAAATTTTGAATGATGCATTAAAGGAAAAAGGCAGACAAAAAATCTCAAATGATGCATTGAAGAAAGAAGTAAAGTTAAGTGATGATGTTTAAGTGGATCATCTATTACTATTTGACCTTTTCTTCTATGCTAACAAATTTACTAACTTTAGAGGGTTGGTCATTGGAGTGGTAGGTTTGTTGCTGTTAGTGCATACGAGGGTCACTTGGCATTATTTTCTGTATCTATGTTGGCTGACACAAATATTATTTATAAGGTCTATATTTTTTACCTTATTTACATTTTTCTAGTGTTATTGCTTGTTCTTTGCATGTGACTTATGAGTTTATGAAAATTGTTGTAGACAACTATAATTCTCTCTTGTCTACTTTGTAATAGTACTTATTTCAGATGTTGAAGATCTTCCCATATGTCATAGTTTCAGAGAATCCTTTATCCACTTGAAAATGAGAGAGAAGCTTCTTCTGGAAAGGAATCATGTCAGAACATGTGCTTCATCTCAAATCATGTCTTCATCTCAAATCATGTCTAGAACATGTGCTTCATCTGGCCATGTGCTTCATCTCAAATCATGTCAGTGATTCATGCAAGGGTGCATATTATCTGGCCATAGTTATGCACAAGTGCATTTATGTTACTTACACGTCTTGGCTAACTATTTTAGTTATTATTTTCGTGCTTTTTATGGAAATGTAGTGTTAGGCTTTATCTTTGAATGATATATTGGTTTGCAATGACTCACCAGTATTTTTCTCTGTTTCTTCTTTTGGTTTCGCCTCTTCTAGTGGCTCCCTCTTTTGCATGGTTTGTGGAAAAAATTGATTTAATCACTTTTTAGAATTAAATTAAACTCATATAGATACCTAATTGTGCATTATTTTTATTATGAATTTAAAAAACCAAATTAAAAATAAATTTAATCTTCAATAACTATTTGACTTTCTTTTTATTATCACGTTGGGAGCTTAATCGCTTACAAAGAATTATTATCTTTTTATACGAAAATGGAGATAACAATTTGCGCATTATTGACAATTTGTGACCATGCAAGATTCTCGTTTTGGAGACAATTTTTTCATGGAAGACTATAACAATAAAAAAATTCTGTATACTAATATGTAATTAGTATAGCTCTAAAGAAGAAAAATCATAAAAATAGAAGATATAAATCTAATTAAGAAAACAAAGGTATAAACCTAATTAAGTATAGACCAAAATAAGAAAAAAAAAATCGTATATTTTTACACAAAAGTACACAGATTATTGGATATATTATCAAATCCCATGTTTTACATTGAATATGTTCACTTAAATTTAGCATAGTTTGGTAATATTTAGCCAAACTTCTTTCTGTTTGTGACAATCTGCATTTTGAAATGATAGGAGCTTTGAGGATCATAACAAATGTGGAATGTATCCTGTAAAATGGACTTGTAAACCTGAAGAATTCATACAAAATTTATTGAAAAACTTTAAGTATAAAAATAATGTTTATCCTTCCGTGCATTCCACCGGCAAGTGATAAAGATATAGAGACGATGACTTTTATTACACAAGATTCAAACACATTTACTGCACATAGATTCTTTGCTAATGAAAGCTGACTCACTTGGAAAAGTGAAAATCAGCCACACACATAATAACACATATAACAACATAGAATAAGTTATCAATAATAACCAGTTTAACAAAGACATACAAAACTCTTATTAAACGTTTGAATACAAAATATAATTAATTGTACTTTTCACCATCTCCAGCAAATCATTATATGATGAAATAGAAAAGAAGGGCAAGGGCTACCATTCATGACCAGAAAAATTCAGTTGTATTTTATTTTCTACAATGTTATAAACACCTCATATATAACACCACTTAAAATTTGATAATAGTTGTTATCAGTGAGAGACAATAGCTACTTCCAAACTGGTGTTGTGATAAAGACAAGAAATGTATGCATAGTCCATATAGAGGAAAATCTTATCCTAATTTTTGCAACAAAATGCTAACAAATAAGTTTTAACTGGTGCATCTCTTTTTTAAATGATTAGCAATTAAGTTTTCAGTGGTGTATCTCTTTTTTTAATGATTAAATTCTAGAAGGACAGCCTACTATCTTCACAGTTAGCTGAACCAAGCAAAGAAAACTACTTAAAGAAGTGGAAAACTGTCAGCTGAGCATTACTTAATACATAATTATCTTCCTATGTTGCCCCTTAAATATTATGCAACATTTTCTCCATCGGCATTTGTATCCCTCTTGTCAGTTTTCATTCAGTTAACAACCAATACACAAAATGCATGTAGAAGTTTGTTGATACATGGATCACAACAGCAACAATGTAGAGAACCACCAAATTAATGCAGATAGATTCACAATTATTCAACCAAAATGAAAAGAACAAACTAAAAGAAACTTTACCAATATATAAGCACATACTTGAATAGAGTTTCATGTTGTTTCATGTTGTACTCTTCAAATGCCTCTTCACCAATTGTTTCATGTCGTACTTGCCGATCTTAGACTTTGCCATCATCACCTATTTCAAGCAACGAATTGATTCAAACTCTTGGAAACACAGGGCGGAGGGAGAGTTGGGAGAGATTATAAACGGATGAGATATAATTTTGACTCAATATCTATTATGAATCACATTGATATTTTGAACTTTGGCACGTTAGAGCTGTGTTAAATTACATGTATTAGTACTCATAATGTTTTATTATTCTATTTTTTCAAGACAATTTTGTTTTCAAAACTTTTCGCCTAGTGATGAAATTGTCAATTACTATTGGTTTGTATCAGCTTTGTTTTGTAACTATAAGATGACAACTTTTTGTAAGTAATTAAATTTCCCGTTGATAAATGAAAATCATGTCAAATTGTTGTCGAAGATCACCTTTATTCTTAGTTCGGTTTTTGAAATTCCTAATAAAGATAATGCACAAGTAGGTAATGTAATGTATATGTGTGTGGACTGATGAACAATAAACATAAGCGTTAAGACAATGAGAAATCAAAACTAAAAAATGGAAGGAAACTGACTGAGAGAATCAGAACGAAAAAACCCAAGAACATACAACAAGATCAATGTTTAGCAGGTAACAAATGCAGAAGAGAAATTTATATAAAAGGAAAAAAATAATAGAAGACTTACCGCAAGAACAATGTTGAGCACTAGAAAACAGTAAAGTCAAAAGGAAAATCCATAGAGAAAACACCAGAGAGAGTAGAAGAATAACGTTAGAAAGAGACAATAAAATCGGAAGTTGACGATAGAATTGGATGTCTCTTGATTGTGAAGAGGGATATGTAAGGTTGCTGACATGGCATATCTAGAACAGGTAAAGCATCATGGGGTCAAGTTAAAGCAAAGAAACCAATTGTAATCCAACTCATATAGCCTACACCTAAGTCCTTCAAGGCGTACTCAGACTTCTTCTTTTTCCCAAGTTCTTAATGACCAAAGTGACTGATGGGAGGAGTTTAACTCAAATATAGAATAAGGAAATTTAAGGGAAAACCGTTTTACTTTTGTTCTGCTCACGTATACACCAAGAAAGAAGAGACAATCCTCTGCATTTAGGATCCTAAAAAAGTCATCCACCCTCAAGATTCTTCAATTTTGAATCCACCTCAAGACTAATTTGTATCCCTTACTTCTATCAGCCCTCTTAACTTTCAGACGGATTTTGACTCTCAATGATAAGTGTCTAAAAGACACTATCTTTGGGCATAGTATTTGATTGAAAAACTTAATTCTGAGTTAATTCCGAGCATAAATTCAACAAATATGACTCAGTTTTATGTTTTATGTCTCAGGTACCCAGTGGAGGAAGAAAAATGGGATTTGGAGCAAAAACGAAAGAAAAATGAGCAAAAGAGGCCAAAAAGAAGAACGGCGCGACCGCGCCAAATAAATCCGCAAATATTCAATTTAATGTGCAAAAATGTCCAACGACCCAACAGTAAAGAAAGCCAACATTTGGGGAAGGTGAATTGACGCGACCTCATGCAAAGCCAGAACGGACGCGCCAAAGTGAGCTAAAAGCAGAAAGAGAAGTTACCATCGAGGGACCAAGGAAATGTCCAAGTACTGGCGCGACCGCGCCATCTCCATAGCATAATTCGGCGCGACCGCGCCGCGTGGTCTCCCAAATTAGACGGATATCGGCTCCAGTAGCGCGTCCGTGCTAGAATTCGGCGTGACCGCGCCGATGACGCAGCAGTAGAAAATCACAAAAATCAAGGAAACCTGCAATCAAATCAAATCCAAACTTGGGAGAAGGAGTCTCAAACATCTAAGGAAGGTACCCACGAAAAGTTTAAGGTAATGTACTTAAGTCCAGGTGCATTGAATGGTCCAAAAGAAGAAGTTAATTCAAAACAGGAATCTGCTGCTAATGGAAGGAGATAAAATCTGAATTTTGAGAAGAGCAGAAAAGGAGTTTCACAATTCCAATTAAAGCCAAACTTGGAACGAAGCTTCCTGACACTTCAGAGGATCTTGTCACGAAAATTCAAGTCAATCCAAGCCAGGATTCTCGAGCTACACATCTCCAAAGTGGTGGAGCCGTTCAGAAGTTGCAGCAGAAATCAGGCAACTTCCTCCCCTCATATCTTGAGTTTCCCAACTCAGAATGGATTCAAACTTCGTGACCATATAAAGGACTACATAAGGAAGATCCTGATGTAATTTCATCCAATTCTGAGGTCGGGAAGTCATGATTCACACCGCCGGACAGAAGCTGAAATTACAAGGTCTGGACAGAGTTTCAAGTATAAATAGGGGTCCAAGGCAGAGCTCAAGGAATCCAGTTTCAGTTCGAGTTTCTGTATTTTACATTCAATTTTGTATTCAGTTTTGCTTTTTAGTTTAGTTGAGAGAGAGAGGAGAAGGTCCAGAGGGAGTTCACACGAACTTTGGTCACTTTGAGGAAGAGAGGTGGAGCATTCAGCCAAGGAGCAAGAGGGGTTAAGGGAATTCTTCCCAAGGGGTTTTTTTTTACTTATTCTTTCTTAATTCATGGCTGTTGTACAAACCTTTTTGTGTGCTTTCAATTCTAGCATGGAGTAGTCATTTTTAGTTGGGAGTCCATGACTCCCTAGGCATGTAATGAGGTTGATACTTATAATTTAATTGGTTTTCAGTTTGGTGCATGAATGAGTTGTCATTGCTGTAATTTCTTTATTCATACTTGCTGTCTAGCTGTGTACTGGTTATAAGGCGAGACATGCTGATAGGAGTTTACAGTCTTTTTGAGTTTATGCACTAGGTAGATCACTAATCCTTGGGTTAATCCTAGACCTTAAAGTAATACCCTGTTGGATTAGATGATCTGCCTATGACATATGAGCTTCATGTTTATGCTGTCAATTAGAGTAGATTATGCCGGTTAGTTTGCTCTAGGAGATAGAAAAAGGTGATGCCGATGCAGATTGTAGCCATGGTTTTATAAGCTTGTCAGAAACTGATTTCCAAAACTCTTTTCATATTCAATCTCAGAAAGTGTCTAGGGAGGAAATTAGATTCACAACGTCTTCTCTCGTCATTAAATTTCCTCAAAAGCTTTTCTTAACTGTTTTCAGTGCTGGTTTAGTTTTAAAACTCTGTTTCAAAATCAGATTCCTCAAACTTTAGATTTTTATTCACAAAGCAATTAACTGCTGGCTTGGTCTTTGTGGGACGATATTCGGACTTGCATAAAAGTCTATATTACTTTGATTAGTCCTCTTGCTAGTGATTAGCTAGAATCGCATCATGTTTTTGGCGCCGTTGCCAGGGACCAAAGTTTCTAGTAGTAATAGCACAAAGTTTAAAAATTTAGATATTTGAGTTTTTGTTTTTTTTTTATTTTTACAGGAGGTTTATGACCAGATCTCGAGGGACACCAGCCCAAGAAATCGATTCAGAACCTGAAAGGACTTTAAGGCAAAGGCTGAAGGAAAAACAGATCCAAAGCAATCCCAAGTTTCAAGAAGACATGGAGCATATAGAAGGCACTCTTGATGAACAAGCACTAAGGCCAAGGAGAACCATGGAGGATTTTGTCACTCAAAGCCCAAATACAAACAGGACAAGTATCATCACTCCATCTATTCAAGCTAATAATTTTGATTTTAAACCTCAGCTTCTTCTTATGTCGCAAACTCATTATCAATTTAGTGGGTTGGCTAATGAAGATCCTAATGACCACCTTGAGAGATTCTTGGATTTATGTGCTACTTTTAAATACAATGGTGTGTCAGATGATGCAGCCAGACTGAGGCTTTTTAAGTTCACTTTGGGAGGAAGAGCTAAGACATGGCTGAACACATTACCGGCTGGTTCTATAGCCACTTGGGAGGATATGCAGAAAAACTTCTTAGGTAAGTATTTTCCACCAGCAAAGACCATCAAATTAAGGAATGAAATCCTTCAATTCTTGCAGGAACCAAAAGAGCATCTTTCTGAGGCATGGGAGAGATTCAATGGACTTCTTAAAAAATGCCCAAATCACAAGATAGAACTCTGGAGCCAGATTGAAACCTTCTACAATGGGCTAAACATCAACACCAGAAGTATGATAGATGCTGTAGCAGGTGGATCAATCAACAAAAAGACTCCAGAAGAGGTTCATGAACTGATAGAAGAGATGACAGCCAACATGTATTCATACCCGATGGAGAGAGCAAGCAAAAAGCCTGCTGGAATTTACAAATTGGACTCCTCAACAGCCACACAAGCACAATTAGAAGCACTGCAGCAACAATTTGCGAATTTCTAGCAACAATCAAACCCTATGGTAGCCTCAATATGCGGAATATGTGGAGGAGGACATGCTGATTTTGAATGCCAAGGTAATGTATATGCTTTAAATTCCATGCCTGAACAAACTAACTTTGTGGGAAATTCTCGCAGGATGGATCCATACAGCAACACATACAACCCTGGCTGGAAGAACCATCCAAACTTCTCCTGGAATAATGCAAATCAAGCAAGGCAACACCCTCCTGGATTCAAACCACTACAAGCCAATACACAACAAAAGGAGGAGCTGCAAGCCACCAAGGCCGAATTGGAGGAAGAAAAGAAGTTAAATCGAGCAATGTATACAGAGTTGCAGTCATTAAGGCAAACAGTCACACTTCTGACCACTCAGATGAATCATCTAAATCAAGGAGCATATGAGAGGCCGAGGGGAGCTCTACCTAGCAACTCAGAAATTAATCCAAAAGAGCAAGTCAAGGCCATAACACTGAGGAGTGGGAAGACCCTGGAGGAGCACCAACCACAAGAACAACCACCCATGGAGGCAGAAGGAGCTCAGAAAGGAGAAGAAGAGAGAGAAAAAGAAAAGGTAAGTCGACCAGCTTCTCCGAGAAGAAAAAAAGGTAAGGATGCACTCCCAATTACTGATATTGATATCAGACATCTTCCTTATCCAAGTAGAGCTAAATTTGTTATTCTAGAAAGTAGCTTTGCTAGCTAGGTTTCTAGAAACCTTTCAGAAATTGCAGATTAACATTCCACTTCTTGAAGCATTGAGGCAAATACCTCTTTATGGCAAATTTCTTAAAGAAGTCTTATCCGAGAAAAGGAAGATAGAAGAGAAGGGAACAGTAGTGTTGAATGAGAATTGTAGTGCCATCTTGAAGAATGAGCTTCCAAGAAAACTTAAAGATCCAGGGAGTTTTACAATACCTTGTGAAATTGGGTCAAATAAATTTGCAAATGTTTTATGTGATTTGGGGGCAAGTGTTAATTTAATGCCATTGTCCCTTTGCAGGTATCTACAACTTGGAGAACTTCAAGAGACTGGAATCACTCTTCAATTTGCAGACAGATCAACCAAGATACCAGAAGGAATAATGGAGGATGTGTTGGTGAAAATTCAAGATTTCATTTATCCTTGCGATTTTGTAGTTTTGGACATGGAAGTAGACAAGAACCTGCCTATAATTCTTGGCAGACCATTCTTGGCTACTGCTGGTGCTATAATTGATTGCTGGTGCTGAATGAGGATGTGTTGGTGCTATATCTGACTGAAATAGAGTCAAAAAGTCAAGCTGGGACTATAAACCAGAACTCCTTTGCTTGTTTTTAGAATAGGATTGCATTTTGCATGTTGTTTGGAATTTTTGCATTCTTAGGATTTGCATGAGTAGTTGATTGAATTTTGCATGATTAGGATAGACTTAGGCTAGAAAAAACTATTTATTTTCCATAGAACAGAAAACAAAAATAAAAATCCAGAAAATACAAACCAAAAATCAGTTTGAAACTGGCGCTACCGCGCCAAATTCTGGCGCGGCCACGCCAAATTGGATTGCTATTCTGAGCCTACTGTCTGATTCCGGCTTTCCTCTGGGAAAATATGCTTTGGTGCCTGTACATAAGATGCTGTAGAGTGAGTTTTGCATGCAATGTCCATTAATATGTACTCAATCTCCATTCATATTGATGACATGATATTTTGCACTCTCATTATGTTTCCCAAAGCATGATTTCCCCAATGAAAATGTGTGTTTACTGATTCACCATCTGTATCTAACTGTTCAAGTCTTGTTCAAAGTGAAAATTTGCAAAAACACATTCAGGATGCTGAAATATGAAGTTTTGATCTGGCACGACCGCGCCAATTTCTGGCGCCACTGCCTCTTTAAGTGCCTACCAACCCAGAGCCCAGAAAAGGACAATTCCACTGCAGAGCTATCAAGAAGAAGCCCCATTCCACTTCAGGCATACCCAAACTGATCAGGGAAGTCTTCATCCTACCTCTTATTCTTTTGTTTTATGCTTTGGGGACAAAGCTTGTTTTTAAGTTTGGGGTGGGATTCCTATCTTTATGCTTTCAAAACTCCCTAATTTTAAAAAAAAAAAATTTCACCAGAAGCAGATCCTGAATTGGAAAACATCAGTGGAAGCCCTGACAAAAGAGAAAAGCATGATTCACTTTCTGGAAAATATCTTATTTCAACCTGCATAGTCTTAACAGGAGAAGAATTTTCTTTAAAACAGTTTTTGAAAAAGTATAAGTGAGCAAGTGGATGTAAACCACTAGAACCAACCTGAGGGAAGCTTGAGGCGAAACAAGAAAGATTTCCAGATATCCTGAAGTGATTTATACACTTGTTTTCAATCGTTTGAGCCTGTTTCAAGCCACCCACTTTAATGCACAAGATGCATCACTTTTTGTCAAACACCTTGAGCCAACAAGATCCCTGTTTTGTATCAAAAACCCACAGTACATGAACCAGCCTTTGTGAAAAACCAATTTGTTTCTTATTGAGCTATATCTCTCCAACTTATTGAAGTGTTCTATTAAAATAAGCATGCACAAAAATCTGAAGATATAAGGAGGTATTGAGTTATTTTGAAAAAAGAGAAACAAGATGAAGGCTAAGTCAAGAGAAAGGCCACCTTGTGTGTGCACCGGGTCTCGGGCCTCAGCAAGCTTAGGGACTCTGAGTCAACCGGCAAGGTAAGCTGGACCCCAGACAAAGCCAAAAGGTTGTGGGTTAGTGAGGAGAAAGGCCACCTCGTGTGTGCACCGGGTCTCGGGCCTCAACAAGCTTAGGGACTCTGAGTCAACTGGCGAGGTAAGCTAGACTCTGAACAAACCCAAGGAAGAGAATATGTGTGGAAGAAGAAATAAAAAGAATAAGGGATCAATGCAAGAAAAAAAGTTTGGGGTGGAAAAACTTGGAGAAAAATCATAAAAACTCATGCTCAGTAATAATGGAACATGGATATGAGGAAGAGGATGAACCCAATGCTTACAACTTTCATCATACCCATTACCCATGCCCCATTACAACCTAGAAAAGACCTATTGATCAGGATTATGGATTTCTTCAGGTTAGTGGAGAGTAGACTGAGGGTTGGCATATGGTATTTACTGAGACTTCTCACTTGTATGATGATAAGGATTTTTGAAAAATTAAAGAAAAATTTGAATGTTGTTTTGACTTAAGCAAGGAGAATCATCACTAGGAAGGAAAGTGAATCATCCATGCTGAAATCTATAAAAGGGAGTGCCACTGATCCTTTCTCAATCTCTGCATGCCTATCTGGTTGTTTCTTTCAGAATTTGCTCGAGGACGAGCAAAGATCTAAGTTTGGGGTTGTGATAAGTGTCTAAAAGACACTATCTTTGGGCATAGTATTTGATTGAAAAACTTAATTCTGAGTTAATTTCGAGCATAAATTCAACAAATATGACTCAATTTTATGTTTTATGTCTCAAGTACCCAGTGGAGGAAGCAAAATGGGATTTGGAGACAAAATTTAAGAAAAATGAGCAAAAGAGGCCAAAAAGAAGAACGGCGGCGACCGCACCGATTATGGCGCGACCGAGCCGATTATGGCGCGACCGTGCCAAATAAATTCGCAAAAATTCAATTTAATGTGCAAAAATGTCCAACGACCTAACGGTCAAGAAAGCCAACGTTTGGGGAATGTGAATTGACGCCACCTCATGCAAAGCCAGAACGGACGCGCCAAAGTGAGCTAAAAGTGGAAAGAGAAGTTGCCATCCAGGGACCAAGGAAATGTCCAAGTACTGGCGCGACCGCGCCATCTCCATAGTATAATTTGGCGCAACCGCGCCGCGTGGTCTCCCAAATTAGACGGATATCGGCTCCAGTAGCGCGTCCGCGCCAGAATTCGGCGCGACCGCGCTGATGATGCAGCAGTAGAAAATCACGAAAATCAAGGAAACCTGCAATCAAATCAAATCCAAACTTGGGAGAAGGAGTCTCAAACATCTAAGGAAGGTACCCATGAAGAGTTTAAGGTAATGTACTTAAGTCCAGGTGCATTGAATGGTCCAAAAGAAGAAGTTAATTCAAAACAGGAATCTGCTGCTAATGGAAGGAGATAAAATCTGAATTTTGAGAAGAGCAGAAAAGGAGTTTCACAATTCCAATTAAAGCCAAACTTGGAACGAAGCTTCCTGACACTTCAGAGGATCTTGTCACGAAAATTCAGGTCAATCCAAGCCAGGATTCTCGAGTTACACATCTCCAAAGTGGTGGACCCGTGCAGAAGTTGGCAGCAGAAATCAGGCAACTTCCTCCCCTCATATCTCGAGTTTCCAACTCAGAATAGATTCAACCTTCGTGAGCATAGAAAGGACTACAGAAGGAAGATCCTGATGTAATTTCATCCAATTCTGAGGTCGGGAAGTCATGATTCACACCCCTGTACAGAAGCTAAAATTACAAGGTCTGGACAGAGTTTCAAGTATAAATAGGGGTCCGAGGCTGAGCTCAAGGCATCCAGTTTCAGTTCAAGTTTTTGTATTTACATTCAATTTTGTATTCAGTTTTACTTTTTAGTGTAGTTGAGAGAGAGAGGAGAAGGTCCATAGGGAGTTCACACGAACTCTGGTCACTTTGAGGAAGAGAGGTGGAGCATTCAGCCAAGGAGCAAGAGGGGTTAAGGGAATTCTTCCCAAGGGGGTTTTTTTTACTTATTCTTTCTTAATTCATGGCTGTTGTACAAACCTTTTTGTGTCCTTTCAATTCTAGCATGGAGTAGTCATTTTTAGTTGGGAGTCCATGACTCCCTAGGCATATAATGAGGTTGATTCTTATAATTTAATTGGTTTTCAGTTTGGTGCATGAATGAATTGTCATTGCTGTAATTTCTTGATTCATACTTGCTGTCTAGCTATTTACTGGTTATAAGGTGACGCTGGGTTTAAGGTGAGACATGCTGATAGGAGTTTACAGTCTTTTTGAGTTTATGCACTAGGTAGATCACTAATCCTTGGGTTAATCCTCGACCTTAAAGTAATACCCTGTTGGATTAGATGATCTGTCTATGACATATGAGCTTCATATTTATGCTGTCAATTAGAGTAGATTATGCCGGTTAGTTTGCTCTAGGAGATAGAAAATGGTGATGCCGATGCGGATCCATGGTTTTATAAGCTTGTCAGAAACTGATTTCCAAAACTCTTTTCATATTCAATCTCAGAAAGTGTCTAGGGAGGAAATTGGATTCCCAACGTCTTCTCTCATCATTAAATTTCTTCAAAAGCTTTTCTTAACTGTTTTCAGTGCTGGTTTAGTTTTAAAATTCTGTTTCAAAATCAGATTCCTCAAACTTTAGATTTTTATTCACAAAGCAATTAACTGCTGGCTTGGTCCTTGTGGGACGATATTCGGACTTGCATAAAAGTCTATATTACTTTGATTAGTCTTCTTGCTAGTGATTAGCTAGAATCGCATCACTCAACCTTTCTTAGTGTCCAAGTAATCTCTGGTTGCCACATCATCTATTGAGTCAATGTCCAAGTGAAAGGCCCACAATGCTCATTGTAGGTCAAAACAAGTCCAAGTGCCTCGCACCAATAAAGTGTTATAGTGCTTTCATATTGTTCGTGCATGGTCCTACTGTATTGTACGAGCATGGTCTTACCACATGCGCCCGGGGTTGCACTCAGGTGTCATGTGGGGAACCTCCGTAACCTGACTCCGCGTGACACATTCTTCATGCATGGTGCTCATGGGCCGCAGATGTGTTGTGCGCGCGGGTGCGAATGTGTTGTGCACACGGGTGTGAATGTGTTGTGTGAACTGGTCGTCTCAAATTTGACATGCGTGAGCCCGAAGTCACCTTTACACGCATGCTCTTGTGCGCATCCTGCAAGTCTCAATTGCATGCATGGCTCGTGCCTTGCGTGCAGTGCTCGCAAAGTGCATTGTCATACAATTATGCATATCATATGGTTCATGCCTCGCACGTCACCAATGGTGCCATGATCGTATGTGCATCTCATTGGATTGCATATGTGTTTGCCCACTTGTTATTGTGAACTGACCTATTTAGCGGGTCTTGACCAACGTCACTCAAGGAGGTTAAGAAATAGATTAATGGTTTGGATCACCTGGTGACACAATATTGTGGAGGTCTAGTGCCACTAACCAGATTATGACATGTTAGGGAGTTAAAATACCAAAGTGGGAACCAAATACCAAATTTAGAGCAGTGTTTTAAAAACTGAACTGAACCGGTCGGTCTGACCTGGTTGAACCAGAATCAGAGCCCAATCCTGTTTTTTTTCACTTCGCCCGGTTCACTGTAACCAGCATTATTTTTGCCTTTTTTCTTATAGAAATATTAAATATATGTAAAGTATGGTGTATAATATTCAACGGTCCAACCTAGTCTAATCGGATTCAACCAAAACCAGGCATAGTGTTAGTTGGATGGCCGGTTCAATTTTGAAAACACTTATTCATAGTTAAAATACTATTTTCCACTCTAAAATATTAGTTCTACTTGTCAAAATTCTGAATTCAAATCTAAAATCACGTACTCATTTAAGGTGTCATGTCACAATCGATCTGGTTGGAGCACACGTTAAAAACACTGTGTTAATGTGACAGGTGATCGAATCCCTGATGTAATAAGTGCTATGGTAGTAAAACATTTTAGGTGGTTCAAACCCGTGGTCACATAGAATCATATTTTGACTATCACATAATTTTATATTTAAATATTATTATTTGAAACAATTAAATTAATATTTAAATTAACAACCATAAGAGGGAACTTGTACGTAACCTACCGATAATTCACCTGTAGGTGCTGCACCTATAATATGACCGGCAACCATATAATAAGAAATACGTAGAAAAACCCACTGAGACACTTTTCCCCAAGTTTTCTAAAGATTGAGCCATTGGAGCAGGGATGGAGTTCTTATTACTTCGTGAGGGTTGAGAGAGGGGACCATCTGCAAATATAGCTCCACTTGCCTTTCGCTTGTTGTTCAGACAGTCCACAGTCATGCTCAAAGGCAAGTGGAGCCATATTTGCAGATTGTAAAAGTCCCATGAGGCCCATTAGGCCAAGGCGAGGGTTTCATATAAAGGAATGGATAAAAGGAGAGGTTGGGGCTTCTATTATTTTGAAGAAGGATCATCAAAAAGCTTATGTTATTATATATGTAATAATGTAAAGTTTAAACACAAAAGGGGTACTTTTGTAATTATAAGTAAGAATTAAAGATGAAAAGATCTAAAGGTATAATGTAAAGCAGAATTAGTGATATGACTTTGATTCTTTACCTTTTTTTCTTATTTCATATGTACAAAATTGTTGGTCCTTTCTTCTTTTAAATCTACTTGCATAATCATAAAAATTTTCTATATTTTCTTCTATAAAATTTGCATGTAGGAAAACTTTTTTCTTGCGTGTACATAGCGGGCATTACACGATCCCAACTCATATTTCCGAATGTTAAAACCCAATAGACCCAACCAATTAGATCGATTGGCTTGAGATGGTGCCGGAGAAGTGCACAAATACTCAATAAATAGATAAGCTATTATATTACCCGTCCAATTTGGTAACTCTAAAGAGAATTTGATAAGATTGATATTACCCAATATGGATAAGCTATTATATATGTCATATTGTTTCCTTGAAAATCTGCCGGTTCGCGAAGAGGCGCGACCGATTGAATTAATTTGATTTAAAACAGAGAATCTGTGTTACAATGTGTTGAAAATTGGGAAAATTGCGAGTACAATCTCCTATACATCTTCTGATTCGATCTCCGTATTTGGTGGTCAAAGTTGTTGTCTTCTTCAAGCTGTTGTCGAGTCGTGAATCTCCGAGTGAGTGTGTACGAATGATGCGGTTATAGTCTACCGTACAGAATTGTTGTTTTCCATATGTGTATTGGCGTGTTTCGACGTCACCAGGGAGCGTACGGAGAGCTTGGACGAACTGCTTGTGCTGCGATGAACTTGAGGTTGAGCTGCTGAAACTTTTCGATCGAGAGTGCTTCTACTTTGACGAGAGAGCAAGCTTTCGATCTTTTTTTCGATGATGATTTCAACCCCTTCGACAGAGTGCTTTTGGCTATTTGTAGCCGGCTCTGTCAATTTGTTGGAGGTCAATCCTTGGAATGGGGATCGTGATCCCCTTTCTGTTGCTTCTATTAAGATGAGAGGAGGACTTAGGTGCTCTTCTTTTTCCTTTGTCGATCCACTGAATGAGGATCAATGGTGGACTTGTTGTTTCTTACTTCCCGCTGTTGTGGCTCAGTGGATGTCTGGATCGAGTGACACATTTACTGACGATAGCTTGATGGTGGAGAGCTGGTGCTGACTGTGATGCCACTGAGGCTAGTGATACAGCAAGTCAGTGGACCCAATGATGGGATGTTGATAGTGACTCTGAAAATTGGTGGACAAGCCTGTGATGACTAACTGATGGGATAGTGGGTAATTTGGGCTTGTCGTATTTGGGCCGGCCACATTTTGGTGTCTACACATTAATAAAACTATATAAAAGAAGAGTCCAAATATATGTGTTTCACCGAAAAACCACCGGTCCGCAAAGCGGCGCGACTGAGTAATTAATCGATTGAAATAACAGATATATTACAATTTGATGTTTGGAATTTGGGAAATTTGTGGGTGCGATCTCCTAGCTTTCCTCTAATTCGATATTCATATTTAGCAAAGTTGCTGCTTCCTGTGAATGACGACGAACTTCGAGCCTCTGGTTGAATGTACACGATCGACGACGGATGTAGTCGTCTGGATAGGGGTATTTGTGTCCCGTGTATTGCAGCTTGTGACATTTCCGGTGAACGTGTAGTGTTCGGGTAGACCGTGTGAACTTTGACGGTCTGAAGGTAGCATGAACTTCTAGTTCGATGCTACTTTCTGGAGTGAAGACAATTTCAAACCTGAACTTGGGCGAATGAACTTCTTTGATCGAGAATGCTTCTATTGTGCGAGAGAGTAAATTCTTAACTGGTGTGGGCGAGATTCAGGCCTCCTGGAGATTTGACGATGACTCACGAACTTTAGGAAAGGAGACACGAACTTTTGGCTGATTTAGTCGGGTGGGCGAAAGTATTTATGTTCCGTGTGATCAGCTTGTTGAAGTTTCCAGTGGTCGTGCGGAGTTTCCCGACAAACTGAGTGCGATCGACGAACCTCCAGTCAGTGGAGTTGCTGGTGTGAAAGCTTCTTTGATTGAGATTTTCTAAATTCCTTAATTTGAACTCCTTGAGAGTCTGAAATTTTTGGCTATTTGTAGCCGATTGAGTTGTTGTTGAAGATGGAAGTCGATCCATAGGAAGAGGGTGGAAGACTGTGATGCTTCCCTGTTTTAACTCTCTCGATCCTCCGAATGAGGAGGAGACTTTCTATTTTCATCTCCTGCCGTTGAGGGATGGACCAGACTTGGTCGATTGAAGTTTAACGTGACTTGAAACTTGACTGGCAGCCAAGTGACTTGAAGTGTTGACATGGCCGCCACGAGTCGATGACGTCGACGATGTCGTGGCTGGTGATGTGGCAGGATGCAGGACCCGACGATGGGCTGCTAATAGACTTGATGGGCAGACCATTTTGGTGGGCCCGTGGTAGATGTGTAATGAATTCCTGATTTGTTGGGAGATTGTCAAGTGGGCTTATTGTAAAATGGGTTGCGCCGAATTTTGACGCCTATTGATTGCCCCCTTCGAGAATTACACATTCAGAGAACGAGTAAATCTCGAACACAGTTATGCACGCACGCATGCACACACATGCACATTTTTTTTTGGACCCTCTTGCTTTTTTAGGGTCGTTTCTCTCTTTGTGTACATAATTTTCTGACCTCTTGCTTTTTTAGGACAACATATATTTTTCATTATCCTTTGTATATATATATATATATATATATATATTTTTTTTTTTTTTTTGCCTTCTTTTGTTTTTTGCCTTCTTGCTTTTTTAGAGCTGTTTGATTTTCCATGATTTTGTTTTTTTGTGCATACACGAGTACGTACATGAAAGTACATACACATATACAGAGAGTGACTATGTACCTGATTGAGGAATTTCATCTTGATCGAGTTTGAGCTGTCGACGAGTCAGAGCGTATGTGGCTAGTTAATGTTAACTCAATCTGAATTTCACCGCAAGTTGAGATCTTTGCATTGAATTAGCATTGAGCTCGGTATGGCGGGCACAGCTTAGTTGACTTCGTTGACCCAAGTTTGAGAGGGGAGCCATAGCTTAGGTGTTCAGGTGGAGGAAGAGAGGGAACTAGGAAAGGGCATGGTGGGCCCCGCCCTAATTCAATTGGCGCTTTCCTTCTTGCACTTGATTTGGATTTCCCATGTACGGGGTTTAGTCGTTAGAGAAAGTGAAGTTAGAGAATATAAATTCTTAGAAAACAGAACTTTCTCAAGTTAGTCATAGTACATTCCCGATAACTTTCAATTCTCCTGAAAAATAGGAGAGAAATCAGAGTTTTAAGGACCGTAAATTTAGAGGGTTCTGAGAATTCCATTACTCACCTCAAGACATGGAATTTTCAACTCCCTCCAATTCCAATTCTCTATCTCAACTACCTTCTAAAATTAGGGGAGCAGACACAAAAATAAAAAAAATCTTCTGGTAAATTTAAAATTCATTTATTTATTTTTAATTCTTTTTTAAAAATAGTGACTACTTATTCTCAAACTTGTGAAAAACTTATTTATTTATATTTTAATTTCTTCAAATAAAAATTTAAAATTGTTTTAAATATTTATACGATTACCTCTTTTTATGTTTTGAATTCCCTTTGAATAAAATCATGAAAAAAAAATTATTTTATTTTAAAATATATAAAAACTTATATAATCTTTGCATGAGAAAAAATAATATAAAAATCATAGATCCTTTCTTTAGGACCTATTTTTTCTATTACCATTTAAAATATAAAATACTTATAATAAAAATTATTATATAATAAATTTAAATATTTTATAATATTTTAATTAAAGTGATATATACTAAATTAAATCATTCAAAATAAAAAAAATATGTTTATAGGTAATAAATGGCTAAATATTTAATAAATTTAGTTAATGAGTAAATTAATCAAATAGTAGATCATTGTATAAAAACATAAAATTATGTTTAATAAATAAATATTTATCATCTAATGCATTATATAAAAATTATTCATATAGAGAAAAGATAAATTCTTTGTATTTATATAAAAAAATAATAATTTTAAATTTTTCTCTCTCTAGAACAATTCAACAATAACTTAAAATAAAATAATTATTTATCAATCAGTAGAATTCATTAATTACTTTGTCCATATAACAATGTCTCCCAAATTCTCAATGTTTTAAACTAATAGTAAACTTGAAACTCTTAGTGTCGACCACTAACAAGAGAAAATTTTCTCTAGAAGTTCACTTTCAGGGAAATCATTGTCTATTACTTCAAATTTTTTATAAACATCGAATTCTCTGTGCACTAGACCTTGGTAGAGTCAAACTTTACATAGAAAGCTTTTGATTAGACGTTGATTGGAGGGGAGAAACTTGACCATCTCCTACAACTTAGGAAGACTCTTGGACTCCACAAACCCTATCTCGTTTTTCCTATTCTTTTTTGGTGCGTGCAGCTAGGGATGGCAACCGGGCGGGGCGGGGCCGGGTGGGTTTTTGGAAACCCATCCCCGCCCCACAAAAAACCGGGGAAACCTGTCCCCGCGAAAACCCGCCCCGTGGGTTTGATTTCTAAACCCGTCCCTGCCCCGCGGGGCAAAAAACCCACCCCGAACCCGCGAAAACCCGCCCGCCCATGAAAATACCGACCGACCGCTATGTTTAATATTAAAAATTTTAAAAATATAAAAAAATTCTAAAATAAATAATATAAACATATAAATACTTAAACACATTGTCAAACATAAGGGGATAACGTAATAAAGTAGGATTTTACTTTGTATTATTTAAATACCCTCTAAAAATTTTTTTTTTATATAAGAATTAAGCGGTGGGTCGGGTTTTTGGGGCGAAACCTGTCCCCGCCCCGAACCCGACCCGCGGGATAAAAACATAAACCCGAACCCGCTTTAAGCGGGTCGGGGCGGGTTCCCCGCTAACCCGTACCCGTTGCCATCCCTTCGTGCAGCAAAGGATTGACGATTCTCCCGGCGACGACTTCGACTTCTGCTCTGTGTGCGATGGCTCTCCTCTGTGTGCAGTGACTTCGGCTGTGTGCGACAACGATTGCACCGTAAATACGACATCGTCCTGCTTGTCCTTCTCGATCTTCGGCCTTCTCTATTGCGACGAAAATTGCACTGCAAGTGCGATTCCGATTGCCGTAACTCTGCAGCAGCGGTCGACTCTCCTTAGTGCTCTTCCGAGCACGACAATCTTTAACTACGCGCAACGGCGCCGACTACACCGCAAGTGTACTTCAGTCTTCATCGTAAAGGTCTGCAGTTGCCACGAATTCGCGACTGCGAATATCTTCTGTGTGTGACGGTTCAACTGCGCTGTTGTGTACAGTGTCCGATCTCGCCATCGTGTACCGTGAGTGCATTTTCGATCTTCTGTGTGAGAGCGTCAATACGTTTTCGAGCTTGGCGCGCCTTCTTCATTGCAGCCTTCTTCAATTACGAACTTCACTTGCACTGTGAGTGCAATTCTTCGGCTTTTCTGCGTTACGTCGACGGTCTACTCTACACACGTAAGGTTTCCTCTTCTCGCCCCTCTCTGATCGAGCTATATTCATGGCTGAATCGAGAGAACCGGGTATGATTCTACCCACTTTTTTTTTTTTTTCTTCCTTCTTTCTTCCCCTCATTCTTCTTCTTTTTCTCTCCGCTCGTTTCGACTTCGCCCTCGATTTTTTTCCGATTTCTCTTTCACATTTTCTCTCATATTTCTCTCTCTTCTTTTTTATTTCTCTCGCTCTCGTTTTTTTTCAATCTCTCTCGCTCTCTTTTTTTTTTCGATCTCTCTCGGTCTCATTTTTTTTTTATCTCTCTCGCTCTCATTTTTTTTTCGATCTCTCTGGCTCACATTTCTCTCTCTTCTTTTTTTTTTTTTTTTTTTTTGAATTGGAGGATTGCGCACTAGTTTGTCAATGCGACATACTGGTGCTTCTGGTGTTCAATTTGGTTCGGTCACCAGGTTGCGAGATTGGTAACTTCGACTCAACACAATCGATTTGCCATCGATGGCGAATTCGACTAACTCCTGAGTTGTGGCAAGTGTGGTTTCGACAACGAGTTCGGCTTGACTACTGGTCTGAACCGAACTAGAGTTTCACTGACGAATCTGGCATGGTCGCCGGGTTGAGAGATCTCTTGGGATTTCTTTGGTGGAGAGTCTGGCTCGGTCGCCAGGCTGAATCGAACTTGATTTTTTTGTGTGCGAATCTGGCATGTTCGGCGGGTTGTGATGGTTTAGCTTCTTGGTGCTTCTTTGATGGAGGTTCTGGCTTGATCTCCGGGCTGAATCCAATTTAACTTCTCATGTGCGGATCTGGCATGGTTGTCGGGTTATGACGGCTTGGCTTCTTGGTTGAATTTGGCTCGGTCGCCGGATGATGGTGGACATGGCATTTACTGTGAACTTGGTGGCATCCCCGGTTTAATCGCCGGGTTGGTGTTTCTTTGGCGGTGAGTGTGGCTTGGTCGGGTGTAGCTTGGTTTGCGAAGTTCGATAGTGCAATGGCTGCACTATAACTTCCACATGTCTGCACGTCTACGCGTTTTACCCTTTCTGTAGCTCGACGGTGAGGCGGTGGTGCAACGGAGTCGGACTTAAAGGTGCTTCAGGCTCTTGGTTGAGTTCGGAATTTGGCCGAACTCGTGTGGCACCTGTGTCGTTTCATCTTGCTTGCTGATGAGGACTCTGGCTTGCTCGCCAGGCTGCAACATGGTTTGTTTTCATCCCTTCGGCATGGTCGCCGGAATGACGAGTCTGGCTATTTTGGTCGCCAGGATGCTATGTGGACGTCGTATTGGCCATGTCATCCGGCTTGGTCGTCGGTCTTGCGTTGGACTTGATGTTAGTCAGACTCAGATGGAGTCCTTTTTTATTTGGGTGGCATCCTTTCTGCGACTCGCCAGTGTGGCCTTTGTGCTACAATTTTGATGCCCAATTGTGAGGGTTGAGCTCGGCTGAATCGTCGGGCTGCAGAATTTCCCTCTCATTTTTTTTTTGTCTCCGATCATTTTTTTTCTTTTGTGACTGCTTTTTTTGTCGTTTTGCTGTTTTTTTCTTGTTGTTTGCGACTGCTATTTTTTTTGTCGCTTTGTTGTTGTTTTTTTCTTTTGCGACTATTTTTTTTTCGCTTTGTTGTTTTTATTTTCTTTTTTTTTTTCAAGTAAGGAAGATTTGCGTACCTATTTGTTCTCCAGTCGACGATTTATTCATTTGTTGTTGATGTCTCCCACGACATTTGGTTTCTTGAGTTTGGAGGCGTCTGATACATCGGCTCCATTCAACGGCTCTGAGAAGCCATTCTTGTGGATTCGAGATTTGACTTCACCAAGACATGCCATTTTGTGCGCGAGCGGCCGATCGACACTTGGTGGTCGTGCCGATCTCCTTACTGCTTTGCCGAGTGGGGTAAAGTCCCAGCCAATGCTACGAGTTCATCGCATCCTCCTTCGGTTGAAGATGCCTCTGTTCGGCTACCCTTTATGTCTTTGCCAACTCCTAATACTCCGATGACAAGGTAAAGAAAAATTGCTTCTACAAACGGTGCGCAAAAAGTGACTCCTATCGTGACGTTGGTCTCGACACCCAATTTGACAAGTTCAGGTGTCGATGTTCCTCCTTCTTCTGTTTTTGTTTCGGCAAGACGAAGGCCTTCGCAAGAAGTCGGCGGCTGAGGCAGTTGACTTTGTATTGCTACACGTCTCGAAACGACCGAGGAGTGACTCTAAGACGCAGCCGAGTTGTATTGCGCTCGTCCCCTTCATCGGGTCTACTCAGATTAGTTCTGCCGGTGCGACTGCTTTATCGCTGCCACCTTTGCCATCTTCTTGTTTTCAACCGAGTGCTTCTTCGGAGGAGTCGGTCGTTCTTCTACAGTCGAGTGTTCATGAAGGCGCACCGAGTGCATCTCTTGATGGCGTAAGCCCGACCTTCGGCAGGTCGTTCTTCTTCATCATTAGTTGCTCCAACTCGGGTTGGAACTTTCCTGGTCCGTCAAGGATTTTGACTAAGGCCTGTCGAGATCGGGTAGGCAAGTCTAAGTCGTCCTCGACCTCAATTAGCGGAAAAATTTGTTTCAGGGACGTCTCGAGGTCGTCGCACTCGACAACTGGGATTTTTCCATTGCCTCTTTCGCAGATTGGTTTGGGGGTCGCCGACGAGCATGTGGCCACCATTTTGGGAGGTGGTTCGAAAAGATCTTTGGGGAAAAACTCTGCCACTGTGACGGGTCTTCTTTTTCTTTTGTTTGCCCGGACGGCTGTCATAGGAGTCATGCTGCAGCGCTTCACGACTCTTTTCTTTGACCGCTTTGCCTTTGTTGTGTTGATCACTGGCGGTTCGACCTCTTGGATCAGTTTCTTCGGTCGGGTGACCAAGATCCACCCCTCCGCATCTGTTGTAGTAGTTTCTTGGGGTGTCGGCGCCAGTGCGACTTTTGCCGATGGTTTGTTAGGTGGCCAGGATTTAGGACGATACTCCTTCCTCACGACCCAAGGCTAGTTGATTCTAGTTCTCGGACTAGACTCGGCCTGGACGAATACAGGGTTGGCCGATGCGGCATTTTCTGCTCTGTCGATGACGATGCGACCTTGTGTCGCAAGCTCAAGTATTTTGTCATTCAGGATAAAGCCAACAGGTGGCCGCGGAGGGTAGTTTGGCTTCGTTTTGCCTCCGACTCTGACCGGTTCGAAGGCGATCATCGCGTAGGCCTCTTTCGCTTCTTCCTTAGGTTCTTTTACGACAGTTTTTCCTTTCTTGTTCGGATCCGCAATGGGGGAGACGCCATCACCGACTTGTTCCATAATGATCTCCATATTATGGGCCTCGTTCGCCAACTCCTGGAAGTCTTTTGGCTTCTGGCCCTTCAGGAAGTAGAGGAGTCCCCAGTTCATTCCCTGGATGCACATGTCGATCTCTGTCTTGGTAGACAGAGACGTGCTCTCCTTGCAGTTAAGACTGAGGTTTCGCCATCGATTGATGTAGTCGATGACCTTCTCGCCCTTCTTCTGTTTTAGATTGGTGAGTTCCACCAACGTTATAGTGCATTTGGTACTGTAGAACGGCTAAGGAACTCGTGCTCGAGCTGCTCCCAGCTGTCAAAGGACTCTTGGGGTAGCTCAATGTACTAGTCGAAGGCGTTGCCCTTCAGCGACCGACCGAACTGTTTGACCAGCAAGTCGCTGTCAGTGCCGGCATTATTGCAGGTCTCAATAAAGTGTGTGAGCGTGCTGCTTCGGGTTGTCGTCGTCGCTGAATTGTTAGAACTTTGGAGGGTGGTAGTCGAACGACATAGAAGCTTTCTGGATTCGTCGACTATACGGCCTCACATAGGCTTGGGATTGGCTTTCTCCAGCGTTGTTCCGCACAGCGCGGTTGATCATCTCGGTGATCACGTTGAGAGTGAGGGAAGCTAGTTCTTTGAAACGTGGCTCCTGAGTGGCCATCGGAGCTTCAGGTTGCGGCTCCTCCAGGCGGGGTTCGACTGTTGTACTGGTTGTTGCCCGACTCCGGTCAACCTCCAGCGAGACGTCGCTCATATTGGCAATGAGAAGCTCCAACTTCTCTGCCATTATTGCGATCTGGGTATCACGGGCCATTATTTGTGTGTCTTTCACGAGGATTTGTTCGCTCTACTCCTTGAGCGTGACCTGCATCTCGGCAAGTTCTCCTCGATTGTTTTGACCGATGTCGCCATGGCGACAACTCTGATGATTGGAGCCGAGGAAGTGGCTCCCGATGAGAACAGACAAGGAGAGATTGCAACAGAAGGAGAGGCTACAATTGGTGACTGGACTGGAGAAATGGCAGTCGGTGTTAGTCGACATGGAGAGGCAACGGGCGACAACTAGGTCTTCCTCTCCGAAGTGGAAGGGGTTGGGTAGTTGTGCCGTTGAAAATGCTCGATCATGGCGGAGACGAGCGTGCCCTTTGGTGATTTGGTCGGGCTGACTACCGAGTTGTGCGGCGTTTGCGTGGTTGCAACAGTTAGGTAGCTTGGCTTTGCCATTGTCGGGACGAATTTGATCGGAGTCACGGCCGACTCAGTGGAGGCCATAGAGGCTTGAGGTTGGAAGACGACACTCGGGCGACGCGCGTCGCTCATGAACGGTGTTTGTTCGGTCGATATACTCCTGGCCAGGGCGCTCGTCATTGGGCCTACGCGGGTTGCAGGTGAAGCAGATGTTGGGGATGAGCTGTTGGTCGGCGAACATGCCAGTGAGCTGCGACCTCCAGATGCGGTGGTCGAGCTCGTATCTGCGACTGGTCGCAGGTAGGCGAAGCTGGTAAGAATGACGTTCTTGTCGGCATTGTTGTCGTTATTGCCTGCCATAGTTGGGATTTTTTTTTTTTTAAAGTTTTGACGGAGAGGCAGATGAGAGGTAAGAGATGTCCCACCAGGCGTGCCAAATCTGTTTCATTGAAAAACCGTCGATCCGCGAAGCAGCGTGATCAAGTAATTAATTGATTGAAATAACAGAGAAATTACAATTAGATGTTTGGAATTTGGGAAATTTTGTGGGTGCGATCTCCTAGCTTTCCTCTTATTCCATCTCTGTATTTAGCAAAGTTGCTGCTTCCTATGAATGACAACGAATTTCGAGCCTCCAGTTGAATATACATGATCAACGACAGATTTAATCGGTTAGATGGGAGTATTTGTGTCCCGTGTATTGCAGCTTGTGACATTTCCGGTGAATGTGTAGTGTTCCAGTAGACTGTGTGAACTTTGACGGTCTGAAGGTAGCATGAACTTCTGGTTCGATGGTACTTTCTGGAGTGAAGACAATTTCGAACTTGAACTTGGGCGAATGAATTTCTTTGATCGAGAATGCTTCTGTTGTGCGAGAGAGCAAATTCTAGACCAGTGTGGGCAAGATTTAGGCCTCCTGGAGATTTGACGACGACTCGCGAACTCCGTGAAAGGAGACACGAACTTTTGGTAGATTTAGTCGGCTGGTCGGAAGTATTTGTGTTCCGTGTGATCAGCTTGTTGAAGTTTTCGGTAGTCGTGTGGAGTTTCCCAACAAACTGAGTGCGATCGACGAACGTCTAGTCAGTGGAGTTGCTGACGTGAAAGCTTCTCTGATTGAGATTTTTTGAACTCCTTGATCTGAACTCCTTGAGAGTCTGAAATTTTCAGCTATTTGTAGCCGATTGAGTTGTTGTTGAAGATGGAAGTCGATCCACAGGAAGGGGATCTCGATCCTTCTTTTGCTGGTTGAATGAGAAAAGGGTGGAAGACTGTGAGGCTTCCCCGTTTTCCCTCTCTTGATCCTCAGAATGAGGAGAAGACTTTCTATTTTCATCTCCTGAAGTTTAAAGTGGCTTGAAGCTTGGCTGGCAGCCAAGTGAGTTGAAGTGTTGACATGGCCGATGTGGCAGGGTGCTGGACCCGACGATGGGCTGCTGATAGACTTGATGGGCTGCTGATAGACTTGATGGGCGGACTATTTTGGTAGGCCTGTGGTAGATGTGTAATGAACTCCTGGATTAAGGGTGTCAATTTTACCCGATTACCCAAATGGTAATCGAATGGATAAGGAACAAAAATTGTATGTTTCGATTACCCGATTACCCAATTATCCAATTACCCGATTTCTCGCCTCTTAATCGAAACAGATATGGTTAATTGTTATTCTTTACCCGATTACCCGAATATTAATTTGATAATTTATTTAAACTTTATGTCCTTTATTTTAATATATTATTCCTATCATACCCTATCTTAATTTTTCAATTTAAGTTCATTTATGTGATACTATTTTATTTGTACAAATTATAGGTTTTTTATATTTTTTTAATCTATAAGTGTTAGATAATTAAATCTATTAAAATATTATTTATCTATTTATTTACCCGATTACCCGATTACCCATGGGTAATCAAGTAAGAAATTCGGGTAACGGAATAAGAAATTTTTATTAGGGCGAAATGGGTAACGGAACACGGGTAGAGTAATGGATAATAGAATAACCCTTACCCTTTTCGATTATTACCCGTTTATACCCGGGTTGATTTATTGAGGGATCGTCGAGTAGGGTTATTGTAAAATAGGTTGCGCCAAATTTTAACGCCTATAATATGTAATTAATTGTAAAAAAATCCGACCCGGCTCCCAGCCCGGTCCGACCAGTAGCTCGGACCATCCCTCCCTGAGTTGACCTGTTTGAGAAGACGAGGGCTTTCAGCGTCGGAGAGCATAATTATTACACCAACGTCAATATACTGATTAGGCTCAGTTTACTACGCTAAATGCTTAATATAGCCAGAAAGAAAAAAGGAGTTGAGTTGTAGAAGAATATAACATGATTCACGGTGGCCGTGTCGGCACTCGGCACCAGGTCAGTGTCTCACTCGTTGCCCGTCTCTGTTCTTCGACAGTCGATCTTGATCTCAATAAGAAACTTCACGTCAAGAAATCCCCCATTATCAAACCCACATGGGGACCTTCCGTCTTCCTCATTCCTAATCCTCAAATTTCCCCAAATTCCCACTTTATGAGAGACATCATGATGATGCAGAGGAGGATGATGCGGGTGGCGCCGCGAGCATGATGATGATGAACAGCGAGGAAGGAAGGCGAGAGGACGATGATGTCTGGTAGTCCGGGCATGCATTCCCTCATCGCCGATCTGGGAAACATTCCTTTTGCTTCGCCCAATCGCCTCGACGAGGCCGAAGTGGGTTTTTGGCCTTTGGGTGGAGGAGCCGGTCAGCGACATCTTTCCATCTCTCTTGTTTCTTTGCAGACTCTTTGCTGGACACACCAAGCTCACTCCGGTAAGTAAAGTTGCCCAATGGCCTACAGACACAATCATGAGAGAGAGAGAGAGAGAGAAACAGAAAAAAGAAAAAAGAGAAAGAGAATTACATGGCTAGAATGTAGAATCCTCCTTAATTTCTCTTCTTCAATTCGGTCAATTGCCTCTTTTGACTATATTACTTACTAGTAGAAAACCTTTTTGTTCTGCCCAATCCAAGTTTAGAGAAGATATGGGCATTAAGATAGGTAGGACCTAAGGAAAGTGGTATTTTGAGAAAATAAGGACCTTTCTGTTGGGGCTTATGTTCCCACCAAAGACAAATGGAGAGCGTCAATTCACTATTTCGAAGGAGCAGCAACTCCAAACTAAAGGGTTGCAGAGACTATTCTTTGGAGGTAATTCAATGGGGTCCTCTTATAAATGGTGGTGGTTGCAGAGACTATTCTTAGGAGGGAGTGAGAGAAAGAAAGAGAGAGAGAAAGAAAGAAGGGGGCCCCAGAACCAATAAAATCTGTTTGGGAGGGAGGGAGGGAGGAAAAGAGGAATCAGAAACCCCTGCAACTTGTGCTCGTGCGTCAGTTATATCCCCATCGAAACTAGAAATTCCACCACCATTCATCCACCCCCACCACTGTTGTCTCCTTTTCATGAGCTCCATCCCACTTTCCTCAGTGTGGCTTCAATTCCACCACCGGTGCATTTTTTTTCCCCACGAATTGATGATGTTTTCAAGCACAGTAGTCGCTCGAAGAAAAGCTCATTCCTCCCCCTTCTGACTCGATACCCTTCACTCCTTCCTTTGACACTTACTTTAGGAACAAGAACCTTTCCGCTCCAAGTGATTGTTTTATTTATTTCCCCATGGCTGCAAGATTTCTAAGTGGGTAGGCAGCGTGGGCATCTCTACTAGATTGTATTGACCAATATGGCAATGAGATAATTTTTTAACAGAATTTGGGTCGTGGCATGGAACGTTGGCTGATTGGAGTCCTAAGTTCAGCATTTTTATTTGTATAAAGTTGCAGAGGTTGAGGGTGTCCCATGTCAGAAAGAATCAAGATTGCTTTTTAGATTATTTTTCCCTTTCAGTATCCCTAATTAACTGAGCAGGGACCCTATTGAAATGGGATTTAGGGAACACCACATGTTCCTTACAGTGAAACCTTCGTGTGGTGTGAAAGAACATCCTCTTCCTTTTCCTTCCATTCCCTCTCCTTTTTCCTCCTGCATTCAAGCATGGGGCAACAAAAAGCTCAGCATTGGCTCTTCTCATGACGCCTTGAAATAATGAAGGGGATATTGGCGTTGGTCAATGAGCCAAACGCCCCCCCTCCCTCTTGGAATCTTAATGAGTAGTCATACCCAATATCCACCAAAGCACAAAAAAGAAGAAAAAAAGAAAAAAAGAAAAAAAAAAGGAAAAGCTTCATTCTTGATTTTGTAAGTTTAATGGGGACCCAAATGAAACTTTCTTTCCTTTTTCCTTCACTTTGTTTTTACTTTAAGATTGTCCTTCTTTTTAAAGCTTTTCTCTACCCAACAAATTTCAAGCCAAGACAAGTTAGAAACCTTTAAATTATTACTTAGTGCTCCCATCATGAATGATATGTATGTGGGGTTGACTTGGAGTTTTATACTTTTGTTTAGTGAATTGTCACCCATCCATGTGGACTAATTGCATGGTGGGGAGAGGAGAGGCTCAACCTAAGTATTTAACTATAAGCCGTTTTGTTTAATGGGGTGGCATGTGATGAAGCCCTTTTGTGGGATCTCTTGATTCTTGTCCCTCCTATGTTATCCATAGCTCCATCTCCCTCCCATTTCAATCAAACACTTTTTTACCCAATGTAAATCAGTTTATGGTGGAAGGAATATGATCCGTGTACCACTTTGGACTTTTGGGTATTTTTGTGACCGTGCCAGTGGCTACAGTTTACATTTCACTTTCCTAAGTGGGTGATTCTTTGTTTCAACTATGCAATTGATATTTTCAATATTGACCACATTTGAGTGGTTTTAAGAGACCTACAAGTCATTGTAGATATGTCTCCTCCATGTTACATGTCCATTTTTATGCTCCACTTTGAGATATACGAATAATTTTACCATTTATCCACTCTATCGTTTTTTCTTTATCCTTTTTCGGTTAAATTAGCACGGAAGAAAAAGATTATTACCTGTGGAACTGGAGGCATAAATTTTCCTTAATTGTTCCACAAAATTTTTTTAGTAGACTTTGATGGATATGACTTGAATGGCTTGTATCCATTACATTATGAGTTTATATTCCAAATTGCGCAATATGTTTGATCAATTAAGTAATTATAGGGCTTTCCATTCTTTTTTATGACATTTTCACTAGTTTGAGATCTCTCATTTCTTGATAACATTACTGGTTTATGTAGAGTTAAAATTTCCTGAGAAAAGAATAATATCTTTAATACTTCAAGCAAAGGAAATATATCAATGCAATCCCCTTCAATCCCCTTCAATGCCCTTTCCATATTGCTATTGAAAATGGCAAGCCTTTCTCAAACTAAAAAAGATGAGAGCACATGGGTTATCCTCCCAAAGGTGCAAAGACCCATCACCATCTTCCCCCAAAAGTGCAACATGAGGTAAACTTCATTACTAAAAAATAAAAATAAAAAAACTAGGTATGGCTCATCTGAACTTGTGGTAGACCTGTTTCACTATTTGCTACTTGAGAAAGGATGAAATACTTGTCAATTTGAAATCAATCCTTCAATACTAGTCCCCTCTAGTGGCATACATACAAGGCTACATTTAGGAGCATTAAATAATGAAGTTCTTAAGGATGTGAACCCAATCAAATGCTCTAATAATGGGGAGTTTCAATCTCAATCCTTAAACCCTTTAAGCATAAAAGAATAATGAAAAATAAGCTTGTATCGCATGTTCATACTACAAATTTTAATAATGTTATAAACAAATTAGATTAGGAAAGTAGTAAATGTCAATTTATCAAAATATTACAGATTAATCTAAAATTTTTTTTAAAAAAAATGTCATAATTTCCAATCTTTTTCTGAAGCAAAGTAAGCAATGATTTTATTTTTGCAGTGAAGAGAAGGCCACCCTGTTCCTACTTTCTCTCTCTAAAGATTGCCTTCACGCCTTACCCAATAAGCACACGCGCCTGTGAGACTCCCTAGGACATTAAGGTCTCCTCATAAGTGAGGTTACTCCTAATTAATCATTTTGTCTTTATAAATTATGTCCTCCACCCCCCTTCAAAAAGCAACCTTGGCAGCCTTTATACCACTCGCTTTTTTATGGAATTTATGCAGTATTTTAGCTTACTCCAGACTCCATCACAGTATCACATCATACTCCCTTGTAATACTAAACTCTCAATCATATTATATGCTTCCTCCCTTCCCAAGAGACTTACAAGAGAGAGAGAGAGAGAGAGAGAGAGCCTCACCTACTAACATCAAGGTTAATTGCGCATGCTTTTAAAATTTGAGAAAAGCTTTTTTACCTATTAGGAACCGTTAATGAATATCTTATTAAACGGTATTCCTTGGGTGTGGGGTTAAAACTTGGAATCTATTCCCCACTGAGATATCTATATCTCATTGCATCTTCTGAGAGGGACACTGAGTAGGGTGATTCTCCTATGAACAGTTTCTATATATAAATGTTGGAGGGGATGAGTGGGTTTTGTTTAAAATAAGGGGGGGGGGGGTATAAGCAGATGTAGATTACTGAGGAAGGTGGCCAAAATCATTTCAGAGTTCACAAAAGCAGAATTAGGGTAGGTGCCCCCTAACTTTGGATGGGTTTCAAGTAAATAATTGATTTAAAAACATTGCATACTTCAAGCTAGGACTTGAATATTTTAGAACATTGTATTATTTAAATAATTGACTATTTGAAAACCGATACAGAAAACTATTTATTAATTACACCATTAAAACGGCACAAAGAGATTATCTTTTTTTTAAATATTTAGATGGTTTGTTCCTTAATTGTTGATTAATTACCTTCACCGGGAAGAAAACTGAGCAAAATTTGTGTTATACTATAAACAAATGCATGAGTGGACTACAGGGGGGTAAAGAAGAAAAGAAATGTACAAATCTGAATTTGTAATCTAATCTGCAATTAATGGGGGAAGAGAAACCAATCTGGCATTCCCGGAAACAGAAGTGAGTTGTTCATGCCATAAATTTATAATGCTAGAAGAAATTAATGGGGAACCACGTGCTGCTGCATTCCAACTGGCCTCAGCAGCTCACCCTCTTGAAGTTCCAAACTCTCAAACAGGACTAATCAAGTAACTGATGGTACTGTTCAGCAGGGATTTAAATACCATCTGCAAAAAATGGGAGGAAATACTGAAATAAGCAAGGGGGAGGAATTCCAGAGAAGTAAAAAAGAAAGTGGGTCACCTTTGTTTTGTTTTTTTTTTTTTTTTTTTTTGTTCTGGTTTTAATCCACCCTACAAGGGCTGACACAAGGAACATCTAGGGAAATGAGAAAGGGAACAAGTAAAGAACTAGATAACCAGAATCAAATGTAATTCCTCTGCCCACCACAAAGAAAAGAATAACTGTAATCAGAAGCATGTAAGCCTATTTAAATCCAAAAGAAAGCGAAAGCTCCAGTCCTTGTATTGGAGACCGAAGCCCTTTTGCTTTCTTTTCCTCTGAAACCCAGAAAAAAGACCCAGGATTTTCTTCTTCCCACCTCCACAAGTCCACATGGGAAAGGCCTGGTAACAAGACCATTCAGTTTGCTTCATATTTTTTATCTGCTGCGTGCCCGAAAGGTCTGTCTGTCAGAACCCACGACAAAGTATTTGAAGCTGTGGAGAGAGAAGAGGGAGGGAAGAGAAGAAGGCTCTAGTTATTTTTCTCTCTCACTGTCTCTCTGTAATTTTTTTTTTTTTTTTTTTTTCTCTTTTCTTCTTTTGGTTGTTGAGGTTCGGAAGGAAAGAGTATTCTATTGGATCCATTGAATGGTTTCTTCCTCTCTTGGATGGATTTGTTTGGAGCTGGAGCTGGAGCTGGAGCTGGAGCTGGAGCAGCATCATGGACAAAAACGAGGAATATATGGAGGTTCGGTGACAACAGAAGAAGACAACACCAATGTATAGAACAAACACAAACAGTTGCAGCAGAAAAAACACGGCAAAATTCCTCTAGCATGGCTTCTAGCTCTTGCAAAATCTCCTCAATCATTCCCATTTTTGTTGCTTTCCTACTTGTTCTATCAGTCTGTCCTGCGCCCGCGGAGCCATCCGATCCTACCCCGGCGAATCAGACTTTCCGGCCCGGAGAGGAATTACAGAAGCTGAAATGGATACGAGAGAAGCTCAGGAAGATCAACAAGCCTCCCGTGAAGACAATTCAGGCATTTTCTTCGACACCCAGAGAGAAAAATTTTCTCATCCTTCTCCCCTTCTCTCTTTCATTGCCTCTGATCAAAACTCTGATCAAAGTTTTGATCCTCCGTTTCCGCTACATTGTGCAGAGCTCCGACGGCGATCTGATCGACTGCGTTTTATCACATCAGCAGCCGGCTTTCGATCACCCGAACTTGCAAGGGCACAAACCATTGGTAATTCGAGTTCTCACAAAATCAAAAAGAGTTTTTCAGTAGCTCGAAAGCAAATTTAAGAAATTTTAACAGATTGTTCTTTCTTTGTTCTGTTTTAGGATCCGCCTGAGAGACCCAGAGGACATAATCCGACGGGCTCGGTACCAGAAAGCTTTCAGCTTTGGTCAATTGGCGGAGAATCGTGTCCCGAAGGAACAATACCGATCAGGAGAACGACTGCGAATGATTTTCTAAGAGCAAGTTCAGTTCAGAAGTTCGGTAGAAAAGCGAGAAGACCAGCCATGAGAGCAGTGAGACGGGTCAGGCACGTCAGACGGGATACTTCGAGCAGCGGCCATGAGGTTCGTGTTCTACACTGAAAATAGGCAAAAACCCAATTGAATTTTTTTCGTCAGTTTTGCCCGAGGTTTTTACGGAGGAGTTTTACAGTTTCAATGAAACCAGAAACAAAACTGTGTCTCCAAATGAGATCACAAGAAGTCTCGGCAGTTTTAAATCTGTTTTTTTTTTAAGATTGAAAAGACAGACTAGTTTTGGTATCTTCTTCGGCATCCCACATAGTTTTGTTTTTAATCTGCTAGATCATGATGCCTGAAAACTTCGGCAATGAAACCATCCAAATCACTCATTTCTGTTGGTTTGTCTTGGCTGCTTTGGAAATGCACGACACTGCTGATTTTAATGGTGTCTCACTAAATCGGAAGAAGATGTTTTCACTAAAATGGCCAATTTCTTCGAAAATATAAAAAATACAAGGAAGCATCAAAGATGGTCAAACTCACAACTCCATTTCCCTTTCTCCAAGAAAGTTCAAACTTTCAGTTGAGAGACTCAGATGAAATCCGAATCTTTGCGTTTTTCCCAATTTATCTCAATCCAGCTCCCCCCTCCATCTCATGGCAGCTCAAAGTCCAAAAATACCTTGGAAAAGTTTCTAAGAGTTCTTATTTTTTATTTTGTCTTAATCAGTGAAACAGTAGCTCAAAAAATGGAGTTATCCCCATGTTGTTGGACAATTTGTATCGGTGCATAATACTGTGTTTTCATACAAAAATATTATGTTTCATCCCCAAACTCTCAGATGTGACTTCCCATGAAAGTATGCAAAAGCTTCTAGAAAAGAAACTCGAAGGGAACGAACACCTGCCTTCTCTTTTGTTTTGTTCAGTCACCTTCTAGCTGGCACTCTGGGTAGACCAAATACTGTAACTTGGGGACAGAGATGCTTCATTTCATTACTGTTAAAATCACTGCAAACAAATTAATCATCGTTTACATCACAAATATGCTCACCTCCCTGTTCTCAGCAACAACTCAAGAAAGCATCCTATATTCCGATCCCCTTTCCTCTTCCTCCCTAGTCCCTACACAGAGAAAGAACAAAAACCAATCCCCCGATCAGAAAGATCCGATCATGCTCCCCTCTCCATTACCCAGAAACACAAATTTCCAGAAGAAAAAACAGAAGCAAAAGTAATAATTAGCCCTGTTTTCTGGTGATGTGTTTGAAGTGTGAACAGAGATGCCCTCTCGTTTACTGTGGTACCTCTGAGAAGCATTTCATCACATATTTATTACGCGAGCACTTGTCAAGTATTGATGCGTGAATTTATGAATTACAGCATGCGGTTGGGTATGTAATGGGCGATCAGTACTACGGGGCCAAAGCCAGCTTAAATGTATGGGCTCCACACGTCGTCAATCCAAATGAATTCAGCTTATCGCAGATGTGGGTCATCTCTGGTTCATTCGGCGACGATCTGAACACCATTGAAGCTGGCTGGCAGGCAAGCAAGCAAAGCAACCAACCAAACTGGATTCTTCCTTCTTTTTTGTTTTTTCATCAATCTCTTTCCACCTTTGATGAGTAAACCCATGATTCTTTCTTCCTTTTTCTTTCTCTTTGCAGGTTAGCCCGGAATTATATGGCGACAATTACCCTCGTTTCTTCACCTACTGGACGGTAAGCTGTAAACCCTTTTTTTCTTTATTTCTTCTTTTGCTTTACCGAAAGAGGGAAGAAAAAGAGGAAGTAAATCATGGTGTTCGGGGTATTTCTCTTTTGGGCTTTGCAGACTGATGCGTATCAGGCGACGGGATGCTACAACCTCCTTTGTTCGGGCTTCGTGCAGACCAACAACAAGATCGCCATCGGAGCCGCGATCTCCCCTACCTCCACCTACAATGGCGGACAGTTTGATATCAGCCTCCTCGTTTGGAAGGTTAGTTTCGTTAATTAATTGCGCGATTTATTATCTCCCATTTACACGTGCCAAGGACGGTCAACTGGTCAAGTTCTTCGTTCTTTTCTCTCTCTCTCTCTCTCTCTCTCTCTCTCTCGCGTGTTAATCTTGTGTTAGAGTAATAAGTGGGCCTGGGTCCGACCGCCACGGCCCGACCGCCACGGCCCGACCGCCACGGCCCTTCCGAGTTAGAATATGAGAGAGAGGTGGCTATCGAGTTTGGAAGTCTTTTTTTTTTTTTTTTTTTTTTTTTTTGACTGCCGTGGTGTCACTGGTGGTGTGGGTGGACCGTAGAAAGTGTTGAGCACGGCCGAGGGTAGCTTTTTGCAGTGGTCACTGGTCATGGTCGGCAGGGCCCACCGGTGGCCTTTGCATTACCCAGTTGTCTGTGGGGGCCACACATGTTACATAAGATCCCGGTGGGCCCACCACAAGTCTGTCCCCGTGTCCTTCAACTGCGCTAGTAACCTTTTCTCTCTTTTTTAATTTTTTATTTTTGTTATAAAAAAGAAACTTAAACTAAAAATAATAAAAAATAAAAATAGATTAATAGTGAATAAAAAAATAAAAAAATAGTGTAATTTTTGCAGGACCCTAACCACGGGAACTGGTGGCTGGAGTTCGGGTCGGGGCTGCTGGTGGGTTACTGGCCGGCGTTCCTGTTCAGTCACCTGAGGAACCACGCGAGCATGGTCCAGTTCGGGGGCGAGACCGTGAACACGCGGCCGAACGGCTTCCACACCTCCACGCAGATGGGCAGCGGACACTTCGCCGGGGAGGGCTTCGGGAAGGCCTCTTATTTCAGGAACTTGCAGGTCGTCGACTGGGACAACAATCTCATCCCCCTCTCCAATCTCAGAGTCTTGGCCGACCACCCAAACTGTTACGATATTCAAGGCGGGATCAACAGCGTTTGGGGGAATTATTTCTATTACGGAGGACCCGGCAGGAATATGAGATGTCCATGACCGTGACATGACAAAGCTCCCTCCCATGTTAATGAATATAAGATTTTTTTTTATTTTTTTTTTTCTTTTTTTACATTGGCTTGGTTTTTTTTTTTTTTTTTTTTGTCTTTGTTTGGGTTATTTAATTTTTAATTTTTTTTTTCTTTTCGGGCGTTTATTTATCTTTTGAAAACAAAAGATGAAAATTTTTATCCCCTCTTCTCTTCTCTAACTGAGAGATTGGGTGGTTAACTTTGTAGTACATTTGAGGGGCCTAATGTAAATTTGGAGAAAGGAAATAGTAAATATATTTTAGTCTCTACGAGTCTAAGGTAGTCTAAGGTGGGTGTGTGCTTTTTTCTCTCTTTTTTTTTTTTTTTTTTTTTAGAATTTTTAACTATTTTCATGTGATATAATGAATATGATGATAAGATCAATACAAAAACCCACAACCGAATCACCCGTTTAACCAAGTTTTAGGAAAAATAACTACTCATAGACTAATTACTAATTACAAATTTCCTATTTTATAACACTATTAAAAATTTATTGAATTAATTTACCGGTAAAAATCTGAAATTTTGAATAACAACAAATTTTTGTCTTCTTGTACTAAATAAAATGATCATGTATTAATATATCCACCCAAATAGCTCTTCAAAATCAAAACGTATTAAAAAAGGCACAAAACCTACCTACCGTAAGCTCATAAACCCTTGTCCTACATAGTTAAGGAGATATATATATATATATATATATATATAATTATGATATTAGGTGGTGTAGTAGGAATGATGTATGAGACCCAAAATATAAATCTTGACGAAGACCGAGCGAGCAACCGTCCCTTTTCTCCCTTCCGCTCCAAGTTACATCATCGTCACTTCATTCTCAGCTCCCACCTGCGAAATCATTAGAACAAAGGCCCTGTAATGAAAATATCAGACGTAGTTATTAATGATGCAGGTACGGGGGATTATGACGGGCACGTAATCAATTAATGAGACGCGTATCGTAGAGCGTCACGGTGGGCCTGTTTGAAAGTAAACGGCAAGTCGGCGACCGGTCACCGCCCTGCGTACGCACTCGAGGTGTTTGCTTATTTTACTCACTCGGCCTTCGCGTCCAAGTTTTCTATTTAATTCGCTTGACTTCGGAGGGAAGGGAAGCCGGTTGGTGCCGGGGAGGAGCTTTCCAGTTCGTTGTCAATAGTTCGTTGTCGATGGGTTTCATGGACAGGGACAGGCGGGCCGTTGGGGAACCTTCATATTTAACACATTTTGGGCGACTTGTGTGCTCTACTGTTTTTTGTGAATTTGTTCAATTGTTTGAGACAGAAGGCTGAGCTCATTCATGGTACGTATCAGTGGTTTAAAAACGATCTGGTTTTTAAAAAAATGGTATGTGTAGAGTATATGACCTTTGAAGGAAAGCAAGAGAGATTGGCAGTTGGGACTAGAACTTTCACTAGGAAAAGAGAGTTCCTGTATTTAATTTGTTATAGAGATTACAACTGACTTTCACAGAATCACGACAAAGACACAACTGATGGTGATATGATTAATCCTCTTGTTGAACAAACAAGATACTACTGAAACTTTAAACTACATTCTTACTTTCATTCAGGAAAGAAAACAATGTACAAGAAGGAGCCATGGCATTCAGATACTTGATTGCGCTGTTGATGGTCTCAATCAGTCTCTTCGGATCGGAGATCTTACACCCCAAAGCATTAACAAATTCTGAGTCCAAAAGATCTGATTCCAGGGGTTGAATCAACAAATGGTCTTCCATGCCCTCGTCCGATTTTCTTATCCCTTGTTCACATCCCACACTTGTGGCTCTGTAAATTCTGTTAAATTTCGAACATAGTCTGATAAATTCTGGCGCTGTTAACATCTCTCTGATTTCAATTGAAAAATATTGGTTCTCTTCCAAAGGGCAATAGGGATTTTTCTCAGTAAAAGCATCTAGCGGTATCATGTTTGAAGAAACTTCATATATGGATTTCAGGTTGGTAATGAGTTGCTGGGCTTGCCGCAATCCTGTCCCACTGAAACCTCTCTCGTTTTGCAAAAGTTGATAAAGAAGCACCAAGTGGGCAATGGCAAAGCGTGTGATGAAGGTGAAGAAATCAAAAAAATTCATCCCTGCCAGAAGACACCATGAACAATCATGAAAAATCTACAAAGGTGCTACAACATCTAATAAAAGATTTGCTTTATGTGATCCAAACTCCAAATAAGATGTTTTGAAAGCTTAGGTGACTAGCTTTTGAGGCTCAATTATCTGATAGGAAGCAAGCGAAGAGAGTCACCAATCACCATCTAACAAATTTCTTAATAGAGTCAATTGTGGGTTTTGATGCATATTCTATGTTGCAGATAGTAAGCTGCAGAACCGCTTAAACCAGATCAATCATCTAAAGGGATAGCACTATAGGAGGACAGACCCGTACCAACCCAGTACTAAGGATAAAAAAGCAACATAGTGAAACGGGAGGCAAATTGAAAAGATGAGAGAGGAAATGAAGTAATGATGGGAAAGAGAAGGAAAAGCGGGAGGGCAGTAAATCAGAAATCCAAACATGAACGACAATTTAGAAAGTAATGGCAAATAGACTTTCTACATGAACAAATTTGCAGTTCCTTCCAGAGAACATTTGTACCTGTATTGGCTGCGAGATTACGCTGACATAGACCTTCAAAATTATCACAGATATCACGAATGTCTTCTATGTATTCCTTTGCCTCACAGTAATCTTTCATAAGCAAGTTCCACTGGCACAGGAACATGTCAAAGAATTGGGATATAAATTTCATTATATTAGGCAGCAGAATAAGTAATATATAGCTCCAACAACATCTGATTCATCAGATGATTTTCTTACTTACCACCCAAGACAGGTTATATGCATTGAACCAGTTGTGATTTATGGATATCGTGTCCTCCTGTGACACAATATTAAATAATAAATGATATAGATGATCCAAATGAATGCAGGATCATTTTGCAATCAGAAGCTCAAACAAGCAGCAATTTGAAATCCAAAGAATTGAAATAAACAGATGCCATAAGTAAGCAAATTATGGAACATCTGTTCCCCTGGAATTTCAAGAAGAATAAATACCAAAATGTAACAATAAGCAAAAAGCATGGAGCAGAAAAAAAGAAGTCATCAGGAGATTCAGGACTACAGTTTCTTTCTTGCAGGTAGAACTGAAATAAGTCTGTAGCTACCCGACCATCAACATGACACTCAAAAGCCCTTAACTCTGAAAAGTATCAACCAACCAAGCTGACACTCAAAAGTAGGGGTGTAAACGGGTAATAATCGAAACGGGTAAGGGTTATTCCGTTACCCGTTTCGATTACCCTAGCCGTATTCCGTCACCCGTTTCGCCCGAATAAAACTTAGTTATTCCGTTACCCGAATTTCTTACCCGATTACCCGTTGGTAATCGGGTAAATAAATGGATAATAATATTTTAATAAATTTAATTATTTAATCCTTATAAATATTAAAAAATACAAAAAAATTAAAATTATATAAAAATTACATCCAAATTCTTAAATTTATCTAAAAATAACTCAAATAAATGTACAACACACATATTAAGGTATGTATGACAGAAATAAGGGTATAAAATTTAAAAAAATTACTAAATTACCATCCGGGTAATCGGGTAATCGGGCAAGGAATACCCATTATCCATATCCGTTTCGATTAAGAGGCGGGTAATCGGGTAATCAAAATAGATAGTTTTATTCCTTATCCATCCGATTACCATTCGGGTAGTCGGGTAGTCGGGTAAAATTGACACCCTTACTCAAAAGCACACAGATAATTCACGTTGTCAAGACCCTGTGCGAGCAAAGACAAACACTTACACAGATACTCAACACCCAAGTGTGCCGATGCAAGCCAGCAACAAAGTGTTACAGGGCCAAGCTTGACAACACACTTCATACACAGGAGCACTCTATGCTCAATGTATCATGTCAATAGCAAACCTAGTCGTGGATCTTTGTTAGACCCCCGATCTCAGTACTCTAAGGCATAGGGGGACCACCGGGATATGTGGCAAATCCCTACATCCTGCACAAAAGGAATGTCAGAAGTAGTTAGCCTGTTAGGAGATGCATGGAGGACGTGATTGAGGAAAAGGATGCATAAGAGGGAATGGGGGAGATGGGAAGGCATCGAGAGAGAAGAACTCTGTAAGGGAGAAGCCAAGGACTATTAGTTGGTATCAGAGGGAGAGGGTTCTGGTATGGGCAACTGCAGGATGGAAACGAGAGTTGAGAGTGTTGATAAAGATCACAATGGGATAAGAGGGAATAGGGGTGGAATCGAACCAAGCCAAGCCCAAATATGCCAATGCTCGAGCAGGTCGAATAAGAAAATAAGGGCTCAAACTCAAGCTCAAAAAGATGTTTGAGTTTGAGCTCGTCCAGGAAACTCAAGTTCGAGCATGACCCAGCTCGGGATGATTTGAAGCAGAACTAAGAAAAACAACCCGTAATGAGCTCAGAAATTTGAAACAAAGAAGAAAGAAAGGAGAAGTACAGAAAAGGGGATCCAAAAATCAAAACAAAAAGGAACCATCACTTTATTCAAAGAAACCATGAAATGGGAAAAACATTAAACCATGAACAAGAAAAACAAATCAAACAATGAAAGACGAAAATAAATCAAACGGCCCAAGTAAAGAAAACCACAAAAAAGACATACAAGAAAGGAAGAAAAAATAGGGGAAAGAACAGAAAAATAGAATAAGTAGCAGGAAAACAAAAGTACTAACCTGTTTTTGTGAGTGAAGAGGAGAGTGGAAGGAAAGCGTGAGCTATAGAAGCTGAGAGCACGAGACAAACGACTTTAAAACCCTAGAGCAGAAGAGAGGGGTAGTTGGAGGGGGACAATAGGAATCTAAAATAAAAAACTTTTGGGCCGACGGGTTGGGGCCGAAAAGAAAAGAATAAAATCGGTTCGCGAGCCTGCAAACTGAACTCATTGAAGTTTGGGTTTGGCTTGTTTATACTAACAAGCTTGAATTTAAACTTGAGTGGTTCGGGCTCGATTCCACTCCTAGGAGGAAAGCTTGGAAGCCTGGAAGAGAAGTTCTGTATAATAGATTCTGGCTTGGAAGCTGTGCCCATTTGTTAGACTCAGAAACCTGCTTGATGTAAGATTTCAACACATCAGGAAGGGGGAAGTCGCTGACAGGTGAAGCATTAGAGCAGCATGAAGAAATTGACCGTTGCCCACATTCAACCATGGAAATCAGGGCACGGGAACCCATCCGGCAATTAGAACAGGACTCGCTTATGGGCTGTTAATATTCCTTATTATCCCGACTCCAAGCATGTCCTCCAAAATTTGCTCAATTTCATTTTTCTAGTAATATAGGTAGTGATATGGTCATGAATTAGCTGGCATTGCCCCTTCTTGCAATTAGATGGCATGATCATGTGATCTCAGGGGGATAAATGTCTTGGTGCCTGAAAAAGAAGATGGAATTTCTGGAGAAGATGACTCACAGCCTCATGTGATCTGTGTGTTGACGGGTTCTGTCAGTGAGCAAATTGTTGAGATCAATCCAAAGAGCTTGTTGACTTACCTTCCAGATTTTTATGAAAGTTTGGGAGGAGACTTGTGTCCTAGCAAAGTAGAATCAACAAGGAGCACCTTGGTTTGGCCCTTCCACACAATCACAATGTTAAGGAGCTCAATTTGTAGAGATATCTCCTAGGCTCCTAAGCCATTCGCAACCCAAAAACACATCGACGCCTTGTAGGGGAAAGGGTAAGAAGTCTAAGGGCTCCTCCATATCACATAGTTGAATGTGGCATATGCCTAAGCCCAAAATGTTCTAGCCATCGCCAACTCGGATGCTGAAGTTTTGGGTAGGGGTTAATGGTAGCTTCAAATCTGTCACCAGCTTTTGCGGGAAAAAGTTGTGACTAGACCCACTGTCAATGAGGATGATGACCTCTCTCCTTTGTAACCATCCTCGCACCTTGATCATTTATGCAGAGGTGAGTCTATCAACTGATTGGAGGGATAACTTGACTGGTGTTTCTTCCACATAGATTGTGTCAGTCTCCCCAACCATGTTCTTATCTTTTTCTTCATCGTGGACCAAAATAATTTATTTGCTACGTCAACAATGTCCCAGACTGTATCGCTCGTCCCATCGAAAACAAAGTCTGCAATTGAGTTTCGACCAAAATTCCTTGCCGGGGGGGAAGCCAGAGTTTCCCCCGCATCTGTAAGGGTTCAGCATACCGAGTAAGAGGGGAGGAGGCGGGCCGAGATGTCTGAACCGATGGGTTGAGACCCAAGGGCCCAACTCGATCCGATGGGTTATGTGCGGCCACTCCAAACATGTGAGTGATGACTTGGCTACCGTCACGGGCCATGCAAAAAAGGCTTCATCTTTGTCTTCAACGCACTGGGCCATTGTCATGGCTTGGCCAGATCATATGGTCCGATTAGGAGGACCTCCACCCAGACCTCCATTTTCAACCCATTAACGAAAATCCCCATCAGTATCTCGTCTGAAATATCGTTTAGCAAAGCAGAGAGGGCCTCAAAGTGTTGTTGATACTCTTCCACCGTCTTGGTCTATCAAAGATCCACCAGGCATTTGTGCATCGTTCCTTCCTGAGGGGCAATTGAAATTGGGCGAGCAACCTCCTCTTGAAATCGTCCCAGCTTCTTGTGGAAGCCCTTGATTCCGCACACTGGAACCAGGTTAGAGCTGCCTCCATACAACTGTAGCAGCAACGATTCTCTCGTCCCTGATGACTCCACTACAGGCGAAATACCTCTCTTCATGGGAAGGCCATCCCATAGGGTGGCTTCCCTTGAAGATCAGCAGCTCGAGGCTTCTGATGGGGTCCCATAATCCAAAATCCGAGTCTCAGAGGGGCGATGGTCATTTCCCCTAGGCAGTTCTGAAGTGACTTCCATTGGGGACTTACATCTATCTCAATGTGTCTTCGAGCCTTCTTTGAAATCCACCATGAACACGCACAGAGCTTCCAATCATGAACCGATCTTTCTGAATCTGCTTTCCAGGCTTCCAAGTTTCTCCCAGATCTCTCTTGATGCCCTCAATCCTGGTCTCCATTCTGGAGTTGCCCATGCCAGGGTCTTCTCACTCTGATACGAAGTTGATAGAACCCCTTTGGGACCCTTACACTTTCCTACTCTGATTCTGTTTGCTTCTCTTCCTTGTATTCCCCTCTTACCCCCCCTCCTTTACTCTTCTCCTTCACGTCCCTCAGGGTTTCTACAGTGAGGTCATGGGGTGTTAGACATGTATAGTATGGATTAGTGAATGCATATGTGAGTATCTATGTGACCAACATCCAAAAAATAAACAATAAATTAATTAACTAGAAAAAAAAGTCCTCTCTTGACCTTTTAGCACCTTTGCGAAACTAAAAGGAGCACAAAAAACCTTTTGTAAAATTAAAAGGAGCACAAAAACCTTTGTGAAACTAAAAGGAGCAAGAAAACCTTTGTAAAGCCAGATTTGAAACAATTAAAATCCAGCTCACAGACAACTCATTTTTTCTAAGAGATGATGCTTTGAACAAGTTATAAGGGTGAGAGATTAAACCACCAGAGTCATTCTGGTACTCCTTATGTACCATGTTGCTTTATTAAACTCATGAAAGCTATTGCTACTTTCAGGGAAAAAAAATACAAAAGGAAATTCTGGTACTCCTTATCGACCACACAGCAATAAATAATTAAAAATAAATAAATAAATAAATCAACAAGTAAACCTTCCGAAGGTTATCATTTTTCGAACTGAATGAAACTATCCACTAGGTAAAAAGATGAGTTCATTTTACTATATAATCAACAATTAAAATTTGGAAGGATACCATATTATGAACTTGATGATACCAGCCACTTGGGACGAAGATGACTTCATTTTGCTCTTGTGTGCACTCCAACCAAATGGCCTGCACAGGTGGAAAGCAACATTACTGAGTTGCAGCAGTAAAGAACCCGGAATCTTGCAAACTTGTTACCTTCTTAAAGCCTGGAAATTGTGTTTCAGAGACATCTTCAAAAATGTCATAAACTGAACTCCTCATGTTCCTGTATTCAGTAGGATATGAATCTCTTTTTCTCGGAAAGAGCTCAAAGATTTTCCAATCAAAGCCAATTAAAATCTTCAGCAACATCAATGTAATACAGCTTATTTCACTGCTTCCAAAGTTCCAACAAGAACCAGAGCCAAGACAAACTAATGGTTCATGTTTAGAGCAGAACCAACAAAAGTCAAGGCTCATACTGTCACTAGGAGCTATTCCCCAGAAACTCTAAAAAGCCACCAAGATTTTTGCGAGTTTCTTTGGTCCTCCACCTATTAGAGTGATTTACTGCCTCCAAAATGGTGAAACAAGAAGTTGCAGAGTTGGAATCTTCTTTTCAATATTCCTACTTATTATAGAATTGCCATTTTATCTTCAACACGTAAACTCTCCGGAACATTCCATCAGTGCTTTGAGAGATGCAAGTGACGTTTCTTTCCTATTCTCAAAAGCCTTCAAAACAACTACTTAAAGCTAGAGGTGCAAGTGATATACCTATCAAACAAAAGATCACACTGTGAAGGTGATAGGAAGTGCCATTGTTTCCTTCCACACACATTTGCAGACCAGCTATATGACCTAAAAACATCAGCATGCAGAGGAGTCCATGTACCTGTATAACATGTGGCAGCACGGTTAATCATTGGGCTAAGGGTAAAATGATAAAGCATATGAGAAAAAGAAATTAAGTTCTAAAGACAAAAATTTGCATAACGTAGCTGGCCAATCATCAAAACACATGTCTGCACAACATGCACACAATTAGCAAAAGACTTTCCAAAATACCAAATCACAGGGATTTTTGTTTAATATTCAAGTATCCTTAGCCATTAAAAGGTCTAGAGACACAACAAGATGCATGTTGGACAGTGGTCATAGTGTAAAAATGTATGCCCCATCTAGTAAATGTTTCTATATATTGAAAATGTTCATGGTTCATTTGGTTGCCTTTCGAAAATAATGGCATACGCTACCCTAATGGTTACCTTTTTGTTATGAGGACCACACACAAGGTTAACATAGAAAACGCGATCTTCAAAATAATGAGAAAATGGAAATTCACACTCCACCCATCTCTATCTGCAGCTAAATTTGGTAATACAGAAGGATTTGCAGGAACAAAACAGCAAATTAAAATGCAAAAGAAGAGAAAATTTAGCCATCCGGGGTGCTGAGTTGCACTTCTTTTTGGCTTTTACAAAAGTAAATTTTGTCATACATTTGTCTTACCCAATAAAACTGAACCATATGCCTAATAATGATTATGTTTAGACTTTTTGTCATATTTAGCAAAGCCAAAACGCAACCCTGCTCTGGCACCTCTCAAACCCAATATATTCAAACCTACCTTCATGGTGTTGTTGCCACGCTAACAGAATATTCCTGGACCTTCAACTGAATGAGAGACTTCTTGAAGTGTTGCACGATGATTGACCAAATATTTTTTGCATATTTTGAGTGAAAACAGTAACCAGAAAGTTTATACCTTTAGGCCCCATGTAAACAAAACGGTAATCTGAGCAACTTATTTCATTTATGTCTTGGCATGCGTTGGGATCCTCATGCATTTTATGAGTGTCAAGATATAGATTTAGCCAATCATCAACGAAAAATGGTGGAGTGCAGTATGCTACAAAATTAGGGTATTCCTGAGAAGGGAAAAAAAAAAAACACTCAGTCATCAACAAATAATGGTGTGGTAGTGTATACTACAAAATTAAGGTATTCCTAAGAAGGTGATATAGAAATAAGGAAACCTCTGAGCTACATCTAATGGCATGTTCATAATTTACTTTGAGGAAGCAAGGACATAACAATAGACCTTAGATATCAACATCTAAAAGAATTTAGTGATTCAACCATCTTTGAAATGTTCATAGACTCAATTTCAAAATAAGTTTTTTTAATGGAATGTCTGAAAGCCGGCATGTGGATGTGTGTGTGAATGCGTGTGTGAATGCGTGCGTGCGAATGCGTGTCTGAATGCTGTGTGAATGTGTGCGTGTGAATGCATGTGTAAATGCATGTGGCGTGTGTGTGAATGCGTTGTGTGGCGTGCGTGTGATGCGTCGCGTGTGAATGCGTGCGTGTGAATGCGTGCGTGTGAATGCGTGCGTGTGAATGCGTCGCGTGTGAATGCGTCGTCGCGTGTGAACGCGTGAATGCGTGCGTGTGAATGCGCGTCTGTGAATCAATGAATATGTGTTTTAATGTGTGTGTGTACGTGTGAACGCGCATGTATGTATGTGTGTGAATGTATGTGTGAAATGTGTGTGTGTGTGTGTGAATCGTGTGTGAATCGTGGAATGTGAATTTGTGTGTGTGAAATATGTAATATGTGTGTGATAATAATAATGTGTGTGAATGTGTGTGTGTGTGTGGAATGTGTATGTAAATGTGTAATGTGTGTGAATAATGAATGTGTGTGTGTGTGTGTGAATAAAATGTATTAATAATATGTATATTAATATGTGAATGCGTAATGTGTAATGTAATAATAAATAATATTAATATGAATAATAGCGATATGTGAAATGTGTGAATGTGTATGTGATAATAGATAATATGTGTGGAAATAAATGTAATGTGTGTGTAAAATATGTAATGTGTGTAAAATAATAATGTGTGTAATGTGTGTGTGTGTGATAATAATGTGTGTGTGTGCGTGTGTGAATGTGTGAATCACGTGTGTGAATCACGTGTGAATACATGTGGAAAATGAATGTGAATGTGTGTGTGGTGTGTGTGGGGGGGTGTGAATACATGTGTGTGAATGCGTGTGAATACATGTGTGTGCGTGTATGAATGCGTGTGTGAATGCGTGTGTGTGAATGTGTGTGTGTGAATGTGTGTGTGCATGCATGTGAGTGGGTTGGTGTGTGTGTGTAATGCACCTATTAACACAAAATGAGGTTTAGCACAATGAAGGCAACTCAGAGGGGACCAGATCAAGCCCACACCAAGAAGAGGGTGGCGTAAGCCTCCTCAAAGTGGTGGCAAGGTTAAGAGATTAATCCAAACCTCACTTAAAATGACACTTGTCTAATAATAAAGAGTCCAACAACTCCTAATACAAGAAGAAGTCTAAAAGTCTAAAAATAACAAAGTCCAACATGTGCTCAAATCAACCAGGCATGGGCCTAAAGTAATGCTCCAAGTGTGTTGTGTAAAGTGGCACATGTGTGGATTATCTGAACTTAATATAGAAATTTTAACTACTAAATCACTAAGATAAAACCACTATAAAACTCGTGTGTGTGTGTGAGTGCGTGCGCGTGTGTGTGTGTGAGTGCGTGCTTGGCGTGTGTGTGTGTGAGTGCGTGCTTGTAGCGTGTGTGTGTGAGTGCGTCTTGGCGTGTGTGTGTGAAGTGTGTCTTGTAGCGTGTGTGTGTGTGTGTGCGTCTGCGTCGCGTGTGTGTGTGATGCGTCGCTGCGCGTGTGTGTGTGTGAGTGTGATGCGCATGTGTGTGTGAAGTGCGTGCGTGTGTGTGTGTGTGTGTGAGAAGTGCGTGCTGGCGTGTGTGTGTGAAGTGCGCGTGCAGCGTGTGTGTGTAATGTGAAATGCGTCGCGCGTGTGTGTAATAATGAAATGCGTCGCAGCGTGTGTATGTGAAGTGTAATGCGTGTGTGTGTGTGTGTGTGAAGTGCGTACCGCGTGTGTAATAATGTGAAGTGCGTGCGCGCGTGTGTGTGTGAAGTGCGTGCTGGCGTGTGTGTGTGTGAGTGCGTGCGCGTGTGTGTGTGTGAGTGCGTGCGCGCGTGTGTGTGTGATGTGTGAAGTGCGTCGCAGCGTGTGTGTGTGAAATGCGTGCAGCGCGTGTGTGTGTATGCGTGCTCGTGCATGTGTGTGTGTGAGTGCGCGCGCGTGTGTGTGTGAGTGTGCGCGTGTAAGTGAGTGAGTGCTCGCGAGCGCGCGTGTGTGAGTGATAGTGGTCCAGCCTGCTCAGTCGACCAGGTCCATACTCCTTGTATTTAAATATGTAAATATAAATGTAAAATATAAGAAAAACATGAACTTGGTTTGATGGAAATGCAGACTTTGAGAGTCAATTAAACAATCTTAAAGGTTTCCTTTAACCTATAGGCACATCCAAAAGGTCCCAATAAATCTAATAACAAAAATGATAAATGAGAGACAAGATATCTCCTAGTTATGCTTTCCGCATTACCTTAACAAAATGCCAATCCTTTAAATACAAAAGATTTTCATTTTTGTTGCTACAATTTACAGAATCACTACATTTTCTGTTGGAGAGCTCCAGCCAATAGGTGATGAATTCCTTGACAGACATTTGAGCCCTCTTCTGGTCTGTGGATTCCCTTTTACCACATTCTGCAACCTACAAGTCCATTGATCTGCACAATTATTGAAAAGCAGAATACAACAAGAAAGCCTTTTCTTTTTAAAGGTCCAACAAGAAAGATGTTTTTTTACCAGGAATTAAACCAAGGAATGCATAAGAACAAGGCAACCAAAGCCACAGGAAAAAAAAGGCATATGCTGGGATGGGATCTGGTTGACTTACAGATAAAACTTGTTTTTCAATCTCATCTCTAGCAAGGAACTCCTGACCAAAACCAAATAGAACTCAAAACTTTCAAAGCTTGAAGCATGGACTAGCAGTTGGGAATTTTTACAGTTATTTTCTATAAATTGTGCTAATTTTTTTATTTTTTTGCAATCACAAGATAAGAGGCAGCAAAATAGTCACGATCTGATGATGGAAAAAAGGGCATTCCCTAGCTAACTTATCTGCCAAACCATAGGCAGACCAAGGCAGTCCATATTTCCTAGTCTCCTATTTCAGTGTTTCTTTTTGTGAACGATGGTTCTCCAGTTTGAACCTTCTATCAGGTGAAAACGAAAAGAATCCTTACAAGATGCATTCTTTATCTTAATTCCCCAGTTTCAATATCTAACCAATAAAAAGAATTGAATCAGTGAAAGATGCATTACATATCTTAATATCTTCGGTGATTATCAATATGCGTCTTGCTTCATTCACGTCTTCCCCTTTTGTAAAGTTCAATTGTCTGAATATAAAATTGGAGTAAGACATGAATGGACTTTTTGTTCAAGTCCAAAAATAGTACTGTGGTCAATTCCATGAATAAGAATGGTATCATGTGATAATCGCCTCAGCAACAACACCTAGAACCATTATATCACGTGCAAAGGACGAGAGTTTCACTAATATGATAATTCATGAAGAGACATTCCCGCCAAAACTAAACAAACAAAAATGAACAGGAAGAAAAAACAAAAATCAAATAACTTGAAATTTAGTAAGTGCAAGTCTAATAGGTATAAAAAACCAAAAGAGCTATCAATAATTTCGTAATCCACACATGATCAAATCGTAACAGTATCTTGACGAGAACTCGGCAAACAGATAGCATCTTAACTAGAAGTACCTGAACCTTGGAACTCCCAAAATGGTTGGACACGAAATGTAGATTGGGTTTTCCATCTTCGGTGACCCAACTCTTGCACGCCCTCCAATCATCCATCAATCCTGTCAGTAGGACAGGCTCGTTTTTCTCAAAAAATCTCTCCACGAATTGCTCGTAACTGAGCTCTTTCCCATTTACTCTCTCTATTTTTCCTCCAATTTTAAGACTCATTATCCCTCAAAAAACATAAACCGTACAGCAGAACACAAAACACTTCGAACTCGAAGGAGCTAATTTACATGTATAAGAAACCAGAGTCAGTAAAAGCGCGCCACTCTCCGGATGAGACGCCTAGGGAAGATTGTCAGAGAATACTTCGTTGCGATATAGCTTATTTGAGTTCGTATCCTGTATAGACTTTGAACCTTCGTTTTCCTAGCGGCGGGAGAGCAGCGTCGAGGAATAAAGCTTCACTACCTGACCGGCAGACCCCCAGTGTATTGTATCAGTTGGTACACGCTAATGAGTATAGCCCATGGGCCTTTAGGCAGGATGATTATATTCCCAATCAGTACGGAGTAACATGTCAATTGGCTGCTCATAACATTGTTTTCCATTAAAAAGTAATGTACTAATTTGTAACTTTAAATGTAGTATAAGTGTATAACGGCTTCATATCGCTAAGTAAAATAGATATTTTTATCATAATAATGGTAATTTATAATTTTATTAACATCAATCAATGCATCAATGAGTTGTCAATTTTGCAATGGCATCTTTGCATATTACTCAATTAGGTTTGTGTTCAACTGTGCAGTTTCAAAACCTTGCTCTATTAGGCATCATTAAGAAATTCTTTTCACAATCCAGTAATTCATGTGGACTGTCTAATATAATTGATAACTAACTTAAAATCTCTATGAAACTATGTCAAATATTGATGTGAATATGGATCTAAGTACACAGAATAAGGAATAAACTAAATTAACTACTTAATCTAATCATTCATTTAAGGTCAATTGTGTATTGAACAAGCGACAATTAATTTTTTAATTGAAGAAGGGAAAATCAGGTAATATAAAAAATTGAAGCATAAAAAAATTGCAAATAATGTTATATAATCACATATAACTATGTTAATTAGTTTCACAAAAGTTTTAAAATTAATAGCATTCTAAAAGTAAACTAGATTATTTAAAAAATCATTTATAGAAATAATCGTATTTTTGTCAAATTGATTAAAAGTTTCAGAAGAAATAATGGAAATGTCGGTCATTAATTAGATCATCAGATATAACTAGTCTACTCCAATTCCATTCCTAATAAGACCGATGGGAGAATTGGATACAATTATCTAGAATAAAAGTATTCATTTTGTTTACCGAATTAGGTTAGTCCATAAGTGGTATTCTAGTCTGTTCGATAAATAATTGTAGGCGTCAAAATTCAACGCGGCCCAATTCCAATAAACCCATGCGATGATCCACCCAATAAACCATCTGAAGGCCTACTTCGTGTACACCACAGACTTTTCTACCGTCAGCCCATCAACTTCATCAAAACAGCCCACCCGCAGACCCGACATCCAGTCAAGCCAATTCCTCAAATCAATTGGCAGCCAGCCAAAATTAAAGCCACGTCAGCATCTCAAGTCGCTTGGCAGCCAGCTAAAAAGGCAAGCCACGCCAGAAAACTTCAATCGACCAAGTCGGGTGGATCCCTCAACTACAGGGAAGAAAAAAGGAAAGTCACCCCTTCTCTTGAGGATCAAGAGAGGAAAAACAGGTAGCTTCCGAGTCTTTCTCCTGTTCCAACAGAAACAGAAAAGGTTGATCGAGATCCTCTTTCTGATGATCAAGCTCCATCAAACAAGCGAGCTGCATCAACTACAAATACCCAGAGACTCCAATCACAAGGGGGTTGAAAAAAGGGTTCACATCAAGGAGTTCAGAAAATTTCAATCAGAGAAGCTTTCACGCTAGCAACTCCGCCAACTGGAGGTTCATCGATCGCACTCAGTTCTTCAGGAAACTCCACACGACCACCGAAAACGTCAACAAGCTGATCACTCGGAACACAAATACTTCCGTCCAGCTGACTAAATCCCCCAAAAATTCGTGTCTCCTTTCTCGGAGTTCGTGAATCGTCGTCGAATCTCCAGGAGGCCTGAATCTCGCTCACACCGATCGAGAAGTTGCTCTCTCGATGAAAGAAATTCATACACCCAAGTTCAGGTTTGAAATTGTCTTCACTCCAAAGAGTACTATCGAGCCAGAAGTTCACACTACCTTCAAATCATCAAAGTTCATACTACCTTCAGATCATCGAAGTTCATATAGTCTACCGGAACACTGCACGTTTATCGAAAATGTCACAAGCTGTAATACACGGGACACAGATACTCCCATCCAGCCGACTAAATCCATCGCAAATCGAGTACATTCAACCAGAGGCTCAAAATTCGTCGTCATTCGCAGGAAGTAGTGACTTCACTAAATACGGAGATCGAATCAGAGGAAAGCTAGGAGATCGCCCCCGCAAAATTTCCCAATTCTAAACATTAAATTGCAATTTCTCTGTTATTTCAGTCGATTAATTACTCGATCGCGCCGCTTCGCGGACCAGAGGTTTTTCTCCGAAACAGATTTGGCACGCCCGGTGGGACATTTCCTACCTCTCATCTCCTTCTCCGATAAAAAAAAAAAAAAAACTCCAAAATCCAAATCCAATGGCCAGCCACAACAACAACGACAACCACAACAATAACATCGACAACCACAACAACAACATCGACAAATCAATTGCCAGTTCGAGCTCTGCCTACCCGCCTCCTGCAGCAGGCGCAAGCTCAACCTCAACAACTGGAGTTCATGGATCGACGGCCGGCTCTACGGCCAACGTTCGCGCTCCGACCTCTCCACCACCAGCCACTCGCCCAATGACAAGGGCGTTGGCCAAAAGCTTGTCAGCAGGACAAACTCCCTTCATGAGGGACGCACGCCGCCCAAGCGCGGTGCTCCAACCTCAGACTGCCGCGACCTCTTTCGAACAAGTCGCAGCAGCACCGACCGAAGTCGTCCCGGCGACGACAAAGCCAAGCTACCTGATTGCTACTACCACGCCAACAGCACACAGGCCGGTAGTTAGCCCAACCAAATCACCGAGTGACACGCTCGTCTCTGCCATGATCTAGCATTTTGAGCGGCACGACTACCCAACCCCTTCCACTTCGGAGAGGAAGACCCAATCGTTGCCCACGACCTCTCCATGTCGACTAACACCAGCTGCCGCTTCTCCAGTTCGGTCTCTAATTGCAGCCTCTCCTTCGGTTGCGATCTCTTGTCGCCTGTTCTCGTTGGGAGCCACATCCTCGACTCCAATCATCAGAGTTGCCGCCATCATTGGCCAGAATGGTTGAGGAGCAGCTTGCCGAGATGCAGATCATGCTCAAGGATCAGAGCGAACAAATCCGCCCGAAAGACGAGCAAATAATGGCCAGCGATGCCTAGATCGCAATAATGGCAGAGAAGTTGGAGCTTCTCACTACCAACATGGGCGACGTCTCATTGGAGGTTGACCGGAGTTGGGCAACAATCAGTACAATAGCCGAACCCTGCCTGGAGGAGCCGTAACCTGAAGCTTCGATGGCCACTCAGGAGTCGCGTTTCAAACAACCAGCCTCCCTTACACTCGATGTGGTGACTGAGATGATCAACCGCGTCGTACGAAATAGCTCTGGCGAGAGTAGATTGGTCTCCTATCGGAGGCCATACACTCAGCGGATCCAAAATCTCCCGATGCCGTTATGGTACAATCCACCTAAATTCCAGCAATTCAACGGCGACAACAACCTGAAGCAGCACGTCGTACACTTTATTGAGACTTGTAATAACGTCGGCACTGACGACGACTTGCTGGTCAAACAGTTTGGCCGGTCACTGAAGGGCAACGCCTTCGACTGGTACATCTAGCTACCCTAAGCGTCCATTGACAGCTGGGAGCAGCTCGAGCACAAGTTCCTTAGCCGGTTCTACAGTACCAAACGCACTGTAACGCTGGAGGAGCTCACCAATCTAAAACAGAAGAAGGGCGAGAAAGTCATCGACTACATCAATCAATGGCGAAACCTCAGTCTTAACTGCAAGGAGAGCACGTCTCTGTCTACTAAGACGGAGATAGACATGTGCATCCGGGGAATGAGCTGGGGACTCCTCTACTTTTTGATGGGCCAGAGGCCGAAAGACTTCCACGAGTTGGCAACCGAGGCCCATAATATGGAGATAATCATGGAACAAGTCGGTGATGGCGTCGCCCCAATCACGGAGCCGAACATGGAAGGGAAAGCCATCACAAAAGAACCTAAGGAGGAAGCGAAAGAGGTCTACATGACGATTAATGCCTTTGAACCGGTCAGAGTCGGAGGCAAACTGGAGCCAAACTACGCTCCCCGGCCACCCGTCGGCTTTGTCCTAAAGGAAAAAATACTGGAGCTTGCTACGCGAGGTCGCATCGTCGTCGACGGAGCAGAAAATGCTGCATCGGCCAACCCTGTATTTGTCCAGGCCGAGTCTAGTCCTAGAACTAGAATTAACAAGCCTCGGGTCCTGAGGAAGGAGTATCATCCTAAATCCTGCCCACCCAACCAACCACCGGCTAAGCTCACACCAAAAATGGCACCCCGAGAAGTTGCTACAACAGATGCAGAGGCGTGGATATTAGTCACCCGACAAAAGAAACCCGTTCGAGAAATTGAACCGCTGGTGACCACCAAAACAAAGGCGAAGCGGCCAAACAAAAGAGCCGCGCAGTGCCGAAGCAAGACTCCGACGACAACCATCCAAGGAGCAAACAAAAGAAAAAGAAGACCCGTCACACTAGTGGGGTTCTTCCCGAAGGAATTCTTTGTGCCACCGGCGATGGTAGCAACATGCTCGACAACTCCTCCCAAGCAGGCCAGTGGGGAAAAAAAAAAGCAAGCTTCCAATAGTCGAGTATGAAGCTTCCAATAGTCGAGTATGACGACCTCGAGACGTCCTTGCAACAAATCTCGCCGTTAAATGAGATTGAGGATGACCTCATCTTGGACATCCGATCCAGGCAGGCTCTCATCCGAGTTCTCAACGAGCCGAAAAAGATTCAAGCCGAATTGGAGCAATTCATGATGAGGAAGAATGACCAACCAAAGGTCGGCCTAAGTCCTCCATACAGAAAGGAGGAAGAGGCATCTTCATCGCAACAAGTGTCTCAAGCCGAGGAGGCACTCGTTGTCTCTTGCCCGCTGTGCATAACGTTCTGAGAGAATGACACACATCTCGGGGCAAGAAGCCACAATCGGCCGTTGTTCATAACCGGCTACATAAAAGATCATTGCGTGAACCGCATTATCAATCGATTGCGGTTTTGCGGTCAACATCTTGCCGATTCGAATGATGAAGAGCGTCTGCATCTCTGCTGGCGACTTGTCTATGAGCTCTTTGCTCATTCAAGGATTCAACCAAGAAAGCCAGTGCGCGCTCGGCAAGATACGGTTGAAGTTGCTCATCGAAGATATGATGGTTGAGACCCTATTCCAAGTAGTCGACTCCAGGACATCATACAATTTGCTCTTGGGTCGACCGTGGCTCCACGCCAACGGGGTCGTACCATCGACACTCCACCAATGCTTCAAGTACTGGAAGGGCGACGAACAGAAGACAGTTTATGGGGATGAAAGCCCATTCACCGAGGCAGAAGCATCGTTTGCTGACACAAAGCTTTACCTAATGGCAAGGCCGACTGTCAAAGCGTCGTCCTAGTCGGGTCAAACACCCAATGCCAAAATTGTCATTCCGCCGAAACAAACGCCAAAGCACAACTTGGTGTTGAAAGTAGCGCCGCCCAAACAACTGGCGCACAACAACCAGACGACCTCATTGACGGCACCAGTGCCGACGAAGCGCAATGTGCCTATACTTAGATACATTCTGCAGTCACAGAGAAAAGAGGGAGAAGTCGCTCTCATCATTAGCTGTAACATCAAATTGACTCCGCGCCAAGAAGGAGTCACATTGCCGCTGCCAAAGCTCGAAGACTGGAGCATCGTGAAAAAATGTCCAAGTCTAGAACGGCTACCAACGACTCGGACGACCGAAGGCTTTGATCTGAATGCCTATCAGTTGCTTGCCAAAGTTGGGGTCAACCTTACCATGGGGCACCTGCATGCGAAACCGTCGGTAGTTATTCCGATCCTTACTCCGACGCAAGAAAAACTTAGGAGAAAGGGTCACGCCATCCCCCAAAATTGGCACGGCCTTGGATACCAATCAGAGAAGCCGATCCGAATTGCCAGCCAGGGGAAGCCGATCTGAATCACTAGCCAGGCTGCCAATGTCACTACAAGAATTTTTTTTTAGTAACAATATTTTTAACCACGAAATTATTTTTGTTACTAAAGAAGGGTTATTAACCACGAAATTTTTGTTTCATGGGTAAAGTTCAAATTATTAAAAGTGATAATTTTATAAGTCATAATACCCACGAAATGTAAATTTTTGTGGCTAATAACTTAAATTATTTTTTTAATTTTTTAATTTTTCATCGTTTTAGCCACAAAATATTTCATTCGTGGTTATATGTCTTTATTTAGCCACGAAATGTTAGTTTCGTGGCTAAAGGTTTCTCTTAAGCCACGATCTAGGTCTTTAGTCTCAAAATCTCCAAATGCATCACCCGCGCGCGCCTGTTTCCCTCCTTTCTTATTCGACGCGTGTTTTCCCCTTTCAGCATCTGCACTCTCTTCTCGTCTTGGATTGGCACCACACGACAACTCCATCGGCCAGCGGAGCATCCGCAGCGAGCATTCCAGTGGCGAGCGGCGGACATTTTTGCGGTGAGCAAACTACAAACTGAAGGGAATCTGTTGGGCAAGCGAATTCACGTATTTTACTACCCAGGGGGTCCTCTATTCTTGGAGCAGAAGCTATTTGATATTTTTACATCTGTCCCAAGGTATCATTTCTAATCTGTCTTCATTTTGCATTTGGTGCTGGATAAATTTCAGAGATGTAAGGCCGAACCTGTTATTTAAGGTCGAACCTATTATTTAAGGTCGAACCTGTTATTTGAAGAACAAGAGCTAATACCTGTTTTTAAGGTCGAACCTATTTTGTTTAACCTATTGGGTGTTGGCTCTTTCTATTTTTTTTTTTCCTTTAATGTGTGGGATGAGCCTGTTGAACTCAGTTATCAGTTAGAATCCTTGTTCTTGTTGTTGTTGTTGCGGAATACACGTCAATAGGTGTTCATCTTGTTAATTGTAAGATTCCACAGACTTGTTGCTTTCAAATCAGTGAGTTTTATTGCTTTGTTGGAAGCAACTTTGTCCCATAGAGAGATGCTAAAAACAAAGTTGGGTGGTTAAATCTGCAAAGGCTGAATATGGATTCATGGTGAAACTTTTGTTGACTGAATTGCAAATTAAGTTTAGTAGGACTCCATAACACAATGCTCTCCTTCTGTTTTTTTTTTACCTTGTGTTAGCATGTTTGACATGTGGATTCTGTCAAATTTTTTGCAGTATAAAACCATTGACAGTGTACTAGCAAGAGGAGAGAGACTTGACTTAGTGGAGAAGAGTTCAGATTTGAGTGCTACCTCTCAGGTATGTACAAGAAATATTGTCTAAACCTTGATGCATGTACTTGGTGGAGGCCTGCCTCTATATTATATTCTGTGATGCAAATTATTCACTCTCATGCCAATGTCTAAACCTTGATGCATGTACTTGGTCGTGGAGTGCCTTTATATGATTTTGTATGATGAAAATTTTTCACACACAGGCAAAGGTGTAGTTCTTAGTTTAGTTTCTTTATTTATTACATCAAATGCAGGACTGCCTCTTCGACCTGTTCAGATGACTTGGGTGGTTCATTAGTGCATGTTTCTCTCTCTCAAATATTTCTCTTACTAACAAAGTTTTGATGTAGGTAACTGAAAGCCATCTATTTGACCTCTGCTGATTATGAAATTACTTCGATAAAATCTAGTTTTATGATTTTTAGTTCCCTAGAAGTGCTGCTTGTGTTGATGTTAGACTTTAATACCTGAAAACCTTACTTTTCAAGACAAGTTAATTGTTGGTAAGATGAGAGGTGCAGGGACTTTTTTCTATCTTCAATCTTACTCAATTGAGACAAGGAGTCTGGGTTCAAGTCCAACCAACTTGGGCTGTGTTAGACGCCTAATTACGAGTCTCTCTTATTTGCTCTCTCTCTCTCTCTCTCTCTCTCTCTCTCTTATTTGCTCTCTCTCTCTCTCTCTCTCTCTCTCTCTCTCTCTCTCTCTTATTTGCTCTCTCCTTCTCTCATTTGCTCTCTCCTTCTCTCATTTGCTCTCTCCTTCTCTCATTTGCTCTCTCTCTCTCTCTCTCTCTGTCTCTCTCTCTCTCATTTGCTTTCTCTCTATCTTGAAAACTTTAAAAGAGAGGATCACTGAATTTTTCTTAGTCTTTACAGATCTATCTGGTATTTATTTCAGATTTTTGCTCGAGGACGAGCAAAGGTTTAAGTTTGGGGTTGTGATAAGTGTCCAAAAGACACTTATTTATGCATGAATTATTGATCATAAATTCCTAATTTGAGTTGATTATGAGCATGAAAGTGACAAATATAACTCAAATACATGTTTTGTGTCTCAGGTACCTTGTAAAAGAAGAAAATCTAAATTATGAGGAAAAATGAAGGAAAAAGGAGCAAAATAAAGCAAAAATGGGAATGGCGACCATGGGTCAGCTTGCGACCGCGCCCGGATAAATAATAAATTTAGATTATTCCAAGAAATTCCCAACGGCTAGTGAGGCTGAAAAAAGAGGACAGTTCGTGGATGTGAAATGCGCGACCAGCGCCTCGTGAAGCGCTACCGCGCCATGAAGATGGCGCTACTATTAAATGCTGCCGTGCTGCATTGTTTCCCTACAAAGATGCCAAGTTCTATTTCGGAAGTCAACAAAGAGTTTAAGGAGGGGCGACCGCCGCGTAATTCGACAAACATAAAGTGGCGCGACCGCGCCATGAAGAATCCTTCCTCGTGATAGGACCCGTAGGCCGTGCTCGGACTTAAACAAAATAAGCGCGCTCCGGTGGCGGCGACCGCAAAAAACAAAGAACAATTCGGCGCGAACCGGCCATTTGACTTCAACTTTCGTGACTTGCGGAAATCTCGGATTTCGACTTCCAATTGGATCCAAATTTGGACCACGGCTTCACGAGAGGATTGAGAATCATGACACAAAAAATCAGGCCAATCCAAGTCGGTGTTGTGGAATTTTATATTTTCAAAGTGGTGGACCCAGTGCTGGAATTGGCAGCAGAACCAGTTCAACTTCTCAAGGAGATATCTCAAGTTTCCCAACTCAGAATGACTTCAAATTTCGTACAGAAGTCAAGGACTATGTAAGGAAGGTTCGTATGTAACTTCAGTCAATTCTGAGGTCGGGAAGTCACAATTCATACCCCTGGACAGAGACCAAAATTACAAGTTCTGGGCAGAGCTTCAGCTATAAAAGGAGGTCCGAGGCAAAGCACAGAGGGGAGTTGGGATCTAATTTTTTATCAAGTTTTCATCCAGTTTCGAGTTGTAAATACAGTTGTTTAGGTTTTTATTGTTTTTAATTAGTTTGGAGTTGAGAGAGAGAGGGAGAGAAGGAAGAGATTTCGGTCAAGGAGGAGTGGAAGCTAAGGGGAGTTCCTCAAAAGGGGTTTTTCGTACTTGTTTTCTTCTTACTTCCATGGCTGTAATTGAATCTTTTTACTTGTGTGTTTATTCTATTATTATGGAGTAGTCTCTCTTTGTTGGGGAAGTCATGAACTCCTTCTTTGTTTTATGTTTGAATTCGAAGTTTATAGCAATAAAATATCCTGCTTTTGTTTTAGAAACTGAGTTCATTGCTTATTTCTGATTTGAATTGATATTTGAAGTTTAATGAGGTTCGAATAGAGAAGTTAAATTTCAGTAGAAAGTTGGGTTGGTTATATGATTCTTTGTTTTCTAAAACAACTCGTTTTTCTCACTAGTTGTTTCTGGATTGTGGTGGAGACTAGTGGAAAAGTAATGTGACTTTTTATAACCCTTGTTCTGAATGAGAGAGTTGATATTTATGCACTTAGGATTTGAATGTTTTCGGATTGTGATGGAGTTCAAAGAATGAGTGAAATTTAACTTGTTTTTCTTACTAGTTGTTTCCAGATTGTGATGGAAATTAGTGGAAAGCAATTTGACTCATTAAACACTTTTGTTTGAATAAGAGTTGATCTTCAAGCTTTTATATTTATGCACCTAGGATCTGAATGTTTCCTGATTGTGATGGATTTCAGAGATTAGGTGAAAGTTATTTCCTGTATATGAGTAACCAGGTTTTCAAAAGCTAAGTCAAGGTAAGGATACTTGAGCAATAAAATCAGAATTAACAACTAGGAGGAATTGACACCTTTCCCCAACATCTTATCTTCATAAATTTTTTCAAATGTTTCAAATTCTGTTTTTCTTTTCTGTTTTCAACAAAAATTCAAATTCTGTTCACCACAATCAATAGGAAAATTTTTACTTAGATTAACCTCTCATCAAGGTCTCTGTGGGATCGATATTTGGACTCTAAAAGTCTATATTACTTGCTGACCTAGTGCACTTACTAGACACCCAACATTTCTCATCTCTAGTGCGCGCGACGAAGAGTGGGCAGCCCTGCATACACCGTCTTCCGCCGCGCGAGGTCGGTCTTCCGCGACTTCATCCATGACCCCGGCACGATAAAAAAAATTTGTTGTTTCGTGAAGACCTCCGGCTACGCGAGGTTGGTCCTTCGCGGCTGCATCCGCGACCCTGGCGCGACTTCGGCGCAACTTCGGTACGACCTCGTCGCAATTTCGCGACGATCTTCTTCTCCAGCTCCGTTCGATGATCTTTGGCTTTGGCGGCTTCGAGGCTTCGGATCCACCTGGGCGATCGGCTTCATCAACACCTTGTACCTGAAATCTATTAGCCACAACCAGCATGTGTCGCTTCGTCCGTCCCAACTCGACGATTGATTCGTTCACGGCTAGTTATCTCTGTGCTATTGAGGAATCTCAACTCCTCGTCCCAGATTCAGGGATTGTTCACATCGGTATGGACCAAATCAAGCTCACGCGGTGAGTCAAGCTTCGTCAAAACTTAGCTGTCGAGACTCCTGGTGATCGAGGTACGTCAATGTACTCCCCTATCACTCTCTCTTTTTTTTTTTTTTTTTTTTTTTTATTCTTTTTCTCTCTTTCAATCACACACACTCTCTCTCTCTCCCTTTCTCACTTTCGATTTCTCTCTTATTTCACCTTCACTTTCTCTCTTATTTCACCTTCGCTTTCTCTATCCTTGGTGTGTGCGACGAAGAACAGACAGTTCTGTCTTTTGAAACGGCTTTGTTTCTACTTGCAACACTCTCGGTTGTGCGAGATTGATCTCCTGCAGCTTCATTTGCGATTTGGTTGCGAATTTCCTTTCGGTTACGACCTTTGGATGGGTCAAATTTGTTGTACGACGCGACGGCTCTTGGTTCCAGTGTGACTTCATCGCGCGACGATTCGTCTTGTCTCTGGCTTCGACATCGTCTTCTTCTTTTGCGTGCATTGATCGCGCATCTGCCGCGATTCTGTTGCAATCTCTGTTGTGAACTTCACTACGCTACCTCAGTGGCGCAACCTTCGTTGCGCGACTTCCGTTGCACGTCGTCGTTCGCGGCTTTCTGTGTAGCCTGTTCGGCTACTCCAGCGTGACTTCGCCATGTGACGACATGATTCCTTTCTTCGTGCGACTGTGTGACTTGGTTACGACGTTCTGAGACTCCTTGTCCCGACGACATCGTCGCGACATCTATTGCGACTTCGTCCGTGTCTCCACGCAATTTTGTTTGTGGCTCTTTGCGGCGTCTGGCACGGCTCCGGTACGACATTGTTTCCGGCGTTCCGCGCAGCCACTTCGGCTGCTCCGGCATGACTTCACCGTGTGACGACACGACCTGTTTGCGACCTCCGGCGCGCCCTCTGTTGTGTCACCTTTGGTGCGACTTCTGTTGCGCGACCTTTGGTGCGACTTCTGTTGTGCAACCTACGTTCTTGGCGACCTTTGTCGCGACTTACGTTTTGTGCAGTAACGTTCTTGGCGACCTTTGGTGCGACTTCTGTTGTGCAACCTCTGTTGCGACTTCTGTTGTGCAACCTCTGTTGCGCGACCTTTGGTGCGACTTCTATTTTTTTTCAGTAGTTCCGTCGCAGCTTCAGTGCAACTCTGTTGCAATTTTTTTTTGTTTGAGTTTGTTGCGACAACATTTCATTGCGAATTCGACGACCACTTGTGACTTTGTAGTCCATCTCGGCGTCAATCGATTGAACTGTTTGATTGATTGCCTTCGTCGGGCTTTCTGAGTAGTTGAAATTCACACCTCAACTCTTGATTTCTTTCACAGGTAAGCAACTTCATTCTTCTTTTATTTTTTTTCTTTTTTTTTCATCATTTTTTTTCGATTTCAATTTTTTTTTTCTTGAGTTGGAGATACGTACCTGCGTGTCCTCGCGAATTGGCTTGACTGCCGATTGGCAAAAGTGAAGGATTTGCCTTTGATGGCGACCCTAGTTCAGTCGTTGAAGTGTGTTTGACTTAATTGTCAGACTTTCGACTTACTGATTGGACTCGACTCGATTGCCGAGTGAAAGAGAATTTGGCTTTTTTCTGCGAACTTGGTGGCAGCCCCGATTGGGTCGTCGGGTTGGTATTTGTTCGGCGAGCTTGGTTTGGTCGCCAGGCTATGAAGAACTTGGTGTTTTGCAGACAGATCTGGCTTGGTTGTCGGGTGTTTTTTGGCATAGAGTCTGGCTCGTTTACCAGACTTGATTTGCGAAGTTCGATAGTGCAAATGGCTGCACTATGACTTCGACCTGTTTACGCCCTCTGCGCGTTTTGCTTTTGCGACCACTCACCATCGAGGCGATAGAACAACGTCACTCCAGGCTCTAGGTCGAGTTTGGAATTTGGCTAAACTAGTGCAAGATTTCTGGCTTGATCGCCAAGTCTTCATCTCTCCGGCATGATCGCCAAGTCTTCATCTCTCCGGCATGATCACCAAGTCTTCATCTCTCTGGCATGATCGCCAAGTCTTCATCTCTCCGGCATGATCGCCGAAATGAAGCGTCTGGTTAGTTTGGTCTCCAAACTTGTGTTGATGTCCTTCTCGCGGTTTGCCGATGTGGCTTTGACGCCACACTTTTGATGCGCTACTGCGAAGGTCGCTCAATAGAATCATCGGGCTTTGGACTGTTGTTCTTTGCAGACTGTCTCTTTTTGTGTGGCTTTGTTCTATTTTTTTGCTGCTTCGCCTTGATTTTTTTTTCCGCGACTTTCTTATGTTTTTTGCCGCTTTTACTTTGAATTTTTTTTTGTGCGACTTTGTTTTGTTTTTCGTCGCTTTTGCGTTGAATTTTTTTTTGTCCGACTTTGTTATGTTTTTCGTCGTTTTGCTTTGAAATTTTTTTTTGGTACGACTTTGTTATGTTTTTTGTCCTTTTTCTTTGAAATTTTTATTTTTTGAAAGGTTTTGCGTAGCTGATTTTGATTTCTAGTCCACGATTTACGCTACGTTTGCTGCAAATGGCTCCTACGACATTTGCTTTGAGTTTGGAGGCGTCTGATACGTCGACTCCGTTCAACAGCTCTGAGAAGCCATTCTTGCGCATTCGAGATTTGATTTCGTTGAGACATGCCATTTTGTGCATGAGCGGCCGATCGACACTGGGTGGTCATGTCGATCTCCTCACTGCTTTGCCGAGTGGAGTAAAGGCCCGGCCAATGCTGCAAGTTCATCGCAGCCTCCTTCGGTTGAAGATGCCTCTGTTCAGCTTCCCGTTTTGTCTTTGTCGGCTCCTAATACTTCGACGACAAGGCAAAGAAAAACTACTTCTACGAAGGGTGCACCGAAAGAGACTCCTATCGCGACGTTGGTCTCGACACCCAATTTGACAAGTTCAGGTGTCGATGTTCCTCATTCTTCTATTTTTTTTCTGGCGAGACGAAGGCCTATGCAAGAAGCAGGCGGCTGAGGCGGTTGACTTTGTATTGCAACACGTCTCAAAACGACCGACACAACCGAGTTGTACTGCGCTCGCCCCCTTCACCGGGTCTACTCAGATTAGTTCTGCCAGTGCGACTGCTTTGCCGTTGCGACTGCTTTGTCGTTGCCACCTTTGCCATCTTCTTCTTTGCAGCTGAGTGCTTCTCCGGAGGAGTCGGCCGTTCTTCCTCAGTCGAGTGCGCATGAAGGCACACCGAGTGCATCTCTTGATGGATCGACCTTGTCTCTGCAATCGAGTGAGCCTCTAGAGAGGCCTATCGACCTCTCCGACTTAGGGATGCCAAGGCAAGGAGATAATAAATCAGGCTGACTGTGACAGAGCAGTTTGGTGTGAATGTGGAAGAGATTGCCAGCCTTGAGCGGAAGTTGTCGCGTATCCGTGCGAAACCGGTTTTGTACGAGTCAGACGAGCGAAAGTGGTCGACCTTGCGTGTTGAGCTCGTGAAGCTAAGAAGCAGCATTGTCGACTTCAAGATGCCACTCCTTTGGATGTATATTTTTTTAGAGCTGTTGTAGTAGTGCTCCAATTTTTTGTTTGGACTCGATTTTGTCCTTTTTGTTTTAGGACTTGATTTGACTTGTCCAATTTATTCAAAAGAATGCTATTTTTTATTTTCACACCTTTGTTGCCTCTTTTTTTTTTTCTTGCGAACATCCACATTCAGCCAAGTGGATGATTCATCGCTATCTAAGCGTATAATCGTTTAACAAATTTGCCATTAGTAATCGGTAGCTCTATATCGTTCGCCCTTGCAATTCTGTAGGCACATTTGTGAATGCCTCTTGCGCAACGTAGGGACTTTCCCACTTCGGTGCGAACTTGCCCCCAGTCTTGCTCGTGAAGAGCATGGGTCGCCGAACAGCCAGTACTAAGTCATCTTGTTCGTCGTCGTTGTCGATAACTTTGTCATCATATGCACGGGCTTTCGTGATGGTGGCCCTCGATGTGTAAATAACCACCAGGGCTTTGTATCTATTTTGAGAGCTCTGATCAATGACAACTTTCGTGTATATGATTACCGGAGCTCTGCTTTTTTGCGGCGAGCCTTGGCCGAATGAGACTTGATGCACATTGGCGGCCTAGCCAGTGATTCGGATCGTCTTCCCCAGGCCAGCGATTCGGATCGGCTTCTCTGATTGGTAGCCGAGGTCGTGCCAATTTTGGGGGATGGCGTGACCCTTTCTCCTTAAGTTATCTTGCGTCGGAGTAAGGATCGGAATAGCTACCGGCAGTTTCACATGCAGCTGCCCGTTCGTAAGGTTGACCCCAGATTTGGCCAGCAACCAATAGGCGTTCGGATCAAGCCTTTGGTCGTGCGATTCATTGGTAGCCGTTCTAGGCTTGGACATTTTTTCACGACACTCCTGCCTTTGAGCTTTGGCAGCGGCAAGATGACTCTTTTTTTAAGCGGAGTTGGTTTGATGTTACAGCAAATGACGAGAAGGGCTGCCCCCTCTTTTCTCTGCAACTGCGAAATGTATCTAAGTATAGGCACATTGCGCTTTGTCGGCACCGGTACCGTCGATGAGGTCGTCTAGTTGTTGTGCGCTGGTTCTTTGGGCGGCGCGACTTTCAGCACCAAGTTGTGCTTTGGCGTTTATTTCGACGGAATGACAATTTTGGTAAAGCTTTGCGTTAGCAAACAATGCTTCTGCCTCGGTGAATGGGCTTTCATCGACATAAACGGTCTTATGTTAGTTGTCCTTCCAGTACTTGAAGCACTGGTGCAGTGTCGATGGTACGACACCGTGGGCGTGGAGCCACAGTCAATTACTTGGAATGGGTCTCGGCCATCATATCTCCGATGAGCAACTTCAACTATATCTTGCCGAGCGCACACTGGCTTTGTTGGTTGAATCCTTGAATGAGCAAAGAGCTCACAGACAAGTCGCCAGCGGAGATGCGGACACTCTTCATCGTTCGAATCGGCAAGATGTTGACCGCGAAACCGCAATCGATGAGAATGCGATTGACACGATGGTCTTTTATGTAGCCGATTACGAACAACGGCCGATTGTGGCTTCTTGTCCCTAGTTGTGCGTCCTTCTCTCGGAACGTTATGCACGGTGGGCAAGAGACAACGAGTGCCTCCTCGGGTTGAGACACTTGTTGCAATGAAGATGGCTCTTCCTCCTTTCTGTATGGAGGAGTAAGGCCGACCTTTGGTTGGTCGTTCTTCCTCATCATGAATTGCTCCAATTCGGCTCGTTGAGAACTCGGATGAGAGCTTGCCTGGATCGGATGTCCAAGTTGAGGTCGTTCTCAATCTCATTTAACGGCGAGATTTGTTGCAAGGACGTCTCGAGGTCGTCACACTCGACTATTGGCAGCTTGCCTTTTTCTTCCCGACTGGCCTGCTTGGGAGGAGTCGTCGAGCATGTTGCTACCATCGTCGGTGGCACGAAGAATTCCTTCGGGAAGAACCCCACCAGTGTGATGGGTCTTCTTTTTCTTTAGTTTGCTCCTTGGACGGTTGTCGTAGAAGTCTTACTTCGCCGCTTCGCGGTTCTTTTGTTTGGCCGCTTCGCCTTTGTTTTGGTGGTCGCCGACGGTTCGATTTCTCGAACGGGTTTCTTTTGTCGGGTGACCAATATCCACCCCTCTGCAACTGCTGCAGCAACTTCTCGGGGTGCTGGTTTTGGTGTGACCTTAGCTGGTGGTCGGTTGGGTGGGCAGGATTTAGGACAATACTCCTTCCTCACGACCCGAGGCTTGTTGATTCTAGTTCTCGGACTAGACTTGGCTTGCACGAATACAAGGTTGGCCGATGCGGCATTTTCTGCTCCGTCGACGATGATGCGACCTTGCGTAGCAAGCTCCAGTATTTTGTCCTTCAGGACAAAGCTGGCAGGTGGCCGGGGAGCGTAGTTTGGCTTCGATTTGCCTCCAACTCTTACTTGTTCAAAGACATTCATCGTGTAGGCCTTTTTCGCTTCCTCCTTAGGTTCTCTCGTGACGGTTCTCCCTTCCTTGTTCAGCTCTGCCATTGGGGCGACGCCATCACCGACTTGTTCATTATTATCTCCATATTATGGGCCTCGGTCGCCAACTCCTGGAAGTCTTTTGGCTTTTGGCCCTTCAGAAAGTAGAGGAGTCCCCAACTCATTCCCTGGATGCACATGTCGATCTCCCTCTTGGTAGACAGAGATGTGCTCTCCTTGTAGTTAAGACTGAGGTTTCGCCATCAATTGATGTAGTTGATGACCTTCTCGCCTTTCTTCTGTTTTAGATTGGTGAGCTCCATCAGCATTACAGTGAGTTTGGTACTGTGGAATCGGCTAAGGAACTCGTGTTCGAGCTGCTCCCAACTGTCAATGGACTCTTGGAGAAGCTCGATGTACTAGTCAAAGGCGTTGCCCTTCAACGACGGGCCGAACTGTTTGACCAGCAAGTCGCCGTTAGCGCCGACGTTATTGCAGGTCTCAATAAAGTGTGCGACGTGCTGCTTCGGGTTATCATCGTCGTTGAATTGCTGGAATTTAGGCGGATAGTACCCGAACGACATCAGGCGCTGAGTGTATGGCCTCCGGTAGGAGACCGATTTGCTCTCGCTAGAGCTATTTCGTACGACACGGTTGATCATCTCAGTCACCACGTCGAGTGTGAGGGAGGCTGGTTCTTTGAAACGCGACTCATGAGCGGCCATCGGAGCTTCAGGTTGCGGCTCCTCCACGCGGGGTTCGGCTAATGTACTGGTTGTGCCCGACTCCGATCCACCACCACTGAGACGTCACCCATGTTGGCAGTGAGAAACTCCAACTTCTTTGCCATTATTGCAATTTGGGCATCGCGGGCCATTATTCGTGCGTCTTTCTCGCGGATTTGTTCGCTCTACTCCTTAAGCGTGACCTACATCTCGGCAAGCTACTCCTCGACCATTTTGGGCGATGTCGCCATGGCGCCAACTCTGATGATTGGAGCCGAGGAAGTGGCTCCCGACGAGAACAGGCGAGGAGAGATCACAATCGAAGGAGAGGCTGCACTTGGCGACCGAACTCGAGAAGCAGAAGCCGGTGTTAGTCGACATGGAGAGACCGCAAGCGATGACTGGGTCTTCCTCTCCGAAGTGGAAAGGATTGGGTAGTCGTGCAGCTCGAAATGCTCGATCATGGCAGAAACGAGAGTGCCCCTTGGTGATTTGGTCGGGCTGACTACCGGGTTGTGCGTCGTTGGCGTGGTTGCAGTAGTCAGGTAGTTTGGCTTTGCCGTCGTCGGGACGAATTTGATCGATGTAGCAGCTGACTTAGTGGAAGCCATGGAGGCTTGAGGTTGGAAGACGACACTTGGGCGACACGCGTCGCTCATGAAAGGTGCCTGTTAGGTCGACAAACTCCTTGCCAGGGCCCTCGTCATTGGCCCTACGTGGGTTGTCGGTGGAGCAGATGTTGGGGATGAGCTGTTGGTTGGCGAACATGCCGGTGAGCTACGAACTCCGGATGCGGCAGTCGAGCTCGTACCTGTGACTGGTCGCAGGTAGGCGGAGCCGGTAGGAATGACCTTCTTGTCGTTGTTGTTGTAGCCAGCCATTGTATTGGATTTGGGGATTTTTTTTTTGTCAAAAGAGAAGGAGATGAGAGGTAGGAGATGTCCCACTGGGTATGCCAAATCTGTTTCGGCGAAAAACCTCCGGTCCGCGAAGCAGCAAGACCAATTGGTTAATTCGACTGAAATACAGATAAAATTACAATGTGTTTGGGAATTGGAAAACTTTGCAGGTGCGATCTCATAGCTTTCCTCAGATTCGATCTCCGATGTGGTTGACAGTGAAGTCGAGTCTCCGAGCGAGTGTGCACGAACAACGACGACTATAGTCGGCCAGACGATAGTGTTTGTGTTCCGTGTATTCGGCGTATTAACATCATCGGTGAACGTGTAGAGCTTCTTTGGTAGACTGTGTGAATTCCGATGAACTGGAAAATTTGTGAACTTCAAGCACAAAAAAAAGTTTTTGAATCGGGTGACCCTGAGTAAAAGTTTCTGAACCCCAACTTGGGCGAATGAATTTCTTTGATCGAGAATGCTTCTGCTGTGTGAGAGAGCAAATTCTTGATCTGTGTAAGCGAGATTTAGGCTTTGACGACGACTCACGAAATCCAGGAAAGAAGACACAAACTTTTGGCCAATTTAGTCAGTTGGACAAAATTATTTGTGTTCCGTGTGATCACCTTGTTGACGTTTTCGATGATTGTGTGAAATTTCCCAACGAACTGAGTACAATCAACGAACTTCCAGTTGGCGATGTTGGTAAAAGATTTTATGATTGAGATTTTCTGAACTCCTTGATCTAAACTCTTTTTCCAACCCCCTTGACTTCCGTTTTGGCTATTTGTAACCAGTGATTGAGTTGGTGGCTATTTGTAACCGGTGGTTGATGAAACTCGATTCTCAAAAAGAGAATCTCAATTGCTTCTGTTGGAATGGGAGAGGACTGGGAACTCCTTGAAAAGAGGGACACACTTCTTTTTCCTTCTTTTTAACTAGCTGCCAAGTGACTTTTTAATTTTAGCTGACTGCCAATTGATTTGAGGAATTAGAACGTTAGACCTTCAAGTAGACTATTTTAATGAAGTTGATAAGCGAACCAAAACCGTCAGCGGTGTACACGAAATAGGTATTCGGATAATTTATTAGGTGAATCATTACATGGGTTTATTGAAATTGGGGCACGTCAAATTTTGACGCCTACAAAAAAAAATTTCTATTTTAAATTTTTTTTTAATAATTTAAGAGTTAACATTCAATTTTTAGGCAAAAAGAGTTATTTTAATTTTAAGGGGGACCAAAATAGTGTGACCCTCATTATAAGGGTAAACAAAGGGTTTAAAAACCTTGCTCCATAATTCACCACCAAGAAAAAATCTATCCGGGACAGACCATCCCGTGATACTTAATACCATTTTTCCGCATTGAACAATTCATTTAACCCTAAAATATAATTATTAACCAACTTAAATTCATGTCCGAATCTCTGATCGTCTAATCATTATGTGAATACGAATAAAACAAATTTATCCACATGCCAACACTTTATTTATTGATATTAGGATGGCTAATCGGTTAATAAACAAAAGAAGGAGAACTTTTAAACTTACACTATACGTACAGTACGAAGAATTATATAATTATATTATTTATTGCACAAAAACATAAAAAATAATAAGTTGATAAAGTTATCGACATTTTAAAATGAAGAAGAATAAAGTAATATTATTTTATTCAAAAACTTGAATTGAAACTAAAGATTACCACAGAAAGTACACTTACTAATCAAAGTAGTATTATTTAGTCTGAGAATCGGATAAACTTATCCAATTTTTAATCAAAATGAAAAGAATTATTCCAGTTCCATTAAATAGACGACCGACGTTTCGACAGATTGGATAGGTGAATGAAACCTAATCACATATTGAGATGGGATATATTCCCCATTCATGAAAAGGAGACTAGGACTAGCAAATCCCAAACCCATTCAGGTTGGTACAAGTATTTAGTCCAAGATGAGGTAGTGCCAATTAGTTCGGAGGGAACACTTATCCTTACTTTCCCTCTTTTCTATTTTGGACCCCATGTTAGTACGTTGTCTTTTAGACCAAAAAGAAGTGTCTAGCCAGTTTTAGAGACACTTTCATATGTTTCATCGTGGGATTGCTCCCAACTCCAGACCCCCGACTCGATTAGGTTTAGCATCCGAATTCCGAATACAATTAAGGGCAATGATAAAGAAGAAGAATTTTTTTTGCCGATTTGCAAAATTCAGAACTCAGAAGGGTAAACAATCCATGTTCAGACAACTCACCCCAGGATTTGCAAGCAAGTTGGAGTAGCGCGATCCACAGAAATTCCAAACATCCAACTCGGTAATCGAAGGATCCAAACATCAGAAAGCGAGGGAAGGTTTCCTGCAATTTCTGCTCACTGTCATTTCAAATTCAAACAAAAAGAAAAAAATTTAAAAGAAAAGACATGAAAAACAGAGAAAAAATGGTTCACGGGAGATAGTAAATGCGATCAGGTGGTGGCGGACACTATGGCCAAGAAAGTCATCTCGGCTCAGACAACGCTGCCAGTAACGCCGAGTGAACTATTATGAATCAACTCTGCACATCTTTTTCCTAAAACAGCTCCGTGTCTAAAACTCTTTCGGCGGGTTGTTTGTCTAATTGTCCCGGCAAATTACCAACTCGGAGGACTGTTATGCTAAAACACTATAGACAACATAACAGACCACCGGAATCCGGATCGCCTTAAATGAAAAAGATAGAACAAAAACAGAAAACGTAGCACCTGGATGGAAATGTGCAGCCTCTCTCTCTCGTAGGACAGCAGCAGCCAGAACAAGCTCCAGAATCAACAAAATCTCTGCAATTTCTCGGACAGTGACGAAGTCATATCATCGGAAGTCGAGTCCAGTCGAGATCCACCGGAGATCTCACCGGAATCGCCTCTCGTCGCTCTTCTCTCGCCTAATCACTATAACTCATCCACATTCCTATCGCGAATCGGACGCGCCGGCCGTATTGACGCTGCCGGTGGCCGGGAGGCCGGGGACTGATTCGTTACCCCTTTTCGCTTTCTCCTTTTCAAAAACGATAAGGTTTGGGGGGGGGGAGTATCACTGAATCCCTGATTAATACGGTTTCCCGGTGCTCTGCTCCCTCCAGCCAACTCTTGCGACGTGTACCCCCCGTGGAATCTATTCTGACACCTGTCTTCTTACGTGGCGGAATATTTGATCCACGTGTCGGTTCCGGCCTTGTAAGGAATCTGCGGGGCGAGTAGTGGTGAGTTGGCAACGAAGGTCACATGGAGGATGACGCGCGGGATAGGCTTCTCTCTCACGAGGCACACAAATTTCGTCTTCGGACCCGAAACCACTACGAAGTTTCCGTTTTTGCCCCTCCTTTTAATCAAGAATTGCTAATCAGGTCTCCCCTGATCTAGCGCGGCTGCGCGAGGGCGTCAAGGACTAAGTCCCTGGTAAATGGAGATTTGGTCGTGGTGACTCGTGTGCGGAATTCCTTCTAGGGTTGCCGTTTTTTAGTTCGCCGTTTTGAGGTTCGAAAGAGTAATTAATGGGGGTTATCCGTTAATCATGTTGCGCGAAATTATGTGATGTGAGTGCTTTGGATAAGTACGGCGAGGGATATTATTTGCTGTAATGGGTTGGCATTCTGTAAGGAAATGGCGGGGGCCGTTTCTGTAAATTGTGGATGAGAATGTGGGTATTTAGGTATACGTGCTCTCGGAAGCTCTCCTTGGCTGTAGCAACAGAAAAGGGGAGTACTGGAGTCGGAGTGAAGCCAAAGATTCTGGTTTGTTTTGGTCCGCTTTTCTCGTCCGCTCTGTTTCCATGACTGACGTCCTTCGAAACGGGAGAAGGGGTTTTTGAGATCGTTGTTGATTGGGGCGGCCGGGGGAGCCGGATATCTTGTCTCTGCGTTGATTCGCTCGCCGCGGAAGATCGCGGTTGGAGAATTCTTTGGGGGAAGGGATCCGACCGGAGCGGGGGAAGCTTGATCCGGTTTTAGGGTTTCTGCTCTTTCGGAAGGTTTAGGTTTTTCCTCGGGAGCCTTTCTTTGATCGAAGGAAGAGAGAGAGAGAGTGTGTGAGAGGTGCAGAAGCCTCTCTGAAGGTTCACCGGAGTTAACGAAAACACGTTGGTTGTTTTTTTTCTATCGGTTATTTAGTTTTTGGAAGGCTGCTTTGGAGAACGGACCGGAAAAATCTCATCAAAGACTGGTTCTTGCTCCTCGTTTCATCGCGATTTTGAGTTATGGGGAAAGTGGCAGTTGGAGCAGCTGTTGTCTGTGCCGCTACCGCCTGTGCGGTGGCGGCGCTTATTGTTCGCCATCGGATGCGCAACTCTGGGAGGTGGGCCCGTGCTATGGCGATTTTGAAAGAATTCGAAGAGAAGTGTGCCACTCCTATCTCAAAACTGCGACAAGTAGCCGATGCAATGACTGTTGAAATGCATGCAGGTCTAGCATCGGAGGGAGGAAGCAAGCTCAAGATGCTTATTAGTTATGTCGATAATCTTCCTACAGGGTATGATTACATGTTCTCTCGTTTTTATTTATTATTTATTTATTTATTTATTTATTATAATAATTTTGTTAAGTTTCTGCAGTGGTTCTTTCTTTTAAGGTTTCTATCTCTGTTTCTTTTTTCGGTTTTTAATCAGTTCATGAAACATTTATATTGATACTTTATTCTTGATTTATCGGTGGAAGCAGACGTGCAGGCTTGGGAAAGTGGAAGTTCTTCGATGTTGGTCCATTCATATTTATGAGCTTCTTTACGAAATTCCTTTAAATTTCTATCTTAAAAATATGATTTTTCCTCATAACTAAAATCAATCAACAAGAAATGGGTGCTTGTTTGTATTTATCTTGTTTTCCGTGGAGCGCCCTTTTTCCTTTTTCTGGAAATTAGAACTTTTGTTAACACAGAGTGTTGGATTAACTCCCCGAGCGGCAGAAGGCTTCCATATGTTAATACTCGCAATGGTGGTATAACTAAATTAGACAGACTCAAATGGTTTGTCATGAACAAAGTGTTTGAGTTTATTTTTCTGCTCAAATCGCTTGTAAGTTTTGCCCCCTATTGAAGGAGACTGATGAATCATGTTTCTCATTTTTTGTAACTTCCATTCTAGGGATGAAAAAGGATTATTTTATGCTTTGGACCTTGGTGGGACAAACTTCCGTGTACTGCGAGTCCAGTTGGGTGGCAGAGAAGGGCGCGTTGTTAAACAAGAATTCACGGAGGTCTCCATTCCCCCTCATTTAATGACTGGAACTGCTGATGTAAGTCTCTGTAGGTCTTCCTTAGGTATCAGTATTTATCTTACACGCTTACAAAAAGTCCTAAACGTTTTGTGCTTCTTCAGGCTCTCTTTGATTACATTGCTGCTGAGCTAGCAAAATTTGTGGCTACAGAAGGAGAAGGTTTTAATCTTTCGGTTGGCAGGCAGAGAGAACTTGGTTTTACATTTTCATTCCCTGTGAGGCAGACATCAATATCCTCCGGTACGCTCATAAAATGGACAAAGGGGTTCTCAATTGAAGATGCGGTTAGTTCTGCTCCCCGGCTTCCCCTTAAATTCTATTTACATGTATTCTCTCTTGTTTTATTGAGTAAGCTCATCTTGTTCATTTTATCTTTGTTTCTTTTCACTGTTTTCCATTTGTCTCATTTTGCTCAAGTCAATGGTGGAGATGATACCAGGAAATAATCCTAAAATATGTTTTTTAAAAAATTTGGAATAAGCTCTTCAAAAAAAAAAAAAAAAAAGGAATAAGAGCCTGCTCTATACTAGCCCAAAAACCTGAGGGAGGGGATGTTGTATTTTAACATTTTATGGTTAAATTTTTGTTATTATATTCAAAGGTCTTTCAACATGACAAATTAAATTTCCTGTAAGCAGGAAATTTTGGTTCTTTCAAAAATTATGTTTTGGAGGAATTTTGTTTAACCTACAAATTATGTGTGGAAGGAATTTTGTTTAACCAAAAATTATGGTTGGAAGGAAATTTGGGATGACAAGGATGAGGATAGACAGGAAAGCAGGTTGGGAGACAGAATGTGTAGAGGATTGGGATGGGGGTAGACAGAGGAGCTGGTATGGCGACAGGGGTAGAGGGAAGGGAGCTCAGGACAGAAGGGGATGAGGATAGGGATTGGGATAGAGAGGGAGAACAGGGTGTGTAGATGCGCCAGAGGATGTGGATGGAGAAGGGGGTTTTAGGCTTTTAAGGTCGACCAGAACTCCCCTCGTTTGAGATGTACCAAAGCTGTTACTTGTTATTTTAATGTTTCCCATGCATCTTTGTATTCTATTAAATCTGATTATTCAGTAATCAAAAGCCAAGGCATCAGTGTTCTGAAAAATATAAAATAAAACAAGAAGGGGGGACACAAAATTATGAAAGTTCCTCTCATGGGAAAGTACTGAAGAAGATCACACACTCTTCTCTTTTCTTAATACTGGTTAGTTTTCTTTAACTTTTTTCCTAATTTACAATTTTTATCAGACCTTTGTAGCAATTATAAAAGAAATAATCGTGTCAGTAATAGTTGCCTCATGATACTTGAGGAGCATTAGCATATTTTGATTTCATTCGTTCATGATTGTTGTGCCAGGTTGGGGAGGATGTTGTTTCTGAACTCACAAAGGCTATGGAGAGACAAGGGCTTGATATGCGTGTCTCAGCTCTGGTAGGTGTGATTGGAGCCTTTAAAATAATTCAAAGAACATAATCATGTATTTTATTGGTGGGATGCTTCCAGCAAGAGATCTTTTTTTTTTTTTTTTGAATCTTTTCCAGAACATACTGCAATTGCATTCGAATAGATATCTGACATATGCATTTATAAATGCATGGAGGTCAATGATACTATAGGGACACTAGCTGGAGGTAGATACTATGACAACGATGTCCTTGTTGCTGTCATCCTTGGTACTGGTACAAATGCTGCTTATGTGGAGAGAGCACATGCGATTCCTAAGTGGCATGGTTTGCTGCCTAGGTCAGGAGAAATGGTTAGTGAATTTGTGTTTTACAGGTGTCTTAATTTTTATTGAACAAACATGTTGCCAAATTTGGAATTTAGTTTGTGTTTGAGACATCCTGAATGTCTTGCATTTCTGCAGGTGATCAACATGGAATGGGGGAATTTCAGGTCGTCTCATCTTCCAATGACAGAATATGATCAGGCATTAGACAGTGAGAGTCTCAACCCGGGAGAGCAGGTTCTTGTGAATGTTATTAGTTCTATTCTAATGAAAGTTTTGTCTTTCTTTCTGGAATAACCTGATGATGGATATGTGCACGTGATATTGGTAGCTTTTTGAGAAGATGCTATCTGGTATGTATTTGGGAGAGATTGTACGGAGGGTGTTGTATAGAATGGCTGAAGAAGCTGCCTTTTTTGGTGATACTGTTCCTCCGAAGCTTCAAGTTCCATTTGTTCTAAGGTATGTTCTGTTTTTAAAAGGCTACCTTTAGTCTAAAAGTGCATTGATGAGTGGACTTTACTGGCTCTGCTATTACTGGCTCTGCTTGAGAAACGAAGGGTCTTGATTAAGTTGAAACAATGCAATTGATATTTAATGAGCACATGGCCATGTCATACTGTTGTGATCTGGTCCAGCAAGTACGAGCTCAAGATAGGTTGGTGAGAATTAAACCAACTTTAGGAAACACTTCAAATCTCAAAGAGTTTTGAATTTCAATGAGCTTCGTGTGAACTTTGAGATTCTATCAGCTGTATAAACCTTTTTCAGATATTGTGGTTGCTTTTTATGTGTTTTGAGGTTTTCTTTTTTGAAGTATATATTTCATTCGCAAGATGTCTCTGGTTCAGCCAACAGTGCGGCTGTTGTTCTTGCCAGGGAGAGATAATTTTGCAGTCCCCTTTTTGTACATGACTCTCCTCTCTTATGAAGTAAATTTCCTATGGTTAATATAATCTGCTCCATTTCTCGAAAAAAATGGACTATATGTCATCTTTGATTTTGATTATTGATGCTTTGTGGATGGGTTGAAGCTCAAACTAGCTACTTTGTTAGTCTTTTTCCTGTCTCACTCATCAATGTAGAAGTCTTGTTGAATTTCTTTAAGAAAGAATGGAGAACTTGTCAAATGCCTGTATAGTTTGAAGCTTAGCTGAAATCCTTTGTATTGACGCTTTTCCAAAGTAAATTTGAAACGGTGAATACTTTTTATTGCCAGAGGGTACATTTCTCATTCCAATCATTTTTTGCATTTTTTAATTGATTTTGTGAAATCGTTTTATTTTGTTTTCCTATAGTCCCAAGATACAACGGATCTCTTCTATGTGATATGCAGAACCCCAGAAGTGTCTGCGATGCATCATGACTCGTCACCCGATCTCAAGGTGGTTGCTACCAAATTGAAGGATATTTTAGGAGTAAGCTTCCCTCTGCACTAAAAAGATGATTCTCATTATTTTCTGGTTTGCAAATTTTCTAAGTTTGTTCAATGAATGTTGTGTGGTTCTGTTTAATTTGTCCCAGATTTCTAGCACTTCCCTCAAGATCCGGAAGGTGGTTGTTGAGGTCTGTAATGTAGTTTGCACTCGAGGGGCTCGACTTGCTGCAGCTGGGGTCTATGGAATCTTGAAGAAAATAGGAAGAGATATAGTCCGAGATGGTGAAAAACAGAGAACGGTGGTAGCAATGGATGGTGGACTGTATGAGCACTACAGTGAATATAGCTCATGTATGGAGTCCACTTTGAGGGAGTTACTTGGGGAAGAAGTAGCCAAGACTATTGCCATTGAACATGCTAATGATGGTTCAGGCATAGGAGCTGCTCTACTCGCAGCTTCTCACTCTCAGTACCTCGAGCTCGATGAGTCTTAAGGCTCGGCAGGAGCAGCTCCGCGGACGAGAGGGGAAGCAGCGTTCCGCTCTCCTTTTGTTTTCTTTCTGAAGAGATCTTTTTTCTTCTTTTTCTTTCCATCTCAGAGAAATTCTGGAATTCGTGGAATTCGGCTGTCTTTTATTTATAGGTAGGAATTGTATAAACTGCAGGAGCTGGAAGTGATCTAGGAGTGGTTAGAATGTCCACACTCCGGCCTGTAAAATTTTTCTATTCACTCTTTCCCGCATTTGCCTTTTTTGACATTCCTGTATCACTTATAAATAAGAGTGGGATGAGGGAGCCCACTAGCCCTGACCGGGTTCCGCCGTATAGAGAGTAACCCGGTAAGTTGGGCTATACACCGTTTTTGCTGGTTCGTACGTTCCAGCTGCCTGGTAGTAAAAGGGCGTTTCTTTTACGTGCGTCACAGTTTTGTTGAGATTTTATGCCTTAGTTATTTTCGAAAACTTTTATTCCTTTTAACTGAAAAAGTACATTATTTTCACAAATTACCTTAAAAATGTGATTTTTTGTAAATTATTGGGCCAATATGAATGGATTAAAATACCTTTTATTTTTTTTTTTTTTTTTTTTTGGTTATGTTAAATCGTGAACCAATTTGAATAAAATTTAAACTAGTGTTACTCTAAACCAAAATTGCCCATGCTTAGTTTTTTTAGTAATATTTAAACTTGATGTCTTTTCATTTTTTAGATAGTTGATATGGTTTCATGCACCTAGGTCTTTTAAAATAAGTCATACGCTTAGATATCTAGTAAATTACTGATATAATAGCGATATGTAACGTATAGTGCATTAAAGACATAGAATAATACATGAAACGCTGCTTTGATACAGAAATCTCTTTTAATATTAATAAAATTATATTTATGCCATGGCTTTTAGCTTAAATTTGATTTTTTTTTTTTTTCTATCCTAACAAACCTTATATTATATTGATGAGAAGATGTCCATGGGGTATAAGATAATATAACAGTCATCCAGAAATATAACAGTTCCCCAAAGCCCTTTTATTGTCTTGCAAAATATCATTTTTCAAAAAACTTGGGACTGAATGTAACCAGATTCTAATTTTCCTTTCCCTATGCAGCACTGCTTCTGAAGCTGCCTTGACCAATCTATCTGCTACGGGCTGCTGTGGATTAGAGTTCTTAGCTTCCAGTGGATCTGGGTCTCCCCCTGCACTAAGACCTGGTGTTGTGGAAAGTGTTCGTAGATGAGATATAATGCTAGTAATAAAGCGTGACATTTAGCAGAATTGCATGATTCATATATTAGAGGCAAAAAGCAGTAGTAACCGGTTTCCAATTATGATCCCTAATAACTACCCTTCCACCAGCAATGTTAAGAGACTTTACAACTGAACCGTCAAAGTTTGGATCCTCCTCCAAATCTCAGAGGAGAAAGGACATGTAAGGAAAAGGTGGGTTTGTGTTTCTTCATCTATCGAGCATAAGGGGCAAGTGAGGGGTACGGCTAAATTTCTCCTTCTTAAGATCTATGCCACTGGTAAAACATCGTGGATAGCCTGCCACACAGAAACATTCTAATTTTTGGAGGGAGATTTAACTAGGGTAGTAATTCCCAGATAGGATCAATTGGGCTAAGTTGCAGTGACCTTTTCAATCTCTTCTTTATGTGATAAGTACTTGAATGCACTTTTAATTTGTGAACTTTCCAGACTTATCAAGGCTCCACACGTCTTACTCTTTTTTTCTTTCCATTGGAAACATTCTAAGTATATCTCTAAATACTCCTAGACCCCATATTGCTCTTAATCTATCTATGTTCCATTTGCCATCAGTCATTAGGGTTGACACACTTTCACATGGTGAGTCTAGCCCTTGTGTTAATCAATCATGTTGTGTTAATGGTCTCTCTATGCCATCCACCCATTTATCAAACCATATTGATGTATTTTACCCGTTCCCAATATATTTTCTATGATGTATGAGGAAGTCTGGTATATTTGGCATAGTCTATTTTCATAGTAAGAATCTCTGAATCTTCTTTCCCATTCTCATTAAATGTGGGTTCCCTCCATATCTGTAACTTCATGTATGTTACCCACAAGGAATCTTCAGCGGTAATTAATGATTCTCCAAAGTAACTTGTATTTGAAGGCTTTGGCTAGGGTTTTGATTTTTCTTATGCCTAAAGCCCCCTGTTTTCTAGGTTTTATTAGTGTGTTCTGTTGTATTGTTTTAAAATGATTTAATTTATTTTAATATATACTATATTTTTTTTTATTTTAATTCCTGAATTGGACTGAAGGGCAAAAGTGTCTTTTTATTTAAACTCATAATTAATCCAATAAGCAAGTAAGGACTCCAGTCGTGTGAGTCTAGAGATCATTTTCCTTCGTCCCCTCGATTGCATTCGAGTGTCAGGCAGCCAGCACACGACACTGTCGAGCCCTGTTACTCAAAACTAGAACACTAGTGTTTCGAGCCCCGCCAGCCAACCTAGTCACAATTTCGAAATTAAGGAGCCCTGTTGCGAGTCTCAGTCATTTACGGGGGGGGGGGGTTTAGTGCATAGAGAATTCAATGTTTAAAGATAATTTGAAGTCACAGACAATAATTTCCCTTAAAGTAAACTTCTAGGGAAAATTTTCTCTTGTTAGTGGTTGACATCGAGAGTATCAAGTCTATCGTTAGTTTAAAACGTCGAGAATTTGAGAGACTTTGCTATATGGATTATGGACAAAGTAATTACTAAATTCCACTAATTGATAAATAATTATCTTATTTCAAGTTATTGTCGAATTTTTTCAATGAGAGAAAAATTTAAAAAATATTATTTTTATATAAATACACAAAATTTATCTTTTCTTTATATGAATTAATTTTTATACAATGCATTAGATCATAAATATTTATTTAGTAAACATAATTTTATGTTTTCATACAATGATCCTACTATTTGATTAATTTACTCATTAACTAAATTTATTAAATATTTAGCCATTTATTACCTATAAACATTTTTTTTTGAATGATTTAATTTAGTATATATCACTTTAATTCAAATATTATAAAATATTTAAATTAAGTTTAATATAATTTCTTATTATAAGTATTTTATATTTTAAATGTAATAGAAAAATTAGGTCCTAAAGAAAGGATCTATAATTTTTATATTATTTTTTTCTCATGCAAAGATTATATAAGTTTTTATATATTTTTAAAATAAAATAATTTTTTAATTGTGATTTTATTGAAAGTGAATTCAAAACATAAAAAGAGTTAATCATATAAACATTTAAAACTATTTTAAATATTTATTTGAATAAGTAAAAATATAAATAAATAAATTTTTGACAAGTTCGAGAATATGTAGGTCAATGATTTTTTAAAAAGAATAAAAAGACAAAAAATTTATTTCAAATTTGCAAGAAGATCGTTTGATTTTTGTGTCTGCTTTCTGATTTTAGGAGGTTGTCCAGGTAGAGAACTTGAGGGGATTGAAAATTTCATGTCTTGAGGTGAGAAATTGAATTCTCAAAAGCTTCTAAATTTACACAGCCCCTAAAACTCAGATTTCTCTCCTATTTTTCAGGAAAATTAAAAGTTACTGAGAATTTACTGTAACTAATTTGAGAAAGTTCTATTTTCCAGGTATTTATATTCTCTAACTCTACTTTCTCTGACAACTAAACCCTCGTTAAGGAGCTCTGCACTCTCGCAATCCCACTTAACCCGATCTGACCCGACCCAAAAAACTTGGGTTTGAATTCCCAAATCCAACCCACAGGTCGGGTTTGGGTTTGGGAATCCAAACCTGACCTCGGGTCGGGTCGGGTTTGGGTTTATCTAAACCCGACTCGTGGGTTTTTATTTTTTATCTTTTTATATATTTTTTCTTCATTTATATAAAAAATATATTAAAAAATTCGGGTTTTGGTCGGGTTAGGTTCGGATTTGTAAAATTGTAGTTCAAGTCAAGTTTGGGTTCGGGTTTTAAAACCCGTGCGGGTTTTTCACGGACCCGACACATGTCCACCCCTAGTCCCGCTCTAGATCCTTCCTGCTTTTTAACTCCCCAGCAGCCCATAGAATTTTTTTTGCCCTTCTGCCTCATTCAACTTTTAATTTTGCCTAGGCCAGCTTGTTTCTCTTACCTTATTATGATAACTTGCTTTTTAGCTACAAGTGTAACAAGCCCTTCCGCCAGGCCGCTAGGTTAGCCCGCAGAACTAAACCCGTGTTTGGAAATAGGGATGGTTGGGTTCCCGTAAACGGGGAACCCGCACCGACCCGACCCGCTTAAAGCAGGTTCGGGTTTGTATATTTTCCCGTGGAATGGTTTGGTATTTTGGAGTTTAAACCCGTCCACGGGTTGGGCGAGGGACGGTTTTTCACCAAGACCGACCCAACCCGTTTAATATTTAAAAATAAAATAAAATATTAAAAGGTGAATATATAATAAAAAATATATTAATAAATTTTATATTTGATAAAATATTTAAGTTAAGTATTTATATGTTTATAGATTTATAATATTTATTTTTTTATTTTTTTATATTTTTAATATAAAATATGTCAAAATGGGGTGGGGGGGCGGTTTTTTCGTGAGGTTGGGCGGTTTTTTGCCCCGCTGGTCGAGGGATCGGTTTTTACAAAGCAAACCCGCAGAGCGGGTTTTCGCGGGGACGGGTTTCCCCGAATCTTCACGGGGCGGGGACGGGTTTCCAAAAACCCGCCCCGGCCCGTTGCCACCCCTATTTGGAAATCCATATATTAGACCAGCCTGCTTACAGGTACTTTATCCAACCCATTAAGGGTGTGAGATTCAGCCCACTACGTTTAGTCGTCTTGCTACTACGGGTGGGCATCAGGTTGGGTTTTTCGGGTAACCCGACCCGAAAAACCCGGGTATGGATTCCCAAATCCAACCCGCAGATCGGGTATGGGTTTGGGAAAGCATACCCAATGGCGGGTCGGGTCGGGTTCGGGTTTACCAGAACCCGACCCGCGGGTTTTTATACTTGTATATAATATATAAACTTAATCTACATATTTAACCTTATAAAATTTGTTTAAGACAAAAAGTCCTTCAATCTTATAAGTGATTTGATAATTGAATAGGGTTAATATTGGAAGCCCAAAATAACTTTTAACTTGTTGCTTCCTAACCCAACATCGATCATCTCTTCCCCATTCTCATTTTGCCTCTCTCAACTCTCCAGCCTCCATTTCTCAACTCTCCAATCTCCTTTTCTCAACTCTTCATTTCTCAATCTTCTCGCAATCTCGCCGCTCTCCAGACTCTGAGTCCCCAGACTTAACTCGCCACTTGTGTTATCCCTCTCAAATTTCGCAGACTTTAGTCTCCAACTTCTCTCAGCCTCGCCGCTCTCCAGATGCCCGAAGGCTGTCGACTTCGATCTGCGAAGAGGTTTCCTCTCCTCAGTCTTTTATTTATTTTTTTTTGTTTCCTCTCAGATTTCATGTATGACATTATTATTTGTATAACTCTGGGTTTTTTTATATTTTTATGGTTGTAAATAATGTATATTTTGTAATTTTGAAGGTTGTAAATTAGTGAAATTTTTGCTACAATTTTATGTTATTTTATTTTATTTTATTTTATTTGAATTATTAAAAAAATCACGTTAATGGGACTTAAGTTGGGTTGGGTACGGGTCGGGTTCTGGTTTGGCCAAAACCCATCGGGTTTTGGTCGGGTCGGGTCGGATGCGGATTTGGAAAAGTAAGCATCGGGTCGGGTACGGGGTGTCGGGTCGGGTTCGGGTTTTCAAAAACCCGACCCAAACCCAACCCGTGCCCACCCCTAGTTGCTACGCGTCCCTTCACCGCGCCAGGCTCAGGAGTTGTCTTTTCCCATTGCGCCGAGCCCACCACGTTTAGTCGTTCACTGAGCCCGTTTTTCCACTTTCCAACGTTTACGCCGTCAGATCGATTCCGTTAGATATACCCATTTCGCCACACATGCTTTATTTAGCTATTATCCCCCAGGCCCTTTTTCAGCCGTGACTCTAGCATGGCCCACAATGTCAATAAACAAAAACTATATTATCATTATACATGAGGAAATGGGAGACTTTTGAAACTCACAAAATCCTGGGCTATGTCAGAAACTCGAACACAACAGGCAAGTGTGGCAGGGATACTCTGCGGAAGGCCAGAGCAGCACCGCGTCGTCCTATTCCTCCCAACGTAGATCCCAGTCCAGCGAAAGCCTAAACTCACCAACGAGATCGATTTTAATTGCAACAAAACAACCGAACTACCTAATTGGGTCCACCTAAAACCAACCTCATACTGAACTTCTTAAATCAGAATGATCAGAAGAAGCAGAATTTGGTGTCAAGTTCCGAGTCTTTAACAGAATAGCTTTCTAAAGGAATTGCTCGTCTGACCTATTCTTGGAATCCTTTCCTCGCCAATTTAACTCCTTTGTCCTATACACTGTTGCGCTGTAAAAATTTGAATCACATTCTGATGGGCACTCAATCGAGTAGTGCCCAATACTCCGCTCTCTGAAATATAGCATCCGAGGGAGACTACATCTGATCGCAAAATTCTGAAACGAGCTGCTGGTGACCCTTACCATCACATCCAAAGATGTAATTAGAGTAGTAAGTCGAAGGAGAGCCAAATCACCATATCTTCTTTCTGACCCAAAAGAGAAGGAGAACAACTCCAATGACAATAGCAAAGGGAGCATATTTACGAATCAGAGCCTGCAAAGCACAGAGTTTCCAAAGCATTATTGGAAATGGCACTTTAATAAATAAAAATAACTGGCATTTGCTCCCATGATTTACAATGAAAATTAGTTACATATTTGTAGAACTGCCATCTTGAACCTTATTAGCAAAAGAAGTTTAAGAGAGTCCAAGTAAAGAGGGCACAGAGGATAATTACTGAAACTCCCCTTCCCTTTTCCTTTTTCCTTTTACGGAATACATTTGCAAAAAATATGTGACAGTACAACATGTTAATTCTTGCTGTTCCAGCGACAGTTAAACACTAGGAACCTCAATGATTAAGAATAACCTTTCTGAGTGAAAAAGATCTTCCATTGCGACTAACAGCCAATCGTGAGAGAAACATTCGAAACAATTGAGTGCACAGTATACGCCAAGCAGCTCATTAACAATCAGAAACAACAAGGGCACTCAATTATAAACTTTCAAATAAGATCCTTAACTGACGCCCCACCCAAAGAGATTTTCAAAATCAAGAAAAAGACAACTAATGTAATTAACATAATTGACAGCACACAATCATGACATAATCATGTATTATGCCAATCCTTGACTTTTTTGTGTTCAGAGCATCTCATGATTGACAACTTCCGCATGCAATGGAGGCAAGTGTAAAGATCCTTCAGATGCACCATATCATGTCTAAAGAAGCTAAATTATTATTGAGCAATAAAGTAAAGCAGCCTACCTGCCGATTCAAATCCTTTGCTTTATCTGCATAAATGCGAGATTCAGATGTCAATCGGCTGGACATCTGACTAACATCTGCAACTCAAAAACCAAAGGAGGCATTACATGACTTCATTTTTTTCAAACAAAATTACAAAAGTAATTTTAAATGTAAACAGCGAGATTCTGAAAATAAACATTTCCATAAGAGGTATTTAAAACGTAACTGTGAAGGCCTCAATATTCATCAAAGAGGCCACATAAGAGAATCTCCAGTGTACAAGCTCTTGAGTTAAAATCTCACATAAATGTGGAAGACACATACTTATTGAGACTGGTGAACTTTTATTGGTTTAAAAATGTAAACAAATTACACATAAGAGAGCAGCCATGGAAATACAAAGCTAACTGGAAGGCAGTGAGGGCTGGGATACAAGGCAGGGATTATGAATGCCTTCCATAGCAAGGGTGTTTGTTATAGAGTTACCAGACCTAGGGACCTTTGATCAGTCAATACGGACTTCTAATGCATTACTCTATTACTGCATTGTATTTGGAATATGGTATTTTTCTTTCATCATAAGAGACATTTTCTCAAAAACAAAATTCAAATTGTCTTCAAACAGGGCGGGATATTGCCTGGTCAAAACCTCCCAGATCAGTCAATTCAATGGCACACAACCTAACTATAGATGGAGTTTTGAAAAATGTGTTTTGTATTTGAGCGCTCTTTAATGAAATCACCATTTTCCAGAAAAAAAATCTAATCTTCAGATGAAGTAACAGAAGTAACTATCCACCAACCAAAAAGTAGAGTTGGCATCCAGAAGCAGACTAACTTGATCCTAAAATATACAGATTTTTTGCCGACCTTTCTTCTTTTTTGACAAAAAGTCTGTGAAAAAATAAAAATCAATACTAATTCATGCTTTAAATGTAGGCAGCATCAAATCTCCTTGAGATCAGAGGTGGCTGTCCTAAAATGAAGCCACAATAATAAGAATCTTAAATGCAATGCGAAAAGATATAGTGTAGGCACAATTCGAATGAAAAGTAGCCCAGTTATTTACTGGAACCTATATTACAATGTCAGACCTCAGTCTAAAACTTCAGCAGAAGCCAGGTCCTTGATCAATTTAACAATTATTTTATAGAACTTTTAAATAGAAATTTTTATTTCCATTATCCTGCCTTCAATTTCCATGATAACTCATAAAATGATGCAAGATGCATAAAAAAGGAATAGTTAACTTACGGTCCAATTTTTCACCAACACCAAGAACTTCTTGCACATTCCGGGTCATGATTTGATGGACCTCATAAAGTTCATCATTCAACTTGGCAAGATTGCGCTGAGTGCGGGTGTCCATGTATAATTTTTTAGTCTTCTGTATGAATGTATCTATAAACAGGAGGAAGACAAAAATTACAAATTTTATTATGTTAAAACGCATAAGTGGGAATATTAATCTAAAAGATAAGAGCAAGCGACACAAAGAAGGACATACCAAATTTAATAAAAGCATAAGGTCTTGCTGCAGTCTCAATTTGATTGCCATTGACTCTCTCAAACTCATTTTTAAGGTCTTCCAGATACTGAAAAGCAAGTTTCTTAGGATAGGACCGATCACACATTGTAAGATAGCATACCCTGCCTTCAATGATGTAGCTGAAGAGGTACTTAAGGGAAACACAAATCAAACTGATAGGCACATCAAAGACATGTAAAATCACAAGAAAACTCAAATGAGGAAAATGAGGAGAAGAAGCAATTTTCGGGTGATGTGCAACCAGCATATAATCAGTTCACTACTCATAATCTATGATTTATACAGAAATGAAATCACTTGGATTAGGATACTGAAAAACATAAGGGCCAGTTTCAATTGACATTCTGGAAGGTTCGTTCTGGCCTTTACAGAGGTTCTTGAACAAGGCCTTTGCCTGTTGCTTGTAGTATTCAGCATCTTTTATATCACTGCCATCATCAAGTCCTTCTGCTAAAGGAAGGCCATCTGTAACTCTAGCTATCATTGTAAGTTTCACCATTCTCTTTGTTTCTCAGTCCTGGAAGAACATAAAAAAGGTTGATAAGATAATGGTCAGAAGTGTAAAGGCTGCCCCTCCAAATAAGAAACACCATTACTTTGTCAAATGCAGTGTAAATGGAATCAAATGCCTTCATATCTTTCTATTTGCTTATTTAACACCACAAAAAGGGGGCTAAACATGGTAGAGGCTATTAGGCTTGTTCAAGGTACAAAAGGTCATTTCCATGAAGAACATAATCTCACTTGTTTTCTAATGATGAAAAAAAAGGAAGTCACTAAAAATAAATAAATTAAGTAGTCAAAATTAAATCAGAAGTGATCCCCATTTCTCACACACTGGAAATCAGAACCGGAGAATAAAACATATTTGAATGCAAAAAGGAGTAAAAGAAAAGTACAACAAAAGATTTGATATGCCAAAAGGGGTAAATGAAAAGTAGAGGGAAAGATTTGATAAGCAGAAAGGAACTGGATTTTTCAATTAAAAGAATCACCCATCATAAAAATTCTTACAAAACCAACAAAAAGTGACTTGGATTCACAAACAAACAAAAAAAAAGTTAAAAAAGGACTTGGATTCACAAACAAAAAAACAAAGTTAAAAAAACAATATACATCTATTCCACATTTTATTTGAGAGCTATGGGACAGATATTGCACACACTGATAAAATCTTTTAGTTGTCTTATTGTGAGTCCAAATCTATGTTGGAGATTGATCGCACATGAAAATTTGAACCCACTAACCAGTTAACTCAGAGAACATTTCCAAAGTGAAAAGGTATGTGAAGGTAGATTACTCCAGTGACAACCCAAACAACATCATGGCACAGCCAAAAGGAACTAATCTTAACAGGAACCTTTAAGCAATCTCATCAGCCTGCCTTTAAAATCATCTATTGTCCCTTTGGAGACTGTTTGGATATTGTAATTCAAACAAAACTTATGTAAAAGATGCTATAGAAGGCAACTCAGAAGTCTAAAGCTCTAAACTCAGAAATTCTCAACTCCAGTGGTGGTTGAGTGCCATTCAACAATAGTCATACCTAGCTCCAAGGCACTTTAGATACATCTTTAAGGAAATTAAAAACACTCAAAGTTTTCTTAATTTCTAGACAGCATGCTCATAGAGCTGCAAATATTATTTTGAACATGTTAGACAAAGAGAGTTTCTACTGCTGGCTGGTATTGGGTGATCCCTTTCCTATGCTATCTTGAGCTATTCCATTTTCACGCAATTTTTCTCTTATCACAAAGACAAATAATATTTTTAAACAAATAAAAGTATATGCCTTGTGATTGTGGTAGTACGCTAGCACCATACAACTGCACTAGGAAGTTTTTCCGTCTCTGGAATTAGTGACCATTTGCAAATTTCTGAAAATGGTCAATAAATTCATAAAATATAGTACGGATAAAAGTCATTAATAGGACAAGAGTTTCATGCCTCGCCCTGATTCAGTTAATCATATTTTAACACTAGAGAGAATAGTTGATGATCCTCATCTCGAACAGTAGCATCGAGGTTGAATCAAAATCGTAACTAAATACCTCATATGTATTGCTTTCTTTGTGAAAAGGCATCGGATCAGTGACACTACGAAACCGCATATGCATCAGCAATAGAGAACATAAAACATTCAACCAAATTCCCCTTCTTATAGTTCGCTTTCTAAGCAAGGAAAGCCGCACGCTCCCACTAAGCTTCCTTGCGAATAGCCTCCAAGAACGAGAAAATGCGACAACAAATGCAATTAAGAGGACAGAAGAATCAAAGTAGACATTCCATCACACGTTATTAAAAAAAAAAAAAAAAAAAAAATCTACAGTTTCCGTATAATTAACTTCGCAATGACTCAACCCCGGCTAGTCTTGAAATAATTATGCCACCGACAACAGATCCACCGACCAAAGAACCAGATCTCAGGCCACAAATCCACCCGCTCAAAACTAAATTTTGCCCGATGTAACACCTATTTATCCATAAAATCATTCGCGAAACAAACATGGCAGATACAGGAACTATATCATATGGATTCTGATAAATTCGTGCTTCGTTGAACTCGGGCCTCACCTGTCCCCCACGGTTGGCAAAACGGTAGCGCTTGCCGAGAAGGAGTAGAAAATCCCGACAAACTTCAACCTGAGTAAGCGACGCCACGAATCGAAGCGTGATCGACGACCGCGCCAAGAGATCGAGTAGTTGAAAGTCGAGGTCACGATGAAATGAAAAAGGAAAGACTGGCGGAGAAGGAAACGGGGAAGCCTTCCGAAGCCTCCAACAGAAAGAAGGATTAAATTTGTTAATTGTCGGAAGAAGGAAAGATAAAAGACTATAAACGGAACGGTGAGGAACACAAAGCGAATAGATTTACCGTTTACGCGCACGGCACAGCTGGCCAACCCCGCGCGACCGCGTCCCACCTCCCGACTTCGAGCTTGAAAAGACGAAGTCGTGGCCCGTGGGCCCGTGACTTTCCGGCCCAACCGTTGGTCTACCGACCGAAAATGTCGAGTTCCAGGAAAAATCACGAACCGGAGTGGACGCCGAGTCGGCGACCCGGTCACAGAGCCGTGACTCAGTTCAGGATCAAGATTTCAACTTTCAAGATTGTGGGTTCATTAGTTAGTCAAAGAGAGCATTATTATTTTACTAATGGTTTATATGTAGGCGTGTCAATTTTTTCTAATTAATTCATTTTATTCCCTACCTAAATGAAAGAAAAATATAAATAAGAATTTTCTCTAGATTAAATCATATCGGGGAATTTTTTAATATTATTGTATTTATTGCACCCAATCCAATCCAACCCACTATAGTTGAAACCCAATAAATAATGCTTTGGAATGAGCCTTCACTTTTGACTTTTATAACATTGAAAAACTTACTTTAAGTAATAAAATGTATTTAAGTAAAGAATGTGTATATATAATAAAATAATTTAGATATCCAACCCTAATTTCCCTTTGAGATTATATATTTATTGCGAATATTATTTTTTATTTATTTTAATTTTTTATAAATAAATTTGAAAAGGTTTAAGGGTTAAAGATCTTAGTACCCAAACGCATATCGTTGAATCGTGTACTAATCCAATTCCAAATTTCCAACCGCAAGTCTTACTTACAACCAAACTCCCCCCCAATCCGAGTCAAACCGGCCGAGTCCCTCCTCGAACCGGATTATCGGATCACCGGATCAGCCTTTAGCGACGACTCGGTTGAATTTAAGGGTTCGGTTCTGGAAAAATTAAGAAGATTTTGGTTTGGGTCGAGAACTTCAAATTGTACCAGGAGGAAAACTGGTTTCGTCCAACTCTTCTCCCCTTTATAAATAAGGCCTTTCGGCACAGTTTCAGTTCGCGAACCTCTCAGATTCACGAATTCGTTCCCTAGATACTGCGAAACCCTAGCAATGGCGGACAAGGGTCAGGCGTCCTCGTCGGAATCGTAAGTTTCTCCTTGTCAGCTACCTCTTGCGTTGTTTTGTTCCGTTCCGAGGTCATGTGGCGAGGAAATTGTAGAATTAGGGCTGAGATCCGCTCTTTTCATGCCGCCAGCTTTATTTTGATACAATAATTTGTTATGATCGGTGGATCGATTAGGGTGCTTTGATGTTAAAGTTCGTTGTTTTGATCTTTCTTAAAACCGAATAAGCGACGACATTAGCAACATCATCGTGGCAGTTTAATTTTACTTTTGAGCTTTTTCCGGGATGAGTTCGTATATCTTAGTTCAGCTTCTAGTTATTCTACTGGTACGATGGATCGAGTCTTATTACGTTACTGTTTGGTTTTTCCTGCAGCAAAGGAAAGAAGGATTTTAGTACTGCTATTCTGGAACGCAAAAAGTCGCCCAATCGTCTTATTGTTGATGAAGCTGTCAACGATGACAATTCTGTTGTGTCGATGAATCCTGCGACAATGGATAAACTGCAATTTTTCCGTGGAGACACGATACTTATAAAAGTAATTTGTTTAAAAAAATTGTAAATAAGTTGTTTCATCTATTTCTTTACTTTTTTTTTTTTTTCTTCTTTTTTGCGGGCTCAAGCCTGTCTTTGAAAGTATTTACTAATGTTTCTCCGTGACACAGGGAAAGAAAAGGAGGGACACTGTTTGTATTGTTCTAGTTGACGATCAATGTGAAGAGCCCAAAATTAGGATGAACAAAGTTGTCCGTTCAAATCTTAGGGTACGGCTTGGAGATGTTGTGTCTGTTCATCAGTGTCCAGATGTGAAGTATGGGAAGCGAGTTCACATTCTCCCAATCGATGATACTATTGAGGGTGTCACTGGCAATCTTTTTGATGTTTATTTGAAACGTAAGATTAGCTAACTGTTTTTACAGCCTTCTGTTTTAATGTGCGCCTTAAATATTTGTTTCTAACACTATGAATCATTAAACAGCATACTTTTTGGAGTCTTATCGACCTGTTCGTAAAGGTGACCTTTTCCTTGTCAGAGGAGGCATGCGTAGTGTTGAGTTTAAAGTTCTTGAGACAGATCCTGGGGAGTACTGTGTTGTTGCCCCAGATACAGAGATCTTTTGTGAAGGTGAACCTGTAAAGCGTGAAGATGAAGAAAGATTGAATGAAGTTGGTTATGATGATGTAGGTGGGGTTAGAAAACAAATGGCTCAAATTCGTGAATTGGTCGAACTTCCTCTTAGGCACCCACAGCTTTTCAAGTCCATTGGTGTGAAGCCTCCCAAGGGTATCTTACTTTATGGTCCTCCTGGTTCTGGCAAAACCTTGATTGCCAGAGCAGTTGCTAATGAAACTGGGGCTTTCTTCTTCCTGATCAATGGACCGGAAATCATGTCAAAGTTAGCTGGAGAAAGTGAGAGTAATTTGAGAAAGGCTTTTGAGGAAGCTGAGAAGAATGCACCTTCAATTATCTTTATAGATGAAATAGATTCTATTGCTCCAAAAAGAGAAAAGACACATGGTGAAGTGGAGAGACGCATTGTGTCCCAGCTTTTGACTTTGATGGATGGTCTCAAATCCCGTGCCCATGTTATTGTCATGGGAGCCACCAACAGGCCAAACAGCATTGACCCTGCACTAAGGAGATTTGGAAGGTTTGATCGAGAAATTGATATTGGTGTTCCTGATGAGGTTGGGAGGTTGGAAGTTCTCCGTATCCACACTAAGAACATGAAACTTGCTGAAGATGTAAGGATTCATTCGGCGACATTTTTTCTGCTCTCTAATTTTGTCATAAATTGAATCAGTTGGTAGACTCACTTATGTCATCTATATCTGCAGGTTGATCTTGAGAGAGTTGCAAAAGATACTCACGGGTACGTTGGAGCTGATCTAGCTGCACTATGTACTGAGGCTGCCCTTCAATGCATTAGGGAGAAGATGGATGTTATTGACCTTGAAGATGAGTCAATTGATGCGGAGGTTCTCAACTCCATGGCTGTCACGGATGAACACTTCAAGACTGCTTTAGGATCTTCTAATCCTTCTGCCTTGCGTGAAACGGTAATATTTTTTTCTAATTATCTTGCATATTCTCATTGAGTAAGAAATTTGCTTTATGTGTTTATTAACATGCACACTGATTTTTTTTATGATATTGCCAGGTTGTTGAAGTGCCTAATGTGTCTTGGGATGATGTTGGTGGATTGGAAAATGTTAAAAGAGAACTCCAGGAGGTATGCGTTCTGTGCTGTTCTTATATTTCTGTGCAGGCTTGCTGTTACATTTTCTTTTATGTTCTATTCTACATTGTTTTTTTCTCCACACACTGTCACGTACTGGGATTTTTATTAATTTTATCCATGTGCTGTTATTTCAATTATTTTAATCATGTCAATACAATCTTTGTATTTTTGGTAGACTGTACAATACCCAGTGGAGCACCCTGAGAAGTTTGAGAAATTTGGTATGTCACCTTCTAAAGGAGTCCTTTTCTATGGACCTCCTGGGTGTGGCAAGACCCTGCTTGCAAAGGCCATTGCAAACGAGTGCCAAGCCAATTTCATCAGTGTCAAGGGTCCTGAACTGTTGACGATGTGGTTCGGAGAAAGTGAAGCTAACGTCAGGGAGATATTTGATAAAGCACGTGGATCTGCTCCTTGTGTTCTCTTTTTTGATGAATTGGATTCGATTGCTACTCAGGTAGTGCTTCTATCTTTAAAAGTTTCAGTTTTGAGTTATTTCTCCTTTGATTGAATGGCGTTGATTATGATGTCCAATCTTTTATCTATCGTGCTTTTCTTTCAGCGTGGGAGCTCGGTTGGAGATGCTGGTGGTGCCGCTGACAGGGTTTTGAACCAGCTCCTGACGGAAATGGATGGCATGACAGCTAAGAAGACGGTATTTATAATTGGAGCAACAAATAGGCCAGACATCATCGACCCAGCACTATTAAGGCCTGGTAGATTAGATCAATTGATTTACATACCGTTGCCAGATGAGGCTTCCCGGTTGCAGATTTTCAAAGCCTGCTTACGCAAGTCGCCTGTCTCCAAGGATGTAGATCTTGCCGCTTTGGCTAAGTATACTCATGGATTCAGTGGTGCTGATATCACTGAAATATGCCAACGTGCCTGCAAATATGCCATTCGAGAAAATATCGAGAAGGTCAGTCGAGTGTTGTTTGATTTGATCTATTTTCTTTGTTGGTTAAATTTGTAGCTGATTGTATTATTCTTTAATGGGGAACGATAGGATATCGAGAGGGAAAGGAAGAGGAGAGATAATCCTGAAGCCATGGAGGAAGATGAGACAGACGATGTCCCAGAGATCAAGGCAGCTCACTTCGAGGAATCCATGAAATATGCGCGTCGTAGTGTAAGTGATGCTGATATCCGAAAGTATCAACTGTTTGCTCAAACTTTGCAGCAGTCTCGTGGGTTTGGATCCGAGTTCCGGTTCCCAGATAGGCCAGAAAATGCCGAGGCGACCACTGCTGCCGATCCTTTTTCCTCTACTACGGCTGCAGAAGACGATGATCTGTACAATTAAGAGTCTGGCTTAAGAAACTCGATATGGAGATACAGTTCGTTTCTTCACAAATTGATGTTTTTTCTTTATTAGGGAATACTAATAGAAACGAGATCTTGGGGGGAACCCCTAATCTTACATACGCTTATTATTGTTTCCTTTGGGTGCGTTAGAAGGTTATGCTACTCTACCCTGCAATTATCCTCCCAATGCTTTGTGTGGAATGAGCTAATTATGGTTGATGATGTGCTCTGGACTCTACCAAAGAGACAGAACTTATACTCTGCTTCAATAGTTTCGTTTTATCTTACAATGTCTAAATCATTTCCTAGTGGTTTGAATCTGAAGGGTTTAAACGCACAGAATAGGTGACGGGTAATTTTGTTATCCAATTACCTGTAGGTAATCTGGTAAACAGGTATATATAGATCGAATGAAATAAATGTACTTATTAACAATTTTAAATATTTTTGAAGAGTAAAAATGAATAAAATTTGGTCAGTGTGTTTCAAATATTAGAGAAATTAGGGTGGATGGTGGAATCATTTCTATTAATTTATGCTTAAGATATTTAGAAGAAAGTAGCATGAATGATGCTTCTAAGTTTTGGTTGATGCTACACTGCCCTTTGAAGAGCTCTTAGGATGATATGTAGATAAAGTAATTTTTTTAGTTCTCGTGTTACTAAAATTAATGTGATAAAAATTATCTCCAAAGTTCAAAAGGCGTTTTCCTGGTAACAGGGAAATTAGAATCAGAATAATTATTATCCATATTGTTTTCATTTAACCAGCATATAAGCGGGGTGGGTTGTCAAGTAGGGGTGGGCATCGGGTTTTTGGGGTAACCCGACCTGACCCGACCCAAAAAACCTGGGTTTGGATTCCCAAATCCAACCCGTGGGTCGGGTTCGGGTTGGGTTCGGGTTTACCCAAACCTGACCCGCGTATTTTTATTTCTATTTTTTTATATATATTTTCTTGATTTGGTATGCACTAAAATGCGACCAACCCAATTTTGACAAGCCCAAACGCCCATTAATCCATCGAACGATGGTCGTGGGTAGACTTTGCCGATGTTCAATATCACTCGTCGCAGCCCATTGCCAAACTCATTCATTATGCCGCGTCATCGATACAGCCGACGCCCCAGTTAGCAGTGAGCCACCGCGTCAGCACCAGTCAGCTGCCATGTCATGATGCCACTTAACTCATCAGTTAAACGACTAAGTTTGGTCGCCAACGGTGGAAGTCAAGAAAAGATACCGTGATCTTCTTTTGAGGGATCCAACAGAGGAACTCCTGGTCCTCTCATCTCAAGCGACTCGCAGTTCGTCGGAATTCAACAGTTCGACCGGAACAACTCTACACGTTCGACGGCAACGTCAACAAGTCAATACACGCGCAACACAAATACTTCAGTCCGACCGACCAAAGCCGTCACCGTTCGTGCACACTCGTTCTAAAACTCACATTTCGACGTCCTCACCAGAAGCCGAAACTTCATCAAACTCATACGGAGATCGAATCAAAGGAAGCCTAGGAAATTGTACTCGCATTCCTTGATATTAAAACACAACTGTAACACAGAATTCTTTGTTATAAATCGATTTACTCTCTTGGTCGCGCCCCTTCACGGACCGGCGGATTTTCGGTGAAACACATTTGGCACGCCCGGTGGGATGTTTCCTACCTCTCATCTCTTTCTCCGTTCAAACAAAAAAAAACTCTCAGCCATGGCCAGCAACGCCAACAACAACAACAACAACAGGGGCGAGCAAATTGCCAGTTTGAGCTCTGCTCACCCGCGCCCTGCCGCGACTGCAAGCTCAGCCGCAGGAGCTCGCGAACCAGCTGCCGCATCTTCAGCCGACCTCCGCGCTCCTACCTCTCCACCACCAGCCACTCGCCCAATGACCAGGGTTTGGCCAGGAGCTTGTCCACCGGACAGGCTCCCTTCATGCGCACCGCGCGCCGCCCAAGCGCTATATTCGTGCCACAGGCTATCATGGCCTCCATCAAGCCAGCCGCGGCCTCCGCCAAACTAATGACAGCAATGGCCAAACCAACATATTTGGCTGTCGCTGCCTCTCCTCCTTGTAGCCCGACAGTCAGCCCGGCTCAGTCGTCACCATCACGAAGGAGCTCCATCATCCCTGCCTTGGTGCAGCGTTACGAACAACATGGAGGCACGACTTCCTCCTTCGTGGCAAGAACGTATTCGCCATCGGCCTCCTCCGTACAGAGAGCGACGGCCGAGGACAAATCTCCGATCGTGACCATCTCTCACGATCTCCTAGCCGCGCTCACCGCAGCAGCCGGTTCATCACCTATTCGCTCACCTCGCCGACAAACGCCGGCGACCTCCCCTGCGGCACTATCACCTATTCCATCATGCCGACTCTCACCAGTGGCTGTCACCACAAGCTAGTCACCCGCCAAAACCATCTGCTGCGCTCAACCGACGGCGGCCGGTTCTCCCAATTGGTCGCCCACCACAACTTCTCCACATCCGAGAACACCGACGACCGTTTCCCCAATGCGGTCGCCGGTCAAAATTTCTCCACTACGATCTGCGTCGGGAACATCTCCGTTGATGTTGACCGTCAAGATGGCTGCAATGACGACATCGGCCAAAACAATTGAAGAGCAGCTTGCCGAAATGCAAGCTGCACTTAAAGAACAAAGCGAGCAGCTGCGCATCAAAGACGCGCAACTCGCAGCTCGTGACCTCCAAATCGCGAGGATATTGGAGCGGCTCGAAATGGGCGCGACCACAAACAACACTGGCAGCGTTTATCAAGAAGTCGACTGAAATCGGGCGATTACCAGTGGTTCGGCCGAACCATTGCCAGAAGACCCTGCCTCCGACAACGAGTTGCCGCCTGTCGCACCTGTAGCCATTCGCAGAGGTCGAGTCGAAGCAGAGCCGGCCTCCCTCACACTCGATGCAGTTACCGAGCTCATCAACCGCGTTGTACAGAACAGCTCAGGCGATAGAAAATCCGTCGCCTACTGGAGGCCTTACACGCAGAGGATCCAAAACATCCCGATGCCGGTCGGCTACCATCCTCCAAAATTCCAGCAGTTCAATGGTGACGGGCACCCTAAACAGTACGTCGCCCACTTCATTGAAACCTGCAACAACGCCGGCACCGACAGCGACTTGCCCGTCAAGCAGTTCGGCCGGTCGTTGAAGGGAAATGTCTTCGACTGGTACATCGAGCTGGCCCAAGAGTCAATCGACAGTTGAGAGCAACTCGAGCGAGAGTTCCTCAGCCGATTTCACAGCACTCGGCGCACCGTCACTCTGGTCGAGATCGCCAATCTCAAACAAAAGAAGGGCGAGAAGGTCGTCGACTACATTAACCGGTGGAGGAACCTGAGCCTAAACTGCAAAGAGAGCTCGAATTTGTCCCTCGAAGTCGAAATTGAAATGTGCGCTCGAGGGATGCGATGGGAACTCTTATGCTACATCCAGAGCCGGAGGCCGACGAACTTTCAAGAACTCGTGACCGAGGCCCACAATATGGAGAACCTCATGGAGGAGCGGGGGGAAGAAGCTTTGTCATCGGCTGATCCATGCAAGAAAGTGAAGGCAGCCGTAACCGCACCCAAAGACGCGAAGGAGAAAACAAAAGCATCCTTCGCGACGAATGCTCTTGAACCAATCAAGGTCGGGAGCAAGGTAAAAGCAACTTACGTCCCACGACAGCTAACCGGGGGCACGTACCGAAGGCCTTCGGTGGAGGAACGACAGGCCAAAACATACCCGTTTGCCGACACGGATGTTCCTCTCATGCTGCCAGCTCTTCGACAACCACTTGATCAAGTTGCCAGAAATTAAAAGACCTGGCGACCTAACCAGGAGCAAAGAGCTGAACTTCTGCAAATACCACCGCTTGGTCGGACACCCGACTGAAAAGTGCTTCGTCCTAAAAGACAGGATCATGGAGCTGGCGGCTCAAGGCCGCATCAAAATCGAAGGAGCCGAAAACATGACGTCCTCACATATCATCCCCATTCAATCTGAGCCAAACCGTTGAACTCGACCAAACAAACTGCAAGTTGAAAGGAAGGAGTACCGTCCAAAATCTGGCCGCTCCAACCGACCGTACAACAATAGACGACCACCAGCTAAGGTCGTACCAAAACTGGCACCCCGCGAAGCAGCTGCAGCCGACTCAGAGGGGTGGATCCTGATCACCGGCGAAAGAAGCCTGTTCAAGAAGTCAAACCGACGCCGACGAACACCAAAACAAAGGTGAAGCGGCCAAACAAAAGAGCCGCGAAGCGCCAAAAGAAAGCTCCTGGGACCAATGTTCAGGGAGTACACAAAAAGAAAAGAAGACCTGTCACACTGGCGGAGTTCTTTCCAAAGGAGTTCTTCGCGCCGCCAGCAATGGTGGCGACCTGTTCGATAGCTCCTCCCGAGCAAACAGCACCGAAAGACAAAGGCAAACGGCCAGTCGTCGAATGCGACGACCTCGAGACGTCACTCAAACAGATCTCGTTGCTTAACGAGATTGACGACGACCTCGACTTGGCCATTCGGTCAAGACAAGCTCTAATTCGAGTCCTCGGCAAACCAGAGGAACTCCAAGCCGAAGTCGAGATGCTGCTCATGAGGAAGCACGACTTGCCGAAAGTCGGACTGACACCACCTTACCGAAAAGAGGAAGAAGGTGCGCAATCCTCTCCGCAACTGGCAAAGTCAGAAGAAGTACTCGCCGCCTCATGTCCGACGTGCATCATATTTCGAGAAGAGGACGCACAACTGGGGACGAAGAACCACAACCGGCCGCTATTCGTCTCCGGCTACATTAGAGACCACAAAATCAATCGCATTCTCGTCGATTGTGGATTCGTAGTCAACATTCTGCCGATTCGCACAATGAAGAATGTCGGACTCTCCGTCGGCGACCTCTCTCCGAGTTCCCTCCTCATCCAAGGCTTCAATAAGTAAGGCCAGAGGACGCTCGGCATGATCTAGCTCAAATTGCACATCGGCAACATGGTGGCCGAAACTCCTTTCCAAGTCATCGAGTCAAGAACATCTTATAATCTACTCTTGGGTCAACCGTGGCTTCACGCGAACGGAGTTGTGCCATCAACACTTCATCAGTGCTTCAAGTACTGGGAGAACGACGAGCAAAATACGGTGTACGCCGATGAAAGTCCGTTTACGGAGGCAAAGGCATCATTCGTAGACGCCAAATTCTATCTGAAGACCAGACCGACAGTCAAATTGTCACCCTGGCCGAACCAGGCACCAAACGCCAAGAGCACTCCGACTTGGATTGGCCTGATTTTTCGTGAAATGATTCTTAATCCTCTTAGGAAGCTGTGGTCCAAATTTGGATCCAATTGGAAGTCAGAATCTCCAGATATGGCCTCTTCAATCTCGGACTTGTACTTTCCTTTAATAACAGTCTCCTAATCAAGAATAGCACTCCACCTCTTTGAGGATTCAAACTTCTTAGGATTTCCCTCAATTTCCTCTAGAGACTTCATGGACACCTTCCTTATACACTTTGGACTCTTCCTCCCACGTTTGATCTTGTTTACTTATAAGAATCCCGAGAATTTTAGCGATTTTGCATTGCTGAGTCACTGGCGCGGTCGCGCCGAAAATGTGTCTAAAATGGCGCGGTCGCGCCACTCCGGCTGAATTTCTTCTACTAGAATGGAAAGAGTTCTGGTCATGTTTGGAAACTCCAGATGCCTTCTAGCGCCATCTTGGTGCGGTCGCGCCATATTTTGTCCTTCAACTGGTGCGGTCGCGCCGGTCCCTGCAACCTTGTACCTTTCTGCACTAAAATCTTCATATTTTCCTCATTTTAGCTCCGATTTCAATGATTCTTGTTGCGCTGGACTCCTGAGAGACAAAACATGAATCTGAAACATATTTAATGACATTATGATGATTATTTCTTCCAAAATGTAATTTCCAATTCCAATTAAGGCCTAAAAATAGTGTCATTTAGACACTTATCACCACCCCAAACTTAAACCTTTGCTCGTCCTCGAACAAAACTAAAAGAAAAAACTTAAAAATAACCAGAGTTATGACGAATCATCAAAGTTTAAGAAAAATCAGTGGGGTTACCCTTTCAAAGCATCAATCAAAGATTACTCCTATTGTTGGTTATCCTGCTTAGTCAAGGCATGATCAAGCTATCTTCTACCATACATACCACTTTCCCATGCATTTGAGCAGTTTAAATTCAATAACATAAGCCAACCATCAGTCTAATCTCTACTAACATGCAGGAATTTCAAAATTATGATCAAAAGGTCTTCTATAGGTTGTAATTGGGCATGGGTAATGGGTAAGGAGAAAATACAGGATAAAATTTTAGGGGTCAGTCCTCTTCATATCCATGTCCCATCTTCCTGAGCATGAACCATCTCTGATTGTAGCACACCACCCCAAACTTAAAAATTTGCTTTGTCCTCAAAGCAATCAAATAAAACAAAGATATTTGCACCTTCTCCTTAATCTCAATCACTACCTCATCTCTCAAGGAAAAGCTCTCTTTATTTCTTTTTCACCCATTTTTTTTTTCTCTCTGGCTTTGTTTGGAGTCTAGCTTATCTTGCCGGTTGACTCAGGGTCCCTAAGCTTGCTGAGGCCCGAAACCCGGTGCACACACAAGGTGGCCTTTCTCCTAACTCAGCAATTTTTTTTTTCTCTTTTTTTTTCACTTTTCCTCTCAGATATTCCAGCACCTTTTTCATTCATCTTGCTCCTTATTTCCTCTCCTTTTCAAAGAATTTCTATAACCTTCACTCATCCCTCCTTATTTCTCCATAACTTCAGATTTTTGTCCATGCTCACTCAAACAGAACACTTCAATAATTTGGAGAAATATAGGTCAGTAAGAAACAAGTTTATTCATCACAAAGGCTGGTTCATGTAATGTGGTTATTGAAAACAAAGCAGGAATCTTGTCGGCTCAAAATGTTTGATAAAAGGTGATGCATCTTGTGCATTAAAGTGGGTGGCTTAAAAAGGCTCAAACGGTTCAAAACAAGTGCCTAGGTCATTTCATAATTTTGAAAAACCTATCTTTGTTTCGCCTCGATCTTCCTTCAGGTTGGTTCTATTGTACAAAATAAACATGCTCAATGCATACAACCAAACAAACCACTTTCCAAGACAGCTTTTCTTATGCCAAAACCAAACATTCAAACATATATATTTCTCAAGAGAATGAATGAGACCTATCTTCTCAATCCACTAATCAGAGTTCCCACAAAAGTTTTCAAAAATATTTTAAGATTTAGAAACATTCTTCTGGTGTTGACTCAAAACAAAAACAAAGACTAACAAATCAAATCTAACTAAACAACGAAAACCAACTAGACTTTAAAATCTGAGTTTCCCAACTTAAAATTTTGCATTCTGATCAATTCAATAAAAAAGAGGGTAAGAAACTTCCCTGAGAATGTTGGCTTCTTGAACTTCCAGATTTTTCGAGGCACCATGAGAAATTTGGACTTGAGCTGCCCTTCATGCTTGATCAAAAGTGGTTAGAACCATTCAAAGCACAAAATTATTGCAAACGAATTCAAAAATTTATGAAATTGTACCAAGGCCTATAACTCATAAATAAAAACATGTTTATAATTGGAATGTAATGATTCTGAGTTGCAGAGCCTCGAAAATTAATAAAACAAGTGGCACGGGAGCGCCACTCTTCTCCTTCATAAATATAAATTCTGATGGCAAAATTTTAAAATTCCACTTGGAACGTGTTGTTTAAGTTGAAAGGTGCACAATATGTAACATGGCTTCCTTCAACTCCACTTCACTTTCAAATTCCAAATTTTTTTCTCAGACATGTGCTTAGGAAGATCTCTTTTTTTTTTTTTTTTTTTTTTTCTGGTATTTATTCACACCAAACAAATTGAAAAGACTAACCTAACATGAGTAAAACATAACTAGACCTAAGATCTAAGATTCACACAAAGTGATTATTCAAAGAAAAAAATAATTGATTTAAAAAAACTAATTTACCTACCATGGGCTGCCTCCTATGAAGCGCTAAGTTTATGGTCCTCAGCCAGACCAATAGCTTCATTCCACCTGGATTAAAAGGAAAATTCTTTTCGAATCCATTCATCAAGACCTTTCTTCCTTTGCAGTGCTTTATGCTAAAGCAACCAAATTTTGATGTTGAATTGAAAATCCTTTCTTTTGACCTTGTGGCTTCTAAGTTTTCACAATATTAGCCACTCATTCATCCTCTTGTCCAGCCCTAATAAAATTTTCAATTGTATTTTTGGGCTAGGTGTATAAGGTGGGATGATGAAAAAGTCTAAGTCAAAGGAGAGCCCTATCTTTTCTTCTTTCTCTACCCAATTCTCTAATGGCTTTTCAGGGGAAGGTTCTATGATATGACCTATGGTTTCTTCTTCCTCCCCTTCATCTAATTCTTCAGCTATGCTTTCTTTTTCAGCCTCTAATGATTTTTCTCCTTGTTGGGATTTCTCTTCTACCTCTTCTACTTTTACAACTCTCTCAGCCATGGGTTTTTCTTCTTTGACCTCATCCACTTCTGCCATGCTTTCTTCTTCAGGCACTTATGCTTGTAGTTCTTGCTCAATTAGTTGGAAGATCAGAAATGGGATGAGTATTTCCTCCACCTCAGCTACTATCTCTTCAATTGGTTCTCCCTCATCCTCTAAGGTGTATGACTCTATTAATTGCTTAAAATTGGGCATTATCTCCAACTCATAGGGACACACACTTTCCAAGGTTTCTTTTGGCTGAGGCTTTTCATATACATCTTTATTAAGTTGATTCACTTGAGTGGTAAGTTGATTCATTTGAGTGGTCAGAAGTGTGACCGATTGCTTTATTGACTGAATATCTGCATGCATTGTCTTCATTGACTGAAATTCTGCATACATTGCTCGTATCAAATTCCTGTCTTCCTCCCATTCAGTCGTGGTGGTTATTGGCTCCTCCTTTTCTTGGTTGTATGAAATGTCATATGAATCTAACCACTTTACTAGGTCCTCCCTTTCTTGGTTGTATGAAATGCCATATGGGTCTAACCTGCAGGAATTAGACTCATAATTAGAAAAATAAGGTCTAGAATTTAAATAGCATACATTAGTAGCATGGTTACCTCCACACACATCACAAAAATCATTCACAGAATTCCTTTGTAGTTGAAAGATATCCATTTGCCTTTTAAGTGAATCAAGTTGACTTTGCATGCTAAGCATATCATCATGATGGGTGGGAGAATTATAAGTGGTCAAAAGAACTACATGGTTGTTCATAAGAATCACATGGCATATGAAAATTTTTAGAAGGCTGAAAAAAATTCCATGTTTGATTTGGGTAAGAAAAGTCATTATACTCTTCAAGGTGTCTCCTTCCATATGTGGACTTATGCAAACCAAAATCCATGCACACAACACATTAGTCCACCACAAAAATAAAATAAAAGGAAAAATAAAAAGAAAACAGAATATACACTCAAAGCTATAGTTTTAAACACAAGCAATTACTATTAAAACATTGGTCCCCGGCAACGGCGCCAAAAACTTGATGCGATCCCAGCTAATCACTAGCAAGAGGACTAATCAATGTAATATAGACTTAGGTTAAGTCCGAATATCGTCCCACAAGAACCAAGCTAATAGATAATTACTTTTCTAGTTTAAAAACCAAAGTTTGAGAAATCAATTGGAAAGGAGTTACAAAAACAGAATTTAAACTAATCTACCTAATCCTATTGAGATCAAGAGAGGCCTTTTGATAAAATCAGTATGGAAGAGACGTTGGGAATCCAATTCCCTCCCTAGACACTTCTGAGATTGAATGGAAATTAAGTTTTGGGAATCAATTTTTGACGAGCTTATAAAACCATGGCTACAATCCGCATCGGCATCACCTATTTCTATCTCCTAGAGTAAACCTAGCTAGCATGATCGACTCTACTTGATAGCATAAACATGAAGCTCATTGTGTCATAGACAAATCAATCTAATCCAACAGGGTATTACTTTAAGGTCGAGGATTAACCCAAGGATTAGTTGATCAACCTAGTGTATGAACTCATAAAGATTTGTGAAATCCTATCAACATGTCTTACCTTAAGTCTAGCGTGACCTTATAACCAGTACATAACCAGACAACAAGTATGAATCAAGAATTAACAGCTTTGGAAAACTCATTCATGCACCAAATAGAAACCAAATAAAATATAAAGTATCAATCTCATTACATGCTTAGGGAGTCATGGACTCCCAACTACATATGACTACTCCATACTGAAAATATAAACACAAATCAAAGTTTTGATAACAGCCATGAAAGAAGAAAAATAACTAAGTACAGATACTCCCTTTGGAAGGCTGCTCTTGGTCACCCTTGCTCCTTGGCTGAATTCTCCACTTTTCTTCCTCAAAGCACCCAGAGGTCGTGTAAAACTCCCTCTAGACCTTCTCCTCTCTCTAAAATAAACTACAAATCAGGAAATTTAACTTAAAATTGAATGCTAGAACTAAAACTGAATGAATAACTCTCTTCCTCGGACCTCTATTTATAGTTATTTTGTTGCCCAGGTCCTGTAATTTGGTCTCTGTCTGGGGGTGTAAATTATGACTTCCCGACCTAATAATTGGATGCTTTTACATAAAAAACTTCATTCTATAGTCCTTGCCATGTGTACGAAATTTGAGTTTAATCTGAGTTAGGTAACTTGAGATATGATGCTCAGAAGTTGGGTTGATTCTGCTGCCAATTTCAGCACTGGGTCCACCACTTTGAAAATATAAAACTCCAAAAACCCGACTTGGATTGGCCTGATTTTCCATGACATGATTCTTAATCCTCTCAGGAAGATGTGTTCCAAATTTGGATCCAATTGGAAGTCGGAATCTCTAGATATGGCCTCTTCAATCTCGGACATGTACTTTCCTTTTATAACAGTCTCCTAATCAAGAATAGCACTCCACCTCTTTGAGAATTCAAACCTCTTAGTATTTCCCTCAATTTCCTCTAGAGACTTCGTGGACACCTTCCTTATACACTTAGGACTCTTTCTCCCACATTTGATCTTGTTTACTTATCAGAATCCCGAGATTTTAGCGATTTTGCATTGCAGAGTCACTGGCGCGGTCGCGCCGAAAATGTGTCTAAAATGGCGCGGTCGCGCCACTCTGGCTGAATTTCTTCTAAGTCTCGAATGGAAGGAGTTCTGGTCATTTTTGGAAACTCCAGATGTCTTCTGGCACCAGTCGCGCCATTTTGGTGGCGCGGTCGCGCCATATTTTGTCCTTCAATTGGTGCGGTCGCACCGGTCCCTGCAACCTTGTACCTTTCTGCACTAAAATCTTCATATTTTCATCATTTTAGCTTCAATTTCAATGATTCTTGTTGCGTTGGACTCCTGAGAGACAAAACATGAATCTGAGACATATTTCATGATATTATGATGATTATTTCTTCCAAAATGTAATTTCCAATTCGAATTTTCTTCGCTACGACACACTCCCGGTCGACTTGCGAGAGCGAGTTCAAATTCGCCGAGCAGCGCCAAGGTACGTCTTCGTCAATGACGTGCTTTACCGGAGGTTGTACGAAGGTCTACTTTTTTGCTATCTATCAAAAGAAGAGGGACTACAAGTCCTAAAAGAAACACGGTGGAATTTGCGGCGCGCACCAGGCTGGCCCGAAGCTCCACCTACAAGTCAAACGACTGGGCTACTATTGGCCGTCGATGCTCAGGGAAGCCACCGAAATGGCTCGAACCTGTAAACCGTGCTAACTCCATGCCGACTAGATACACCAGCCACCGGAGCCGCTTCACCCGACGATCGTGTCATGGCCATTTGAAGCTTGGGGGATGGATAGGTCCAATTACCCCTAAATCCGACTCCGACAGGCAATACATCCTGGCAGCCACCGACTACTTCTCGAAATGGGCCGAAGCCACTGCCTACCGAGAAGTCAAGGCTACCACCGTCGCTGATTTCATCCGAACCCAAATTATCTACCGATATGAGGTTCCTCGATACATAGTGACGGACAATGGCACGCCGTTCAGAAATAGAGTCATGGACCGCTTCTGCAAGAAATTTCGCATACAACAGCAGACATCGTCGGCTTACAACCCGACAACCAATGGAATCGCAGAAGCATTCAACAAAACGCTCTGCAAGATCCTAAGGAAGACAATCGGCGCCAATGAAAAGAGTTGGGATGAAAAGCTCGGTGAAGCCTTATGGGCATACAGAACCTCGTTTCCAACGCCGACCCAGTCGACTCCATATTTGCTGGTCTACGGCACAGATGTGGTGCTTCCACTCGAGGTACAATTCCCCTCTCTACGCATTGCTATTAGAGAAGGGCTCACCACAAAAGAGTGTGCTCAGTTGCGACACGTAGAACTTGAGTCACTCGACGAGCAACGATTCGAGGCACAACAACGTATCGAGTGCTATCATTCTCGAATGACCCGGGCCTTCAACAAAAAAGTACGGCTCAGGTCATTCCAAAAAGGCGACTTGGTGCTTAGGTGCTTGCAGTCCGACGGGCAATGCTCTTTACGAGCAAAATCAGGGGAAAATTTGCGCATAAATGGGAAGGACCGTACGTGGTGCAGGAAGCCTACACCAATGGCGCCTACAAGCTAGTCACGTCAAACGGTTCAGAGCTGCCGATAACAAACGGTAAATTCCTCAAACGCTTTTACACATGAGGGGGCAGCGGAAAAAAAAAAAAAAAAGCCGAATAAAAGGAGCCAACGTTTCTTATTGCAATAAAATGGGAACAATGTAAGCCTCGCAATAAAAAAGGAGAGAGGCTACAAAAAGAATAGATACAAAGAAAACTACATCAAAGCCGCGGAAGCTCAAAGTTGGCCACCCGTCACTGCAGTCGAACTACCTCGGCGCAAACCTCATGCAGTTCCCGCATCTCGGCTTCACTAAGGACTGGGCGCGAACGTACATAAGCAAGCTGATTCTGGAGAGTAGCGGGCTCCTCCTCACTGGCGTCAATTCCCTTTCGGATGGTCGAGATAGTCAGACCGAGGAAGGAGAAAGAGGTCGGCGCGGTAGACATCTGCGACAGAACAAGAGAAGTCAGGTACGCAATTCTCTCTCAATTCAAAAAATAAAATAAAATTGCATCTCCTGCGACCAGAGTGGAGAAGTCGAGGTCGCAACAAAAAAAAAGTGGAAGTAAAAAAATGAAAAAGAGGGGTGACAAAAAAGACCAGTCGCCGATGAAAAAAAAGAAAAGAAAAAAGGAGGGAGAAAAAAAAAAAAGAGAGAGGGTAAACCGATGGGGAATACCGACCTTCTTCGACGGTTCGACAAGCAAACATTCACGTCCAGCGAAAGAGCCGAACACAATCAAAAGGCTTCGTGCCCGGCAACCGAGCTGGACGCGACCAAAAGAAAATTACAGCACTCAGCAACTGCGCCGAGTGTGACCAAGACAGTAGCGCTGCACCCGGCGACCAATCTGAATGCAGCCCAAAAGCAATGCGCCCGACGACCGAGCCGAGCGCGATCAAAACAGAAGCACTACACTCAGCGACCAAGCCGAGCAGAGTACAATTCAAAATTTTCACGACCAACAACAAAGACGGACTGTCGACAACAAAAAATATATTGTGCTCGGCAACCGAGTCGAGCACAATTCAAAAGCCCCACGCCCGGCGACAGAGCCGGACACGACCAAAACAACAACCTCGCGCCCAACAACCAAACCAGACGCGAGCAAAATCAAACTCCAGTGCCCGGCGACCGAGCCGGACACAACCAAACGGAGAATTCAGCATCTGGCGACAAAGCCAGACGCCGCACATTCGATCCTAGTGCCTGACGACTGAGTTGGACGGGAAACGAATGTTGCAAAACAAATATATTGTGCCCGACGACCGAGCCGAGCACAGTTCAAGGATTCGCGACCAGCAACAAAGCCGACCGCGATCAAAATAGCAAATTCCTGTGCCCAGCGACCGAGCCGAGCACAGTTCAAAAAGCTTAGCGACCGGCGACAGAGTCGGACATGACCAAAAACAAAGGCACCGTTCCTGGCGACCGAGCCGACCACAATGCAAAGCCTCGCGACAAGCAACAAAGTCGACCGCGATAAAAACATGAGGCATTGTGCCTGGCGACCGAGCCGAGCACAGATCAAAAGTTTCACGCCCGGCAACCAAGCCGGACGCGACCAAATTATCAAATTCAACACCCGGCGATCGAGTCGAGTGCCGCACCGCAAAATCCTACAACCGGGGACCAAGCCGGATGCAGCCAATCGGAGCCAGGTACGTAACTCATCTCCAAACAAAAAAAAAGAGCGACAAAAAGAAGCAGTCACCAAACCAAAAAAAAAAAAGAGCAGCGACAAAAAGAAGCAGTCGCCAAACAAAAAAAGAGTAGCGACAAAAAGAAGCAGTCGCTAAACAACAAAAAAATGAGCAACGACAAAAAAAAGCAGTCGAAAAAGAAAAAAAAGGTTGCCGGCGACTAAGCCGGCTGCGACCACTCAGCAGCTCGCACCCAGCGCTCGAGTCAGTTGCGACAACAACACCCGGCGATCAAGCCGTGTGCACCAGCATAGAAATTCTTCCTCTCGGCGACTCGCTGGGCTCAGTCGAATCGAAATCTCGTCGCCCGGCGACCAAGTAGGAGTCAAAACAAAAGCTTCACGCCCGGCAACCAAGCCGAACACGACCAAAACAGAAGTTCAACCCCCCAGCGATCGAGCCGGGCTAAGCCGACACAAAACTTCAGCCTCCCGGCGACCGAGCCAGCCAAAGCTAAAAAAAATCAGCACCCAGCGACCTAGCCGGATGCGACCACACAACAATTTGCACCCGACGACCAAGCCCAACACCCCGGTGATCCAGCCGGGCTCCCTCGAAACAAACTGTCAGCTCCTGGTGACCGAGTCGGACGTGAAACAAAAGCCCCGCGCCCGGTGACCAAGCCGACACGACCAAAATGGAACGGCAGTATCCGGCGACTGAGCCGGGTGCGACCCGGATCAACTTCAACACCTGGCGACAAAGCTAGGTGCGATACAAAATTACAGTGTTCGGCTTCTGAGCCAAACAACACTCAAAAGGTTGTCAGTCTGTCACATTGACAAACTGACAGACACTTGGAGCGCGATAAAGAGAAAAAAATTGAGACAGATGAAAAGAGAGAAGAAAACAAAAAAAAAGAGAGAGAGAAATCGTGAAAAAAAAAGAGAGAGACTGAGGGAGAAGTTGAAAATTAGAGGAGAGAAAAAGAAGAAGAAAGAGGAAGAGAAGAAGAAAGAAAAGAGTGGGAACCCCGGCTGACTCGAATTCAGCCAGAGACTGTACGGAGGAAAGAAATTTTACAGAGCCTCTAAATTGTGGTTCGTGTAGAGTTTCTGACGCTAGCCGGGCTCGACTTGAAGAGGATTGCAAATCGCAGCCTCCCAAATTGCAACTGCAGACTGTCTCCCAACTCCCACATTCGCAGACAGAAGACAACAGGTCACAATCCCAAATTTCGCAGATAGTCAAAATCACAGACAGACAGAGGACAACAGGTTGTAGTCTCCCAAATTGCAGAAGCAGCAAGTTGCAGTCTCCCAAATCACTGGCAGTCTCCCAAGTCAAAATCGCAGACAAAAAAGGTGGCCAAAATCGCAGACAGAAAAGTCTCCTAATTTCGCAGACAGAGAAGAGAGCCAACTCACAGACACCCCAAATCGCAGATTCGCAGGGAGCAAGTCGTGGACACCCAAATTCAAAGAGTATGTCAGATACAGCTTTAAAACCTGATTATCCCAAATTCGCGGGAAGTGGATTAGTGCTTCCCCACTTAAAAAGGAGCCTGCTGCGTAGGAAGGTGGGGCCCACGTTCCCTCACCTCAACTCTCTTGCGATATGCGCTGAAGCCAAACCGTCAACGAGGGACATAAAGCCAGTTTCGACGAAACAAACCGGGAGAAACATCCCAACTCGCCGAGAGGCTCAACTCAACCAGGGCGCGACCCATTGTGCCTACCTCAGCATGTATTTTGTCCCCGGTGAGTCAATTGAGATCATAAAAGGTACTTCGGTTCGTCAAAGAATCAACTCAACTCGAATTCGGCCTCCCCAGCTTTATTCGGGTGCGCACTCCTTCCTCAGCGCGATGACCAAGCTGCCGAAACTGCGCTTCTCTCCGACGCGACACACACAAAGTCGCCGAAATGGACCGAAGTCGCCACAATTTATCGCAATTGCCAAGAGGATCAGCCAATTGGCCAGTCTTCTTCAAAACGTAACTCGTCAAAGGCATTCTCATATGTCGCCGAGAGGACGGCCGAACTGGAGCGAAACCATTGTGCTTCATTCTAGTGAGTGCCTTTCTCCCGACGTGATGATCGCATCACGACCGAGTTCACTCTTCCTTCTGGCGCGCGATCAATCCTTCTAAAGTAACATTCAGCCGCAACATTCAAGTTGACCGCGGCCAGTTACTCAGTCGACTTCAACTCGGCGTCGACGCTCAAACCTGAACAACAGTTTTGCTCAGGTATTCAGTGTCTCTCTATGAAAAAAAAAAAAAGAGAAAATCGAAAAAATAAACAGCTCTAAAACAGCAAGAGAGCCTAAAAAAAAAAAAGAGAAAAATATACACTGTCCTAAAAGAGTAAGAGGACATAAAAGGATACGTACACGAAAATATAAACAACCCTAAAAGAGTAAGAGGGTCCAAAAAAAAAAAAAAAAAAAAAAAATGTGTTGTGTGTGTGCGTGTATTTTCACATTTGAAACTTGATCGTTCTCTCTGAACGGTCAAGTCTCGAAGGGGGCAATCTGTATGCACTAAAATACTACCAGCACAATTTCGACGAGCCCAAACGCCCATCAATCCAAAACGATGGTCGTGGGTAGGCTCTGCCGATGTTCAATATCACTCGTCGCAGCCCATCGCCAGACTCATTCATTTTGCCACGTCATCGATACAGTCGACACCCCAGTAAGCCTTGAGCCACTGTGTCAGCACCAGTCAGCAGCCATGTCACAATGCCACTTAACTCATCAGTTAAACGACCAAGTCTGGTCGCCAACGGTGGAAGCCAAGAAAAGACACCGTGATCTTCTTCTGAGGGATCCAACAGAGGAACTCCTGGTCCTCCTCTCATCTCAACAACTACAACCAAAAGAGGATCGTGATCCCCATTCCAGGGATCGACCCACAACAACTACACAGAATCGGCTACAAATAGCCAGAAGCATTCTGTCGCAGAGGTTCGAAAACTAGAGTTCGAAAATTCTTCATCCAAGAACTCTCACATACAGAAGTTCTCTCGAGCCAAAGAAGCCAAGCGACTCACAGTTCGTCGGAATTCAACAGTTCGACCGGAGCAGCTCTACACGTTCACCGGCAACGTCAACAAGTCAATACACGCGGAACACAAATACTTCCGTCCGACTAACCAAAGTCGTCACCGTTCGTGCACACTCATTCCAAAACTCACATTTCGACGTCCTCGTCAGAAGCCGAAACTTCATCAAACTTATACGAAGATCGAATTAAAGGAAGCCTAAGAAATTGTACTCGCATTCCTTGATATTCAAACACAACTGTAACACAAAATTCTCTGTTATAAATCGACTTACTGTCTTGGTCGCGCCCCTTCGCGGACCGACGGATTTTTGGTGAAACATATTTATTTAAAATATATATATAAAAAAATTGGGTTTTGCGGGTCAGGTTCAGGTTTTGCGGGTCGGGTTCGGGTTTTGCCAAAGCCCGTTGGGTTTTAGTCAGGTCGGATTAGGTGCGGATTTGTAAAATCGTAATTTGGGTCAGGTTCGGGTTCGGGTTTTAAAACCCGTGCGGGTTTTTTACAAGTTCGGGTTTCAGGTTTATAAGTCGGGTTGGATTTTGGTTTTCAGAAACCCAACCCAAACCCGACCCAAACCCGACCCGTGCCCACCCGTATCGTCAAGTAAAGTTAACAAGATTTATAGTGGAATAAAGATTTTATTCCGTATTTATTTTGAAATTGTAAGTGGCTGAAATAAACAGGTAACTGGATAAATTGACTCCTTTTATCTTGTTTCTCTTGGTTTTTTCGAAAAAGAATAATCATATTAGGGCCTAGGGCATTAGGGGTTCTGATTTTCTCAACAAAGCTTGAACAGAACTCCCAGAATTTTAGACGAGCCGTGGACGACAAGGTCTCTTTTTACCCGCAGACTTGGGACCTGACAATACGTGATTCGGATCTAAATCGTCCGAGAACCTCCGTGGATAAGTCATACCAGTTGCCAACTTGCTATACACTCTGCTCCGTCTAACCAATAACCCCCGTTACATTTACACTTAACCAAACGCTAGCTCCAGCACGTGAAACTTCAAAAAAAAAAAAAAAAAAAAAAAAATCAAACTCCGTGTCTAGCTCAATTCCATCAGTACATCGTCCTCCCTCGAGTAATGATCCCTCCAGACGAGGAAGAGTAAGTTATGGAACAATGCGAGGATCCCTGAAGCAGGAGCTGAGCCGGGGTAACCATCGAAGAGTACGACGGCGAGTCCTCCGCCGGCCTTTTACACGACTCGCTGCCGAGTTTACTCGGCTCCGACCCGGTCAGGGGCTCGTGTCGGATCTCCCTCAGCAACGCCGCGACGTCCTTCATCGACGGCCGGTCGTCCCCCCGATTGCTGGCGCAGAGGAGGGAGATCCCCAGCGCCTGGAGCATCTCCTGGATTTGCGAGTCGGGCCGGCCCTGGAGCTTCGGGTCTAGTATCTCGACCGGGTCCCTTTTGCTCCTCAGATGCTCCCGAACCCACTGGACCACGTGTTGCTCCTCCGGGAACGACGGGTCGACCGGTTTTTTCCCGGTTATGAGCTCCAGCAGAACCACCCCGAAGCTGTACACATCGCTCTTCTCCGTGATCTTCAGCATGCAAGCGTACTCTGCACAAATAGTTTTTTTTTTTTAAGAAAATTAGTTTTAATTAAAAAAACTGAACGGTTACGATTTGATAAATCAGACCTGCGTCCCAATCTATTTACCGGGTGCGATGTAGCCGTACGAACCGGCGAATCTCGGGTTATTGGCCGAGACGGCCCCGGCGTCGTGAGATGAGGCATCCTGGCTCTCGACGGGTCGCGCGAGTCCGAAGTCGGCCAAGCACGCCTCGTACCGCTCGCCGAGGAGGATGTTGTGGGCCTTGACGTCGCGGTGGAGGATAGCCGGGACGCAGTCGTGGTGGAGATAGGCGAGCCCCTCCGCCACGCCCTGCGCTATCTTAAGCCTCGTCTCCCACTCCACCACCGCCGCGGCGGAAGACTCGTGGAGGAGGGCCCCCAGGGTGCCGTTGGGCACGTAGTCGTAAAACAGGAGGCGCGTCTTCCGGTTGGAACCCCACCCGATGAGGCGCACGATGTTCCGGTGCCGGATCCTCGCCAGGGTCGCGATCTCCGACGAGAACGCCGCCGCCGAGTGAGCCTCCGTTGACCGGAACCTCTTGACGGCGATCGTGGCACCCGACGGGACGCTCGCCCGATACACCGCACCGGACCACCCCTTTCCGACGACGTTCCCGGCCGTCAGGCATCTCGTCACGTCGTCGATTCTGAGATCCAGTTTCTGGTACAGCGTCACCTCCCAGGGCGGGCCCAGCTCCGCGTCGTCTTCCCCGTCGTTTTCGCCCCCGCCGGCTTCCCCTCTCCGCCTCCCTTTCAGGAAAATGACCAGCGCGGCCGTGAGTAACGCGCACGCGGTGCACAGTAGCACGATCATCGCCACGCGGGCCGCCGCCGCCGCCGCCGTCCGCCTCCCCGAGCCGGCGTGGATGCCGGAGCACCGTCCCCCGGCGAGGCAAAGGTCCGGGTTCCCGGCGAGGTCGCTAACGGGGAGCTTCGCGAAAAAGGGCGTGTACGGTACTCGCCCCGAGAAATCGTTGTAGGAGACGTTGAGCGAGACGAGGTTCTGGAGGGCGGAGAGGAACTGAAGCCCCCCGGAGAGGCCGTTGTGCGAGAGGTCGAGGACTGCGAGTCTCTCGAGGCCGGAAAATTGAGCGGGAATCGCTCCCGAAAGGTTGTTCGAACTCAGATTCAGAGCGATCTCAAGCGCCGGGATCTGACCCAACGTCGGTGGAATCACCCCGCTGAAGCCATTGCAGCTGAGGTCCAGCAGCTGGAGCTTCACGCATTTCCCAAGCTCCGGCGGCACCACGCCTGAAAATCTGTTTCTCTCAAGAACAAGCTTGGTCAACGAAGTCAACGCGCCAATGTCTGAACTGAGGCTCCCTTCGATCCGGTTATCGGAGAGATCAACGAATTGAACGGAGACGAGGTCCCCGAACGTGGCTGGGAGCGACCCGCTTATGGAATTTGAATGCAGGTCGAGAAAGGTCAGATTCCGGCAGCCGGAGATCTCCGGCGGTATGGTCCCCGTCAAGTGATTCGACCCCAGGTCCAAGAAGTTCAAGTTTCGTAACTTCCCGATTTCCGGCGGGATTCTCCCGCCGATCTTGTTGTCGTTGGCCCTCAGCCGCACCAAAGCCTCGCAGTTCCCGATCTCCGGCGGGATCTCACCGGACAGGTTGTTCGAAAGGAGGAGCAGTTTGTTCAGGTTCTTCAGATTGAAAATCCCTTTCGGGATTACTCCGACGAGATTGTTCTGGGAGAGGTCGACGGCCTCGAGAAAGGTACATTGGGACAGAGACGCCGGGATATTGCCTTCCAGTTTGTTCTGCCACAGATACAGAAGCGTGAGGTTCGTCAATCGGCCGAGTTCCGGCGGAATTATTCCGGCGATCTGGTTATTGTCGAGCTCCAGATGGGTGAGGCCCTGACAGTTCGACAGCTCCGTGGGGATTCGGCCGGAAATCTGATTCATGCTCAGCTGCAGCTCCTGCAACGAGGTCAGGTTTCCGAGAGACTGCGGGACGCATCCCGTTATCGAGTTTATCGACAGGTCGATCACCATTAATTCCCTGCAATTTCCGAGCTCGGGCGGGATCACCCCCACCAAATTGTTCTGCCAGAGTAGCAAGTTTTTGAGGTTCCGAAGATTACCCAGACGAGTCGGGACGGAACCCGAGAGAGAATTCTCGTACAGGTAGATGCTCTGTAGACTGGTACAGTCGCCCAATTCGGCAGGGATTTGGCCGGAGAGAAGAGCAGTATAAATGGCCAATGTCTGTAGCTTCTTCAATAGACCCAGAGTAGCGGGGAGGAACCCGGACATGCTGGTCTCCGCAAGGCCTAACACAATCAGATTGCTGCAATTACCAATCTCCATTGGAAGGGGACCGACGAGGTTCTTGTTTCCCCCTGCTCTAAGCACTTCGAGACTCTTCAAGTTCTCAATGGTAGAAGGTATTGCGCCACTGAGCTGGTTATCGTAGAGTACGAGCCACCGGAGGCTAACGAGATTGCCAATCTCCATTGGAATCGACCCTTCGAGCCGATTCGAACTGAGAAGCAGAGTTTCGAGTTTACTCAACCGGCCGAGGTCGGGGGGAATTTCCCCGACGAGGCCATTATCACTCAAATCCAGGTAAGTGAGTTGGGAGCAATTCCCTATTTCTTTGGGGATAGGACCCGTGAGGTTGGTCCCTGTGAGAACCAGCTTGCTCAAGGACTTGATTAATGCAGTATAGTTAGAGGGGACATTGCCAAACAGATCCACGTACCTCAAGTTGAGCTCGACGACCTCCATGTTAGCATTGCAGGAGACGCCGAACCAGTTACACGGAGTGAAATCCGAGGCCTTCCAGCTGCTCAACAGTACCTCCGTCGTCGATCCCTTCCACCCCGATAATTTCCAGGAGAGCAGGGCTTCACCTTGTGGGTCTACGGCGGAAGCTGCGAGGAGAGAGAAGGAAACGAAGAGCAGCGAGTAGTGGAGGGAGGTCCATGGACGACGACGACTAATCGAAGGCATTAGTAGTACTCGGATATATCCCCCGCCTCCAGTCCGGTCCCCTTATTGGTTTGTGGCCCTATGGCGCCGTGCGAGGAAGAGCAGAAGCCGCCTTGAGGGGAGGGAAGAAGGGAGCGAAGATAGAGGAGATGAAGGGAGAGATACAGATGATGACGACGATGATATGAGAGACACCCATGTCGCTGTCTTTTAAAAAAATGCGACTTCGAGACCCAAAATCTCCGGATCCAAGACCAGCTAGGCCATGATGTTGGTGCAGAGCGATGGAATTTAGAGGGTGTCTCGCCATTAGTTTATGGGTGGAGGAGCATGTGGAAGGGAGGAGTTTTTTAGTGAAAGGGAGAGATGGGCGAGGAGCTTTGTCCTTTTTTTTTTAATGGGTATTTTATCTCTTTATCTCATATAATTATTAGAACACGGATCCCCGATTCTCAAGAAACGAAAACACACAACTTTTAAGTTTAAGGTGTAGCTAGGAAAGACGACGGATCATCCACCTTCCCCCTCCCCGCCATGGAAACAGAGACCAGCTAGAGTTAAAAATGAGGCAAGAAGAGCCCTTTTCAGCTGGTCGTTCCAGAGTCCCGGCTACTGCTAGTAATGCAACTGCTGCTGCTTGTGAAAGTAACTCGTGGCTGCTCTCATGATAGGGGTCATGCCCTGGATCGATCGATCGAGCCTTGGTTGAGCATGATACCCTCTAGCTACTCGGTTAAAAAAATAATGGGGAATCTAGGCACGAGGAGGGGGCGTCGAGCGCACATGGAAGTGAGTGAAGAATAAGTTTGGGAGAGAGAGAGAGAGAGAGAGAGAGAGAGAGAGAGAGAGAGAGAGAGAGAGAGAGAGAGAGAGAGAGAGAGAGAGAGAGAGAGAGAGAGAGAGAGAGAGAGAGAGAGAGAGAGAGAGAGAGAGAGAGAGAGAGAGAGAGAGAGAGAGAGAGAGAGAGAGAGAGAGAGAGAGAGAGAGAGAGAGAGAGAGAGAGAGAGAGAGAGAGAGAGAGAGAGAGAGAGAGAGAGAGATCAGAGATGCGGGCCGGGGAGGGAGGAAGGAAGGGATTGAATGATTGATTATGGATGGAGACGGATATTATAAGGGGCAAAGAGTCCATTGTGTCGGACAGCTTTTGGTGTGAAAATTTTTGTCGATGGCAAGAGGAAGAGACAACCTTCATCAAAAGCAGAGACGCCCACTTTGACGTCGACATCCGACCTCCTTCCCTTCCACAGCAGTTCGCGCGAGTTCTTCTCTCCCCTCACAAAAACAATAGGAAGTAGGGGGCGACTCTCTGCATGGCCGTTACGTTACGTATCGGATTTTCCTGTCGAAGAATTAAATGACTTACTATCGTGGGCCTTTTTGGAGTTGGCCATAGAAAGGTCGCCCATAGCGTGTGAGATGGAGCCCCCTTCATCCATTTAATTCGGCTTACCTCCGATGGGGTGCACCTCAACTGTCCTAGCCGCCCGTGCGCCAGCTGCACGAAAGCGGCAAATCGGGTAATCCAACTTTTTCAAAAAGATAAAAGGAGACAATGGGAAATTTGATCATAGTGAGAGGCTAATTCAGGGAATTCGCTTCTCCGTGCACGTGCATCGCAAATACCTGCTCCCACTGTCTAAGTTTAAGACTGGGAGAAGAGAGAGAGAAGTAAAAGACTTGCCTGCCACACCCGCATTATAAAATAGCCCACCGCACTGAATCAGATTATTAAGTAAAAATAAATAAAATAAAAAATAAAGGCATCACGTGACATCCGAATCGGTGAAAAAAAGCCCCCCGTTTAAAAAAAATAAAAAATAAAAAATAAAAAGAAGGCAAAAATCGGCCTCAAACAATGTCGTCACGGGGAGCCGTTGTTTTCGGTATCACGTGACACCCACGTGTCATCTCACAATATCGCCAAGTGGCGACAGCTAATCAGACCAAGGTACGGTGACACTACGGTAAGCTAAACACGGTCATCAGTGGAGCCCACTCCCTAGTGGGGTTAAATCAGGAAGGTTCCGTGCGGTTCCCTTCGCGGACCCACCTACTCCCCAGGCTCGGCCCCGCGGACCCGCTCCGTAAGATTTGGGTGTAACATAAATCGGCCTAGACGGAAGAAGCATGGTAGACGGTATCGGCCGATACGTATCGGATTTCAACAAATCCGATACGAAATAAAACCCTGTATCAGGATAATTAGCTTAAATTGTTAATTAATATTAAATTATAATGAATTTTAAGCTGAAATTTTAGATGTATTACATTGAGTCAATTTTGCACGTTTTGCTTATACTTTTACTTATTTTTGTTATGAAATTAAGGAGAATTTCTCCTTGAAAAATTATGTATTAGTCGATTCAATTAGATTAAAATATTAATTACTCCTAAACTATAAGGAATTTTCAGCAAAAATTTTTGGAGTATGAAATGGAGTTAGTTTCACACACATTTTGCCTATACTTTTACCTACTTTTATTAAAAAAAAATAATATTTTAATTATTTTATATTTTATATTCAACAACACAGGTATATTTAGCTTTTTAAACTTTTTATTAAATAAATTTTATATAAAAGCAGTATATTATTCTAAATTAAATAAATAAATAATCTATAAATATTTTTTCATATATATATATATATATATTTTATTTATTTTTTTGCCAGTATCGGTCCGTAACGTTAAGTTTTGCGTTACGCGGCCGAGGGAAAGCGATACGGGCAACCCTGTGTGAAAGTGAAACCGAGGGGACGATATGACAAAATCGATGTGACGGAAAAGAAATGTGAATAATTAATTCTAGGGATGGGCGAAAACCACGAACGGTGGGCCCACGGAACGAAGTGTCGCGATGGCTCTGATGATACGTAAGAAAACATTATGCGGTGGGGAAGAGGAGTCTCATTATTTGGGCACAACGTCTTTTCATGCGGGAATTTGGGTTCCTAAGTGTATAATTGCCATTTTGTAAATGATTAGTATAAAGCTACTTGTTCGGAACTGGGGACCCATTGATAATATAATAACTTTCGAATATATGTTTTTCTATCAATTATATTTGATTGCATAAAAAAGTAAAATTTTATTTATACATAATAGCTTATTATTGAAAACAATTTATTTGCATTTTGTACGTGAATAAACAAAATACTTGCACGTACCAAAATAAAAAATAATGATGAATGATCCAAACAAGTACTAGATGATACCAAAGGGCGTACCTAACATTTCACATCCCTGTCTCTCACTCTGCCCCACAACATATTTCCAAAATCTAACCATATCTTATCATTATTTTGTACATTACATTATTTTTTTCAAGCTAAGATAAAAAGAATGTAACGTCCAACACGTAACATGGTCTTTTTTTTTTTTTTTTTTTTTTTTTTTTCGTTTCTCTCTCTCTCTCTCACGTGCCAAATGTTCCATACTCATTCATGTGCATTATTGTGTTCACCAAGTGGTCTCTCACGTGTGAGGAATTATTAAGTAATACACTTGGATAATATAAATATAAGAGGTACCATGCAGTTTAATTAATAGAGAGAGCTGCTTTAATTCAACAATTGAACCCCCCATGCATGATGCATCTTTTTTCGTCTTTTCATTTGTAATGAAGATTTCGTGGTTATTTGTTATTATGATCATAAAACAATTTAAAATAAAGTCAATAGTCAAAGGTCCAGTCTTACACATTTGTGATGCTTTGAATGATTTGATTGAGATTCTATAAGCATCTAACGAGTATTTAATCTAGGTTTAGATAATTTAATTTAAATAACCCAATCTCACCTCTCAGCCAAATCTCCAATGGAAACTAAGATTCTTAAGAGAGAATCTTTTGACTAATTAACCACCTTGGTTACGTTTGAACTTTGAACATTTGGATTGAAATTCTAATTTAATTAAAACGAACTTTTTTTTTTTTTTTGGGGGGGGGGGGATCACAGATCACTCACTGTTCACTAAATATAAAGGCAAAGTGGCCTTTTTTTGTCCGGCTCACCGTCTCTCTTTGCTAATCTCTATTATCCGTTCTTTTACTCCTTCGCTAATTTCGAGATTAGTGGCCTCTAATGGGGCTCCCTTTTGGCGCTTAAAGTGAAACGAGTGCACACATGAGCTGGAAAAGGATTCCTTAACCGTGTTCTTCATTTGAGTCTTATTCTAATCCGCCGGGTTAAATCTTTTGAGCATTAATCTTAAGCTGGAATTAAGGAATAATGGAGAAGAATCTTCAGTGACGCTAGCTTTAGAGGGTGGTCTGGGAGAAGACGGAGTGGGGAAGTCACTTGGTCGGAAATGCCGGACGCAGGTTGCCTTTTTGTGGGGAGCTTGTGTGTGTGTGTGTGTGTGGGGAGAGGATTAATGGAGGGGTTTTCACCTTTTTTGTTTTTTTAACTGGTGAGTTTGGTGGTGTCCGCACCACGGCTGGGTCTATTGTAATCGAAGGACCCTTCCCTTTATCCATTTGCCTTTCTGCAAGAGGAAAATCAGTATCTGCCTGTAGTCGTCTGCTTATAGTAATTACCAACCCATCTTCCAACCATTTCAATGCTTTCCTTGTCTTGGTTAGTCCACCAAGCCCAAAGTCATGGCTCCTCTATGTTAGATATACATTCCATAAACATAAATTGGAACAAATAAGTTCAGGTTTATCTCCTTCCATCGAATTTTCGGTTGAAGATGTCTATGAAATCTCTGAAGTTGTACGCCAAATAATCTGAAATGCAGAGCAGCGGAAGAACAGAAGTCTTATTGGAAATCACTATTTGTGTGTGTTACATAGAGACTATCGTTCTCGGTTTTAATAAACCGGGAGGGAGAAGTCTTACGGTAACTGCTTAATAACTGCTTAATAATTGGTCATACGGATCACCGTATGACCAATCTCACAATCTCCCACTTGATCCGTATGACCAGGTAATGTGATTTAAAACAAGAAACATGAATCATGGCGATATGTTCCTTATATACAATAGTAATATCTTTCATGTATTACATGTTCAAGAGTTAAATCAATTCCTGATAACTGTATGAATAAATCCTACATTTATTCTTTGTCCCTTCTTTAATGATTTTTTCAATTGAAACTGTTATGCACACACATAATAGAAAAAATCTAGAAAACAGAGTTTCTAAATAACATTTACACCTTTAAATGACTATATGGGACCTTTAAATGACTATATGGGATGCAATCCCATAGTGACAACATGATCCTTGAATTTGTGAGGTGGCATGCTCTTTGTCAGAGGATCAGCTAACATCAGCTCTGTGTTAATATGCTCGATGATCACTTTCTGATCTTTAACACGTTCTCTGATGGCCAAGTACTTTATATCGATGTGTTTGCTTCGACTTCCACATTTTTTATTCTTAGCCATGAACACAACTGCTAAGTTGTCACAATATACCTGCAATGGCCTAGAAATAGAATCCACCAGTCTAAGCCCAACAATAAAACTCTTTAACCACACTGCCTGTGAAGTAGCCTCAAAACACGAGACGAACTCAGCCTCCATAGTAGAAGTGGCTATTATGGTCTGTTTGGCACTCCTCCATGAGATAACTCCACCAGCAAACATAAAAATGCACCCTGATGTTGATTTACGAGAATCAACACAACCAGCAAAGTCTGAATCGGAGTAGCCAACACCTCTAAACTATCTGATCGTCTGTAAGTAAGCATGTAATTTTTCGTTCCTTGAAGGTATCTTAATACTTTCTTTGCAGCTCTCCAGTGATCAAGTCCTGGATTACTCTGGTATCTCCCTAACATTCCAACTACAAATGCGATGTCCGGGTCCGGTACATACCTGAAGGTATATATCAAGCTTCCAACAACGAAGCATATGGAATATTTTTCGTGCGCTCCTTCTCTAAATTGTTCTTTGGGCACTGGTTCATACTGAACGTGTCACCCTTCACAATAGGAGCTACAGTAGGTGTACAATCTTGCATCCGAAATCTTTCTAATATTTTGTTGATATAGGTTTCTTGAGATAGACCTAAAACACCTTGATGTCTATCTCGATGGATCTTTATACCAATAATATAAGATGCATCACCCATATCTTTCATATCAAAATGTGTAGAAAAAAATTGTTTCACCTTATGTAAAATCCCCTTATCATTGGTTGCAAGTAAAATGTCGTCCACATATAAAACAAGAAAACAAATTTTACTCTCACTGATCTTTTGGTATATACATTGATCCATAACGCTTTCAATAAATCCGAAGGTAGAAATAATGTCATAAAATTTAAGATATCATTGGTGGGATGCTTGCTTTAAACCATATATGGATTTCTGTAACTTGCATACCAATTGCTCACCTTCAGTAGAGGGGAATCCTCCAGGTTGTTTCATACAAACCTCCTCCTCTAGTTCACCATTGATAAATGTTGTCTTCACATCCATCTGATGCAATTCTAAGTCAAAATGAGCTACTAATGCCAAAATAATATGCAAAGAATCTTTCTTTGATACAGGACTGTAAGTATTTGTGTAATTGATTCCTTCTCGTTGAGTGAATCCTTTCGCAAAAAGGAGGGCTTTATATCTTTCGATTTTACCTGATGAATCTCTTTTGGTTTTGAAGACCCATTTGCAACCTATGGGTTTAAAACCTGAGGGTAATTGAACAAGATCCCACACTTTGTTGCTACTCATGGAATCCATTTCTTCCTTCATGGCATTATACCATAACTCAAACTCTGTGCTATTGATGTCTTGTGAAAATGAAATAGGGTCATTGTCGGCTCTTTGGTTATGGTCAAAGTCTTGTAGATACACTTGATAGTCACTAGGGATTGCTGGTATTTTTGTTCTTGTAGATCGTCGTAATGTTGGAACAACTTCTTCCTGAGGAATTTGTTGTTCAACTGGTTGTTCAAAAGTTACCTTATCTTCTTGAACAGTTTGATCTAGTGGAACGGGTTCAGCCTCAATTTGTGGAATTTCATTGATCGGTTGTTCAGTATTTGGTTCTTCTGGAAAAAGTCGATGAATGACAACCATTCTTTCACTTGATGTGAAAGGTTGATCTCTTTCAGAAAATGTGCCCTGAAATTGAATACTCCCACTGATTGAGTCTAGTTCAAGAAATTTTGTATTCCGCGATTCCACAATTCTAGTGCTGTGAGTTGGACAATAGAATTTGTTTCCTTTGGACCTTTTAGGATATCCAATGAAATAACCACTAATGGTCCTGGGATCCAGCTTCTTTTCTTGTGGGTTGTAAACTCTTACCTCAGACGGGCATCCCCATATGCGTATATGTTGCAAACTCGGTTTCCAACCCTTGAATAGTTCAAATGGCGTCTTGGGAACAACCTTGGTTGGAACTCTGTTTAATATATACGCAACCGTCTTAAGAGCATCAACCCATAAGGCTTTAGGTAGCTTAGAGGTACTAAGCATACTTCGCACCATGTCCAATAATGTTTGGTTTCTTCTTTCTGCAACACCATTTTGGTCTGGAGAACCTGACATGGTGTATTGGGGAACTATACCGTTGTCTTGCAGAAACCTCGCGAATGGACCTTGTGCTTGTCCAGACTCAGTGTATCTACCATAGTATTCCCCACCTCTATCTGTTCTGACTATCTTGATTTGCTTCCCGCATTGTTTCTCTGCTTCAGCTTTGAAGCCCTTAAAGGCATCTAGTGCCTCATTCTTTGTATGAAGTATGTTGAGATACATGTATCTTGAGTAGTCATCAATGAAGGTGATAAAATATTTCTGACCTTGAGCATCCATATTTGGGCAACAGATATCATAATGGATGATCTCTAATATGGTTGAACTCCGAGTGGCACCTTTCTTGAACTTGTTAGTCTGCTTGCCTTCAATGCAGTCAATACAAGTGTCAAAATCAGTGAAGTCTAAGGTGTGGAGAATTTTGCCCTTCACTAATCTCTTGATTCTATCAATGGAGATGTGTCCTAATCTCCTATGCCACAAGGTGGATGAAGCCTCATTTATGACACATCGTTTGTGACCAGAATGAACAGTCATAACTACATGAGCGGTATCGTGTTTTAAATTTAGAGAGTAAAGGCCATCACATAAAACACTGCTACCTACATGCTCAGATTTATATAATAAACCGAACTCAGTGTTTTGAAATGTGAAACTAAAACCCAGAGGTGAAAGTTTAGATATAGAAATTAAATTTCTTGTAAAACTGGGAATGTAGAAAATCTTCTCTAAAGTTAAAACAAAACCGCTCTCCAGCTTCAAGTCGCAGGTCCCAATTGCCTTTACATGCGACTTTATTTGGCTGCCCGAATAAATGAACTGTTCATTGCCCACTGGTTTTCTCAGGTTTCTTAAACCCTGCATGGAATTACAGACATGGATTGTAGAGCCGGAATCAATCCACCTTGTGTTATAATTTGTTTCAACCATATTAGTTTCATAACAGACAAGGGAATAGAATGTACCTTTTTTCTCAAGCCATAACTTATGCTTAGTACAGTCCTTCTTCATATGTCCTTTCTTTTTACAGAAAAAATATTTGGACTGTTTCTTGAGAGTAGCACGGAGATTAAGCTTATTTTTCCCTTTTTGATTGGCTTGAGGCGAATTCTTTTCTTGAGTAGCCATAAGTGTCGTCTCTCCCACCTCTAAAAGCAACCTTGTTTCCTCTTCAGCACACAGGGTCAGAAGATCATCTATTGATCATTTGTCTTTATGTGTGTTGTAGAAAATTTTAAATGGCGCATATTGGTGTGGGAGAGTCGTTAAAATGTAATGCACTAGAAAAGATTCAGACATGTCACATTCTAATGCCTTTAAGCGAGCCGCTTAGTCTTTTAATTTGTTTATGTGTTCCCTAACTCCTTGAACACCGGTGAGCTTCATGGATGTGAACTTCATTATCAGGGTGCTGGCCATAGACTTTTTGGAAGGTTGAAATTGCTTTTCAATGGCTTGAAGGAGAGCTTGAACCTTGTCTTCTTTTTCAACAGAACTTCGTACATCCTCTGAAAACTTTGTCTTAATGAACATGGTACTGAGTCGGTTGGACCGTTCGCAAAGGTCATAGAGCTTCTTCTCTTCAGGTGTACTAGTGTTGGTTATTCTAGGTTCATCCTTCCTAGTTGCAAAAGTCTATGTCCAAACACCCTAGGTGGAGTAGAATTCTCTCCTTCCATATTTTGAAGTTCTCATTGCATAAAGTGGGGATCTCAATACGAGAGTCAGAGATACTCAGAGATGAAATAGCTGTAAATTCAAAAATAGAAAACATGTTTAACATTATATTGAGGCAAATATCTTTATTCATGATGAACCGATGAAAATCATGATATGAATCTATGACATAAAAATTGCCTGTGGGCGAAATTTTTAATTCTATTAGATTCATAAAAGAATTTGAGGAAACAAATTCTAACCAATTGTAAAATTATCAAACTCAATTTCATTATTCCTGTAGGTAAGTTATGAAAAGGCATTTAATAATTGTACAATGTATGTCTATAACTTTATGTGATCTAGACAAATAATATTTAATCATAGATGCTGTGGCTACTCTAGGATTAAAATTAATTAAATTAGATCACTAGACATGATACTAATATTTTATGAATATTATTTAATGTCCCATATGTGATTCTTAATAAAATAATATTATAAAATTAAGGTTGTTGTCGTTATACCTTAATAAAATAATATTATTTTATCACTTCAACATTAAATTAAAATTACTGTGAATTCATAAAACAATAAAGCATCATTTTCTGAAAATTTAGGTATAAATTTCGTCCAAAACGGACAAAATTTGACCCTCTAACCGGTTGAACCAAGGGATTTCTTTTAAAAATCGATCCGGTTCGAGCCTAAAGGTTCGGGTCGCGCCCTGGTTCAGGTCGTGCCCAGGATCGAGTCAGCATAACCGAGTTGACTCAACTTGGTGACCCGTGGGTCGGACTTGCCCAACCCAACCGAGTTGTCCGGGTCTTCCGGTCTGGGTTTTAATACCCCGAACCGGACCGTCTGGAGGTCGTCCCTGACCTCCAGATGTCGCGCGGGACGTAGAAAATAATATCTACGTCCGACAACGTTCGGCCACGGCCGCGGCAAGAAAGGGAGGGTTGTTGGCCCTCCTGCCGCGGCGACGGTCGACGCCTTCGTCCGCCACAAAGGGATGCGGCGACTGACGCTGGAACAATTTTTTCCAGCGTCGTCCGACGACGCCGCAGGCTATAGCCGCAGCGGCCGACATCGTTGGCCCCCGACGACCCATAGCCGACCCCCGGCGACCCCTCGTCGGTGGGAAATCATACCAGGCGGTGGCCGAAAGGACCATTTCTGGCGACCTCCTTTAAATCAAAGAAATTTTAAACCTGAGCGCACGACAACAGTCGAGGCAGGAAGCTTTTCTGGCTCTGATACAAAATGTTAGATATACATTCCATAAACATGAATTGGAACAAATAAGTTCAGGCTTACCTCCTGCCATCGAATTTTCGATTGAAGATGTCTATGAAGTCTCTAAAATTGTACGCCAAATAATCTGAAATGCAGAGTAGCGGAAGGACTGAAGTCTTACAAGAAATCACTATTTGTGTGTGTTACATGGGGACTATCGTTCTCATTTTTAATAAAGCGGGAGGCAGAAGTCTTGCAGTTAGATCCTGATTTTCAAGATCTAACTGCTTAATAACTGCTTGGTAACTGGTCGTACGGATCACCGTATGACTAGTCTCACACTATGCTCTGTGATTCTGCATATTCGTATACCCCCAACTTCACTCTTCCTCCGTAGGCTTCTTTAACTTTTCCAATAGCCCGCTCCTTCGGCATCCCGACCGGATAGAGCTTTGTCGAAGGCTTTATAAAAGATTGTCACAACATTCCTTTGATGACAATTAATCTTGACTGCTATTGTATCCACCATAGCATTTGTGTTGATGAAGAACCGATTTTCTCCGACTTTGGTGAAGAAGGCAGATTTCACAGCCTCCGACACCACTTTTCGGTCATGCCCTTCCCACGGCTTCCTCTCCACCCCCTTCTCGCGTCGCTCCACTCATCTCTGTTTTTTTATTTTTTTAATTTATTTTATTTTAAAATTTTTAATCAATGTCATAAGATCTGTTCAATTTATTATTATATATCTTATTACCCGATTTCAGATATATTGGTAAATTCATACAATTACAAAAAACCTAATGTAGGCGTCAAAATTCAACGCAGCCCATTTTACAATAAGCCTACTCGAAGGTCCTCCAACAAATCATCCGGGAGTTCATTACACATCTACCGTAGGCCTACCAAAATGGTCCGCCCATCAAGTCTATCAGCAGTCCAGCACCCAGCAACATCACCAGCACATCGTTGATGTCATCAACATTTTGTGGCCATGTCATCAACATGTTGAGGCCATGTCAACACTTCAAGTCACTTGGCTGCTAGCTAAGCTTCAAGTCACGTTAAACTTCAATCGACCAAGTCCGATCGATCCCTCAACAGCAGGAGATGAAAATAGAAAGTCTCCTCTTCATTATGAGGATCGAGAGATAAAAACGGGGAAGCATCACAGTCTTCCACCCTCTTCTCATTCAACCAGCAAAAGAAGATTGAGATTCCCTTCTTGTGGATCGTCTTTCATCTTCAATAGCAACTCAATCAATTACAAATAGCCAAGGGTTCAGATCAAGGAGTTCAGATCAAAGAGTTCAGATCAAGGAGTTCAGATCAAAGAGTTCAGATCAAGGAGTTTAGAAAATCTCAATCAGAGAAACTTTTACGCCAGCTACTTCGCCAACTGGAGATTTGTCGATCACACTCAGTTCGTCGGGAAACTCCGCATGACTACTGGAAACGTCAACAAGTTGATCACACTGAACACAAATACTTTCGTCCAGCCGACTAAATCCGCCAAAAGTTTGTCTCCTTTCTCAGAGTTCGTGAGTAGTCGTCGAATTTCCAGGAGGCCTAAATCTCGCCCACACAGGTCAAGAATTTGCTCTCTTGCAAAGCAAAAGCATTCTCGATCAAAGAAATTCATTCGCCCAAGTTCAGGGTCGAAAAAATCATCATCACAAAGAAGATCGCAATTTGCTCTCTCGTCAAAGTAGAAGCACTCTCGATCAAAAAGTTTCAGTCGCTCAACCTTCAAGCTAGTCGCAGCTCACACAGTTCGTCCAAGCTCTCTGTATGCTCACCGGTGACGTCGAAACACGCCGATATACACACGAAAAACCAACAATTTCGTAAGGCAGACTACAACCGCGTCGTTTGTGCACACCTGCTCGGAGGCTCATAGCTCGACAGTAACTCGAAGGAGGCAGTAACTTCACATATCACTTACGGAGATCGAATCAGAGGAAGAATAAGAGATTGTACTCGCATTCTGATTTTCAACACACTGTAACACAAATTCTCTGTTTTAAATCGAATTAATTCATTTGGTCACGCCTCTTCGTGGACCAGCGAATTTTTGATGAAACACCTAATTTAAGTGTTTATTTTATTATTTTTAATATATTTTAAAATTATTTGACACTTTATGTTATTTTGAATTAAAATATCTTTTATTTACTTATGTACATATAATCAAGTACAAGGGGTATGCGAAAGGGTGCAACTATTATTACATGAGCATTAAATAATTAAAAATTTACAAGTTATATGCTCGCATTCTTATGACAACTTGTAGCATTTCAAACTTTTTCGTAGATATGAGAATAGTTTGTGTAGCGACTAACAACTGCTTGTTGCTACAATGTTCTTTAATAGTTCTTTTAGCGTTTTTAATGATCATATTAGAGTTGGTTATGTTACATGGAAATTCCCTAACCCAGAAAATCTTTCACAACAACACAGACAATAATCCAAGACGAGATAATCTGGCACTCGAGAAATTAAATAAGCCAAACTCAACAAGAACACAAAGATTTAACGTGGAAAATCATCTTTCAATAGAGAGTAAAAAACCACGGGACGTAACGAGAAAATCCACTATTTTCAGAAAAATAGTACAAGAAGTCTTTTAGATGAACAAGAGAAGAGAAAGAGAAACTGTACCCAACCCTTACAAATTTATTCAGGGATCGTTCATCTCCCAATTTGTTTCCAAGGATTTTTGCCGGTTTCTCCCGTTCTGCTTTTCTGTATCTTCTCACAGTTCTTTTCCTCCCATCTTTGTTTTTCCACGCACACCCTCCTCTTTTACCCTAATCCACTAAAGGACAAAATAGAAGAAGAAATGACGATTTTGACCCTCACACTTGAGAGATACAGGTGGGCTCCACACACTTGACAATCTCCCACTTGGAGACCATCTGGAGCACAACTATTCCAACATCTGACCTTCCTCTACCTTGTTCGTCGAATATGTCCATCTCTTGCCAATTAGTACAAGTTCACCATAGTTGAGCAAAGACTCAACTTTTGGCCCTCCACCGGCTTTGTCAACATATCCGCCGGATTCTTCTTTCCATCTATCTTCTCCAGCTTCAATTGTCCTTCCTCAAGTAAAGTTTGAATGAAGTGGTACCGAAGATGAATATGTTTGGTTCTCGAATGAAACGCCGAGTTCTTGGCTAGATGGATTGCACTCTGACTGTCGCTGTATAACCTGCAATCAGCATTATCAAACCCCAACTCATTTATTAGAGATTTCAGCCATATATACTCCTTGCTAGCTTCTGTCGCAGCCACATATTCAGCTTATGTTGAAGATAGAGCAACAACTTTCTGCAGTTTAGAAACCCAACTGACTACGGTTCCACCAACTGTAAACACATACCCAGAAGTGCTTCTGCCATTATCTCTATCACCCGCATGATCAGTGTCTACAAAACCTTTCACATCAATGTTATTTCCTCCAAAACACAAACAGTAATCAGAAGTACCTTTCAAATACCTGAATATCCACTTTACTGCTTCCCAATGTTCTTTGCCTGGATTTTTCATGAATCTGCTCACAACTCCCACTGCATGTGCTATATCCGGTCTTGTACTCACCATTGCATACATAAGACTCCCAATAGCTGAAGCATAAGGCACCGTCTTCATGTGAGCTATCTCTTCATCACTCTTGGCACCTTGTTCCTTAGACAATTTAAATTGACTACCCAAAGTAGTAGTCACCGCCTTAGATTCATGCATGTTGAACCTCTCCAAGACTTTCTTCACATATCCCTCTTGGGACAGCCACAACTTCTTCTTCTTCTTGTCTCGGGTAATTTGCATCCCAAGAAGTTGTTTCGCTTCACCTAGGTCCTTCATTGAAAATTGATTTGCCAACCTCTTCTTGAGATCATCAATTTTCTTCATGTTAGTCCCTGCAACAAGCATATCATCTACATACAATGTTAAGATAATATAATATAATCTCCATCATTGAACCTTTGTAGATATACACAGTGGTCCGCATTGCTCCTAGCAAATCCAATGTCCAACATAAACCTGTCAAACTTTAAGTACCACTGCCTCGGTGCTTGTTTGAGTCCATATAGACTCCTCTTCAATTTGCACACCCAACTCTCTTTTCCTATGACTTCAAAACCAGCTGGTTGTCTCATGTAGATTTCCTCCTCCAAGTCACCATGAAGGAAAGCTGTTTTGACGTCAAGCTGCTCTAAATACAATCCTTTCACAACAACTATACTCAAAATAGTTCGAATTGAAGTCATTTTCACTACCGGTGCAAATATATCATGAAAATCTATACCTTCCCTTTGTCCATACCCCTTCACCACAAGTCTTGCCTTGTACCTCTGTACACCACCGGCTTCTTGCTTGACCCGGAATATCCACTTGTTTTGTAATACCTTCTTCTTTGCAGGCATCTTCACCAATTCCCATGTTTGGTTCTCCTCCAATGACAACATCTCATCTTTCATAGCAAGCTCCCACTTAAGATGAGCTTCATCCGCCATGGCCTCATCATAGGATTCTGGCTCTCCTGCATTAGTATACAAAACATGTTGTACAATTAAATTTAACTTTTGTACAGGCTTTCTTACCCTTGTACTCCTCCTCAACCCGGAAGTAACAATTTCCTCTTGTGGTATTTCTGAGTCATCAAAATCAGTTTGAGCATTTGAATACTCATGTGATTCACCGTCATCAATACTTTATTGTTCACCCTGTGACTCATTCTCTTCTTCAGTTTCAATTTGTTGTTCTCCTTCACTTGGAACAACCTGTTCATTTGTTGCTTGAGGTAGATTTTCATCAGTCTCATCTCTCTTTATGTACTCTTTCTCCTTAGGCTCAATCTTCTTTTCTTCTTTTCTGTCTTTGTACATTTGCTCCTCATTGAATACAACATTCCGGCATCGAAACACCTTGTTGTTATCAAAATCCCATAGTCGGTAACCATACTCGTCACATCCGTATCCAAGAAACACACACTTGGTAGATTTAGGATCAAGCTTCTTCCTAACATTCCCTGTCAATGTGAGCATAGGCAATACAACCGAAAATTTTTAGAAAAGAATAATCCACATTCTTACCAGCCCATACCTCTTCTGGTATTCTTCCATCTAGAGCACTTGATGGACTCCGGTTGATTAGATAGATTGTTGTATCCACAGTAGCTCCCCAAAGATGCAAGGGGAGACCCGAATGAATTCTCATGCTCCTAGCTCGCTCAAGGATGGTTCGATTCATTCTCTCTGCCACCCCGTTCTGCTGTGGTGTTCTAGGCATAGTCTTAATCTTCCTAATCCCCCTTTTGGCACAATAGGAGTCAAACTCCTTATTACAAAATTCTCCGTCATTATCAGACAACAGACATTTCAGCCTTGACCCTGTCTCATTCTCAACACGAGCTAACCAATAGTTGAACATGTTAAAGACATTTGATTTTTCTTTCAAAGTATAAATCCATGTCTTCCTACTATAGTCATCAATAAAGATAACAAAATAGAGATTACCTCCAAAAGATTTACCTTGGGTTGGTCCCCAAACATCTGTGTGAACCAAGTCCAATCTGTTGGACTTTTTCTCTCTACCATCTTTGTTGAAGCTCACCTGCTTTTGTTTTCCTAAGACACAGTCTTCACAAAAGTCAAAGCAAATATTAGTTATACCTGTCAAAACCTTCTTTGAATGTAGGATCCTCATCCCACTCTCACTCAAGTGACCAAGCCGGCGATGCCATAATGATGCTTTATCATCCTTCTCAGCCGCTAAGGAAACAATTTGATCTACCTTGGTGCACAATGGGTAAAGTGTGCCCACTGCCTTCCCCTTGATCAAAGTCAATGCTCCACGGCTAACCTTCCATGAGCTGTTCTCAAATGTGATCTTATAGCCCTCCTGGTCTAACTTGTTGACAGATATAAGATTTTTCTGCAAATTCGGTATATGTTTTACCTCTTTTAGAATCAGTTTACCTCCATCATTCATCTTCAAGTGAATTATGCCTCTTCCCTCAATTTTGCACTTCTGACAATTTCCAACAATTACATGACCAAACTCACCCTTGATGTAGCCACAAAACCACTCTTTGTGAGATGTGCAATGGAAAGAAGCTCTGGAGTCAATATACCAATTCTCCACCTTGTATTCGTCATAAACTGACAAACATAGTTTTTCCTCATGTCCATCTACAATATTTGCAGTATTCTTTACTCTCTCTGGACAATCTCTCTTAACATGTCCTTCCTTATCACAAACCCAACACTTGAACTTACCCTTAGATTTACCTTTTGACTTAGATCGATCCCTATTATTGGGACCCTTGCTTTGATTTCTTCCCCGATCTCTACCCTTCCCCTTATCAACTGACAAGGCTGTGTCGGAAGTGGACAATGTATTGCTCACCATGCTCCTCTTCATCATCTCCTGATTCAGAATAGCACTCAGCACCTCATCAAACTTCAACTTCTCCTTAGTAGCATTACTAATTGAAGTGATCACTGTATCCCAACTTTCAGGCAAAGAACACATAAACATCAAAGCTTTCACATCATCATCAAATTTCAAATCAACTGCTTCAATTTGTGCCCACAGTTTGTTAAAATCATTTAAATGATCTGCAATAGGAGTTCCTTCAGACATTCTCAAATAAACAAGTTTTCTCAAAAGGAATAACCTGTTTGAGGCTGATGACTTCTCATAGACTCCCGCCAATGCTGTCAGTAAATCCTTGACAGTCTTCTCCTTAGAGACATTAAACGCTACCGATTGAGTCAAACTCATCCGGACTACAGCCAATGCCCTTCGATCCAGTAGCGCCCACTCATCAGCCTTCATCTCTGCCGGCTTCACCCCTATGAGTGGCAAATGTAATTGCTTCTCATATAAGTGGTCCTCTATCTGCATTCTCCACCACTGATAATTTGATCCATCAAATTTCTCAATCTTCCCGGTCTTGGAAGATTTCTTTGCCATAACTCCCACTCAATTTAATAACCAATTGAATGAAACCGCTTCTCGTTCCCACAGACGGCGCCAATTGTTACATGAATATTCCCTAACCCAGGAAATCTTTCACAACAACACAGACAATAATCCAAGACGAGATAATCTGGCACTCGAGAAATTAAATAAGCCAAAATCAACAAAACACAAAGATTTAACGTGGAAAACCATCTTTTAATAGAGAGTAAAAAACCACGGGACGCGACGAACAAATCCACTATTTTCAAAAAAATAGTACAAGAAGTCTTTCAGATGAACAAGAGAAGAGAAAAGAGAAACTTTACCCAACCCTTACAAATTTATTCCGGGATCGTTCATCTCCCAATTTGTTTCCAAGGATTTTTGCCGGTTTCTCCCGTTATGGTTTTTTGTATCTTCTCACAGTTCTTTTCCTCCCATCTCTGTTTTTCCACGCACACCCTCCTCTTTTACCCTAATCCACTAAAGGACAAAATAGAAGAAGAAATGACGATTTTGACCCTCACACTTGAGAGATACAGGTGGGCTCCACACACTTGACAGGTTATTTGGCAGAGCTTCCTTGAAATGAGTTGATATTTATAGGTGAGGGGATTGATTTTATTTTTCCCTTTTTACCCCTGCCAATTTAAATTCCGACCAATGTGGGAGCACCACGTGTTTGGTGCGTGTAGGTTGAGTAAGTTTTTTTGGTTGAGTCATTATCCTGTGTATCGGTTTCCTACTAGTTGGTGTCACCCAGTTTACTGTTTACCAGTTTACCCTTTTAACAATTGGAATGAAAACGAAAATGCTATTTTTTAACCCGTTTATTCTGATTACCGATTATACAAAGTATTGTAAATATTATTTTATAGCATTTACACTTGGCCTTTATAAAATTTTAACATTAGTTTTAATTTTTTAATATTTAATATTGCAGTGAAAATATCTAAAGGATTCTATTGATTTTTGTAAGGTCTAATATACCGAAAAAGCCCAATTACAAAGTAAAATATATTGTTTTAGCATAAAATAGATTGGTTTTTTAAACTTATAGAAATATAAATAAATAATTTTAGGTGTTATATTTTACTTATATTTTGATGTGATGGTATTATTCTGTTGTCAAAGTTTTTTTTTTAATTTTCTTAACATTTATATTATTTTTTATGTGTTTATCATTTATTTTGGTTTATTTCGCTGAAAGTCCAGAAATAATAGAAAATAGTCGGAAACAGAATAATTAGGAAATTAATCGGAAGCGGTATAAGATACGGTTATAAAAAAAGGTAACCGAACCAAGTTTGAGTACGGTTTGCAGCCCTACCAACTCCTTTGCCATTTTAGGGGGTGGGTTTGGGTCAAGTTTTTTTAAAACCTGAACCCAACCCAAACCCACGAAAAACCCGCCCCAAACTTGACTAGATTCCTTTATTTTGTAATCAATCTCGACCAGACCCAATAAAAATCCAGCATAATTTGTGCAAAACCTGACTCGACATGACTCTACCTGCCCAAACCTAATCAAATTAAAACATTTACTTAAGCAACTAAAAAATATTAGAAAATATGAAAAATATTGTAGCGAGGAAAATCCTTCGGTCTGCGAAATGGCGCGATCAATTGATTAATTCAACAAGATTACAGAGAAATTTACAAGTTGGGTGTTGGATTGGGAAATTTTGCAGGTGCGTTCTCCTAGCTTTCCTCTAATTCGATATTCGTGTTGGTTGATGGTGAACTCATCGCTTCTTGGTGATTCGACGGTGGGTCATGAACTTTCAAAGGAGGGTACATGAATGGTGATGAATTTAGTTAGCTGGACGGGAGTATGTGTCTTGTGTGTTTCAGCTTGTTGACATTTTCAGCGCCGTGTAGAGCTTCTTCGATGAATTGAGTGAATTCCGACAAACTTGGCAGATGGTTGAGTAGACTTCTGGCTTGAATGTATTGTACTGGGGAAAATTTTGATCCCTATGGGTGAGATTCAGGCCTCTTGGAGATTCGACAACGACTTACAACTCTGAGAAAGGTGACACACACTTTCGACAAATTTAGTCGGCTGGACAAAAGTATTTGTGTTCTGTGTATTTCAGTTTGATGACGTTTTCGCGGTCGTGTGGAATTTCTCGAGGAATTGCGTGCGATTTGACAAACCTCCAGTTGGTGGAGTTACTGGCGTGAAAACTTCTCTAGACTGAGATTTTCTGAATGCCTAGATCTCCCCTTGGGTTAAGCTTTTTTGCTTATTTGTAGCCGGTGTTGGTGTGTTGATGCTTGGAATGAGGATCTTGCTCCTTTTGCTACTCCCCAGGAGGGGGAGTGAAGACTTGGTGACTTCCTCCTCATTCTCCTCCATTGATCCTCAGGAAGGGGATCAGGGAGGAGACTTTCCATTTTTGGCTCCTTAGGTTGAGCCAAACCAGGACTTGGTTGAGCCAGACCAAGACTTGGTTGATCCTAGTGCCAGATAGGTGGTCCGTTGATTTGGTACTGACGATGGCAATTGGTGATGAGTTAGTGATGATGACGATGACGACGGTGTTGATGACGTGGCAAAATAATGGTGGGCCCAGTGGTGGCCTACTGGATGACAACTCGGTGAATTGATGGGCAGGCCGATAGTGAGCCTGCAATGGGCGAACAATGAACTGTTGGACGGGTGGGCTTGCCGTAGATGGGCCGTTCAGATTTTAACGTTTACCCGATCCGCGAAGAGGCGCGACCAAGAGAGTAATTCGATTTACGACAGAAAATTTGTGTTACAATTTGTTTGAATATCAAGGAATGTGAGTACAATCTCCTAGGCTTCCTCTGATTCGATCTTCGTGTGAATTTGATGAAGTTTCTGCTTCTGGCAAGTTGTCGTCGAAATCTGAGTTCTGGAACGAGTGTGCACGAATGATGATGACTTTGGTCGGTCGGACAGAAGTATTTGTGTTCCGCGTGTATCGACTTGTTGACATTGCCGATGAGCGTGTAGAGCTGTTTCGGTCGAACTGTTGAATATCGACGGACTGCAAGTTACTGAACTTCTTCGGCTCGAGAGAGCTTTTGTGCTCGGAAATGCGCTTAGACAAAAGATTTTTAAACCGAGGTTTTCCAACCCCTGCGACAGAATTTTCTGGCTATTTGTAGCCGAGTCTGTCTAGTTGTTGGAGTTCTTTCCTTAGAAGGGGGATCATGATCCCCTTTTTGCTGTTGTTGTTGACATGGGAGGAAGACTGGGAGTTCCTCTATTGGATCCCTTGATTGAGGATCACGAACATCTTTTCTTGGCTTCTGCCGTTGGTGACCAGACTTGGTTGTTTAACTGATGGATTGAGTGGCAACGTGACATTGCTGCTGACTGGTGCTGACACTGCGGCTTACTGCTGACTAGGGCGTCAACTGTATCGATGATTTGGCAACGCGAATGGGCTACGACAAGTGGACAGAGCCTACCCACGACGATCGATTACTAGATCGGTGGGCGTTTAGGCTCGTCGGAATTGGGCTGGTCCCCTTCGAGACTTGATCATTCAGAGAGAACGAGCAAGTTTCGAATGTAAAACATAAACGCAACGCACACACGCATGCACACGACTTTTTTTTTTGTCGACCCTCTTACTCTTTTAGGGTCGTTTATCTTTTTCGTGTTCGTATCTTTTTCTGTCCTCTTACTCTTTTAGAATTGTATATTTCTGTACACTTGCATCTTGTATGTATATTTTTTTTCTTTTCGTTTCCCTTTTCTTTGGCTCTCTTGCTATTTTAAAGTTGTTTGTTTTTTTCAATTTTGATTTTTTTTTGTATACGCGCACATATGTGATATGTACGGTATATAGAGAGACACTGAGTACCTAAGCAGAGGTGTTCAGGTTCGAGTATCGACGTCGAGTTGAAATTGACTGAGCGATTGGTCGCAGTCTACTTGAATATTGTAGCCGCATGTTGCTTTGGTACTTCAGAGAAGACAATCGCGACAGATTTTGAAGACTTTTGCAAATATCGGAAACTTTGGGTGTCGCGCTGGGGGGAGGTGTCACGAATTGAGATAGGCCGCAACTCTTCTACTTTGGCTTGATTGAATTTTGCGTCCAGACGACCCAAAAATCTGTTGAATTTTTGTGTGGAGGCATAGAGTCGGTCGCGCTGAAGAGAAGTGTAGCTCCGGCGACCTGGTCATCACGCCGGAGAGAAATACAGCTCTATTTTGACGAATTTTGGCCAACTCAGTTTTGACGACATCCCTTCGTGCTGTGTTGAAGGGTTGACAAGTTGCAAAATCTTTGGTACGATGGTTTCGTCGATTCTAATTGTCGCGTCAAAGAGAGAAAATGTGGACTGAAATGGAGCGCATAAACTTCACTTCGGTCAATCAAGCTTGCTCCTCTTAAGACTGGCTTTTGTGTGAGATTCACGTGCGTCGGACTGGAGTGTCGATGTGAATGAATAGTACTCGGTTGCCTTCCCTTGACTTGTGCAGCTTCTTGTATGTGATTGGAAAAGAAGAGGAGTTGGAGGGGCACCGTATTAGGACTCACCTGAATTCACATCGACTTGTAGTTGGAGGCAAACTGTGGGACTCTTACCCCATTGACGATTTCAACGCTGATCTTGACTGAAGCTTCATGCAAAATTCCAACGTGAATCCCTTTTGAAAGGGGATTGTCCATCTTCCAAGATCAAGGGAGACCTTTAGGCTTCCCTAATAAATAATTATTTCTTTCCTCCTTTTTCAACCAACACGTGGGTTGCCTTCCTTTGTGTTGTGACGGCCCTTACTCCAAAAATTTCTTATTTCGATCTAGCTATTCAAGAGCCTCATTTTTTTTTATTATTATTAGTTACCTTCTTGTCATAGATCCCAAGACCAACCTGCAATCTCAAAATATTGTATTGTATTTCTTCTCTCTTAGGCTTCTTCTCTATTTGGCTCCCGGCGAACTTGTGTGTGTGCGAATTTGAGACTGACTGCAAATTTGGGAGACTGCGACCTGCTGCCTGTGATTTGACTGTCTATGAATTTGGGAGACAGTCTGCTTCGAGCCCCGGCTTGCATCAGAACTCTTTGTGAATCAGAACTTTAAAGGTACTGTAAGAATTCCTTTTCTCCCGGCAGTCCCTGGCTGAATTCGAGTCTGTCGGGGTCCCACGTTCTTTTCTTTCTTCTTTTTCTTCCTCCCTCTTTCTTCTTCATTTTCTCTCCTCTCATTTTCAACTCCTCCCTCTGTCTCTCTCTTTTGTTTTTCACGATTTTTTTTTGTTTTCCCTCGAATTTTCTCTCTGTTTTCTTTTCCTTTTTTTTTTGTCTCTCTCGAATTGCATCTATTTCGTATTCCAGGTGTCTGTCAATTTGTCAGTGTGACAGACTGACAGCCTTTCGTGCGTCGTTTGGTCCAAAAACTAAACATGGTGATGTTGTGTCGCACCTGGCTCTGTCGCCACGTGCTGGAATTGATTTGGGTCGCACCCAGCTGGGTCGTCGGGTACCGCAATTCCGTTTTGGTCGCGCCCGGCTCGATCGCCGGGCTTTGCGAGTTTGCTTCAGTTGCTTTCGGGTCGGTCGCTGGGAGTGCAGTTCTTGTTTTGAGTCACGTCCGGCTTGGTCGTCGGGCGCAAGGCCTTTGTCTTGCGTCCGGCTGGGTCACCGGGCGCTGACTTTTTTTGTTCCTAGTGATCCCGGCTAGGTCGTCGGGGTGTTGGATTTCTGTGCCATCGGATCCGGCTTGGTCGTCGGGTGCTGTTGTCGCATCTGGCTCGGTCGCCGGGTGAGGATTTCTGTGTGGTCGCAACCGGCTTGGTCGTCGGGTGCTGATTTTTGTTTCGATTGAGCCCAGTTGGGTTGCCGGGAGGCTGAATTTTTGTACTGGCGCATCCGGCTTGGTCGCCGGGTGCTGTTGTCGCAACTGGCTCGATCACCGCGTGCTGTTGTCGCAATTGGCTCAATCGCCGGGTGCGAGTTGCTATGTGGTCGCACCCGGCTTGGTCACCGGGTGCGAGTTGCTATGTGGTCGCACCCGGCTTGGTCACCGGGTGCGAGTTGTTGTGTGATCGCAGCCGGCATGGTCTCCGGGTGCGAGTTGCTGTGTGGTCGCAGCCGGCTTGGTCGCCGAGTGCGAGTTGCTGTGTGGTCGCAGCCGGCTTGGTCGCCGGGTACAAGTTCTCTGTGGTCACAGCGTGCTTGGTCGCCGGGTGCGAGTCCTCTGTTTTGAGTTGTCTGAGCTTGGCTAGATTGCCAAAAAAATATTTTTATTCTTTTGCGACTGCTTCTTTTTGTCTCTCGCAATTTTTTCTGCGATTGCTTCTTTTTGTCGCTCGCACTTTGTCTCTGTGACAGCTTCTTTTTGTCGCTTTTTTTTTTTTTTGCGACTGCTTCTTTTTGTCGCCTTTTTTTGTTGTTTGGAGAGGAGTTATGTACCTGGCTCCGATTGGCTGCGTTTGGCTTGGTCGCCGCTTGCAGGATTTTGCAGTGCAGCACCCGACTCAGTCATCGGGTGTTGAATTTGGTGATTTGGTCGCGTTCGGCTATGTTGCTGGGCGCGAAGCTTTTGAACTGTGTCCGACTCGGTCGCCGGTCACAGTGTATTATTTTTGGTCGCGTCCAGCTCTGTCGTCGGACGCGAAGCCTTTGAACTGTGCTCGACTCGGTCGCCAGGCATAGTGCCTTCTGTTTTGGTCGCGCTCGGCTTGGTCGCCGGGCGAAAAGCTTTCGAACTGTGCTTGGCTCGGTCGCAGGGCACAATGCTTTTGTTCTGGTTTCGTTCGGCTCTGTCGCCGGGCGTGAAGCTTTTGAACTGTGCTCGGCTCGGTCGCTGGGCATAGTGCCTTTGTTTTTCGCCGGGCGCAAAGCTTTTGAACTGTGCTTGGCTCGGTCGTCGGGCACAGTACTTTTGCTTTGGTCGCTCTCAGCTTGGTTGCTGGGCGCGAAGCTTTTGAACGGTGCTCGGCTCGGTTGCCGGGCACAGTGCTTTTGTTCTTGTCACGTTTGGCTCTGTCGCCGGGCACAAAGTTTTTGAACTGTGCTGAGCTCGGTCGCTAGGCACAGTGCTTTTGTTCTCTGTCGCATCTGGTTCTGCCGCCGGGCGCGGAGCTTATGTGCAACGCTCGGCTCGGTCATCGAGTGATGTGATTTTTCTTCGGTCGCATCCGGCTCGGTCGCCGGATGCGGAGCTTTTGACATGTGCTCGGCTACTGCCCTTAGAGCTTTCTTCTTGAACTTCGTTGTTGAGAACTGCTTCAACCTTGTTCTCACAGACATTATCTTCATTTTGCAGCCAGGGATGATCAAGAACCTCTTCCTTTGCGTTTTCAGAGACCTTGGGCCAAGGTTCCCTCCCGAAATCAAGCTCACCCCTCACAATCGCCTCAACTATTTTCTCTTCGGTTTCTACCCAAGTGGTGAACCCCACATAACAAAATGTAGAGAATAACGCATGCGCTCCATATATCTATCTCTGGTCCATAATTACGTTTCAAAACTTCGGGAGCCATATAGTATGGACTTCCCACAATTTCTCTGAAACGCTCCCCAGGCTTGAAGAATATCGAGAGACCAAAATCGATGGCCTTGAGGGGAGAAGCTTCCTTTTTGCTTGCAAACAAGAAATTCTCAGGTTTCAGGTTTCTGATGGTGTCGTCGTACAGTTGCTGGCAGACGTTGAAGTTGGCCTTCGTCATGGCGCCCGGCTTCCCCTTGGACGACTTGGCCTTCAAGGTGTTTGCCATGTTCTTCGGCTGTTTCATCGACTCCAGGGTCATGAGGATGGAGGCCTTTGAGGCTCCCGCCGGGGTGATCGACTGGGCCTTATAGATGTGCTTAGCGGCGGAGTAGTAGAGGTCGGCGTGATCGACCTTCTTGCACACAACCGCCAGGTTCGAGAAGAGCGCCGATGCTCCGAAGCAGAGGACAGCCGCGACCGCCATGGCCAGTGAGAGTTTCAAGGCGGCTGTCGACAGTGTCATCTTCTTCTAACTTCGTCAAACCTGGGGCCACTGCTGCTGCTTGAAGAGGAAAGAGAGAGGGATCGAGGAGGATGGCTTTGCTCCTGTCAATTTCTTTCTCTGTTTTTTTCTTTTTTGTTCTTCGTCTCTCTGTTTTTTTTTTTTCTTCGTAGGCGCAACAGAAGGCGGGAAGTCGCAATTTTTTTGTTGTTGTCATCGCGGCTTCCAGCCGTCTTCTCCGGCGACGACGCGAAGACTGCAGTCGCGCGGTTTCAATTTTTTATCTTTCGGCGGCGGAGCTTCGCGGGCAATGTTGGAGTGATGAAAGAGATGCCATTGACGGAGTAGCGGAGCTTTCTGTTGACCACGTCATAGTGGTACGAGACCTGGGGGTTGGGCAGGGCCGCACTTGAACCTGGAACGGCCCCTGGCGCAGAATTTCATCTCCTCGGACTCGTCGAATTCCTCAAATCGGAGCTTGACCGCGTCCCGCATCCAAATGTCCCTGGAGAGCATTATTAAGGGCGGCGTCCACCTCCGCGACCTCCATCGCTCTCTATTCTCAAATCCGAACCCTCACAGTTTTGTTCGCGATTACATTCGAGGTTCTGCAGCGTCTTTCTTCCGGTGTGCGACATCGTAGAGCCTGTCGTCGACGGGTAAGTTTCCTCTCTTTTGTTTTTTCACATATGTTTTCTTTTTCATTGCTGGCGTATGCGACGACATCGTAACTCGAAATATTCCCAAAGCTGGTATGATGGAAGAGGTGAACCGTATTGACGGCATCATTGATGGTCTTGAAATCAAATTCGTTGAGTGTGCCAGAAAGTGCCTTAGCTTATGAACTGCGAAGATGAGTGTCAGGCAGGTCTTCTCGATACGCGTGTAGTTTAGTTCAACGCCTACCAACGTCTGACTCAGGTAATATAGTGACTGCTCTTTGTTGTTCTCGTTGTTTTGAGCCAGTAGGAGTCCCACCAAGTTCTCCCGTGCGGCGATGTAGAGTAGCAACAACTTGCTGACGATTGGAGTGACGAGCACTGGTACTTTCGTGAGGTATGCCTTTATGCTGTTAAAATCATTTCGACAGGCATCGTCCCACTTAAAAGGTACATCTTTCATCATGACTCGACTGAACGACTGGCATCTTCTAGCTAAATTTGATATGAAATGTCGGATGTATGCTAGATGTCCTTGAAAGCTCTTAAGCCTCGAGATGTTTCTCAGCTCTGACATATTTTGAATCACATCGATCTTGGTTTGATCGATTTCGATCCCCTGGTGGTGTACGACAAACCCGAGGAATTTGACAGAGGTAACACTAGAGGCGCATTTCAATGGATTCATTTTGAGTTGGAATTGCTGGAGTCACTCGAACACAACTCTGAGGTCGAGGAGATGATCAGCTCGTTCCTTTGTTTTGACCACCAGATCGTCGATGTAGCACTCGACGCGCTTGTGAAGGAAGTCGTCGAAGATATGCTGCTAGCTCTCTGGTATGTTGTGACGGCTTTTTTGAGACCGAAAGGCATAACTTTGTAGCAAAATATGCCTTTGGGCGTGCGGAACGCCGTAAGCTCGTTGTCATTCGAGTCCATACGGATTTGATTATAGCCTGATGACCCGTCCATGAAAGAGAGCGCCTCGTGACCGTTGTTGCATCTATCATAAGCTCGGTAATCGGCAATGGGAAGTCATCTTTTGGGTAGGCCTTGTTCAGGTCACGGAAATTGACACTGACCCAAATTTGGCCGCTCTTCTTTTTTACCGGCACGATGTTGCCAATCCACGAAGGATATTTGACCTCCTGGATGAAGTTGGCCGCAATAAGCTAGTCGACACTTTCTCGATCTCTGAGACGAGCTCGGGTCAGAAGCGCCTCTGTGTCTAGTTGACCGGTCGGACTGAGGGGTGAACTGCGAGCTTGTGTACAGAAACTTTGGGATTGAGGCCTGGCATCTCGGTGTAGTTCCAAGCAAACATGTCACAGTATTCCTGGAGCAGAGAGATGTATTTGCCTTCCTCTCCCTTGGCTAATGAAGTTGACTTTCTTTAATTCGTCTGTCGTAGCTTGTCCTCCCTCTTCAAACGCTACTGGATCATCCTTCAGGATGAACTCATTGTTGCCTTGTTCGTCGTCGTTGGTGATTGAGATGTGGTTCATGGCCCCAACTTCATAGGTGAGTGCACGAGCTTTAGCAAGGGCAGCTTTTGTATACATGACCACTGGAGCTCTGTTTTTCTTTGGCGAGCTTTGATCGACCGACACTTGATGGACATCGGCTGACCTCCCAGTGATTCGAATGGGCTTTTCTTTTTGGTAGCCGAGACCATGCCGTCTCGGTGGAATGCGGCCACCCTCGCTCCTTAACTTCTGTTGCGCTGGAGAGAGAACTGGGATAACTACGAGCGGCTTCTTGTGCAATTACTATTTTATGAAATTGCCCCTTGCTTTGGCCAGCAATCGATAGGCATTTGGGTCGAAGCCCTCGGTCGTTCGGGTAGTGCGTAGCCGTTCTGGGCTAGGGCACTTCTTGACGATACTTCAATCATCAAACTTAGGCAACGACAGAGTAGCTACCCCTTTAAGAGTTGTTGGCTCAACGTTGAGTAAATGACGAGAGGGGCTTTCCCTTTCTTTCATTGTGATTGCAGAACGTACCTTAGCACAGGTGTGTTGTTCTTTGGTGGCAACCCCAATGCTGTCCACGCAATCGCTTGGCGATTGTACGCCGATGGTTTAGGCTATGTGGCTTTCAACAACTCATCATTCATTGGATTTGTTTGGGAAAAAGTGTGGTTTGGTGTTTTGGGCCTGGCTTGGCCAAGACGGCGCTTTGACCATCGGCCGCGTTGTCAGGTAGAACTTGGCATCATCGAACGAAGCTTCTACTTCGGTGAATGGACTTTTGTCAGCATACATCGTCTTATGTTCGCCGTCTTTCTAGTACTTAAAGCATTGGTGGAGCGTTGATGGTACAATACCGTTCGCATGGAGCCACGATCGACCCAGGAGCAAGTTATACATTGTTCTGGAGTCGATAACTTGAAGAGGTGTGTCAGTGACCATCTCTCCGATTTGGAGCTCGAGCCCGATCATTCCGAGCGTCCGTTGGCGTTCTAGATTGAATCCCTGAATGAGCAGTCGACCTCCTTCATCATTCGGATAGGTAGGATGTTGACTGCAGAACCGCAATTGATGAGGATGCGGTTTACCAAGGGATCCTTGATATAGCCTGACACATACAATGGCCGGTTATGAGTCTTTGCCCCTAGTTAAGCATCTTCTTCTCGGAAGGTGATACACGACGGGCAGGAGACTGTGAGGGACTTCTCTAGCTATGATATTTGTCACGACAAGGAGGCTTCCTCTTCTTTCCTGAATGGCGGCGTAAGACCGACCTTTGGCAGGTCATTTTTTCTCATGAGCAGTTGCTCCAATTTGGCTTGGAGCTTTTCTGGTTTGTCGAGGATCTTGATCAAAGCCTGTCGAGATCGAATGGGCAGGTCCAAATTTTTCTCGAGCTCGTTCAAAGGAGAAATTTGTTTCAAAGACGTCTCGAGGTCATCGCACTCGACCACTGGTATTTTGCCCTTATCTTCTTTGCTGGTCTGTCTGGTAAGGGATGTCGACGAGCATGTGGCCACCATTGCTGGTGGTGGCGTGAGGAAGTCTATGGGAAAGAACTCCACTAGAGTGATGTGTCTTCTTTTTCTTCTATTTACTCCTTGGAAAGTTATCCTTGGAGTTTTATTGCGGAGCTTCGCGGCTCCATTTTTTGACCGTTTCGCCTTATTTGTGCCCATCTTTGGCGGTTCCGTCTATTGAATCGGCTTCTTCCGTCGAGTAACCAGAATCCACCATTTCGCGTCTGTTTTAGCAGCTTCTCGGGGTGCCGACACAGGAGCAATTTTTTCTAGAGATTTGTTAGGTAGGTTAGATTTGGGACGGTACTTCCTTCGCATGCCTCGAGGTTTGTTGGATCTGGATTTGAGGTCAAACCCGGCCTTGACGGATATGAAGTTTATTGAAGCAATATTCTTCATTCCATCGATTATGATGCGACCCTACGTCGCGAGCTCCAGGATTTTGTCCTTTAGGACAAAACACTTCTCGGTTGAATGTCCGAGTAAGCAATGATACTTACAGAAGTTTGGCTCCTTCGATTTCGTCAAATCATCTGGTGTTTTGACTTTGGGTAAGCAGAGCAAGTCAGCTCCAAGCAATTGCTCGAGCATGATTGGTAGGTCGGTGTCTACGAAGGGGTAAGTCTTTGACTGCTTTTCCTTCAACGTCTGCCTCTGGAAGATGGGCCCGACGGGTGGCCATGGGGCGTAATTTAATTTTTTTTGCTTCCCACCTTGATTGGTTTGAAGCTTTCAGTTGCATAGGAGCCTTTCGCCTTTTCTTTCGGCTCCTTTGCGACAACTTTTCCCTTTTTTTTGGTGATGTAGCCGCCTTGCTCCATGACGACTTCCATGCGGTGAGCTTCAGTTGCGAGCTCCTGGAAGTCGGCTGGTTTCTTGGCCTCCAAGAAGTAGAGAACCACAACATGCCACAAACGCACATGTCGATCTCTGCTTCGAGAGACAAGTTTGAGCTTTCTTTGAAATTGAGGCTTAGATTCCTCCATCGGTTAATGTAGTTGATGACCTTTTCAACTTTCTTTTGTCGAAGGTTGGCCATCTCGGCTAATGTTACGGTGCATCGGGTGTTGTGGAATCGGCTGAGGAATTTGCATTCAAGCTGCTCCCAGCTGTTGATTGATTCTTTTTGTAGCTCAATGTACTAATCGAAGGTGTTTGCCTTCAATGAACGACTGAACTGCTTGACTAGAAGGTCGCCATCGGTACCGACATTGTTGCAGGTTTCGATAAAGTCGGCGACATGTTGCTTCGAATGCCCATCGCCATTGAATTGTTGAAATTTGGGCGGATGGTACCCGAATGGCATCGGGAGATTTTGGACCCGCTATGTGTAGGGTCTTCGGTAGGAGACTGATTTGCTCTCGCCAGAGCTGTTTCATACGGTGTGGTTGATCATTTCATTCACCACGTCAAGTGTGAGGGAGGTCGACAACTCCTTGCCCCGCGACGTTTGAATAGTCGTCAAGACCACTGGCTGCTCGTTGTGAGCAGCCTCCTCTTGGCAAGGCTCAGCCGAAGCGGTGGTTGCCGTCCTGTTCCGGTCGACTTCTTGAGAGACGTTGTCGACATTGGTCTTGAAGGCTTCCAATCGCTCCATCATTTGCATGATCTGGATGTCACAACCCATAATTTGAGCATCCTTAGCGTGAATCCTTTCATCTTGTTCTTTTAATGCAGCTTGCATTTCTGCAAGTTGTTCTTCGACCGTTTTGGCTGAAGTTGCCATAGCGACAATTTTGATGGTGGGAGTTGAAGGAGATGCTCCCATCGCGAACCATAATGGCAACATTTTTACTGGCGACCCTATTGGAGGGAAGGATGTCGGTGTAGTTTGGCACGGCGAGGCCGTAGTGGGCGATTGGGTTGGAGATCCGACCACCGAGATGTGTTGGCGAGTTGTTGCCTTGACAGGCGACCAGCTCGATGGAGTGGCAGCCAATGTACTCTGGCGAGAATTGATTGGGGATCGGGCCAAAGGTTTTGCTGCTGGCGTTGGTCGACGCGGTGATTGAGCTGCAGTAGTGAGCACAACTAGGAGTTCTTGGGAGACAGTCACCATGGGTGACTGACTTTTTGTTTTGGGTGAAGCCAGAATTGGTGTTTGGACCCTCCTCACGGAGGAGGAAGGGGTTGAACCTCTATGTCGTTCGTAGTGTTGGATCATGGCAGGTACTAGTGCAACCCTCTGCAATGGTGGTGATTGGGTTGGACTGGCCACCGGGCTGTGTGCCGGTGATGTAGTGGCGACAACCAAGTAAGTCGGCTTAGTTGCTACCGTGATCAACCTGATCGGTGTTGCTGCTACTTGTTTGGAGAAAGTCGTGGCAGTTTGAGGTTGGAACACCGCACTCGGGCGACGCGTGTCCCTCATGAAGGCAACCTGTCTTGCGGACAAGTTCCTGGCCAACGCCCTTGTCATGTGGCTAGTGGCTGGTGGTGGATAGGTCAGAGCACGAATGTTGGTCGTAGAGCTGGTCGTCGATCCACGAACTCAAGTTGTTGAGGTTGAGCTTGCGCCTGCGATAGGGCGCGGGTAGGCAGAGCTCGAACTAGCGGTTGACTTGCCACTGTTGTTGTGGTTGTTGTTGTCGTTGTTGTCGTTGTTGTCGTTTTTGGCCATGGCTGAAGTTTGAATTTTTTTTTTGATGTTTTGACAAAGAAGGAGATGAGAGGTAGGAGAAGTCACGTCGGGTATGCCAAATCAGTTTCGACAAAAATTCTCTGGTCCGCAAAAAGGCGCGATCGATTAATTAATGGACTAAGATAACTGAGAAATTACAATTTGATGTTTTGGAATTTGAAAAATTTTGCGGGTGTGATCTCCTAGCTTTCCTCTGATTAGATCTCCGTATTTTGTGAAGTTGCTGCTTCCTTTGAATGACGACGAACTTCGAGTCACCGGTTGAATGTACACGATCGACGACGGATGTAGTCGGTTGGACGAGAATCTTTATGTCATGTGTATTGCAGCTTGTGATATTTTCGGTGAACGTGTAGTGTTCCAGTAGACTGTGTGAATTTTGACGGTCTGAAGGTAGCGTGAACTTCTGGCTCGACTCTTTGGAGTGAAGACAATTTCGAACCCTCCACCCCTTGTGATTGGATTTTCTAGCTATTTGTAGTTGGTGTAGCTAACTTGTTTGATGGAGCTTGATCCTTAGAAAGAGGATCTCGATCAACTTTTTCTGCTTCTGTTGGTGTGGGAGAAGAACTTGGAAGCTCCTTGTTTTCTCTCTGTTGATCCTCAAGAGAAGGGGTGACTTTCCATTTTTCTTCTCCTGCAGTTGAGGGATTGACCAGACTGGTCAATGATTCTCTGGTGTGGCTTCCATCTTGGCTGGCTGCCAAGCCATTTGAGAAGCTGGCTTCCATCTTGGCTGGCTGCCAAGATACTTGAGAAGCTGGCTTCAAACTTGGCTGGCTGCCAAGCCACTTGAGAAGCTGGCTTCAAACTTGGCTGGCTGCCAAGCCACTTGAGAAGTTGGCGTCAAACTTGGCTGGCTGCCAAGCCACTTGAGAAGTTGGCTTCAAACTTGGCTGCCAAACCACTTGAGAAGTTGGCTTCAAACTTGGCTGATTGCCAAGTGACTTGAGAACTTGGCGTGACTGAGTGTTGGGCCAGTAGATGAGCTGTTTGGTAGACTTGATGGGCGAACCCTAAAAGAATCCGCAATGGATATGTAAGAGGTTTTTGGATAGCTTATTGGATGGATCATCGAATGAGCTTATTGTAAATGGGCTGCGTCGAATTTTGACGCCTACAATAAACTAAATAAAATAAGTCAATCTATTTTGTTCTTAAGGTAAATCATGAACCAAGTTACTAATGGTTAGGGGTGTAAATGGTATATTAACGGATAGAATAGGGTCATTCTGTATATCATTTATTAATAATTGTTATATTAATAAATGATATACAGTATAAATGAAATTAGCAAAAAGTTATTCCATATATCGTTTATCCATTTCTTTATCAGACTATAAAAGTAAGAAATGGAATAACAATGAAAAATTTATAAAAGTATAAAATAATGAAATATATAGATAATTGACATATAAGTTTAAGAATAATGATACTTTAAAGTAGAAAAAATCATCAATTTTGAAGAATATTACATTATTATATTATGACCCGTAAACCTAGAATGGGAGATATTGTATAAAAAAGTATTTAAGTCAGTTTACAATTTACAAAATTTAATATAGCCGGGGTAATTTATAAAAAGCAACATATTTTCCAAAGTAAAAAGTCCACGAGTGATCAACTTATCAACTTAGATTTCTCCTTCTGTCAATACATGTGACGGCTTTTGGGTTTTCTGAAATCACAGGAAATGGGCTTTTAATTGGGCTTGACTGAAAATTGGTTCGTTATTTGGGTCGTAAGAGTTATATGAGTGACGTAGACGTTTTAGTGGAGATTGAGAGGGCGCGTGGAATTAATACCTCGAAAATCAAAGAAAGGAAAGAGCGGGATACAGCAGTCAAGCGCAGACACACCTTTCGTCGCGCGCTATCAAACTGGCCTTCTCCGGCGACGACGCGGGAATACAGTAAACATGCAGAAAAGTTCCGACTTGCCGCGAAAAATGGCGGAAATTCGGCTCACAACCGAGAGAGATTTGCAAATTCATCGGCAAAAAGTGGCATCGACCGTTAACTCTTTGCGCGAGTCATTGCAATCGATTAAATTGAAAGCAGAAGAAACAGTTCAACATCAAGGTATTTGCGAGTTGTTGTCTAAGTTTGACGAGGTTTCTAAAATGCGAACTTAGAGTTTTCCCAGAAGTACTGCCAAAGTTAGTTTTTTATTTATTTATTTTTATTTATTTTTTCTTTGCCTTCTACTTCGGGACATATTGATACTGAAGAAACTGGAATTGACGTTTCAGTTTATGTGATAAAAATGCCTACGTTTTTAGAATTCGTCAATTCGAGATAAGTCACATGTCCGATCATGTTCCGTGACAACAAAATGGGGTCAATCTGGCTTTCCTTGAATCTAAGGATTCTTACGGAATTTTAAAATAAAATGGTTCGTTGATAATTTTTTCTTTATCCAGCGAACTCCAAGTTTTTTGGCGGGAGTAATTTTTTTTTTGAAATGGCAAATTGGAGCTGTGAGGATCCGAACCCAAGACCTCCCACAGTATAACTCCTTATGGGACCACTGAGCTACTGCCCAAGTTCCCATTTGGCGGGAGCCCTTTGAGCATGACATTAAATGGATAATTGCGAGCCTGTAGTTTAATATAACTTGCTTCTCAAAATGAATTCAGTTGGTTTCTCTATTGCATTACTACCCATGGCTTTATGCCAGTTCACTCAAAATCTTTATGTTCATGGATGTCTTGCAGTTAAACTGTCGAAACTGAAGGATTACCTCAGACAAAACGAAGATGAGATGGTGGCAGGTGTGCAATTAGTTGTTTTCATTTCGTTTTAGAAGCATAGCCGTCAATATTTCAGCTCTTAGAATTATTTCAGTTTCCAAGCTGTATATATTGCTCTTTATTTAGGTGAGAGGCAATTGGCTTCAATTTTATTTAATATATTTTTTTGAAATGGCGATTACAAATTTCAAATTCCAAATTTATTTAATATATTGATAAGGACTGAAGTGAGTTTCACATTCATGTTGGTTCTTTTATTATCATACTATTGTGAGCTGGTTTCATTAGCATGTACTCTCTCTGAGAAAGGCCTTTATTGCCACAACATTGTTTTAATATGTAAAATGATCTTGTGCCAGATCTATTGTATAATAAGGTTAACCTTGAAATAGTGGATTGATGTACTCCCATTCTTTGAATCTGTTGCTTCTGCAGTGAAGACTCGAAAAGAAGCAAAACAACACAGTACTGTTGAAGTCCTTTCTGATGTAAAAGGTAGAGTAGAAAAACTTGAGAAAGTTGTACTAGGACAACAAGAAACCAGAGATAGATGCAGAAAGATTATATCCGAACAATTGGTTGGTATGTTCACTCAATCTAGAGCTCTCATGTTTCAATCCATTTTCAATTTGATTGTTGAATGGTTTCCATAACTTTTTTATTGTTTATTTCATTGGAGGTCTTGATCAATGCAAGACAGTTGCTACATATTTTTTTAATGTTGGTCAACTGAGGTTTGTTTTAAATGTAATACTTAAGATCTATATAAAATTTAGGCAGTAAGTTTAGTTTTAATTCTTTTAATTTGGGTTTCTTGGATCAAAACAATTTTTCCTCAGTTCATAAAAAATGAAGTTAGTTTGAGAGATTTTAAATGTAAAGAGATGTAAATCTTCACTTCTTTTTGTTGTTGTTGTTGTTGTTGTTGTTGTTGTTGTGAAATCAGTGAGACTTTATTAAGATTTCATTGTGCCAGTTCAAGTAGTGGTACATAAGAATGCATCAGATGCAAAACTGTGAATAATTGTGCTTGGGGCATCTATGACAGGTGCAATGCAGGCCCTGAGAAAATACAAGTTCAACCCCCCCATTTGGCTAATCTATCTGCCACTGATGTAGGAACTTTAGACCATGCAATATGTCACCAACTCGTATGTTGAAGATCTCATCCTGTATTGAATGAAGATGCCAAGGTGGGGAGTTGGGGAGGGGGTTGTGCCTCTTTTACCTAATGGCAAGGTCTGAATCTCCCTCAAATAACCGAATGCTTGCTTGAGCACTTCATATAGAGCTTTACCCCTCCAATAAGGTTCTCAATTCAGCGTCATTAGAAATACAAAATCTTGGTGGAACCGAGAAGGCTAGTTGATTTTGGCGTGACCTATCCTTGATTGTATCTCCAATTCCTGCTTGTCCTTAGTTCCCTAGTGAAGAGCCATCAACGTTTAGTTTGATCCATCCTTCCCACGGAGGTCTCCAATCTTCTGTCACAGGTAAGTTACGGGAGCTGAAGTTTATGATTTTCCCCAGTGCTTTCTTATCACATCGTTGAGGAAGTGACGTCTCCTCAAGCTTGTGGACCATATGAGAATGTAATTTCTTTCTATCCAAACCTTTCTCAAGTGTTGCGGAAGTGTTGCGGGAGCAGCATGTGTTGCTGAATGTAATTTCTTTCTATCCAAACCTGATTGCTGTGAGGCTGCCCATAGTGTTTTTCCCACTGCAGGTAAGAGATCGATTTGCCTTGATGTATGAGCTGCTTGAAAGTGTGTGGCATACACAAGAGGATATTGAATTATTGGGGGACGACATTACATACTCTCTGAGTGAAACTGCAGCTCAGTAATAGGTGGTCAACATCTTCCTCTTCATTGCCGCAAATCTTACTTGAGGAGTTTACTATCATTTCCCATGTCTTGCCAGTTCATTTAAGTTAGGGTTTTTGAGAGAGCTGCTGTGCATAAGAAATATTGTACCTTTTTTTGGAGTAGGGACAAGGCTGGCTAGAGTGTGTATACTTGTTCAATAGCATATAGTAGGAGGAGACTGTGTAACTTTCCGGCAACAAGGTGCCCAAATAACCTCATCCTACCCGTTTGTTGATGTATATGTGGAGCTGATTAGGTATAGGAGGCCAGAGGCCTCAATTGCTTTGTCATCCTTTAAATTTCTTCTAAGTTGTAGGTCCGAAGAATCCCTCTGAAAATTTCATGATTCTGCTATTGTTATCTTTTTGTTTCTGTCCAGGTTTTGTAGCCTTGGAAATACAATTTTCTGGCCTGGTTATATAGCACCTAGGGGGGCTTTTCAAAAGAAGGACAAATATATAATCTGATTAACCCAATGGAGATTAACTTATCTTATCATACAGTTTAAGCTATTTTAAGAACATGACTACTGAACATCTACCTTTTTCTTGTTCTGAATTTCTGAAAGGGATTTTCTGTTGAATTAATATTACCTCAAGCCATACTGTTTATCCTGTTTAAAGAATTTATTGATTGAGATAAAATATTATATTTTGTTACGGAGTTTCTTTTGCCACTTTATTTCCCCTTGAACATCTATTTAATGCTTGTCAGTATTGGCTACACTGGAAAAAAAAAGTAGTCAAGCAAAGGAGCAAAATAAAGACTTCGAGGAGCCAGTTTGCTGGTACAATCGGGTCCTTGGTATGCGAATTGAAGGAGGCCAGGGTAAGGAAATTTTTTTTGCCTGTCATAATATATTTTTTTTTCTTATTTTAAATCTTCCTCGTAATAACATATGCAAATTGGTTTTGAAGGAGTCAAGTTCATTTTCAACAAGATTGATTTGAAAAATCCAAACAAGGAGTTTTCATTCACAATTCGACATGACAATGGTATCTACACTTGTAAGTATCATTGTACTCTCTTTGTAGAGTGTTCTTAATCTCATGCATTGACAATAGTAAATTGTTCTTGTCGTTCAACAATATCTGATATATTTGTATGAAATTTCAATGTTGGACATGCTTTTCTGTTTCATATCAGTGATAGATTGTCAACCACATTTGGATGGCATGGAAGAGTGGATTCAAGACTTGAACCGCACCAATGGATTGTACAAGTTTGTGAGGAATATGAGAGAAAAATTTTGGCTCACTTCATCAGATGGTGCGATCTCTTGTATGCTTGAACTCTCTGGTTGTATTTGCAAGCTATGAATCTGCAAAGCTTTGTTAAAACTAATTTACCTTCTTATGTTTATCTTCTTCTAGTAGCATCACATTATTTAACTCGTACAGACATGCCTTCAACCAGTATAACAGTTTCTGATTCCTCATTACCAATGAGAAGTCAAAACAAGTCTCAATCTGGACAAGCAGGCATGGATAGACCTACAAAAAAAGTCAATCATGGCAGACCAGATAGGCCTTTAATTTCATCTCCTGGATCTGCTCTCTCATTTCGTACTTCTCCACGTTTTAAGGTATTGCAGGGAGATCTCTGAAAATATAAGTTTTTTCCTGTTCAGTTTTGCCTATTTATTTCTTAATTACCAACCTATAATTTTTCCGGGACGTAAATGGTAGTTTAGATTCAGACAACTTTCAACCAATGAAGTTTATGCTTCATGCTGAGTGTGGGAAACCTAGATTTTAACAAATAAGAAAAGTGTAGTTTGAATGCCAGTTTATTAGATAAAACTTGGAGGATGTAAAATAATATTAGCTCCTAAAAAAATACAGTGAGAGAAAACAATTGAGCATAAGAAAAATAATAAAGTATTGATTTGTGTTACATATCCCTTTGACAGGCATAGAGATCAACATGGTAGGAATCTCATATGCTGTCTTGTTAGGATATAGACTCTAATTACAACTTTCTAAATCTAGTTCTACTTGTTAGAAAGAAATTCTGACTCGGTTTGTACTTGCTAAGTTTGTACATTAATTTAGAAACAAAGGCCTAAATTTCAATCAAGTAATGTAAAAAGAAACCCTCACTTGAATCTTTTCATCATACAACAATTGCTATTGAGTGATTCTTCCTATTAAAATAAAGTTGCCCAGTTAAAACCTCTAGTATCAGCAAGTTTGCAACTTACAAATTTTATTATGTTAGAACTTTTAATTTCTCAAACTTGACTTCGAAGTAGAGAATTTAGGCCTCTAAATATTGTCTCACCTTCCTATTTACATAAAATGAGTAACTTTGTGAGATGTATTGCCCTTAAATCTTCAGTTAGATCTTCTAAAATATGATGCATAGGCACTTGTCTTCAAGGTTTTTTCTTGCTTTTCTCCCTGCTTTACCATGATTAATATATTTTCATTGAGCTTCTTTGATACTTTCTCAGTATTTTCCAGGGAACAAAATTTACTGTACAAGTTTTAAAACCCCATAACATGTGCAGCTATTGGCTTAAATGACTTAATGGATAGAGCCTTATGGCTTCAATGCTATGGAAAGAACAAACATTGAGCTTTGCTTTAGATAACTGATTTATGTATAAATATTAAAAACATTGCTTTTATCCACATGATTATGTATCCCATGGTGGGGTCATAATGCAGCGAATCAACAGGATAGAATTGATTGATAAGGCTGGAGTATAAGATACCTAACTACTATCTTCTCGGCAATAGGAAACCCTAGATTTCAAGTTCCTAGTGAGGAACTTGAATATATAGGTAGAGTTTTGCAACTAGCACTAGCTAGAACAGAGAAAAACCCTAGGAAATTATTCCTGGTGAAAGAGGAAGAAAGATAATGGTGCTTCAACAGCCAAAACAAAACATTCGTATTTTTTTCAAAATAAAGATTTTGTATTTTTTTGAAAATAAAAAAAATCGTAAATTTATTCAAGACTTCTTAAAAGTATATCATAACTTCCTATTTATAGACTCTAAAACAACCAAATACTTGCTGAACTTCAACACTTCGACGTAATTTCCATATGACTATACTTCCTAATTACATCTTAATTATGACTTAATAATCAAAAGTCAAAAGGATTCCAGTAAATAAATGAAATAGAAACTAAAATTCCTAAGTAAATTAAAATTCCTAAAGAAACTAAAATTCCTAAGTAAATTAAAATTCCTAAAGAAAATAAAATTCCTAAGTAAATTAAAATTCCTAAAGAAACTAAATTTTGATCTTGTGCATCAAATACAAATTAAGCTTTGTAAATAATTTATGTAATTTAAAATTTTAGTACTATTGGTTTAGGCCTTTCAACATGGTTAAATCTGTTTTACTTAATACCACCTCTCCATCAGGCTAATACCAACACGTGTTCCAAACCATTTCCTTAGATTGCTGCATCTTGCGCTCACTGAACATATACAGGAGTCATCACTTTACTGTTACCTCTTGGCTAAAAGCTGGGAAAAGGAATTTTACAGTGTTTAGTACACCATCAACATTAATTTTGTCTTGTCCTTCTTTTGTATGTGCTCCATTTCTTGTTTTTTGTTCTCTCTCCCCCCCCTTCTCTCTCTCTCTCCCTCCCTCTCCCTCCCTCTCCCTCCCTCTCCCTCTCTCCCTCTCTTCTATTGAAATTTACTCCCTCATGCTACACCTTGTATGCTATTCATCATTTTATACTTGGAAATACCAACACGTGTTCCAAACCATTTCCTTATCTGCGTCTTGCTCTCACTGAACATATACAGGAGTCATCACTTCACTGTTACCTCTTGGCTAAAAGCTGGGAAAAGGAATTTTACAGTGTTTAGTACACCGTCGACATTAATTTTGTCTTGTCCTTCTTTCGTATGTGCTCCATTTTCTTGTTTTTTGTTCTCTCTCCCCCTCCCTTCTCTCTCTCTCCCTCCCTCTCCCTCTCTCCCTCTCTTTTATTGAAATTTACTCCCTCATGCTACACCTTGTATGCTATTCCTCATTTTATACTTGGAAAAACCAACACGTGTTCCAAACCATTTCCTTAGATTGCTGCGTCTTACTCTCACTGAACATATACAGGAGTCATCACTTTACTGTTACCTCTTGGCTAAAAGCTGGGAAAAGGAATTTTACAGTGTTTAGTACACCGTCAACATTAATTTTGTCTTGTCCTTCTTTCGTATGTGCTCCATTTTCTTGTTTTTTGTTCTCTCTCCCCCCCCCCCCTCTCTCTCTCTCCCTCCCTCTCCCTCTCTCCCTCTCTTCTATTGAAATTTACTCCCTCATGCTACACCTTGTATGCTATTTATCATTTTATACTTGGAAATACCAACACGTGTTCCAAACCATTTCCTTAGATTGCTGCGTCTTGCTCTCACTGAACATATACAGGAGTCATCACTTTACTGTTACCTCTTGACTAAAAGCTGGGAAAAGGAATTTTACAGTGTTTAGTACACCGTCAACATTAATTTTGTCTTGTCCTTCTTTGGTATGTGCTCCATTTTCTTGTCTTTTGTTTTCTCTCCCCCCCCCTTCTCTCTCTCCCTCTCTCTCCCTCTCTCTCCCTCTCTCCCTCTCTTCTATTGAAATTTACTCCCTCATGCTACACCTTGTATGCTATTCATCATTTTATACTTGGAAATACCAACACATGTTCCAAACCATTTCCTTAGATTGCTGCGTCTTGCTCTCACTGAACATATACAGAACTCATAACTTTACTGTTACCTCTTGGCTAAAAGCTGGGAAAAGGAATTTTACAGTGTTTAGTACACCGTCAACATTAATTTTGTCTTGTCCTTCTTTCTTATGTGCTCCATTTTCTTGTCTTTTGTTCTCTCCCCCCCGCCCCACCCCCCCACCCCCCCCTTCTCTCTCTCTGCCTCTCTCTCCCTCTCCCTCTCTTCTATTGAAATTTACTCCCTCATGCTACACCTTGTATGCTGTACATCATTTTATACTTGGATTGATGTGTTTGATGGGCACTTGTGAATTTATCATGGGTGTATTCATTGCAAATTTCTCATGTGAACTGGGGCATGAATTTTCAGCTGCCTGAATCGATTATGATTAAGACATCTTTTATTCCTTTGATGCATGTTTAGTGATCTGCTTGAAGTGATACTTCAGAAAAATTTATGCTCAGCCTCTCATCTTGAACGTGGGAATACATAATGTATTATAGCCATGTGAAGACAATTGTGGAATTGCTGTTGTAAACTAACGAGTACTGGTTAGAGAGGCATCGGCTACTACTGGAATCATCTCTGAACCAAGTCATGGCCATGTCCAAGGTAAATATGCTGCTGGGTCATTCTAACGTGTGGAAGGTTTTTAAATTTTTAATCCCTTGGGTTGCTTATTGAGAAGCTGCTCAGGTTTAATATAATATTGTGTTTGCCATTTGTACCTTTCACTCTCTTCTGTAACCTGAAATGTATCTATATAAGTGTAATTAAATTATTGCTGTTTGGAAGCCAATATTGCTATCTTATGCCTTTAGACTTGTTTGAAAGGCAATTCAGATGGCTGACCGACATGTTTTCCGCACTTCTCTTCTTCTCTTCAAAACTTCCGTTCCTGTTGTGGGTATTTGTTAATGTATTGATTTTGTTTCCCTGTTAATATGGAAGTTTTGCCAAAGAACTACTGATTGAAAGGCTGGGTCCGTCTTTTTGGTCTGCCGTTTTAAGAGCGTTGTAACACTTGGGATTACGCATATGAAGACAACATGTGCGCAATCGAAAGTTAGAATCTGAGTATCAAAGAATTTATTCTGTCAGTGCTTGAAAGTCATTTCAACTGTCTAAGCCCCATGGCTTGCAAATATAAAATTAAAGGATGATACCATGTGTCTTAGTTGCCAAACTTTCCTTTGTATCTCTGGCAGGCTTGACCCCTAAATAACGTCTGTTAATACTCTTCGGCGCACTTGCTTGTTACAAAATGTTTAGAGCTTTTAGGCTTGTGCTTCTAAGTATGCATTACATGTATTGAAATTGCTTCAATAGCTTCAAGGATACACGGTTGCCCATTTTATTTTCCATTACCTCAATTCAGTTCTGGACTCACAACCACAAGACATGCTGGGGATGACCTGGCTATCTTACCAAATGAAACTTTTCGAGAGAGGTCTAGGACGGCGAGCCTGGGTTTGTTATATTAGAGGTTGGCAACTTATAGGAAAAACGGGGCTAGACAACAGTAGTTAAGAAACTAATTTAGTCAAGTTGATTCAAGGAAAAAAAAGCTCCAAAAACTAATTTAGTCATGTTGATGCAAGTAGGGGTGGATTTGAGCCGAGCTGAGCCGAACTTAGTGATGTTCAGGCTCGGTTCAGAATAAACAACACAAACTTGAGCTCGGGCTCGAGCGCGACGACGAGCCTAGAGCATAACTCGAACTCGAGCTCGATTCATTTTCTCGAATTCGAGCTCGAGCTCGAGCCAGCTCGATGTGTTTTGAAGAAAAAAATAACAAAAAAAGATATAAAATGTTTTCTGTGTTTGTAGTTTGCACGATGGTTGTAGGCTGCGTTCTTTAATGGTTGCATATGAAGGTTCAATGATTTGAAAGAAAAGACGGGCTCAGTTTTTTAAAACAGCAAAGAACTTTTTTTCGGGAGATTAAATTTTCCCCTAGATGCAAGGAAAAAAAACAAGCTCCATGCAAAGCCAAAAGATAAATCTATAGGGAACAAGGTGATTGCTACAAAAACTGTCTTAATTTCCGGCTACGAGAGTGCTTTGGTGACAATCATTGGCAATGAGGCTGCCACAAGCTCCCAGGTTGCAGGGATTATTTGCACTTCTCATATTGCTCTCCCTCCGCTTGGAAAAACCCATATAGATGCCACGGTGGAGTTTGAATGCTAATTTATCCAATGCTAAAGGTAAATGACTGACTGATAGGTTGATGCAAAATTAAGATTTATGTATGGATGTAGCCAATATTATAGATCACCTACTTTATGACAAAAATACCTATCATACTCACTGGTCCGACCCTTTTATATTATTTATCATATTACAAACTAGCACATTAATTTTTAATAAAAAACTATGTAATGGACTCTTTGCTAACATGTTACCCAGTTAACATATAACTAGTATGTTATTGAGATTTTCTGCACGCTACAGTTTAGTACCAACAAATATGTTATTGACCACCAACATATCATTGACCCCAACTAATATGTTATTGGTCATCATGTTGTATGTTACTGATTTTTCTGCCAACTCCGACTCAGTAAGTTTAAGTTCAAGGGTATTTTTGTCATAAAATAAGTAATACATCATTTGTAACATCCACATATTAAATCATAATTTTGGCAATAATTCATTGATGAGACATTACTTTCCCAGATTTAGGAGTTAAATACTAATTTAACACACTTTACTACAACAGATAAAACTTCAAAAGTAAACATTTAAAAAATGCCAGGGGTCTAATCCTCCCTCGTTTAGAACGAGGCATCATTTGTGAAAAACAAAAATCACACGACGGAAACAGCTGATCAGCTCTTTTTTTATTTTTTATTTATTTTATTTTTATTTTTTTTCATATAAAAGAGAACGAAAATGATGATTTATCTTAGTAATAAATGTGCACGATTCGAGTTACTGACTAGTCCATCCCAATCCGGCGTTGCCTTTGTTACCAGATACTTGAAGGGGTTCTATTGGACCTTTATTGGTATTGCCGAGGGCTTCTCCCTGCCAATGTTCAAGAAAATCAAACGTTACGAGGAACAAGCAATTGGGTGAAACATGCAACTCTCATTTTCTGGGAAAGAGATCCTAGCTACAACATCTATCCTGATTTATGCCTTATTTTTTAGCCCCCCACATGGGCTCAAAACATATATGCTGGCAAGCAGCTCCGGGGTGTTCGTATTGTGTAGTGGAATCAGGTGGGGGCTTGAAACCAGAATAATGGCATCTGAACGACAAAAATGAAAGATAGGGTCTGCTTAGACTAATGAAAGTAAAGCATGTTAGAATGATGCTTACTTCTTTCCAGCCCATGTTCTCTAAAATTCTTCTAGCATAACTACCAGTACCGAAAGACATTTTGACAGCTTGCGCGGCAGCCTCCTGTGTGTTGAAACTCTCACAAGATTGCTCCTCTTCACATGAAGTGCCATCAGGATGCTTTTGTCCTGGACCAACACCAAAACCTCCATGTAGTCTTCTTCTCTCAGCTGCTCTGTCTCTGTAAGTGTTGCTTCCATGCTGCAGATGAATTCCAGGTGAGAGATTCAAATAGTCAGGAGACAGCAGTCAACTGTGAAGAAAACAGAAGAAATTCTAGAATATTATCAGCTTTCTTGATGCTAAGATAACCAAAATAAAGAAGTACCATCCATCAAACGCTCACCTGTGCCATTGCAGATGGAAGACCAGATGTTGAAGCAGAAGAGTTACATACAGATAAATCATCTATACATTGTTCATTAATGACAGGTGAAGGCGTACTTAATGCACTAACAAAATCAGGGAAGCCCCACTCTCCTGTGGGATTGGAAGAATCATATTTGGACAAGGATGCCAAATATCTCAAGCTTGGACTCCTCAATCGATAAACTTGCCCTGCAGAAAATGTAAATTTGCTGGAAAACAACAGTTGGAAATTATAGACAGTGAGAAAGAATAAAGTTGGCTCCCACTAATAAAATTTTCTTTCTCAAAGAAAACTATATCTAGGATAATTATTTTAGTCCACATAAAACACAATATTCTTGCAACCTTTCATAGGTTAATAGAACAAGAATGCACATAGATTGTGTCATATCATGAGGAGATCAGTTTTCTTCTCTACAGTCATTTTGAAGAGCTTTTCTAAGTGATGGCTTGTTACACTTTTTCTTTTATGTTTTCTTGAAGACAGCCTTTTAAACTATTCAAGTATTTTGTATATATAGAAGCTTATTGGACTGATTTTTTCTTCAACTATTTATGTTGAGACAGAAAAAAAAAAGAAACAAAAAAAGGTTTCTTATGAGCTTCATTGCACCGTGATAAATCAATATTCTCTCTCTCTCTCTCTCTCTCTCTTTCTCTCTCTCAGTTTATAGAAGCTTTGAGAACACAATAGCACTAGAAGTTCTAGACTAGGACAACCAAAAAATGAGAAAAAAGAGATAGACAAACCTGAAGCAACTCGTACCAGATCAAGATGTGCTTCACGTATAGCAGCTGTTTTAAGAAGAGTGCCACTGGAGGGCAAAGAGGGATGTAGCTTAGAGGACCGTTTTGCTAATTTGCCCACCAATCTAGCTACCTCTTGATGCCTTTTCCCTCTATTTTGGATGATCATTTCCCAATCCCATAAATCTATTGCAACAGAAGATGGCAAATGATCTTCCGCAGTTTGTGTAACTTGACCATATTGGGCCAGCCAATTTTCCTCCTCCAGGGAAGTATCTGCAAAAACATTACACAAATACCTAGGTTATATGCTCACCACTAACTTTGATAGGCAATACATGCATACATATTTACAACATATAGAATCTGAAGAAATAAAGGAAAAAAGAGTGAGCACTACCATGTGGTTCTGGCTGATCATTTGCACCTTGTGGACAAATTGATCTTTCTTCAGATATGATCGTGTCTGAACCAGATGGCTGAGACATTATTTCTTCACTAGATGAAACTGAAAAGCGAAAAGCATAACAAGTTCATAGCATGATTCTGAAATGAATGTTTGTAATTGACCGAAACTAGAGGCATCAGATGAGATTCACCATGTGTTTCCAAGTTTCCAGCTAACTCATCCTTTTCAGTGGCTTTGTTTGAATAGCCAGCCAAATATAGGTTAATTAATGTCTCCTCTAACCTGGGCAAAGCATATTAAATTTTCTATGAGAAGGAGATTAAGCAAAAGGAAAAAGAGAATTTATGTTATAAAGATTTTGTCAGCCCAAACCATTCAGATGGAGGGCAGAGATTTTCAGTGTTGCTATTGATCATGTCCTCAGTCTTGCCTGTTTCACGCATATGAATGAATGAATTGATCTATCTTACAGTTCAACAAGTAGTTTATATTTCTTTAAAATATTTCAATGTATCTAAATATTGATCTGTAAGAATGTGCGGAAGCTAGAGGCAACATTATGTAATTGCAGGTCAAGGCCCACGAATATAGCACAAAGTCCTATGCTCACCAAACAGGTTACTCTGATAGTTGAAATACAATCTTAATAATCATAATTGAGAAACTAGTCAGTGCAACTCGTCTGTGTTTAGTATTTTTGAGTTTTTGTCTTAAAGCTTACTTTCTTCATGTTGAAAAGGCTCATCAGCAGTCATTCCTGAGGATTCATAACCTTCATTTTCTCTGCCCTGGAAATAAAGAAAAAGATCCAACACCTAAATCAAAATATCAGACAAGCTATTGATCACACTAAAAGAAGAAAACATAAACTAGATGAAGAAATTACGCGACCTTCTCAGCTTCCAACAACTGGTAGCCTCCATTAGAATATGTATAGTACAGGCCATCTCTGCTGTTATAGTACCAGCCAGCATTAGGGTCGTGGTAGAAACCACTACTGCAGGTGATCCGCAAATCAACAGCAATCAGGACAAACACTACATATTTATGACGGAACAAGATCTTCACATTGAATTCAGAATAAAAGGAAGGGAACAACACAGAGGAAATTTAATATTAGTAACGAGAAACTTCTAAGGAAACAACGGTCGTGTCAAAACAGAACAGGCTTAAAGAAACTGTCCTCTCCAAATGTTCACAAAAAACAGTTGCGGAATTAAGATTTGACGATTCCAACAAATAAGAAAATGAATTCATGACGAATCATAAAGTGAAATTATTCTTCGTAAATCAGATAACGTCTTAGGGTTTCTTATGTAATCAAAACCATTCGTGGCGACGAAACAATCAATACGAATATCTGAAAAGCAGAGTCTGCAAGATGGGGAATAGATTCAACCTTGCATGAAAATAGAGCTGAGATGTTTCGTCCCACTGAAAGCAGTCATGCTCATGCTTACTTCCTGTTCCAGATGCTGTTTCTTCTGTTCCCGCCATTTCTTCATTTCCGGTGCGTGTGGACATATTCGGTCTTTGCCGTTGCAGCGTAAAAAGAACACGAAAGTTAAAGAAGAGCTCAACTCCGGGAACTCTGTGGGCCTCCGTAAGAGTGAACCAAAAGCCCATTTAAGTAAATTGAATTGGGCCGCAGTAGTCCGCCTCTGGCTATCGGGCACAATTAGTCATACGACCGAGAGCCATTTTTGCTTGTGACAGGGGTTTAGTGCATAGAGAAATCAAAGTTTTACGGAAAATTTAAAGTTTTGGAAAATGAAGACCCTGAAAGGAGACTCTCAGAGATAACTTTCTATTATTAGTGGGTGACAATGAGAATTGAGTGGATTTCAAAATTCCAGGTCGCAACGGGAGAAAACGAATTCTCCGAGCGCATCGCTAAATGCGCTAGCGCTGAAATTCTGAATTCTTCCCTATTTTTAAGGAGAATTCAGAGTTACGATGACTTGGGGACCGACTAATGCGGGAAATAGTGGGTTTCCGGGAATTTAAAGTCTCCCACTTTAAATTACTAATTGACTAAACCCCTGTAAATAAGGTTTCATTTATCCTCAATGTCAAAACTATCTAACGGGGTTTAGTGCACAGAGAATTTAATATTTATAGAGAATTTGAAGTCATAGACAATGATTTCCTTGAAAGTAAACTTATGAGGAAAACTTTCTCTTGTTAGTGGTTAACACCGAGAGTTTCAAGTTTACCGTTAGTTAAAACATTGTGAATTTCGAAGACATTCATATCTAGATTAAGCAATAACTAAATTTCACTTATTAATAATAATAATTTTATTTCTCATTACAATAGTCAATGAGTTAGAAATTATTGTTGAAGTGTCATTGATAGAGGAAAATTAAAAAACCACTAATTTTAATATAAACAAAAAGAATTTATCTTTTCCTTATATAAATAATTTTATACAATGAATTAGAAGATAAATATTTATTAGTAAACATAATTTCATATTTTTAAGTTTTTATACAATGATCTTACTATTTGATTAATTGTATTCAATAACCAAGTTTATTAAATATTTAACCATTTATTACCTGTAGCTTTTTTTTTTTTTTTCATTTGAACGGTATAATTTAATATATATCATTTTATTTAAAATAAAATAAAATATTAAAAAAATTTAAATTATAAAAATTTTTAAGGCAGTACATGAGAAATATCCCATAAAAATTAAATAAGTTAAATTTTATAATTTATGAAAAATCATAAGAATATTTAAATACAAATTTAAATTAAGTTTATTAGAATCACATTTTATTATTTTAAATATTTTTTATTTATAAATGGTACATAGAAAAATTAGGTCCTAAAAAAAGGATCTATATCTTTTATATTTTTAATCATTCAAATATTATATAAGTTTTTTATTATAAATTAAAAAAAAAAAAATATTTTAATTATGAGTTTATTAAAAGGAATTGAAAACATAAAAAAGGTAATATATAAAATTTTTAAACATAAAAGAGATATTATATAAAATTTTAAAACTTTTTTAGTTTTTTAGTAAAAAAAAATAAATAAATAAGTTTTTGATAAGTTTGAGAAGAACTAGGCCAATATGTGATTTGCTTAAAAAGAGTAAAAAAAAAAATTATTAATTAAAGATTTATAGGAGATTTTTTTAAAAGGTTGTCAGAGAGAATTAGAGGGAGTTGAAAATTCCAAGTCTTGAGGTGAGAAATAGAATTCTCAGAGGGCTTCTAAATTTACACTGTCCTTGAAGATTTGAATTCTCTCCTTTTTTAAGGAGAATTGAGAGTTACTGAGAATTTATAGGGAATAAGGGGAGAAAGTGATGATTTCCTGAACTTTATATTCCATACTTTGTTTTCTTAATTGACTAAACCCCGTAAGCGCTTACATGTTTCATAATTTCTCCATGCTTTAACTTTATTTTTAATTTTATTTTATTTCTCTGCTTTTAGTATTGGTATAAAACTATATTTAAATAATATATATTTTATATTTTTTACCACTAATAAGAGGTGACAATTAATAAATCTAAATTGCAAAGTTGGTTGGAATATAAATCTATCATTCCATTCCAAGAAGCAAAAGAGACTATATAGATCGAATTACAAGAACCACACCATGCATCTTTAATTTAGGGAGTGATTAGTGATTTGAGCCTAATTAATTTAGATAAAGAGCGTTTTGTCTGAACTCTTATGAATCGAAAAACAACTCTTTATTTGTATGAAAGACAAATAAATTATCACTACAAGAACCAAATTTTCTTGTCACGAACAAAATTCGTGACAAGAAGTAATATTTTCGTGACTAGAACTTCTTGTCACGAAATTTTCTTGACTAGAGCTTCTTGTCACGAAATTTTTGTGACAAGAACTTCGTGACATCGTCTTTGTTACAAGAAATTGTTGTTACGAAATTTAAAATTTGTCACAACAAAGTACAAGAAGTTGCTACGAGAAAAGATATCGTGATAAAAATTGTCGAAGACAAATAACAAATTTGGCTTAATCTGTTGTCACAAAATTCACGATTCGTGACAAAAAATAACACCTTGTTGTCACAAAATAATTTTGTGACAAGTACCTCGTAAAAATTGTCTAGACCAAGTAACAAATTTGGTTTAGTCTTTTGTCACAAAACTAATGATTCGTGACAAGAAATTACACATTGTTGTCACGAAATGTTTTGTGCCAAGTATTTATGAAACTTGAATAAAATTCTTGTCACAAAATTATTCGTGACAACAAATTCTTTTATTTTTGTCACAAAAAAATTGTGACAAAAAGATGCCTTATTTTTAACATTTTTTTGAAATAATTTTTAATTTTTGTGACTACAAATATACTTATTGTCACAAATATTTACGTAACTAATAATATTTGTTGTTACAAAAATATTTTTTATGATAAGTTTTAACTTTACATATTTTGTTCCAAAATATGAATTTTATCTTTTTATTTTCCCTTTTTCCTCTATTCTGACTATTGTATTCTTTTTAAAAATATCAAATATAAAAAAATAAATATTATTGTAGGCAAATATAAAGATAATAAAAATATATTATATAAATTTAAATAAAATAATATTTCATACTTTATAACGTATACATACAAGTACTCAAAATATCAAAACAAAAATACATGTCTAGCTTTTGTTTTGTGCTTCCTGCAACTTACAAATCATCTCAAACATGTCTTGTATCTGTTTGTTACTCTCTATTTGTTTGTTGTTCTCATCTCTCAACATTTGTATCTCTCGATAATACTCTTCACACATAGAAGCATTTTCTTCCTTCAATGATTGAATTTCTTGGGAATACTCAGACAATTTTTCTTCAAAGTGTGTTACAGTAGAAGAACTTCGAGATCCTCTGATAATACGTGGTTGGGCTATCCCTTGACCTTTGATGTAGTCAGACTTATACCCAATAATGTTTTCCACTATCTTTGCTTCATCAACAGAACCGGTTTCAGATGCAACTTCTTTAGCTTCAACCATTTTGTTATAAAAAGAGAAAATATTTTATTATATGACATTAATAAAAAAACTCAACAAAAAATTTTTAAAAAAATTTTACATAAAAGAAACTAATACTTACATATTTCTCTTCTGCACCAAACCCCACGCGCCATTTTTCGAACAATGTGTTTGCTTGAACTGATTTATGAGACTTTTATCATCTCCCTATAAGAAATAAGAATAAAAAATCTAAATTACTTGTAAAACTAAAAATTCAACACAAACAAAGCAACTTAACGACATCTGACCAGTCTTATGTCAAATAGTCTTCTTTTATATGTTTATCTTATTTTTTATAGATTGATTCTGCAATTATAAACATAAATTTAGTAATAAGATATATTAATAATTGGAGTGCACGTAATATAACTAAAATGTTTAAGTTACCTTAAAAGTCGAAGACGTAAAAATAGTGTTACAGAGGTTTTTCCAAACATCTGTTGACAACCCTGAAAATGGCGTCAGCCTACCTTGTGGTTCTCCACCATGTTCCTGGAACCATGTATGCAACTGACCCCTATACTTACGAAAGGTTGACAACATCATGTTGCGTACAATCGCCTTATGGTCTTGTTTGTGATATCAATGTCAAACTTGTCCTACGCAGAAAAAATATGAACTTTAATAAGCAATAAGTTATTAAGAGTAAAAAACTATATTTTTTAAAGTACCTGAATGAAGACATATATATTTGTTTAGTCCTCATCCTTGAGATCTTTAAATTTTTTAACAGCAAGAGATAATAACGTTCTTGCTGCAATACCCACATGATGGGTAAACAATGAAGTGAAATTACCTTCATATCTCTGGGAGTCTTTAAAAATGATGGGTATTTTCTCCCCATTCATCGATCGAAACACTTTCAACTGTAGCACCGCAACTAGGACCTCTACCCCGTCTACGCACAGATACAGATGCAAATGTCTCTGCAAAAAATAAAAATTTTCTTACTGTACAATAAAAAATTGTGTTAATAATTATAACATTGTTATCATTAATACATACCTCACTCCCTAAGATACCATCAGAAGATCCAAGTACCTCACTTCCTTCAGTAAGCACCTGATGTACAGAAGGTCCTTCAGAGCATGGAATTGATTCTGAACCTGTGAAAGGTGCACCTAAACATGCTAGTTACATATCAGGAGGAAAAGTGGTACCTCAACCTCAGTTGTAGGTGTTGAAGATGAACAACCCACTGCTGACATAGATACGCGTTTGGCAATCTTACCACGTGTACCGCGCGAACCTTGAGAAGGCATTTTGAACATAACAATCAAGAAAGATTAATTGTTTAGAAAAGGACAATCAATCTCCCCTCTCCCTCTCACTCTTTACCCCCCCACCCCACTATATTTTTGACAAAACTGCCTCTCCCCAACCTTCTAATTTTCACTAAACAACATTTTTTAAAAACATTCTTTGATTATAAAAGAAAAATTCAATAATGAGACAAACCTGTATAATTGAAAACTTACACTGCAGCAAATAAATTAGCACTGAAAGATTTGTGACCTAACAAATAAGTAGACCTGAAAATATATATTTAAAATCAATACAAAGATAATTCAACATAATTAAGTATCATCATTATTTTCATTGAACATACAAAAGACAATACAATAAGTTTTTATTAAAGAAAAGAACATGAACCAATTTCATTAACATGACTAGTGTAATAAAATACATTTTAAAATTTTTATTCTACAAAAAACTATGGATATCACACTTCTTCCTGAAATTCTTCTTCCTGAAATTCTTCCTGAAATTCTTCCTGAAATTCTTCCTGAATGGTAGGCCACTGATTCAACATTACCGACAATTAACTGTTCTGGGATATCAAATGTGTCTCTTATAGTGAATTTTTCCACAACTCGCCAGTGACCATCATTTTTTGGGCCATCAATATAATAAACTTGTTCTGCTAAAAAAGCCGAAGTGAATGGATCATTATTACACCAAGTCTTGGAGGTATTAATGCTTGTAAATCAACTATCAATTTTTAATCCTCGCATACTACTGACATCATACCATTTACAAAGTAACACATACAAAATTACTCCCCATGTATCGGAGCTCAATTACGTCAATCACAACACCATAGTAGTCAATGTAGTTATTGTTGTAGTATCCTCTAACAACGATGCCACTATTTTGTATTCGACGACATTTCTCTAATTTTTTTGTGAATTTTTTTTCTATTTTTAATACAACTAGAGTAACGGCAAGCTGAAGTCGGTCCAAAACCAAGATTGTAAATATCACTACATATACACATAAAACTTTTACTCAATAAATTTAAATTCTTAAAGGTCAAGGTAAATAAAAATGTGGTAGGTTTTTTCTAACCTTAACTTTAAACCAGTCCACAAACTGGTTCTCATGTCGTTCATCTAGATTAAACGTATCTAATTGTTGTAAGAGACATTACGCTCACTATTTATCATAGAAATCAAACAAGTTAACAACAATATAGTTTGAAAATAACAAATAATAAAATACAATGCAATGAGTACTTACATGAGGTATTCCTCTATTTCGTCGCAGTTGTTTAAAACAACCCACAACATTTTCTTATACATAGACGAGGTGAAGACCAACTCATTCCTTCCACTTAATTCTCAAGCTGTGTAAAAACACATAAATCTATTTTTAAGACTCAAAGGGTCTCCATCATAGTTTCAATCTGCCCCATTAAACTTCGTCTCCACCCCATCTATATACATAGAACAATATGTGAGAGCTTCATTGTCTATATATGCTTCTGCAATTGAACCTTCAGGTCATGCTTTATTTCGCACGAATATCTTCAATTTGCGAAAAAATCTATTGACAACTCAATGTTAAAATCTATTTGTTATACAAATATGTAACTAATATTATAGTAGATCTACAAAGATTATACCTTTCAACTGGGTACATCCATCGGTATTGGACGGGACCACACAATAACGCCTCACGCGGTAGATGAATTGCTAGGAGGACCATGACATAAAAAATTACAGGCGAAAAAATTTGTTCTAGCTTACACAATATGAGTATGATGTCTGCTTCCAACCTTTTCAATACATCTATATTTAGATTTCTTGAACACAACTCTTTAAAAAACAAACCAAACTCAATGATTAGAGTGGCCACATTCCTACTCAGTAGGCCACACAAAACCAGCAGAAGTAAATGTTGGAGCATCACATGATAGTCATGACTCTTCAAACCAGATAAAGATGTTGCTCTAGTGTTTACCCATCTTGAAATATTAAAACCATATCCATCTGGAAATTTAATTTTTGATAACCACTCGCAAAATTATTTTCTTTCAGCTTGTGTCAAAGTATATGAAGCATGTGGCATACTAATCGAGTCACTGTATCTACGTAAATGAAGTTCTTTTTTTACCCCCATATCTTCAAGGTCTAACCTTGCATTCATAGTCTTTGGACTTCCTAAATATATTTAGTATTGTTCCCAAAATATTGTCACATATATTTTTCTCAATGTGATGACATCCAAATTATGTCTCAACTTTAGACTAGACTAATATTTCAACTCAAAGAATATACTCTTCTTCCTCCAGTTTAATGTAGTAGGGATTCACTTTCTTTTCTTGGCCATTTAATTTTTTCCAAAAGGAAAGAATGATAGCTCATTCAATTCTCTCTCCATGTCACTGCCAGAGTGAGGTACAAGGTGTTATACGAAGCTCTTATTTTCCATTAACCTTCTTATCTTTCCGCCACTTATGATCTCTCGGTGGGTACCATCGATGACCCATATAACATTCTTTTCGTCCATGTTTTAATATAAAAGAATGTGTTTCATGCATGCACGTCGGACATGCTAATTTACCTTTTGTGCTCCAACCAGATAATGACTCATATGTTGGGAAGTCATTAATTGTCCATAATACTGCAGCATGCATTGTGAAGATTTCTCCTTTGTAAACATCAAAAGTTTGGATACTCTCATTCCAAAGATCTTTCAACTCTTCCACAAGAGGGCACAAGTAGACATCAATGTCATTGCCAAGTAATGTTGGCCCTGGGATTAGTAGACTAAGCATGAAGTAGTGATCTTTCATATATTTCCATGGCGGTATATTGTAAAGCATTAAAACCACAAGCCATATGCTATAAGATGTACTCATGTTACTAAATGGGTTGAAGCCGTCATTAGCCAAACCAAGTCTTATATTTCGAGGATCAGCCGCAAACCATGGGTAGTCATTATTAAAACCCACCCATTGTTCTGAATTGGCAAGATGTCTCAATACATTGGGTTCTTGCAAACGCACTTTCGTGTGCCAACGCATATCCCTCGCATTTTCCTTTGATGCAAATAAACGTTGAAGTCGTGGCTTCAACAAAAAATGACGTAACACTTTCTGAGGGATGGGTTTGCCTTTTGTATTTGAGTGAACATATCTCGACTCATGACATTGAGGGCATTTATGTTCTTGTTCATATTGCTTCCAATACAATATGCAATCATTCTTACATGCATCTATCTTCTCATAAAAGAAACCTAACTTTCGTAACAAAGTTTTAGCCTCATAATAATTACGAGGTAATGTCTCACCATTGGGTAGAGCTTCTTTAATGAGACCAATCAAGTCATCTATTGCTTTATTACTCAAGTTTCTTGTTGTTTTAATGTGGAGCAATCTTATAATGAACTTTAATTTAGAGAAACTCTTGTACCTGGGATATAACTCTTTGTTAGCATCCGCTTGTATCTTGTTGAGCTTCTCCCTCAACCACACCAAATTCCTCAACATTGTTATAAGCTACAATTTGCTCCACTTCTACATCATGTAGTAGTTCATGAATCCTAGTGTTGTCTGTTTCAACCGTATGAGGTCGTCTTTGCTGAAATACTTCCCCAATTGTGTAACTTTCACCATGAAAGACCCAACGGGTATAACTTGGCAACATCCCATGAACAAATAAGTGCTCCTCGACTCGGCTTAGTGAGTGAAAATCCCCATTAGCACAAACCCGGCAGGGACAACGAACTTTATTGTCTGAACCTACTACAGTTTGTGCCTTTTGCATGAAATACTTCACCCCTTCTTTGTATTCTTTGTTCAATAATCTAGATCGCCAATTTTGCATCCAACTCTTGGTCATTCCTGATAACCAAAAAAGTTTTTATATTAGCCAACAACATCATCTAACATAGAAGGGACCACAAACCCATCACACCTCCAATTTAAACCGTCCCGCCTCCCCCTTTATACAAAACAGCTCTCCCCCCTTTCTTACAAAATAGCCCCTCAACCATTACAACGCATCCCTCCCCCCCCTCAAAACCCTCTTTAGAAAGAGGAAAGGAAGAGTTGTTTCTTTATCAGTACATACTCCATCCCCTCCCGCCTTGTTTGTTGTAATCAATACTGAGTTTTCATTTAGAAGCTCAAAAAATAAAAAAAATGAACCCTATAGTCACTTGATTACTCTCATGATAGCAAAAACATTATAACAAACATTCTTCAACAAACAAACTTTTAACAGAAAGAGAATGAAAAAAGAAGAATGAAAGAAAGAAAATGAAAAAAGGAGAATGAAAGAAGGATAATTGAGAGCAGACTGCGAATGAAAGGGTTTGAAGCTGCAAACGAAGTCGATTGAGAGAGTCGAATGAAAGCAACAAACTAATAAAAGGTAAAACTAATGTTTTAAAAACCAATTGAACCAGAATCGGATACCAATCTAGTTGGTCCAACCCAATTGAACCAGAATCGAAGACCAATCCAGTTCTTATTGAGTTTGTCCGACTCTCCTCCTTTTGTAACATAAACTAATGTAACTTCATTTCATGAAATAAAATAAACGCTCCATTCCCATTCACATTCACAATCACATTACAATAAGACATTAAGTCATTCTCATTCACATTCTCATTCACATTCTATAAACTCATTTACATTCCATTCTCATTCACATTACACTAAGACATTAAGTCATTCCCATTCACATTCCCATTTACATTCCATAAACACACTCACATTCCATTCCCATTCACATTCGATAAACACATTCACATTTCATTCCCATTCACATTACACTAAGACATTAAGTCATTCCCATTCACATTACACTAAGACATTAAGTCATTCCCATTCACATTCTCATTCAAATTCCCATTCACATTCCATAAACACATTCACATTCCATTTCCATTCACATTTCATAAACACATTCACATTCCATTCCCATTCACATTCCATAAACACATTCACATTCCATTCCCATTCACATTACACTAAGACATTAAGCCATTCCCATTCACATTCCCATTCACATTTCCATTCACATTCCCATTCACATTCCCATTCACATTCCATTCCCATTCACATTCCATTCCCATTCACATTCCATTCCCATTCACATTACTCTAAGACATTAAGCCATTGAGTCACTGCTGATGAGAGAGAGAGCGCTAATGAGAGAGAGTTAATGAGAGAGAACAAGTCATCTTTCTATTTTCAAATGATAAAAACATAAGCATTCCACACACACACACGCACACACTCATATATAGAGAAGTTAGAGTATTTGAGCAAAAACACATTCTTCAGAAACTATAATAGCTGAAAATAAATGAACATATGGCAAGTACAGTGTTTTCTATATTATGCCAGTCAAAGCAGATGACTCTTTTAAGAAGGAAAAAAGGGATTCCATGGCCAGTCACCATTTCTAGCTGTAAGTACAGCTTGCTTGTAAAATAAAAGTTAAGCTGATTGCAGGGGTTACTGTCCTGAGATTCTTCTTTCCTTTGAAGTTTTATCTATTAAAACAGTCCCCTGCAACCCTAAGACCTTAAGGATTTCTAACATTAATATCATAGCAATGAGATAGCAATGAGAAATGATTTTTTTACCTATAACAGCAGCAATTGTACTTATCTCAGCTATCAGTAGATCAAGGTTTATATGATCTTTTAAAGAAGAATAAGAAAAAAGTTTATTATAATATGTGGCTTGGTCATTTACTAATAAGTAAATAAATCAATAAATGCTGGAACTTCTAAGGTAATTTTACTCTGTATGTCGTCTAGTAAAGCATCTTAAATCACATGGCTGTCTTCCATGACAAGTTCCTAAAAGCAAGTCTCATTTTATGCTACTCCCGTTTGAAGCCATGTATAGCTGAGGCACCTATGTACAAGAGAAATAACTGAAGCTGGTAATTATTTCACGTGCTATTGGAACAGGTCAAAGGTGAAAGAAAGAGAAGAATAAAAGGAAAAAGATATGACAATAAAAAGTAACTGATAATGAGCCTTGTTATATACTTTGTTTTGAGAATATTATATCACACATGCTCTGAATTAAGCAGCTTATAATGCCCAGTTGAGTATTGACTTGGAGCTGTTAGAAATTCCAATATCATTCACTTGATATCTTCTTGAGGGCATAGTCAGCAAAATTCAAGTTCTGATTTGTTGGAATAGGTAATGATGAGTATAAGCGTCCATTTCCTGATCTAATTGGTCTTCTAACTTATTTTTTTCATAAGATTAGCAGATGTAACATTACAAATTTAAGTAGTAAGAACTGCCACTCATGGATTGTCATGTCAGTCGGCCAATTAGATGTCCAGAGCCATATGAAGCCAATCATATGAGAGCAATTTTATTCTCTTCCTAATTAATTACTTGCTGTTAGAAAGGAAATAATAAATTTACATCTATTAACTCCAAATGCAGAAAAATGAAAAAAAACAATGAACATGGAACACAAATACACAGCAGCAAAATCATAAATAATTATTTTACTAAAAATAGCCTAAGCAAACAACAGCTAATTATATCAAAGGCCTCAGATACCAATAACATTGGATGCTGCGAGAAGATAATCTAAAATGTTATGATTTCTCCTGTATTTTCAGTTGAAAGTGTTAAATAAGTCGCAAGAGTAAACTTTATGTACCGAAACGCGATAAAAAGAATAATTAAATTAACAAATTAAAATCAAAGAAAAGAGAGCAGATATCGAAATATACACACGTGAAGAACCCGGAGTTAAAGAACGAGATAATGTTAAAAAAAAAAGAAAACATTGACAACATAAAAAATCGAAAGATGAACAAATGCACCTTGATTGAGACTTTGCTCTTCACTTGAGTCGTCTTGCGACTCAAGACTGGAATGGGAGACTAGGTTACTTCGTCGTCGAGGTAACACCGTAAAAGTAAATCTAGAAGCCTCCAAAATTAGGAAACCCCGAAGAGGTAAAGACTTGCCTTTTAGAAGCCTGCTGAGAAAATGCCCAAAAAGGAAGGGGGAAAATGGGGGGAAAGGACCGGGGAAAAAGAGGGGAAATGGGGGAAACGTGGGGGAAGAAGGAAAGGGGGGAACGCGGGGGGAAACCTGGGAAAAGGGGGGGGGAAGGAAATGGGGAAGTATGGGGGGAAACGCGCGGGGAAGAGGAAAGGGGGAAACGGGGCGGGGAAGAGGAAAGGGGGAAACGCGCGGGGGAAGAGGAAAGGGGGAAACGCGGGGAAGAGGAAAGGTGAAACGAAAGGGGTGCGAAAGGGGGAAGAGGAAAGGAAAGGGGTGATGGTTTTAGTCACGAAATCAATATTTCTCGGCTAAAACCAGTGTTTAAAACGGAACCGAACCGGCCAGTCCGACCTAGTTGAACCAGAATCAAATGCTGGTTCTTATTGACTCAGCCCGGTTCACAAAATTTGAATTATTTTTATTATTTTTTCTACAGAATTATTAAGAAAGCATAAAGAATAGAGTATAATATTTAATGGTTGAACCATTGGTCCAACCTGGTCCAACCAGGTTCAACCAAAACCAAACATACTATCTGTTTGATGGCCAGTTCGGTTTTTAAAACACTGGCTAAAACGACGAAATATTAAAAAACCCAAAAAAATAATTTTAGTTATTAGCCACGAAAATTTACTTTTCGTGGCTATTATGACTTATAAAATCATAATTTTTAATAATTTGAACTTTACCCACGAAACAACAATTTTGTGGTTAATAACCCTCTTTTTAGTAAGAAAAACACTTTCGTGGTTAAAAAGATTGTTACTTAGGGGTGGCCATCGGGTCGGGTTACCTGGGATTTTTGGGTAACCCGACCCGACCTGACCCGAAAACCCGGGTTTGGATTTTCAAATCCAACCTAACCTGAAAAACCTGGGTTTGAATTCCCAAATCTATCCCACCGATTGGGTTCGGGTTTTAAAACTTGTGCGGGATATTCACAGGTTCGGATTTTGGGTAATATAAGTTGGGTCAGGTTCGGGTTTTAAGAAACTCAACCCAAACTCGACCCGTGCCCACTCGTAGTCCAACCCGGTCTAATCGGGTTCAACCTGAACTGGGCATACTACTGGTTCGATGCAGGTTCCATTTTTAAAACATCGGGTAGAATGAATATTATTAATTATTCAAACTTTAAATAATTATTCAAACTTTAAGATCTTTAAAAATTAAGATCTTCTTGTCATGAAATACCTAAATCGTGACACAATGAGCGTCATATTGTAACGATTCGTTTCGGTTCATGACATAAAATTTTGAGGGATTTTAGAAGAAAATTTTATTATCACAAAATTTCTATTTTCGTGACGACAGTTTCGGACTTTAATAAAATTTTTTCACTAGCATTTTCATATAATCACGAAATTAGCAATTTGCAACAACATAGTTTCAACTATTGCTACGATAACATTTTCGTGATAATAAGTTTAACACTTGAAAAGAATTTTTTTAATACTATTTTCTTGTCACAAAAATGTAAATCGTGAAAAAAAGGATTTTCCATTGTTTCGGTTAAAATTTTTTGTCACAAATTTCCTTTTAGTGACAACATAAACCAGACGTAATAATTTTAACTTCAATGGCCGTTTCAGATTTTGAAAGAACTCAGCGCTAGAGGCTCGACCGCGCCATTTTAAGGCACATTTTTGGCGCGATCGCGCCGAGCTTGTGTTATCCTTTAGTCACGAAATACTCATTTCATGACAACAGCTTTAGTCACTTGTTACGAATAATAAATTTCGTGACAACAAATTTCAAAGGTAATTTTATTGTCACAAATTTCCTTTTCGTGACAAAATATCTTGCACAATAAATATTCAATTTTTATTTGAGTACCCACTTGTAACGAAAATTATTCGTGACATTAGGTTTCACTCAAAAAATAAATTTTTAAATACAATTTTTTATTGTCACGAAATACTGATTTCGTGACATCATCTTCACTCTTTTGTTACGATTAAATAGTTTCGTGACAACAAATTTTTGAGGTAATTTTATTGTCATGAATTTCCTTTTCGTGACAAAATATCTCATAATTTTTATTGGAGTATCTACTTGTTACGAAAATTATTCGTGACATTAGGTTTCACTCAAAAAATAAATTTTTAAAATAATTTTTTAGTGTCACGAAATACTGATTTCGTGACATCATCTCCAGTCTTTTATTACGATTAAATAGTTTGGTGACAACAAATTTCTAAGGTAATTTTATTGTCACAAATTTCCTTTTCGTGTCAAAACATTTCGCTCATTAAATATTTAATGTTTATTAGAGTACCTACTTGTTACGAAAATTATTCGTGACATTAGGTTTCACTCAAAAAATTAATTTTTTAAATAATTTTTATTATCACGAAATACTGATTTTGTGACATCTTCTTCAGTCTTTTGTTACGAGTAAATAGTTTTGTGACAACAAATTTCGAACGTAATTTTATTGTCACAAATTTCCTTTTCGTGTCAAAACATCTCGCACATTAAATATTTAATATTTATTAGAGTACCCACTTGTTACGAACATTATTCGTGACATTAGGTTTCACTCAAAAAAATAAAATTTTAAAATAATTTTTTTATTATCACGAAATAATAAATTTTGTGACAACAAATTTCAAAGGTAATATTATTGTCACGAAATTTCTTTTTTCGTAACAAAAGGTATCGCTCATAGAATAATTAATTTTTATTAGCATCCCCCCTTATCACGAAAACTCTACTTCGTGACAACTTGTTTTTTATTTTGTTATGATTTTATTTAGTTTGTGACAATAAAATTCGTGGAAAACTGAGCTTCTTTGCTCGTAATTTTACTGTCACGAAATTTCTTTGTTCGTAACAAAAAGTATTGCTCATAAAATAATCAATTTTTTTGACGTCCCTACTTGTCACGAAACTTTGCCTCGTGACAACTTGTTCTTTATTTTGTTACAATTTTCTCTAGTTCGTGACAACAAAATTCGCGGGAAATCGAATAGAACTCTTTTCTGTTGGTCTATCTCTTGTCACGAAATTTATTATTCGTGAAAAAAAATGATATATTGTTATAAAATGTATTTCGTGACAAAACACTTTGTGACTATTTCACCAAAAATCCGCCGGTCCGTGAAGAGGCGCGATCGAGAGAATATTTTAATTACTTTAGAATAATTTGTGTTACAGGGTGTGTTTTGTATTAAGAAAAATGCGAGTTCACTCTCCTAATAATCCTCTGATTCGATCTCCGTGTGAATCTGGTGAAGTTTAAGCTTCTGGCAAGTCGTTGTCAAGACTCGAGTTACAGGAACGAGTGTGCACGATCTGGTGTGGCTTTGGTCGATCGGACGGAGGTATTTGTGCTCCGCATGTATCGACTTGTGACGTTGTCGGCGATCGTGTAGAGCTGCTCCCGGTCGAATTGTTGAACGACGAACGGCAGGTGGCTTGACTTCTCTGGTTCGAAAGTTTTTGCGAGTGGAGTTTCTTCTCGATGAAGGGATTTTCAGACCTTCGTTTTTTAGAGAGAGCTTCTGATGGTTCTTCTCGAGGAAGGATTTTTCAGACCTTCGTCTCGAGTGAGAGAGCTTCTGTGCGTGAATGAACACTTCAACTTCTGTTTTTCGAACCCGATTTCTCCAACCTCTGCGACAGGGAACTCTCTGGCTTTTTGTCGTCGGTCCTCTGCAGTGGTTGAGCAGTTTTTGCTTGGGAAAAGGGATCACGATCCCCTTTATGCTAAGGGAGTTGATAGAGGAGGGAGACCAGGATCGTGGTCCCTCCTTTTACTCCTTCGGTTAACGACCAGAACTGGTCATTTGACTGTTGAGGGGGCTGATGTGTGACAGGGCATGCTGACTGGTGATGACGCGATGACTTTTCGCTGACAGGGACGCCGACTGTACCGGTGACGCGGCGACATGAATGGGCTGCGTTGAGAGGCTTTTGAAAATTGACTGAGCCTACCCATGACGATCGTTTACTGGACCGATGGGCGTTTGGGCTTGTCGAATTTGGGCTAGCCACATTTTGGTGCTTACAGTGACAAAAAAAAGTTTTTTTCTTGTAGTGTATTATTTTTAATAAAAAAAGAAACGAAAGACTGTTTTTATAAATAGCCATGAAAGCTCCAGTTATTAGTTAGACTCTACCAAAGAGGCGTTATTCAGCTTTGAAAGAGGAGGCGAGATGCTCCTTGAGAAGCTTATTGGAAGCGAAAGGGCGCTCGAAATGAGCCATGTGACCCGCCCTCTCTAAACTCACCAGCTTCGCGTTGCAACCCAGTTGTCTGTACAATATTTAAATTTTACGTAATTAAAAGGTAATTTTATAACAATTAATCAGGAAGAAGAATTAATTAAACGTGCATGTAAATTTTTTCAGGAGATTAATTACGAGCGGACTCACTTACTCCTTAATGTTCTTCAGAATGTCGAAGGGAAAAATCTGATCGCCCTCTCCACAGATCAAAAGTATTTTCTGCAACGACGACAGATACGTAGATATTTAAGGAATTAATTAATTAAATGACCTCGGCGGCATTACATACGTACCTGTTGAAGGTTCGGGTAGGACGCATCTTTGTCGCTGACAATCAAACGGTCCAGAAGCTTACATCTTTCCTCTCTATTATCAAACATCACCTGCAACATTTGTTTATGTGTATTGTGACGATCTGATTTATGTGATTAGCCTTCTATGAGCTACAATGAAGAAGATGAATGAATAAATATATACCTTGAAGTAACCAGGGTAGAGAAACTTGGGAAACGAAAGTTTTGAGTCAGGGGACACTCCTATGTTGAACATGGTGTGGAGGCCCTCTAAAGTATTGGGCATCAAGAGCTCGGCGAAAGAGCGGAAGCCCAGGCGGGCCGTTATGGTCGCAGCGACGTGTTCATTCATGGCGGGGACAGGCCCGGAGACGGCGACGGAGACGACCATTTCCGGGTAAACTTCCGCCATCTTGAGCGCGACGACGGCTCCGTAGCTGAACCCCACGAGGCTGCACCTCTCCACGCCCAGCTTCGTCAGCGCCTTGACCAAACACCTCGCCTGGAACGCCGGGCTCCGGTCCGGGTCGGAGGTGGTGGACCCGCCGAAGAAGAGGAGGTCCGGCACGTAGACGGCGTAGTTTTGCCGGGCGAGCGACACCGCTTGGCACATCCACGTCAGGATTCCGTTTCCGGTGAACCCGTGAAGCAGAACCACCGGCGGGGGCTTCTTCTCCGGGGCCGGAGTGCGGGGCGCCCAGAAGCTCATCACGGTTTCGTCGTCTATCTTCACCGTGCGGGGCCTCAGGCCCGACAATAGCTTGACCACGACATGGAAGACGGGCAACAGAGCTTCGAACAAGCTCACCATTGTTCTGCCCAATTAAGATCAGCTAGCTAGCCAGTGTATATAGTTTACATATCCTTCGCCATTGCAACAACGTACTTGACGGCTTCCATTAATTAAATTACAGCGATTGATGAAAGTGAAGAAGATGTCAACCAAGTGCATGCACAGCCTTTTTTCTCTAACTTAATTGCACTAGTGTAAATGTAATGCTTTTTTCACATAATTAAATAGCTAAAATGGAGCAGGTTCATAATATCCTACTTTGGGAGAGAGGACAGTAAGATTATAACATTGCTAATGAAAGCTAGATTTATGATACAAAAACCTATTTATGAGTAATAATTTATCTTCCAACTAACTTCGCCCCGCCGTTAATTCTTTATTGTTGCACCCGCTAGATTGTTATGGTCTACGTTTATTTCTAAGGTAATTAATTAGGTCATCAATAGTATTAAATGTAATAAGTACATTTGATAAGAAAAATGTTCTCAGATGTGTTGGTACGCCACCCCGACCCGCCCCAAATTTTCTCAGATTGTTGCACCCGCTAGAACCAGTCTTCTTCTTCCACCTCGGCCATTTGTTTCTGTAATTCCTAGTAAACTCTAGACGTGTACTCAGAAGTGTACTTACAGTAATTACTGTAAACTTAAAACGTGAGCGCAGGAGTGTACTTACACCCGAAGACTGGTGTAGTGACATTAGAGTTACACTCATAAAAAGAACACAACACAAATTGTTATCGCAGTTCAGAACTAATCGTTCCTAATCTGCGGGGCATTCAGCCCAGGGTATCAAAATCCACTAGAAAGAGTATTACAGCAGTTCAACAGAATAAATTACAGTAATAAGTTCTCCTCCCCTCAAGGATTCGAACAGCAACCTCTTCCTAGTCTAGCTTCCTGTCAACACACTTCTACAGAAGCTTTTCGATACCCACACACTAAGTCTCCCCCTTAGTGTGATCCCTCTCACCAGGGAATCTTTTCACGAAGGCTTCTCAGAATGAGAACACCTATTACAATGGTCAGTTGCTTCTTGGAAAGCTAGTAGACCCTTGATCAGCTTCAGCAACAAACATATAACTTCAAAACTACAACCTTCAAGATGTGAACGCCAGAACCTATTCCTCATTGCTCCCCCTCAAACTCGTCTCTCCTTGATACTCGTTAATCTCTGCGTGAGTAGTTAATTGCTGCTGAGTTTTAATTCAAAGTTTGAGTATCCTGGATAAAACATTTTATCAAAAATAAAAAATTAAACTAAACAAGTACTTGAAACTGTTGAGAAAAAGCTTTTGAGAAATTTCAATGAGGAGAGAAGACGTTGGGAATCCAATTCCCTCCCTAGACACTTCTGAGATTGAATAGACATTATGTTTTGGAAATCAATTTTTGATGAGCTTATAAAACCATGGCTACAATCCGCATCGGCATCACCTGTTTCTATCTCCTAGAGTAAACCTAGCTATCATGATCGACTCTACTTGATAGCATAAACATGAAGCTCATTGTGTCATAGACAAATCAATCTAATCCAACAGGGTATTACTTTAAGGTCGAGGATTAACCCAAGGATTAGTTGATCTCCCTAGTGTATGAACTCAGAAAGACTTGTAAAACCCTATCAACATATCTTACCTTAGTCTAGCGCCACCTTATAACCAGTACATAGCAAGACAGCAAGTACAAATCCAGAATTATAAACCTTTGGAATACTCATTCATGCACCAAATTGAAACCAAATAGAATATAATGTATCAATCTCATTACATGCCTAGAGAGTCATGGACTCCCAACTACAGACGACTACTCCATACTGGAAATATAAACACAAATCAAGGTTTTGATAACAGCCATGAAAGAAGAAAAATAACTAAGTACAAAAACTCCCTTTGGAAGGCTGCTCTTGGTCACCCTTGCTCCTTGGCTGAATTCTCCACCTTTCTTCCTCAAAGTACCCAGAGGTCATGTAAGACTCCCTTTGGACCTTATCCTCTCTCTCAACTAAACTACAAAGCAGGAAATTGAACTAAAACCAGGATGAATAACTCTCTTCCTCGGACCCCTATTTATAGTTGTTCTGCTGCCCAAGTCTTGTAATTTGGTCTCTGACCAGGGGTGTAAATTGTGACTTCCCGACCTCAGAATTGGAAGGAATTACACACGAACCTTCCTTCTATTGTCCTTGCCCTGTGTACGAAATTTGAGTTTAATCTGAGTTGAGAAACTCGAGATATGCTGTTGAGAAGTGACATTGCTTCTGCTGCCAATCTCTGCACTGGGTCCACCACTTTGAAAATATAAAACTTGAAAAACCCGAATTGGATTGACCTGAATTTTTGTGATATGATGGTCAATCTCCTCAGGAATCTTCAGTACAAATTTGGGTTCAATTGGGATTCGATAACTCCAGATATGCTCTCCTTCAATCTCGGATTTATCTTTTCTTCTTGGCAGCAGTTTCCTTCTTTGTATTGAACTTCACTTCTTGGTCATTCAAAAATACTTAGAGCTCGAGTAAATTTCCTTAGAATCTTCGTAGTTACCTTCCTTAGACACTTAGGACTTCTTTTCCCAAGTTTGGGCTTGATTGGTAGTCAGGATCCCGAGATTTTTGCGGTTGAGCGTTGCTGAGTCATCGGCGCGGTAGCGCCATTATTGTGCATGATTCTGGTGCGATCGCGCCACTAGAGCAGAGTTCTTTCTAAGTCTGGAAATGGCCATCGAATCCATGCCGAGTTAGGAGACTTCTTGGCGTGGTAGCGCCATATTTTGCTGTAGTCGTGGCACGGCAGCGCCAATCCTTAGACTTTCCATTGGTCCCCAGAACGGCAACTTCTCTTTCCTTCTTCAGCAGCTCTTTGGCAAGTCCATGCTGTCACTGTGTGAGGTAGTGCCAGCTCTTTGGTGCGGTAGCGCCCTTCGAAGGCGCGGTCGCGACACTTCACTTTCCCCAACCGTTGACTTTCATATCTGTTGAGTTTTTTGGCATTTTTCTCCATTATTTTGATTTTTTGAATATTTTCCCAATGCGGTGGCGCCGATTTTGACGCGGACGCGCCATCCTTCTTTTTGGCTTCTTTTGCTTGTTTTTCATTCGTTTTTTATCCAAATCCAGTTTTTGTTCTTCCATAGGGTACCTGAGGCACAGAACATGAAATTGAGTCATATTTGTTGCTTTTATATTCATAATTGACTCGGAATTAGATTTTTCATTATATTTTCATGCCTAAAGATCGTGTCTTTTAGATACTTATCACATAGTTGATATCTTATTCTAATTTTATATGAAATATCATTATCTAATTAATTTACTGTTCATTTTTTGCAGTTTTATGTCACCCGAAGATGAAGAGGAGATTATCGAAAATACAAGTAATAAAGAAAATAAAATCAGGTAACCATTATATCGACTTGATTTCAATTAAACTTATTTATTTTCGTAAGGCCCCTTTAAAAATATAAGTGGTTCTTTGAAATATTTTTTGCTTTATATAACTTTTATTTTCCCTATTTCAACATAATTAAGTTGTTTACATTTCTACAGTTTAACTATGACACAAGATAAATATTGAGATGTACTCCCAGAATCAAGAATCGAATCCCAACAACAAACTGGGTATGTATTTTTGCTTGGTAAATTGTTATTTATTGTTTTCATCTAATACACTTATATTTTAATAACATATTTTTTGTACACAGAGTAAATGAAGAAGACCATCATTTATTGACTCACTTATTAGAAGTAATTAAAAATGACACAAGGTGAGCTAAAATACTACAGTTGCATTCATTGTATAATTTATATTAGATCATACTAAATAAGTTGTACATTTTTTTGCAGTGGAGAATCTAATTGTACAAATGGAGTAGAAGATCAAAGATCAAATATAAACCAATTGAAAAATCAAAACATGATTATCCAAAAATAATTATTGGAAGATCACTTACCTGAAGATCCAAGCAGCAGTGAAGTAATCAATTGTTCAAATGACAAGGAAAGCGAAACAGATGGATCATAATGAGCTACACATTCTACATTGTCAAATCCTTAACTTTTCATTAATAGTAAACTGTAAATTTGTTTCAATTTCTTTTATGTTTCACTTTAGAATAACATATTAAAATATATAGGTTAGAGTATATAGGTCAAATATGTATATTTTGGAATAATCTATATATTTTATCATAAAAGTATACAAATTGTCTTTAATATTTTATTATTATGTTTTCCATATTTTTTGATTATTTAAAAAAATACATTCCCCTTAAGATGTGTGGGATAATTTTTTTATTAAATTTAATTTCACATAATCAATTAAAAATTAAACTATTTTTTTTAATATTTATTTAAAATAAGATGCCCAAAATTAAATTTTTAAAAATATTATTAAGAACCAAATGCTTTTAAAATAATAAACATATATATTTATTTCTAAAATATATTAAACCAAAATATTTTTTCTTAATTCTTTCCGGTGCTATGCACTGCTTCTCTGCTACTCTATATATATATTATAGGAATGGGGGTCGAGAAAAAATAAAGAGAAAAAAGATGAGGTGGCTTCATCTGCAGGGAGAAAAAAAAAAATCTTCTGCAGGGAGAAAAAAAAAATCTTTTGCATGGAGAAAAAAAAAATCTACTGCAGGGAGAAAAAAAAGTTAGAGAAAAATTAGACAGGATTAAAATTAATTAACAAAATTAAGATTACAGAGAAGAAAGGGGAAGAGGATGAGGTCGAGGAGGGGGAAGAGGATGAGGTGAGACCAGGATGAGGTTGGGGAGCGATATCTGGGATTTATCTAACTGATACCTAACTGACTATTGTTAAGAACTGTATTAAATCAGCTTCTTCCGGGGTGTTACAGCAGGTCTCCGAGGCTTCGATTCGGGTAAGTAAGATTTTCTCCTTCTGCTATTTTTAGATAATGATCTTACTGCTACCGAAGTTACAGCCAGCCATTCTCCAGCCCGTTAGTTCCTTTCTCCCCTCCGGCAAGGTATTTTCTCTGATTTCTTTGTTGCTTTTTCTTTTTTCTACTTTTGCCAGCGTGAGCGAAATCTAACCAGCCGACGTTCATCGTCTCCACTCCAATATCTCCCTCTCCCCCCCCTCCTTTGAATCGACGTCGAGTCCACGATTCTAACGCGTCTTTCTTTCCCAAACAAATCAACAGCCAACCCCCACTCTTCCCCACTGTTATTCTGATTTTTCTTAAAAAATGGATTGAATCTAGGAAAAGCATCACCAGAGGCGGCAGATGGCCGAGACAGTGTCGTTGACAAGCTGCCACGCCCGCGAATGCTCCGTGGACCTCATTCACCGAACCAACCAACTGCAGCCCCACGGATGAAGGGGAATAGAACCCATTTTGGCGCAGCAGCCGCAATGAGAGAGCTGAGAGATATGGATCATCGCTGCCCGCGAATGCTCCGTGGACCTCATTCGCCCAACCAACCAACTGCAGCCCCACGGATGAAGGGGAATAGAACCCATTTTGGCGCAGCAGCCGCAATGAGAGAGCTGAGAGATATGGATCGTCGCTGCCCGCGATGACGACGACCACCACCATGTCTTTCTTTCCCAAACAAATCAACAACCAACCCCCCTCTTCCCCACTGCTATTCTGACTTTTCTTTCCGGTGCGAACCCCATCGATACCCTACCTCGGTCGGACATCTCTCTCCTCACCAGCCTTCCCAGAGCAGAACCGTACAGAGATGCTCCTCTGAAGCTTCGAGTTGCTTCTTCAAGATGACGCCCGCTTGGTCTGCTATTTCCTCTCCTTTGGATTGCAAACCCCTCCACCCAAACCTTCCATTCATAGACTCGGCACCTATTTCCTTTCCTTCGATTGCAAACCCCTCCACCCAAACCTTCCATTCTTAGACTCGGCACCTATTTCCTTTCCTTCGATTGCAAACCCCTCCACCCAAACCTTCCATTCTTAGACACCCGTTTCCGGCAGTTCAATTTCACTCCTCAGTCACGACCTCTAGAAAAGTCTGGATTTAGAAAAGTATGAAATGATGATTCCGATTTAGGATTACTCGTCTTTGGGCGGTTATTTAGAAAAGTCTGGATTTAGACAGTGTTTAATTTGGTTGGGGAGGGTGGCCAAGTGTTTAATTTAAAACTATTTATATAGTGACGTTGATATATTTATTTAATTATTTAATAATATTAACTGTCATTGATATTTAGTACTTTATGTTAACTACTAATAGATAATAATATTAATAATTATACTTTTTTTACATTTAGTTATGTTTATTTGATTATTTAAGATTAGAAAATACTTGAAATTCGTGTATTTAAAACTATTTATATAGTTATGTCAGGATATTCAGTTCAATTTCACTCTTGGGTCACGACCTCTAGAAAAGTTTGGATTTAGAAAAGTATGAAATGAGATTTAGGATTACTCGTCTTTGGTCGGTTATTTAGAAAAGTCTGGATTTAGACGTGTTTAATTTGGTTGGGGAGAGTGGCCAAGTGTTTAATTTAAAACTATTTATATAGTGATGTTGATATATTTATTTAATTATTTAATAATATTAATTGTCATTGATATTTAGTACTTTATGTTAACTACTAATAGATAATAATATTAATAATTATATTTTTTTTACATTTAGTTAAGTTTATATAATTATTTAATATTATTAATTGTTGATATTTATTATATTATATTAACTAATAATATATAATAATATTAATAATTATACTTTTGTTTTTATTATTTGATATGCACATTTTTATTTTTAATAATCATATTAATAATTATACTAATAAAAATAATCATGGTTATATTTATTTGATTTATTTAAGATTCTAATTTATTATTTGATATTCACGTTTCATAATTATACTAATAATAATAATGTTTATATTTATTTGATTTATTTAATATTCTAATTTATTGTTTTTATTTATTTATTTTTGTTTGTAGATAAAATTTTAATGGTATGTCTTATTCTATTTTAGATATTCATTATGTTGATAAAATTTTAATACAATAATACGCTCTATATAATTACTTTTCAAACAAAAATTTTAATTTATTTGTTATGTTACAGGGTAAATAGAAGATTGTGTGTATCTGCTATTGCAGCAACTTTGAAGCAATAAGCAAAAAAGGTACTTTCATCTTCGTTTATTTTTTTATCATTTAATAAAATTAATACAATATATTTGATTAAATTAACACAAAATATTTGCAGGAACTGAGAATATCTATTAGTGGTTGTGTGATTAACATTCACCAAATAAAATTTACTTCACGAAGTGTTTGCACTGTTATAAAGATATGACATACGAGATGTGTATTTTATTTTGTGCCAATTGCAATATCATAAACCCTGTTTATGAGTGCAGGTATGTTATTTAATAGTATTATATAATTTAATTTTTCTTCAAATGATACACATAACATCGTGATATTATAATTTACTATTGCATATATTACAGTAAGATCACAATAAAAACCTCTTTTTACAATATGGATTGTAATTTGCAAGATTCAAGTGGCAGACTATTTTTTGGTTATACAGCTACTCAATTGCATTCTATTATCCAGGTATATAATTAATTTCATAAGTTAGGATGTCTTAGATAATTTAATCAATTTGATCATCATTATAACATTGTATTTTCAGGAAGACAATTCCACTATCATTGAAGATCTGTTAGGATCGTACCACAATTTTAAAATAATTACAAATAATATTTTTAATAGTGAAAGAACTATCACAATCAATGAAGTGGTTAACATATTACCATTCCAACCAGAAATATTTTTTGAACAAATAAAAAAACCAAAAGGTATTTTTATTGAAGATAGGATCGACACAGAGGAAGATGGGATTGACAAATATGAAGATGGAGTAGACAACTTTACAAATTATAGGAAAAGGTGTAACGATTATAAATAGGATTGTTATTACAATATCTTTAACATTATTTTAGTTTTATGAAGATAATGTAATTATTCAACTTTTTATAGATCACCACCAACAGAAAATAATGAAGAGGTTATCTTCATAAAAACAGACTTTGATGAAGCTCATGACAAAAGGTTTGAATACTTATATCTTATTCTAAATTTATATGAAATTTCATTATCTAATTAATTTATAGCATGTTCATTTTTTGTAGTTTTGTTTCACCTGAAGATGATGAGGAGATTATCGAAAATACAAGTGATAAAGAAAATAAAAATAGGTAACCATTATATCAACTTGATTTTAATTAAACTTATTTCTTTTCGGAAGGGCCCTCTAAAAATAAAATTGGTCCTTTTAAATATTTTTTGCTATATATAACTTTTATTTTCCCTATTTCAACATAATTAAGTTGTTTACACTTCCACAGTTTAACTATGACACAAGATAAATATCGAGATGTACTCCCAGAATCAGGAATCGAATCCCAACAATAAACTGGGTATGTATTTTTACTTGGTAAATTGTTATTTATTACTTTCATCTAATACACTTATATCTTAATAACATATTTGTTGTACACAGAGTAAAAGAAGAAGACCATCCTTTACTGACTCACTTATTAGAAGTAATTGAAAATGACACAAGGTGAGCTGAAATACTATAGTTGCATTCATAGTATAATTTATATTATATCTTACTAAATAAGTTATACATTTTTTTGCAGTGGAGAATCTAATTGCACAAATGGAGTAGAAGATCAAAGATCAAATACAAACCAACTGAAAAATCACAACATGATTATCCAACAACAATTATTGGAAAATCTCTTACCTTAAGATCCAAGTTGCAGCGAAATTATCAATTGTTCAAATGAAAAAGAAAGTGAAATAGATTATAATGAGCTACACATTCTATATTTGTCAAATGCTTAACTTTTCAATAATATTAAACTGTAAATTTGTTTCAATTTCTTTTATTTTTTACTTTACAATAACATTTTAATATATATATAGGTTAGAGTATATAGGTCAAATATGTATATTTTGGAATAATTTTTTTTTTTTTTATAAAAGTATATAAATTGTCTTCAATATTTTATTATTATGCTTTTCATATTTTTTATTATTTAACATAAATACATTCCCCTTAAAATGTGTGGGATATTTTTCTTTATTAAATTTAATTTTACATAATCAATTAAAAATTAAACTATTTTTTCAAAAATATTAATTTAAAATAATATGCCCAAAATTATATTTTAAAATTATTATTTGTATTTTTTTTATAAAATATATTAAACCAAACTATTTTTTAAAAAAAATTTCCCGTGTGTAGCACTGGCTTTCTGCTAGTATATATATTATAGGAATGAGGTAGAGTGAAAATAGGGGCAATTTTACTGAGGTGGCTTCTCCTATGGGCTCCTTTCAATTTAATAAAAATAAATAAAAAATATTGGAAAAACTTTAAAAGGGAGAAAAATAAGGAGCAGTTACTAAACCAGGACAGAGAAATAGGGTTTAATCATCACATCCCTCCACTTTGTTCTCTCTGCTACAACTTTCCACTTAGAGAAAAATACGGGGGGCGATATGGAGGAGATGGAAACCAAGGGTACTTAAAAATTTACTCCTCATCGGGGCTTTGTAAAATTGCCTTAGGTCTCCAAACTTATATTTAAGGGAGATGTGCCCATCTAATATTTCAATTTGTTTAGCAGGTATGTAATTTTCTCTCCTTCCTTTTTTTTTTATTGCATTTAAAAAAAATTGAGATATTAATTTTTTTAAATGGTTATAATATGAGGAGATGATGTGGCTAGGTAAGGGAAATTGGAATTAAATAGAGATTGTAATGTGCAAACTAAACCCAAACTACAACTTAATTTTTTATTGTTTTGTCGAGTCAATATATAAGAACCCTTAAATGCTATCTATCTGAGTATCAATTGGGAACAAATTTGGACATACAAATTAAATTACACTTTTATATTATAATTATTTTAATATTTTATAATGTGTGCTAATTTAAAATTTTATATAGGCATATATAAAGGGTGACTATATTGGGCGGACATGTTGGGTGGCAATATTAAGAAGACACCTTGCATGGGGATGTTCGGTAGAGATGTCGGGTTGGTATATTAGGTGGGAATGTTGTGCAGGGACATCAAGTATGGGATGTCATATAAGTTCATTGTATGTAAGGGTGGGCATCGGGTTAACTTGACTCGACCCGACCTAAAAAACTCGGGTTTAGATTTCCAAATCCAACCCGCGGGTTGAGTTCGGGTTTGGGAATCCTTCCCAAACCCAATGTCGGGTTGGGTCGGGTTTGGGTTTACCCGAACCCGACCCTTAGGTTTTAAATTTAAAATTTTTAATATATTTTTCTTGAGTTATTTAAAATATATATATAAAAAATCAGGTTTTTTGGGGTCAGGTTCAGGTTTGTAAAAACCCGACAGGTTTTAGTCGGGTCGGGTTCGGGGTTCAAATTTTAAAACCCGTTCGGGATTTTTACAGGTTCAGATTTTAAAACCCGTTCTGGTTTTTCATGGGTTCGGATTTCAGGTTTGGGTTTTTAGAAATCCGTTCTAAACCCGACCCGTGCCCACCCCTAATTGTGTGAGGGGATTATATGGGCTTGCATGGTCGTGGGGTAGGGATAGTTCGATTGGCTAGGGGATGTCGAGTGGTAGGGCCCAATCAAAGGTGGGATCAAGGGGTGGGTCTGGGAGTGGGTCATGGGTGGGTTTTAAAATATAACTTTTTTTTGGAAAATATTTGTTTAAAATAATAAATTAAAATTTAATTTAGTAAAATTATATACTAATAAATTAGTGCTTTTAAAATAATAATTATTAAATTTTTATATATCTAAAAATATTACTTGATAACATTTTATGCTTTTAACTTTTTTCCCATGCATAGGCTTTCTGCTAGTATCTAATTGAAATGTATCCCTGTTTGGACTTTTTTATGATATTATACTTTTGAAAAGACAATGGTCATTTGTACCTTCCAACTTCCTCTTCTTTTTTCGTCTTCCTTCTTTTTTCTTTTTTGAGCATCATTCTCTCACCATTTTTGTCTTGGCAACGTTCTTTTTCCCTCCATTTTCCTTTGTACAACTTCGTTCTCCCGGTAGGCTTTTGTATTTTCTTCCTTTTTTTTTTTATTTTTTCTCTTTGATCGAACTTGCTTGAGCTCGAGTTCGAGTTTCGGTAAAATTGCTCTAAGCTCGAGTTTGGGAAAATCACTCTGAGCTCGAGTTCGAGTTATGCTTCAGGCTCGTGCGAGCTCGAGCTCAAGTTTACCTTTATTACACAGAGCCGACCTCGAACTGTGTAGTAGGGGTGGCAATTGGCGGAGGTCCAACCCGATAACCAAATATCCAAATCAATCTGTTAAGAAACGGATATCTAGTAAGCTACTTATTGGATATCTGTTTCTTAACAGGTCGGATGTGGATATCCGCGAGCTTAATGGATATCCACCAGGCCCGTTAAAAGTTTCTGATTTTTCTGATGCCCTTCCGACCCAACCCGACTTCACCCAACCATCTCACCCGACCCAATTCGACCTGACCCGATCTGACTAGACCCAATTCGACCCGACCCGACGTACCTGGCCCAACTTATATATTATTATATTATATATCTTTAAAAAATACGAAAAATCATAAAAAAATTTATAAAAATTAAAAATTAAAAGTAAAATTAATTTAAAATTATACCCTTAGGTTAAAATTTAAAATCTTTAAAAAATATAGAATTTGAAGTAAAAACAAATCTAGGTTTTTACCCTCCTTATGAGTACTCTCTATTTTCTCTCTAGAATTTTCTCTCTCTATACTTTCTCTCTTTAAGATTTTTTCCCTCTAGGATTTTTTGTCTCTAGATTTTCATCTGGATTTTCTCTCTAGAATTTCTCCCTCTAGACTTTGTGTCTTTGGATTTTCTCTCTTTGGATTTTCTCTCTCTGAAATTTCTCTATTTTCTCTCTAGAATTTCTCTCTCTAGATTTTCTCTCTCTAGAATTTCTCTCTAGATTTTCTCTCTCTAAAATTTCTCTCTAGATTTTCTCTCTATGATCTATAAATTTTCTCTCTCTAGGTTTTCTCTATATTATATTTAATTTTAAAAGTAATTATAATTTTTTTATAATTTTTATTTAAAAAGGCTATTTTCTTAACAGATCCAATTATTGATTTGATTTGATTTGGATGTGTAGGTTTGGACTTAATTTGGCTCCAATCCATCCCTACTTGGTGCCATCAATTTTTTGGAAACGCAAATATATCAGATATAAAAATACAAACAAAAAAAAATTATTCGAACTTTTAAAAATGGTAGGGGCCATAATCTCGTAGAGAAAAAGACAATGAAAACGCCCAAATTAATTAAGAATGTTTGAATGGGAGAGGCAAATCTTAAAAGGGTCATAACCCTAGCTTGAAAACCTTAATTCTACTAGTGCAAGTAGAACGAGACGGAGGCGAAATTGGGGCAAAATGTTTCTTGATCAGAATTCAGGCCCATATATCCCTAATAATGAATACTTTGGTGTATGGCATCTATATATAGTGATGGGATAACCCGGAGGGCGGAGGTATGAATCTACCCCAAGCAGGTTGTCGCCAGTACACAGATTCATTCATAGGAAAAGCGAATATTTTTATCTCATCGAATTTGGTGACAGAGCCGGGGGCGAGAATATTCACGATTCACGACCAATACGAATCCGCTCGTCCAATCTGTGTTACATCGATCACTGGAGGAGCTGGATACTTGAGGAGAAAGAATCTCTCATCGCTCTCACTTGTAGTCGTGGAAGTGGCCCTGACCCCAGTTGATTCGTCGTCGACGCCTTGTTCGTCACCCAGAACCAGAATTCCTTCCATGCGAATATTGACGTACGTACGTAGATAGATGTGAGCAGCAGGTCGAGTATATGTATATACTTCATCGACCGTCCTTAAAATTAATTAGTTATCCGGCTAATATATACCGGTATTCGTTTTTGCGGAGAGAATTAATTAATCCTCGTAAAGCAAGTCTGATACATGAAAAGGCCTGTGATTTGATCATGAAATTAATGACGATTTGCCTGTTATATATTGAGCTTCAATTCTCGGCCACAGCTAACAATATTGATTGAGTTGTGATTATTAGAACTAATTAAATATCAGAGCTCTGAAGCAGAATAATATTAATTACATTGGGTGGGTTCCCTTTCAGTTTCAGCTTATATATATATATATATATATATATATATATATATATCCTCGGATTCTTGTCTTTTGCCGGCCTTACAATTAAAATCTAGCAGTACCCCAGTAGAGTGCTTTGGAATTTCTGGAAACAAACTGGTCAGATCTCCCATCGCCATTTCACGCCTAGACCTGTCAAGTGAACGAACTAATACGACCAGCCGCGCGCGATGGACAAAACCATCGGTGCCATTCACGCAAAACATTTGGTGCATGGACGCATGGTTGCGATCGATGACCAACGCGTTCTCTCTCTCTCTCTCTCTCTACTTAAAATCACTACTATATACGGTCATCAGTCGTCCTCTTCCTTGTGTGATTGATCGCGGAAGGTTTGGATGTTAGAGAGAGATTCAATATCTGCCGCTCGCAACTTGGGGAGTCACGACGACGGGACTAGTATGGCTCAAGAATGGAGAGATTCGATCCATCCATTGGGTCCAATCAACTTGTTCAATTGATCATATGTATCGATCTTATAAATTGTCCCCTTCCGCAGCCACTTCCTTTACCTAGCTTCTTTGTTTTGTTTCCCCTCTCCAATAATATTAATTAATTTCTCGTGCTTTTAATTCATTTCAAAACAAAACCAGCAATATTTAAGTAAAGAAAAAAGTCCTCCTGCTCGTTGAATCCGATATTAATAATTTACTGACCGATTGCCGGTTGCTGTTGGTGAGACTAATCCAGTAATTAATTTGTAATCCTCCCGATCGATCAGTTGGTTCTTTTCCTTCTCAGCGAAGCGAGCCGAACGAACCCTTGAATATTCTTTTATAAAAAACTAACGGAAACCCTGTCGACTCCGGATCTGATTTTCTGTCTTTTATATTGCATTGTCGGTGAATCGGTTGCAAGTATTCAACTGTTCGGATAAGAAAATTAAGATTCGTTCAACGCGTTTAGTGACCCCGGGGCCGATACTCACCGACGAGTCCGTTTCCGCACACAGGTGTCCGACGTCGGATCGTCCGACAGAGTTGCTGCATTCCAAGGCGTAAACAAAGCACATGATCAGTTTACTTACCCATGCGGCCATGACCGATCAGAGTACTGATCAGATAATCTAGAAAATGAAACGCGTCCGCCCGTTCCGTCAACAACAAACTAACACCGATCGCGCACGTACGTATCTTCTTTTCAGCAACCGATCGATCGATTAATTTTTTTCTCGGCAAAAATCCATTCCAACGTATCTTCCTCGTTTGCTGCTCTCAGTCACACCAGAAAATTAAAGAAGATAAGAAAGGTCGGCAGCCGATCGATCGCGAGATGATATGGATTATTACTTCACTACTTCCCTTGACCGAAAGCACGAACAACCCAGAAGCCGCGTAGAAAAAAGAACCATTAAACAAAACGAAAAGCGAATCGCGTTCGCCACGTTATTAATTACGTGATTTTTTTCTTTTTTTTTTTCCATTATTATCCTGTAGTACAGAGTCTCTACTCTCTACTGACCCCAGGCCGGTGCCCGGTGTCGTCCGTTCGAAAGCTCGATCGTCGCTGTTCCTGCCTTCCCGGTAATGGCGGAGACGACGAACACTGACAGGGCTCCAGAAAGATCCTGCCACGTCGGAATCGGTCATGATGTCAGGAATCCGGGTTTACGGAACGTCGGGAGGAAGTGCCACGTGGCGTCCGGTGGCAGAGTCTCCCGGAGCCGAGGACGGGCGTCTAATATAATGTAACCGACTTATGTTGATAGGAGAGGACGTTGAACCAGTGCCACTCGTCGATGAACAAGTGGAGGCACGTGTCGAAGAAGCTTCCTCGTGGGACTTTTTTCTGGTTGAGAGCTTCTAATGAGATTAACGTGGTCATCAACTACCATAACCACTATGTTTATTAATTCAAAAAAGTAAAACCTTTTCCCTTCTCTCTAATTTCAATATAAATGTATATAGTTTGGTATATCCTCTATTTCACACTTGTTTAATCAATGGATATTAGAAATTTCACTTGTATACGATTAAGATATTCCATAAAGGATAAATCATATTTAACTTATTATTATTATTATTATTATTATTTCCGTTTCAAAAAAAATATTTAAGTTATTAATACATCCCATCGGATTAATTTGGCTCTTTCACATAATTAAATTAATAATATAAATTAATACTTCATTTACGAATGCAACCGTAAATAAAAATTTGGAATAAAGTGTATTTAACTTAAAAAATAATTGCTTGTATTTGCGTGTGTATTAGGGTATGTGGTTGAAGGTGAAGTAAAACAAAAAAAAAAACAAAAAAAAACAAAAAAAAACTTTAAAAAAACTGACGGTTGATGAACCACTTTTGGAAGACTACAAGAGAAGAGAAGATAATATTAGGAGCCAATCAGATTTTGCCACGTTAGTAGATTACCGATGGTGCGCAAAAGAGAAACGAGTGACAAGGGAAGAAGGGTCCAGCGAGATTCAAAGTAGCGCACAACCAGGGTTCGAGAAAAACCTCGGTGGGTCCACAGAATTCCATGAACAGGACCTCACCGGAGCCCGTTGTCAGACCGAGGCACATATTCCTAGTTCTCCCAGCTTCCAATACCGAAAATTCTATTCAACGACGAAGGTTTTGAGACGCAGAAAAAAGTGATTAATTACACACTATTTTTTTTTCCTGATGAATTCTGGCATCATCATATTCACATCACATCAGAACACTGTTGAATGAGCATCTGATTAAGTATAAATTGGGTCCTTGGGTCTTCGTCTTCACCAAGTTTTCAGATGTGTGTAGTAGCATTACGTGGTACTACAGCTCTTTAGAGTCGGCATTGTAGTTCAAAGCTTTAACCTCGTCTTCTTCTGTTTTCTTCTCTTTAACTTCTCTCTTTAATTCTCATCGATCAATCGACCTTGTGCTTTTGGCTGATTTACATTAATGGCTCCCAATTTGCATAAAGTCACCGGGGCGGACCCGGCAACGGAGTTCGCCGCCGGTCATCCCTCTCCGGCGTTCGGTCTCGAAGGTGGGAAGTTGTGCGTCAATGGCCACCCGTTTCTGTCCGACGTCCCTTCCAACATCGTCGTGACCCCGACTTCACCGATCAAAGGCTCCGGCGGATGTTTCATCGGGTTTGACTCCGAGACACCCAAGAGCTGGCACGTCGCTCCCATCGGAAAGCTCTCCGGGATCCGGTTCATGAGCATATTCCGATTCAAGGTCTGGTGGACGACGCACTGGACCGGGAACAGTGGCGGGGACGTGGAGCACGAGACCCAGACGCTGATGCTGGAGAAATCCGACTCCGGGGCGCGACCCTACGTCCTCCTCCTCCCCGTCATCGAGGGCGCGTTCCGGGCGTCGCTGCGGTCGTGGGAGGACGACCACGTGGCGGTGTGCGTGGAGAGCGGCTCGACGAAAGTGACCGCGTCGAGGTTCGGTGCGGCGGTGTACGTCCACGCCGGGGACGACCCGTACAAGCTGGTGCGGGACGCGATGCGGGCGGTGCGTACCCACCTGGGGACGTTCAAGCTGTTGGAGGAGAAGACGCCGCCGGGTATCGTGGACAAATTCGGGTGGTGCACGTGGGACGCGTTTTACCTGACCGTGCACCCGCAAGGAGTGTGGGAAGGGGTGAAGAACCTGGCCGACGGCGGGTGCCCGCCCGGGATGGTCCTCATCGACGACGGTTGGCAGTCCATCTGCCACGACGAAGACGACCCGGCCTCCGGCCAGGAGGGCATGAACCGGACCTCCGCGGGGGAACAGATGCCCTGCAGGCTCATCAAGTTCCAGGAGAACTACAAGTTCCGGGAGTACGCCGGCGCCTCAGGCGCGGGGCTCGGCGCCTTCGTCAGGGACTTGAAGGGCGCGTTCCCGAGCGTGGAGCAGGTGTACGTGTGGCACGCGCTGTGCGGGTACTGGGGCGGGATCCGGCCCAACGTGCCAGGGTTGCCGGAGGCGAAGGTGATCCCGCCGAAGCTCACCCCGGGGTTGAAGACTACGATGGAGGACCTGGCCGTGGACAAGATAGTGAACAACGGCGTCGGGCTTGTGCCGCCGGCGATGGTCCACAAAATGTACGAGGGGCTCCACTCACACCTCGCCGCCTCCGGCATCGACGGCGTCAAAGTCGATGTCATCCACGTAAGAACTCCTTGAACCTATCCAGCCACTCGCCCCCACACCATTTAATGATTCTAGATCAGACCCTTTACTCTTTCAAGCATATATTAAAAAGAGCTCCAGAGTACACTTTTTCACGCGGCCTGCCAGAGTTGTTTCTGTAACTCAGAAGCTGCAGGAGCTTTCCAGGCTTCCAGCTTCACAAAGCTGCTGGAATTCGACGAGTCTCTGTCGAAATCTCTCTCCCCCATGCATTTATTTCTAAAATTTTTACGATAACTTTGTGGGGGAAATTAATTTGGCCTTTGTGAGTACTGACGCTGCGATGAACAGTTGCTGGAGCTGGTTTGCGAGGAGTACGGGGGCCGAGTGGAGCTTGCGAAGGCTTATTACAAGGCGCTCAGCGATTCGGTGAAGAAGCACTTCAAAGGCAATGGAGTCATCGCTAGCATGGAGCACTGCAACGACTTCATGCTCCTCGGAACCGAGACCGTCGCCCTTGGCCGAGTTGGTGAGTTTTTTTCTTTCATTATCTTTTTGGCTTTTTAATCTAAATTCTTTTTGCCTTTTTCCAGTTTAGTAGCTTCTAGAATTTGTTCTTATTGTTAAATTTACTGAAAAGTCTAAAACAATTAATTCTATATCAAGTTTATCTAAAAATCCCAATTGTTGTATATTATTATTAATTTTAGATATTTTTTGGTTGTTTCAATTTTAAGGCGACTGGATATGTTCTGCTAGAGAAGAGGATAAAAGATACCCTTTTGGTTTATTATTTGAATAATTTTGTTTATTTGATTTCTATGTAATTTTTTACTTTTTTAAAGGGGTGTTACTTTTTAGATATTTTTCCTAATTAATATTTTTTATAGGAACAACTTCTAGGATAAAATTTAAATTGATTAGCTTACTAACGGAACGGGACGGCGTTTTGACAGGGGACGACTTTTGGTGCACCGACCCGTCTGGGGACCCGAACGGGACGTTCTGGTTGCAAGGCTTTCACATGGTGCACTGCGCGTACAATAGCATGTGGATGGGCAACGTCATCCACCCCGACTGGGACATGTTCCAGACCACACACCCCAGCGCCAAGTTCCACGCCGCCTCCAGAGCCATCTCCGGCGGGCCCATCTACGTCTCCGACTCCGTCGGGAACCACAATTTCGATCTTCTCAGGAGCCTCGCCCTCCCCGACGGCACCATCCTCCGGTGCCAGCACTACGCCCTACCCACCAGGGACTGCCTCTTCGAAGATCCCCTGCACAATGGCAAGACCATGCTCAAGATCTGGAACCTCAACAAGGTACGGGTCTTCTTCACGATCGATTTCTTTCTTTCTTTTTTCCCTTTCTTCTGGAATTTAGGGCATGGGGCTTGTCGTTGAATCGACAATTGCTGACTGTGATCGATCTCTCCGTGTTTGATTGAAGTTCACTGGAGCTCTCGGAGCGTTCAATTGCCAGGGAGGGGGATGGGACCGCGAGGAGAGGAGGAACAAGAGCGCTTCCGAGTATTCTCATGTCATCACCTCGACTGCGAATCCCAGCGACATCGAGTGGGAGAACGGCGGTAAAGTCCCCTTCGACGTCCGCGGAGTGGAAACTTTCGCCGTGTATTTCTACCAGGCGAAGAAGCTGATGCTATTGGAACCCATGGAGGATGTGGAGTTCACGCTCGCCCCCTTCGATTTCGAGCTCCTGACCGTCTCCCCCGTCAAGACCTATTCGAAGAAATACGTCCAGTTTGCCCCGATTGGGCTGGTGAATATGTTGAACACCGGGGGAGCGATTCAGTCCCTGGAATTCGACCTAGCGGAGAATGTGGCTCGGGTAGGGGTGAAGGGCAGGGGAGAATTGAGGGTTTTCTCCTCTGCGAGTCCGATTTCGTGCAGAATCGATGGAACGGATGTGGAATTCATATACGATCAAAAGATGGTCGTGATTCAAGTTCCATGGTCTCAATCTTCCGGATTATCCACTGTTGAATACTTATTTTGATCCGTAACTGTTTTGCGTCATCTATTAATAACCTGTTGATTTACCTTTGATTGTAATTCGTGACCTGTGTAGATTATAAAACAGTTATTGTAATTTTCAATTTTGTTGCTTCTGTAAGAAATAATGTTTCTTTCAGCGAGTGCGCGTTTGGAGCTTTCAGTTTTGTAGAGATTTCTTCCCTGTGACGGAAAATGGGAGATCAAATCCCATCGTCTTCCATTTTCTGCCAAATGAAACCTCCCCCTTAATCTTCTGTCAGCGGCTCTCCACTCTCATTAGTTCGAGTTCGAGGTCCATTTCTCTGTGCTTTCTCCTCAATCTTCATCATCCTCCCTTAAGTTTTTCTCTTCCCCTAATCTTCAGCTCTTATATAGACATTTTTCTATCTTTTGGTTTCTGGATATAATATGTCTGGCCCCAACAGAGACCCTGCTTTCTTTTTCCATCATTAATTAATTGATTTCTTTGGTGCTACTGTTGCTTTCGGGTTTGGATTGATATTGAGGAACAATCAAAGATACTCCAACTTGATTGAAGAAAGGTTAACTTTATGAAAAAAAATCCTAATGAAGCATGTTGCTTCTTGTTATTTTTTAAGCTGAATCCTAGTGAAGAACAATCAAACGCTGAAGTTCATGTTAAAATAAATATATCGACCAAAAGTAGCTTGAAGTGGGGCTTTGAAACGGATAAAATGGTATGCTAAGACGAATTGGACCATTAGTGAATTTGATGTCATAGTTGTAACTACAATTGGTTTTATCTTTGTCATGAAAAACATGTCATGGGCCCAACATCAACCTATAGCAACTCTAATTGCCGGGCTCAAATTTATTTACACCCCTGTATGACCTTGGGGCCCCCACGCGACACACGGTCGATGGGTGGTTTTACACCCCGGGGAAATGGGAATTTTCCCGGTGGAGTCCGTCCCCCCCTCGTCTTCCCCAGTCCACCCCCAACCCCCGTCCCCACCCTCCCCCAGCCCCCCTCCTCAAATCCCGATCCCTCACCAGCCTTTTCCTTGATCTTTTATTTCCTTGCCCCCCCCCTCATCTTATGCATCCTGGTTTTCCCTCCTGGATACCTCCATTTCTTCCCTCTTCATTTCAACCCTGATTTATCTTTCTTCATTTTATCCATCATGATCTCATTTTATCATTGCCCTCCCCTTGATTTCCTTCATGATTTTGATTTTCCATGATTTTCCTGGATGATCAAACTTCATGATTTTTGATTTTATGATTTTTGATTCATTCCTTGATTTCCATATGATTATTCCTGATCCCCCTTCCCCTCCACCCATCTTGATTTCATGATTTTGATTTTCCTTAGCCCCTTTCCCCTCCTGATCACCATTCCCCCCCTCCGATTTTTCCCCCATTTCCGCCCCTTCCCCCTCCGCCCCTTCCCCCCTCGGCCTCTTCCCCCCTCCGCCCCTTCCCCCCTCCTTCCCCTCTGGGGGATTGGAAACTTCCCGAGGCAAGCGGGGCAGAAGAAGAAGGGGCCTGGTCGAAGGAAGGGGGTGGGGCACAGGGTTGGGGGGTTGGGGAAGGGGGGAGGGCAAGGGGAAATTCCCATTCCCCAGGGTGGGTCCCCCACGCTGCCACAAGGTGTTGTGCTGGAGGGGAGGCCCGGCCTGCCATGCGTTCCTAATTGCCTGCTCTCTTACTATGTCATAATTAAAGATTATAAGAATGTTGCAGGGAAAAATATGTAAGGTTAGAAGAAGAGGGAGGAAGAGGGAGAGGGAAAAAAGAGAATGACTGAAGAGGGAGAGAAGGAGAGAAAGAAGAGAGATTGACCGGAAGAGGGAGAGGAAGAGGGAGGAAGGAGTGAGATGTTAGACTTTATGTCTAATAAATGAAAATATGTATCATGAAAATAATATTATAATAGTTCCATAACATGAAAACATTACATACATCATGACATATATAGAAATTGTAATAGTAATCATAATAAATATACATACCTATCTTGAAGAATAATTATTAGAAGAATACGATAGGAAGAACACAACTGAAATTCCATAAACACAGAATCACCTTTAGCACAAGATCTCTTGAGAACGATTCTTTACAAGTGGTAAGCTTACTTCTTTTCAGCCAGTGCTTAGTATGCATCATTTGTAAGACCATGAGTATCCAAAGGATATATCACTCATGACTTTCATAAAGAGATATATCTCCTAATTAAATAGATATACATCCCCTAATTAAAGAAAGATTTATCCCTTAATTAATGAGATATATTTTCTTAATCATAGGGATGCTTTAAGTCAATGAACCTTTTAACCACTCATCTATAGGGGATGTGTTGGACATTATTCCCTGCACTAAATGTCCAAAGACAAAGCATTTAGAGGTTAACCCCACACCCATAAAGTCATGGTGTTTTATTTTATAAAATTTTATTATTTGAAACCTTAAGTCCATCATCAAACTCCCGCTTGGTTTCAAAATTATTTAAAACTTGTCTTTAAAAAAAAAAACATAAAAATTCTTACCATGATTAAGGGAATTACCTCAAACACTTCAAGATATATGTTTAGCTAACCCATGCCTACACAACATATATCTTAGAAATCTAAGTTTGGGGAATAAACCAAATCAATGCTTATCAAGTTTAGCGGTTTCTATTCATAGTATACACAAAATTTGAGGAGCTCAAGGTAAAGTTCTATTCCAGCCTGAGTATTAGCTACTATGGTAACTGTGTCTTATCAGTTTCATAGGCCTGAACAATTTAGATGCCAACCCTAACATCCTATTGAGACCCTTCCACATATACTTACAAAGTATATACCTAATACAAAAGTTGGACATCAAGGCAATCCACCGTCCATACATACTCAGTACTTGAGGAGCTCATGATAAATCTCTATACCAGCATGAGTATTAATCGTAAAGAAAAATGTGTCTCACAGTCCCATTGGCCTGGACAATTTAGAGATTCAAGCATTGCCCCTATTGAGACCCTCACGTACACACGTACAAGTGCATACCTAATGGGAAGTCGAACCTCAAGGCATAACATGAGTACTCATATAATCATAAACAAGCATATGCAATCATTCAACAAATGGTCATTTTATGCCATGAAATATAAAATACAATGTCATGATAAATTACACATCAATGAGACCACAATACATACAAAATAACAATAATGTTCTCCCACTTGGTCTCATAAATCACAAAGAAAATAACCCCATATTCTTAACATAGACAATGAACTGGTCATGGGAAGACACTTAGTTAGTGGATTAACAAAATCTTAGAAACAACAACTTTCCTCTTCCTTAGCATATCTTGAATATAGTGGTATTTACCTTCAATATGTTTAGCCTTGGAGTAACGCTTCAAATCTCTTGTGATGGCAATAATAGACTCATTATCACAAAATAGAGGAACTAGACGCTCCACATAGTCTACCTCTAGAAGACTTCACAAGAACTTGCGAAGATAGGCAACCTCCCTTATAGCTAAATTCATAGCTATATACTCTACAACTATAGTAGATTGCGCTACATAGTCTTGCTTCTTGCTTTTCCATGAGATGACACTACCACCAAACATAAAGATAAAGCCTGAGGTAGACTTGTAGGTATCAATAATCAAAATCAAATTAGCCAATTAACGAACTTGTTCGCCTGGTAAGTCAAAGTATATGACTTATCCACTTGAGGCAGCACATCACCCATTTAACCCCTTCCCAGTGAGTGAATCATGAATTAGCCTGGAACCGGCTAAGAATCCCAGCAGCTTAAGTAATATCAGGTCTAGTGCACATCAGCGCGTACATAAGACTGCCTACAACAGAAGCATATAGATATTTGGAATCGTCTAACTTATCTTTGAGTCTAGAAGGACAATCTTTCTAAATCTTTGAGTCTAGAAGGACAATCTTTCTAATTCATCTTCTTAGTGCTATAATAAAGAACTTTACCATTGATACATTTGGACAAATGAAATCGATTCAGAAGATTATCTATCTATTTCCCTTGAGATAAACTCAAGCTTCGGAGAGCTCTATCTCATAGAATTTTAATGCCAAGAATATAAAAATTTTATCCAAGATCCTTCATATCAAATGTCTAAAATAACCATGTCTTTATATCCTGCATAATTTGAACATCATTCCCAGCTAATAGAATATCATCTACTTATAAGGTAAAAAAATAATATGAGCTCCCACTATTTTAATATAAACATAATGATCTTCAGGATTTTGAGTAAATCAATACGCTGTAATGGCTTAATTAAACTTTATATTCCATTATCTTGAGGTATGTTTTAATCGGTAAATGGATTTTTTTAACTTGCACACTTATGATTCAGTTTCTTCAAGAAATCCACAAGGTTGTTCCATATACTTTTCTTCTTTCAATTCTTCATTTAAGAAAGTGGTTTTCATATCCATTTAGAATAACTCATAGTCGTAATATGCAACCAATGCCAATATAGCCCACATAGACTAAATCCTTGCAACATGAGAAATATTTCATCATAATCAATGTCGTATTGTTGAGTGAAACCCTTGGCAACAAGGCGAGCTTTGAATATCTCAACTTTGCCTTCGACATTTCTTTTCCTCGTAAAAATCTATTTGCATTTAATAGGTTTAACAAATGGAGGAGGATCAACAACCTTCCAAACTGTATTTTTACGCATCGATGTCATCTCTTCTTCCATTGCCAATTTTTACTTGTCGGAATCGATATCAAGAATTGTTTCCTCATAAGTACTAGGATCAGTGATACCTTCATTCAACCTAATTCTCTCACTGGTTTTTCTAGAATACATATAAAATCTATGGATGAGAGAAGTAGATGTATTTTCCATGTTAGAAGGAGATTCGGAAGACGTTTCTTCAACTTCTTCCAAAGTAGACTTGGAACCTAAATCTTCATCACAGTAAAATCTATCCCCAATAAATTTAACATGTCTACTTTCAATAATTACCTTCTCCTTGGGTTCAAATAATCTATATCCTTTTTTTGAGTGTTCAACGTATCCAACAAACAAACTTCGTTGGGTCTTGGCGTTCAACTTATCCTTTGGATCAAGATTTAATACGTGTCCAAAACATCCTCATACTATAAAATAATTAACGCTTGGTGCTTTTCCTAACCATAATTCATATGTAGTCTTCTCAAACGACTTTGAAGGCACCCTGTTTGAAATATACGTAGCCGTCAACAAGCTTTGCCCCAAAAGGATGTTGGTAAATTTGCAAGTGTCTTCATTGATCTTACCATCTCCAATAAAGTACGGTTCCGCTTTTCTCCAATACTTTAAAGTCCAGCGCCAAACAAGCGCTAAAGGCACATGACCACAAGGGCACCACGGGCTCACTACTAGCTCTCTGTTGTTCAGTGCTACGACGCCACTCATGGCGCCTTAGGCGCATGACCCATCTGCCATGCCAACTCCCGCTGGCGCCAAAAGCCCAAGATGTCCGCCTAAGGCGCTATATCTTCTATTTGTGGCCTGATCTGGGCGACGTTGCACCCAAAACTGAACTTCAATTAAAAACTCTCCTTCTTTCTTTCAGAAAATACAATTTTTTTGGTTTTATTCCTCTATTATGTCCTTGATAGTCTTAGTCTAGGTTGAACCTTGTTACCCCTTGATTTTATTATTTGAGCAAAATTTATGTGTTTCCTCCTTTGCAAAGAAATAGACAGAGACAACACAGAATTGTAGCAAGAAGAAGAAGAATGATCAAATCCAGAATTTCAGGGAAGTTTCTCTTACACCCTTGAATTTTATTTCTTGTATTGAGGATAATGCAAATTTTAAAGTTTGGGTAGGGGATTCGAATTTCTCATCCAAACTTTTTTGATTTTTCTCATCTTCATGCATGAAAATCTTTGCATTATAGGAACTTGCATTAGAATTCATCTTAGATAATGACTGAAATTGAATGAGAATGCTTGAAATGATGGTGGTTTAACTGAATGAGATTGATGAAGTAGGTTTTGTCTTTTGCCTTGATGAACACTTGGTTAAATTCTTTAGTACATGAGGTAGCTACCTATGGTTTGTGGTGTTAATGGCTGATTGTGATCAAAACATGTTTTCTTTGTTTTCTTAGAAAGTAGCTGATTGTGATTCAAGGAAAACTCAGGCAAAACTCAAAAGGTTTTCAAAATTTTGAGATGATTTAGGCCATATTTTAATTTGAGATTGAGCCTTTTGAAGCCACTTATATGGAATGTACAAGGTGCATCACCTGTTGTAAAACCCCTTTGAGCCAATAAGATCCCAAATATTCTTTTCATTATCCTTTGCATTGCATAACCCAGGCCTTTGATATTTATACTTTGCTTCTTTTTATGTCATTCTCTAAAGTCATTGAAGTGTTCTTAACGACTGAGCATGATTGATCTTTCAAAAAGTGAAGAACTCAAGGCTAGGATGGAAGTGGGTAAAGTGCTATACAGTTGCTGGAGAGTAGAAAAAGAAAATTAAGGAGAAAATTCTAGAAAAAGAAAATAAAATAAAAGGCTAAGTCTAAGAAAGGCCACTCGGTGAGTGCACCCAGTCTCAAGCCTCAGCAAGCGAAGGGACTTTGAGCCAACCAGCAGAGTTAGTTGGACTCTAGCACAAAGCTATAGAGAGAAGAAAATAAAAAAAACAATACAAAGGGACCATCTCACAAAAGGGTTTGAAAAATTTTAAGGTAGGGGTGGACGAAGTGAAGGAAATACAAAGAAGTGATCCACACGCATAAAATGGTGACATCATGCTCAAGGAAATAAGACATGGATATGAGTAGGAGAACTTATCCACATTATGACTAATTTATTGATCCTACCCATTTCCCATGCCCCATTACAATCAAAGTAAAGACCTATTTGATCAAATTTTTGAATTCCTTCATGTTAGTGGAGAGTGGACTTAGGTTTGGCTTATGGAACTCAATGAAAAATTGCTTGATGACATGGGTTTATGGTTTGAAAGAAAATAGGTAGATAAATTGTGTTTAAGTCTTGAAGCCATGGGGGAAGAAGCTTGGAAAATCTACCTATCATTGAAGCTAAGGAAGTGAGTGCCAAAAAAAATCAAGCCCTCTGAAAATTAAGCCATCACTCTTAGTCCTTAATTTTATTTTTCTTTGCTTAGGGATGAGCAAAGGTTTAATTTTGGGGTACTTGATAATTTTCTTGGATATAGAAATTTTTAGTAGTTTTTCAATAGGATTTATAGGCAGTTTACCTTTATTTTGGACTTAAGCATTATATATTACACTGATATGGTACATTTTAGGTAGCAAATCAATTCAGAGAAGAAATGGTGGAAAAGGGGCAAAAAACGAGCAAAAAATAGGCTAAATCCATCAAGTCCAAAGCGCCACAGGCGCCAAATGAGGCACCACAGCGCCTCAGCACCTCAGCACTCAGGCTGAGCACCAAGGAAGGACTACAAAACGAAGTAAGCTGCTAGCGCCACAGGCGCCAAATGAGGCACCACAGCGCCTCAGCACCTCAGCACTCAGGCTGAGCACCAAGGAAGGACTACAAAACGAAGTAAGCTGCTAGCGCCACAGGCGCCACAGGTGCCAGAGCACCTTAAGCACTAGCAGAGGTGCCAAAGCGCCTAAAACGCCAACAGGGGGCCATGGCGCCAGATTTCACCGAATCTACATCTCAAGAGACTCCTAATCTAACTCCAGCACTAAGTTCTATCGCCTTAGGCCATTTGGGTGATTATGGTCCCCAAAATACCACGAAAACCTCCAATTGCCTAATTCAGAAATTCCAAGATAAGTGATTTATTTGGGATACTTCTTGGGTCAAATTGAGGTAAAATAAGGAGTCATTTCCCTCTTCATAGGCGTGTTCAGAAGTGGAGATGAAGGAATATAAAATTTGGAAGAAATTATAGAAGTTGCCCTAATCCTCTTAGGAGACAGAAAAGCCCTTGACCTACTTGCACTAAAAGTGGGATATCTCCCTCATTTGAAAAGCTATTTAAGTAAGGCTGAGGCATTGGAAATAGGAGGCCTAGGAGAATATTTTTTACAAGGGTTTTGAATCCAAACCCCTTGGTCAACTCATTTAACGAAGGAGCCAAAGTCAGGGCATGTGCAAGGAGCAAAAGGAGCAAAGTTGAAGTCCAAAATTGGGTTCTATCTTTCTTACTTTTATTTCTTTTTCATGACTGAACTTATTATGAATGCTTTTGTTTTTCTTTTAAAAAACCATGGAGTAATTTCCCACGGGTTTAGACTCCAAGTGATGAGTAGTTATACCATGTAATTTAATCATGGTTTATTGATTAAATTCTTGAGTTTCTATTCATGCCTATGCTTAATTACTAAGATTTTATCATTCAAGTTGAGTTCTTTCTAGCTAGGAACCGCTAGGAGATGCTTGAGTGTGAATTCCTTGAGTTAATTTCATGATTTTTTGCATGAATAGAAGTTTCTTAGGACGTTTTCAGCATTGTAAGGAGGTTCTAGGTTAGTTGAGGCTAAGAAGTCCGTTTCCGGCATTATAAGGAGGGTGTCTCTAAGTTCTTCTTTATGTAAGTTAGGATATAAAGTTTGCAGCATTGTAAGGAGTTTATAACCTGATTTGAAAAGCTATTTTTTGAATTGTATGGTTAGATAGGGTTTAAAACTCTATTGAATCAATTATCATGAAAATATTGCTTGCATAACTATGAACACTTGGATGTCCCAACCGCCTTAAAAATCTGTTTTTTTCCTCTAAATTGTTATTTGCTTTCCTTTACTTTGTTTTCACAATTTCCTCAACCCAAAATTCATCTTTTACCTCACCTAATTCGATAGTTAAAGCAGAATTCAAGTGGTTGTGATCTAGTTCCTTGTGGGACCGACTAGGGTACCCTTTGTTCCCTTTATTACTTGGACCAGTGCACTTGCTAGTGTTGCTAGGAACATGCCACTTACCCTTAGATGTTAACCTTCCCCTTTGCTTCTACCCCATACTAAAGCTTCTACCTCTTTCCTTACCCCTGTCATTATCAACCGACAAAGTAGTAGTAGAAGATGCTCCATCACCATTGCTTTTCTTCATCTACTCTTCATTTAATATGGTACTCACCACATCATCAAATTTTAGTGCGTGTTTTGAAGAATTACTTATAGCAAAAATAACATTACTCCAACTATCCCATAATGAGCATAAAAATATCAAAGTTTTAATATCATCAGTGAAAGTAACTTTTAAGGATTCAAGTTGAGATCAAATAGTGTTAAAATCTGTTAGATGACTTGCAATAGAACTACCGTCAGACATCCTTAAATTAAACAACTATTTCAACAAGAAAAGTCCATTTGTAGTAGATGGTTTCTCATATAACTTAGCCAAAGCTGACATCCAACCAGTAGTGATTTTTCTCCTTAGTTATGTTGAACGCAACCTACTCTATCAATCACAATCTAACTTGTGCCAAAACCTTCCTATCAAACAATTCCCACTCCTCAGTCAACAACTTCTTTGGCTTTTGTCCACTCAATGGTTGATAAGTCCTTTTCATATAGATAGTCCTCCATCTGCATTTTCCACCACTGAAAATTTGTTCCATCGAACTTTTCAATCTTTCCCTTCCTATCTTCCATCTAACTCTTACTCAAAATATGCACCCATTTGAGTAAAACACCAAACCAAAGCTCTTATACCAATTGTTATGAAAAATTCCAACAAACTTACGGAATAATTAATAGTAACAAAGTGAAAAGATAAATAAGGAGACAATGAACATAGATTTACGTGAAAACCCCCAAATTGAGGGAAAAAACTACAGGGATCGATCAAAAGCTTCCACTATAATCAAATAACCAAGATTACAACCCTATTATATCACCATCGGATTAGAGACTACAACAAAGATGACTAAAATAGTTTTATCTCAAAGCAAGAATAAAGATTGCCTTCTTCTGTCTTCCCATAGCTACACAATCGTCAAATAACTATTCTCGGTTATGTAGTCGGCAAACTCAAGTCCTCTCTAATCCTCTCACTGAATATCTTATTCCTATCCCAAAGACCCCTTTTATTTTGGTTGGTGTGTCTTCATGCCCAAGTCTCTTTAAAGAGACGTGGGCCCACAAGAGTATAATAGGGCTCCACCACTTAATACACTTGTGGGTAAGGGTGGCAATTTTACCCGATTACCCGAATGGTAATCGGATGGATAAGGAACAAAATAGTATGTTTCAATTACCCGATTACCTGATTAAAAAGTTACCCGATTACCCGCCTCTTAATCGAAACGGATATGGATAATGGGTATTTCTTACCCGATTACCCGATTACCCGGATGGCAATTTGGTAAATTTTGAAAACTTTATGCCTTTATTCATATCACATATACCCTAATTTTTCTAAGTCTCTTTCCCTTCCCCGACATTCCGTTCCCCGACTCCCCCTCTTTCCCTCTTTCTCTTCCCTAACTCCCCCTCTTTCTCTTCGTGGACTTCCCCTCTTTCCCTTCTTTACTTCCCCTATTTCCCTTCCTCTACTTCCCCTCTTTTCCTTTCTCAGACTCCCCCTCTTTCCCTTCTCCGACTCACCCTCTTTCCCTTCCCCGACTTCCCCTCTTTCCCTTCTTCTACTTCCCCTCTTTCCCTTCTTCTACTTCCCCTCTTTCCCTTCTTCTACTTCCCCTCTTTCCCTTCTTCTACTTCCCCTCTTTCCCTTCTTCTACTTCCCCTTTTTTCCTTCTCAGACTCCCCCTCTTTTCCTTCTCAGACTCCCCTCTTTCCCTTCTCAGGCTCACCCTCTTTCCCTTCCCGACTCCCATGGGGGACGGACCGGCCGCTCAAGTTCCCCGTAAACGCTTGGCGTCCCAATGATGGCAACGCCATCCCCAACGCGTCCCTTTCCAACGCCCCTTCGGCCTCAGGAACTCCCCAACTTGGGCAGCTCGGGGGCGGGGTCCATGATCTCCAACAACAGCGCCTCTTCGGGGGCAGCTCGGTGACGGTGATCAACAGCTCCTCTTGGGGACGGTGTCGACGGAGGGGCAGGAGGGCCGAGGCGGGTTGGCGTGGTGAGACGGGCGGGGGGTTCTACGTGGCCAGCTCTGAGGATGGGACGAGCCAGATGATGGCATTCACGGCGATTCTGAAGGAGGGGCATCATGAGGGATCGGAGGACACGATCAACTTCTTTGGGATCCACCGCCGAGTCTCGGACGAGTCGCAACTCGCCGTTATTGGTGGGATCGGGAAGTACGCGAATTACCCATTTACTTACTCGATTACCCGATTACCCACGGGTAATCGGGTAAAAAATTCTGGTGACGGAATGACTTATTTTTATTCGGGCGAAACGGGTGACGGAATACGGGTAGGGTAATCGAAACGGGTAACGGAATAACCCTTACGCGTTTTGATTATTACCCATTTACACCCCTACTTATGGGACCCATTAAATAAAAAACTCAAAAGCCTATTATTAACATGGATGGGAAGACAATTATCTAAAGCAGGAAGATTAATTATGCTAAAATCACACTTAATTGATCTCTTGTCATTTCTGTTATCGTTTCTACATTATCCATCATGGGTGGGCATCGAAACGGGTTTGGTGGGGAACCCAACCCGACCCGACCCAACACAACCCAACCCGCTCGTCTTCCCTCTCTCAATCTTTCATCCTCCCTGTGAGTAGTCGTTGCCGAGGACGAAATCTCCCTTCAGGTCGTGCTTGATTTCAGGAAGCTTGATTTCAGGAAGCTTGATTTCAAGAAGTTTGATTTTAGGAAGTTTGATTTCAGGAAGCTTAATTTTAGGAAGTGTATTCCTAGAAATGGGCCAGTCCATGAAATGTCGCGAGCGTTGGTATAGAATACAGAGAAAATTTACAATTTTTGGGAAATTTTGTGGGTGTGGCTTCTAAGTACTCCTCTTATTCGATCTGTGTGTATGAAATTTGAGCTTCTCACGATCTCATTGCGAAACATTTGGTAATCGACGAGAATACACACGAACTTGGGGCAATTTTAGCCGGATGGACGAAACATTTGGTAATCTATTTAATCAACTTGACGACAATCTCTGCAATTCCTTGCTTGACAAAATGCCGCTCATAGTCATAGATCTTTTTCAATTTAGCATCACAACAAAAGCGACACCCTCGTAAGAGTATATAACACAAGGGCAAAGTGGAGATTAGTTAATTGGAGTAGAGTGTTTCGTTAGGGATTACTAGACCAAGTCATTTCTCATCCCATTTAGCATGGGAATTTTCTGGGCCTCCAAAAGCGTAATTCTTCCTTTGTTCTTCCTCAGAAGATCTTATAATGTGAGGTGTGTCAATTCAATCGACAATCTGTCTGCTTTGCAACTCATTGTTGGAGACAAATTGATCACACTATCCTGCATCATGGAAGGTAGTCACTATTTCTACAACACTTTAACATTGCCTTCACCAATGAAATATAAAGGAAGCTAATGGCAGAGATGTGATGTGTGTGATTGCCATCCAATGGTATAAGTTTTAATTGTCTATAGAGAACCAATTTTTTATTCACATAATTAATTAGACAATTATTTATTATTTTAATTTTTATATCTTCTTCTGCAATTGATATACCAGCTTAAGGGTCAATTAGGATTGACCCCTTTTCCCATCCCTAACCCAAAAGTGCTCGCCGAGGAATTCCGAAATCGTAATTGCTACAGTTGGGGGGGGGGGGCGTTAACCTAAAACGCGCTACAATCTTTTACCAACTACGACGGCAATATAGTCCGGAATCCAAGTCCCGTCTCGTCTGCTACGGCTTTACCTCTCTCAAGTCATCCCCGTTCGTCCCACATCACCCGACTCTCTAACTCCAGATCCTTTCCAATTCCGTCTCTTTGTTACCTTGGAAGAAACCGTGGTGTGGTTTCGGAAGATAACCTTATCCGGTGCAGGTGATCGAATTCGATGAATACCTCTCAGTTCATGGACAAGCAAATCATGGGGCTTTCGGGATCCCAAAGCAGCGACATCTTAGATCTTTTGAATTCTCAAGAAGAGCAGAATGGGGTGGGAAAGAAAGAAGAGATCCTTCCCAATTACGATTTTCAGCCGATTAGGTCCGTTTCGGCATCAAATGTTGAAGGGGGCGGAGTCGGCGGTGCCAGGGGATGGAATTCAGCTGATTCGAAGGCCAATTTATCGGGGTCAAGAGTAAGGATTTTTTTTTTTTCTTCGTTTGGTGCGTTTATGTTCCTCTTTGTGTATGTCTTTTCTTTGGGAGGAATGCATTATCAAGTTGGTTGGCAGAACATCGGTCTCCGGTGGCTATTTGTTGTCTCTCTTTATGTATTATTTAAGTCACCAGGGTATTTATAGGATTCTTCACATGAATGCCCGCTGTTCAAATCCCTGTTGATGGAACACTTAAATATGATGAAGTTTTCTGGTTAAAGGAAGTAGTTCGTCTGTAAGGATTATGTATGATAATCCTACCACTTTTGGCGGTTGAGGTTCTTTTGTTTTACTCTTGTTACCTACTGTCTGTTATCTCATAAGCTTCATCAGCTTTTATTGGATCTTGGTGGTATTTTTCGTGGGTATCGTGTAGAAATTGCGCTCTATTGTATTTTTCATCAGCTTCATCAGTATTAACTTATTAGGGGAGCTCCAAGTAGATCAGTTTTCTTTCTAGCTACCTCTGGCATGTGGGGAATTGGCCCAGCGCTTCACAGATGCTTGGCATGTCGAATCGTTGCCTTAATTGCTTTGGTGAAATTGATGGAATTTCTGATTTATTGAAGACTGGAAAGTGGAAGGAGGTTCAGAAGCATTGTATGAATTTACAGTCAGGTTGGAGACCTTGATGGCTACCCAGATGTTATCTCATCTAATTATGCATTGGCTAAATCCATTCAATCAGTGCCATGTTGCCTGTTTTAACTAGGTAGCAATGGTGATTGATTTGGTGAAATTGATGGAATTTCAGATTCGCCTTAGACTGAAAATTTAAAGGAGGTTCAGAAGCAATGAATGAATTTACAGTCAGGTTGTAGATCTTGATAGCTTCCTAGATGTTGGTACGTTTGGCTACATCCATTCAATCAGAGCCTTGTTCTCTGCCAATGCCAGAAGGAAAGATGATAAATATCTCAGCTGGGATATCCATTATTTCTTCTAAACCTCATCAATTTGGATCTTCATGCATGTGGGCATCCTACTGTTCACCAAACTGATCACCAATGCATTGCAATGTCATGGCAAAGTACTTTGTCAAGTTGGCATGACATTAAATCCAGTGCACCAATAGTCCTGAAATCCTAGCTTGTGTGCCAGATTTTTAATATGTCATTCACCACCATGAAATACTTGTCTAGCTTGGCCACTTGTCCAGGAAGTTATTCAAATGAAACTTGGCCTTGGATTACTACTCTTGTAACTAGTGTTTTAATAATTGGCAACTTAGCTAGATTCCATCCTTCTAGCTAGATTCCATCCTTCTACTTGCTTTGGCATCTGGGGTTTTCTGTGAACCTGTTTGGCTATGAGATCCTCCTTCAGTATCTTTCTCAACATTAGCATTCATATTATCCTACTTGTGTCGTCTTTAAGTATTTATTGTAACGGTTAGTACCAGTGACAATATCTTGGCACCAAATCCCACTTCAGGTTGTTTCTAATGTACATTTTATTTGGATGAGAAAAACTACGAAGATCTCCAAATGAGAGAAAAGACCATGAAGTCAAACAGTAGTTACGTGGACCTGTGCCACTAAAGCAGCCTGCCTCCCAAAGGGTTTGCTTCTTTGTGGTGGCAGATCTTCACCTTGAGTTATATATGGGTTTTTAGAGGTGGAGCAGCGGTCAGGACTTCCTCTTCTTTTCAGCTTGGCTTCTGGACGGGTTTCTGCCTTTGAAGGAGAGCATGTTTGGGATAATAGTCAGTTGAAAAATCATTTGAATTCATGACATTTATTGCTGAATGCACATTAGAGTTGCAGATTCCAGCATTTTTGAGTTTGTATTAATGTTATGGATCTCATATAATTGAGAAAGGTCTTCTATGGGAGCTCTTCCATCATCTTGCAGATCTCTCCCTCTCCCTCTCCCTCTCCCTCTCTCTCTCTCAATAGTTCTCTTGTTAATGACTTGAATCAATTCTTATTGTGAAGACTTTTTTTAAATGTGTTAAGGTGGTTGTTAGCCATATAAGTGTCTGCATTTTATTTTATTTTAATTTTTGCCACTGAGAGAATTTGATGTCTATTTCTTGTAAATGTTGGACACAGAACTATGGTTCTCAGTTGCCACTTGATTCAGCCAAAGTTATGCCAGAAAAGGAGAGGGAATTTTATGATACAAATATGTTATCAGAGTTTGATGGAATTATGCAGAAATATACTGATTCTCTACTGCATGCATTGGACGGTCTTAGTGCTCGAGTATCACAGATAGAAACCAGGACACACCACTTTGAGAGCTCCATTGATGATCTGAAGGTGTCAATAAGGGATCATCATGGCAGCACTGACGGGAGGCTAAGGCAATTGGAGAATATACTTAGAGAGGTATCTTCCTATTTCATGGACATCTAATTTGGATTTGCCAATGTTCTGTTACTTCCTTGAGAGAGAAATTATATTTTTGTAATTTTCATCTTGGTTGTGATGACATTTTTATGATGTCGGCCTTGGTTGCAGTTACATTGTTATAATTTCGTTCTTGGTTGTAATTTACATTTTTATGATTATGTTCTTGGTTGTAATTTACATTTTTATGATTATGTTCTTGGTTGTGACATGAAGAGCTCAATTCATTGATGAAACTTGGAGAGTTACAGTGTCAAAGACTCCTCCAAGATGAAGGCTCCCGGAGCAGAAATGCGCTCCTATGACAAAGTACAAGATTAATTATGCAATACCCTTTCTGTCTCTCTCTCTCTCTCTCTAGTTTTATATTTGATTTTTATTTAGAAGCCACCACATGGCATCTCCTTATTGGCCCCTGTGGCCTTCACTTGTCATCACATGTAACGGCCCCCTTACCTCTTCGGGAATACACCCTTAGGATAAGGGTGTCCTAGAATTTTTGTCCTGACTTGGGCTTTCTCTGCTGGCTCTCTCTAACATTGTCCCCACCAAAGGTTAAGCCTTGTCCTCAAGGATAAAATAGGGTAACTGACACCAAATCATCTCTTCATCTTCCCATGTAGCCTCCTCTAGAGTCTTGCATTTCCAGTTAATGAGGAACAGGAGTATTGGCCGCCCCCCTCTCCCCATTTTTTGAAATCAGCAAAGTACAACATGATTACGTACAGTAAATAGAGTAGATAGGACACATATAACTGCGTAAATGGTTCCTAGGTTACAGGCAGCAATGGCCCCAATTCAATAGCATAAAGGTACCTGTAATGGTAACCGTATTATCTTATAACTTTATTTTTTTCTTTCTTTGGAAATGTATTGTGATTTATTATTATTAAATAATGTTACATTCAATAAATACACTGTATGATGCTACGGGATGCAAGCATTGATGGATACACTGATAATACAGTTACAAACATTTGAGAAAGAGACGGACTTAAGTAAAGGCAATATGGCTGCCATTGCCATGTTGTCTTTTTGGTATTCCATCCTTTGCTAGGGAATCAGCCATAGAGTTGGCTGACAGTGGAACCTTCGGCCATTCAACTTTCCATTCTTTTACTAGGTCATAAACTTCACGATGTAAGATTTTTTGCCTCAATTGATCACCGGGGCCAGATCACCTTCCATCTGAAGTGGGCCATTTAATTGTTGGAGGAAAGATTTTTTAACCAGCCAGTGGTCCTCTGGCTTCTGCTTCATTTGAGGTGTGATGTGCTGCTTCCCCGGAGAAGGCTTGTCATGTCTCACCATGGCTATTGAGGAATTCAATCTCTTCAATCTTGGGATACCACCTAAATAACAGCGGCCCACAGACTCCTTCAAGGCCAGGTGGCCCGGGATTTTCCCTGTGAAGACCCATTCAATTTCTGATAATGGAGTTAGGAAATGAGGCCAGATTTTTGTGCTGCTAGACCAGTTAATATGCCTTGCATACATTTTGCAATAAATTTTCTCTAGGAGCTTCTTTGTTATTAAAAGTCCAGTAATTTCTGTCAATCCGTAGTTGCCAACGGACTGCTGCTATTGCAGTTTGCCACATGGACTTTCCACAAGCAAGGAAAGGGAAAGGGAATAATTGTTGTATTAGCTGACTGAAATTTCTGGGCAAACCTTCCTAAAAAAAAAATTCTGGGCAAACCTTCCTTAAAAAAAAAATCCCAGGAAAACCTTCCTCGAAAATAAAAATTTCTGGGCAAACATAATTTGATGTTGAACTTCTGAATATGGCTCCCATAGTACTCTGCTGAAATTGCTGTGCATGAATACATGGATGCTATTCTCTTCTTCTCCATAAATGGTATTCATAATTTAAAGTTTAACAAAAAGCGGCACAGATTTGGTTGAAATGTGTCATTCATGGTGATTTGAAAATTTTTTCGCATTCATCAACCCAAACGGCATGACTAAAAACTCATAATGCCCCCTGTGGGTCCAAAAGGCTCTCTTTGAAACGTCTTCTTTCCAGATTTGGATTTGTGATTCTCGGAGCACAAGTCTATCCTGGAGAGTAAACACGTTTCATGCAGCTCATCTAATCACTCTATCATGGGGTTCAGATATTTGTTCTGGTATGATGAGGCTGTTTAAGGCTCTGTAATCCACACGAAATCCCTTGCTACTGTCCTTCTTTTGGACAAAAATTACAGGAGTCAAATACAGGCTGTTCAAAGCATTTTTTTATGATTTTGTTCTTGGCTGCAGTCACGTTCTTATGATTTTGTTCTGGGTTGTAATTACATTGTCATTATTCTGTTCATGGTTTTGGTTTACATTTTAATGATCTTGTTCTTGCTTGTATGGAGAGCATGCGCTGCACACATTTTGTTTTTTATGTTTGATTTTGTATTTGGATATGTGGTAAATTGCCCCTGAAGATTGTTTGTTAACCTCTTTTTCTGGAAAACATTCACATCTCATGTCATATTCCCAGTTTCTAATAAATTATTTACCTGTATATGTTCATTGTTCATTTTCTGCTTATTATGTAGGATCGAAGAGGTCCTTCACAGGTTAAACCTTGACCTAGTAATTCTTAGAGACATGTGATGCATGTTGTTGGTTGTTTGAAATGTTCTTTCTGCAAATTGTAAAAAGACGAGAAGAAGTTGAAGTTGTAGTCAAGTCAGCCTGCTTGTTTTCTTCATCTGAAAAATTGGAGGACTATTGCTATATTGCAAATTACCAGTTTGTGTACCATTGTTATTCCTTTTCTTAGAGGTACATGATGTTGTTCTCTTACCTGCCTTAGAGCTAAAAGTTACTGGTGAATTACATGGACTCTCTAAGGTTTATTGCCTCCCACTCTCTTCCCCAGCTAAACATCTTTTGTTAATGATTTGACCTTCATTCATGATGAGGTCAGTTTGTTGCGATGTGCATCTGAAAATGTTGGGATGTGTTGTAATCAAGTTGTTCAACAATGAAATGTATTGAGGCATATGTGGCACTGTATTTTCTGAATTCTGGATAACCTGCTCTTTAGCCTTCCTATTGATGGAGGGGCATGGAACTTACCTTTTTCTTTCTGCTTCTTTTAATGATAGCTGAGATGTCTTTTTGTAGAACAGATTTGATGAGATGAAGTGAGACAGTAAAAATTTTCTGCCTTGGTGTGAACAAGTGGGGTTTCATGTCCTTTCATTTACCTCTTGCAGGTGCAAGCAGGTGTACAGGTCTTGCGTGATAAGCAAGAGATAGCTGAGGCACAGATACAACTTGGCAAGCTTCAATCATCTAAGCCTGTGGGTCAATCAAGAGAAACACCTAATACAATGCAAGCAGATGGTGTGCAACAGAGTCCTCAATCAGTTCAACCACCTCCACCACCACCTCCACCTGTACATCAGCTTACATCTCTCCCACCACCCAATATGCCACCTCCACCTCCCTCTCAACAAAGTTCAGTTTCCCCACCTGTTTCACTTCCTAATCAATTAACTCACAGCCAGATGCCTCCAGCCCCCTCATTACCACGTGACCCATACCTTCAATCTCTGGGTCAGCAATTAGAAAATGCAAAAGCACTGCACCAAATGCCCCCTCAGCAGCAACAAGCCTCGGTGCACCAACCGTATCAGCAGATTCCATACTCACAGCCTTCTCTGCTTCCTCCACAACAACAACCTATTGGCCCTGTTAATCCCCAACTCCAGCCTCAGTTGAGTCACCTTCCTGATGAACATGCATATATGGCCCCTCCACCTCCAACCTATCCCCTTAATATGCGGCCCCCGGCACTGCAGTCACAGCCACCAACCGGATCACCTACATCCCAACAATTTTATGGATCTAATAGCCACATTTATGAATCCTCGGGGAATCGTTCTGGAGCATCCCAGGTACCATTCCCTGCTGGGTATGGGCCTTCACCACCTGGCCCCCAATTCAGTGACTCATACCCTTACAATGGACCTCACTACGGAGGCTCTTTGAAACAGCAGGGGCACTCATCACCATCTGCACCTTCTGGAGGAAGTGGTTTTTCACGGCTTCCAACTGCACAGCTGTTACCCCAATCTCTTCCCACTGCATCGGCTGTTGGCAGTGGCTCTACAACAAGTGGAAGCGGTAATAGAGTTCCAATAGATGATGTGGTTGATAAGGTAACGACGATGGGGTTTTCAAGGGATCAAGTGAGGGCGGCAGTGAGGAAACTGACTGAGAATGGGCAGTCAGTCGACCTGAATGTCGTGCTGGACAAACTGATGAATGATGGAGAGGTCCAGCCACAGAAAGCTTGGTTTGGACGGTGATTGGCATAGGTACATTTGTTTATCAAATTGTCTCTGTACAGGGTCCCTAAAGGAAATACTAGAGTTTGTATCTATCGTTGTTGAAACTAATTGATCTTTAATGGCTGCAGTCTTTTGAGTGACTTTGCTCGTGCCATGCATTCATAATCTTGTAGTTGTTGAATGCAATTCTGAAGACGATTGTGCTATGGTCTTCATCGAGTCCGCTTGATTTGATTGGGAGGAAGTTTGTCATATCTGTTGGTGTTTCACTATGGCATTACGGTTCATGAAGACTAACATTTGATGGTCATTTTCGAAAAATAAAAAGCGTGATGCTGATTTTGGAGGCATAGCAAGTTCCAGTGATTCCACAATTTTTACATGAAGATGGCTTACCTGAAGAAATTGTGAACAGTTGAATAATTTACTTAAAAATATTACAAATTATTATAATAGTGATTATAACTTTTTTATTTTTTTGTTCACAACGTTTTTTTTTCTGAATATTTACTTTTTAAACAGTAAAAACTAAAACTAGAAAGTGTTAATATTGAGATATTTGCAAATATCGACTTGAAAAATCAGTGGCTGAGTTGTCGATACTCTATTCAAATCACTTGAAAGTTTTCAGTTTGAAAAGGTGAAATAAGCGAGTCTTATCTGTAGTTCTTGCATGGGTAGAGTCAGAAACAATTTCAGATCTGAACCATATGCAAATTGACTTGGTTTCTTGGATCCAAATGACCAAGAATGATAGAATTAATATTATTCAACCACACTTTGGTACACTTTGGTCAGTGGCATAGAAAAAAATGGTCACGTTTGATTATAATAGTTCAATTAGGTAAGCTGTCGAATGAATCATGTTGATATCATAATGACATTAGCATAACTAAAAATTTTAGAAATCAAACCAGAAGAAAGAGATAGATCTCCCCCATTGAACAGATTGCATAGAAGAGAGGAGGATCTCCACTCTTTGATTTTGACCCGGCTAATAGGATAAGGTTGGCTGGGTCACATGGAAGAACCATCCCAACCCCACGGTCTACCCAATTCTTTAATGCCCAGGGGCCAGGGTCCGTTCCTAACAGGTTCAACATGGCCGGTTCAGGTTCTACTTGGTTTTACTAGGGTTGAGATTGACTGCACTTAGGGGTGGGTACAGGTTAGGCTAGGTTGGGTTTGGGTCGGGTTTTTGAAACCTGAACTTGACCCGACACATCCCACACGAAACCTAAAACTTATGGAAAACCTGAATTCGTTTCCCTTAATTTATAGGATCTTTTATGGATCATATATCAACTTTAATTTAAATGTTGAATCATGTATCTAATCTGGATTTTGATCGAATAGTACGTTCTAGGACATTTTTAACCCTCCTCAACCCGCTGATCTGTTGAGAACCGGCCCAATGGACTTAAATGGTTCACCTTAGAGAACCAGCCTCATCGAGGGTTTTATTTCTGGAATGTTTTCTCTTTCCCCTCATTTTGTCATGCGTAGCTTAAAGTCGTCGTTGGGAGTTTCATAGGAGAATCGCTTCGTCGCCATCGTCGGTCGCCATCGTTTGCCACTCGTTTGCTGCTCGTTCGCCGCTCATTCGCCGCTCATTCGCCGCAGTTACTGGTATGTATTTGTCTTGCTCTAGCACTGTAGCTCTCTCTCTCATTCTCTCTCTCCCTTTCTCATTCGGTCTTGCTCTGTCTCTCATTCTCTCTCTTCCTTTCTCATTCGGTCTTGCTCTGTCTCTCTCATTCTCTTTTTTCCTTTCTCATTCGGTCTTGCTCTGTCTCTCTCATTCTCTCTCTTCCTGTCTCATTCGGTCTTGCTCTGTCTCTTTTGGGTTGTCTAAGCCTTATTAGTTTGGTTTGAACTGTATTTCTTGCTCTAGCACTGTCTCTCTATCTCTCTCGTTCTCCCTCTTCATTTCTCATTCAGTATTGAACTCTCTCTTAGTTTGTCTAATATGTGCTTTACTAGTTTATTTTGAATTGTAATTGGCTAGTTTAACGAATTCATGCCCATATGCATTTAGTAGTGTTAATGGATGGTTGGGCTCTATGGTCAAATGGTTGTTGAATCTTAGTGGTTTCACGGCTGAATATGGACCATGAGGTGGGATGAAGCATTTGCTTCCATGTTTTTAAAAGTTGTGTGCTAATCAGTTATTTGCCTCCATGTTTTTAAGGCTTTTTAAATTCAACCCGTATTGCACTGTAAATATAAGCCTTTGTTTTACTATTGTCCACTCAACACAGAAGTTATGCACTACTTTAGTGCACGTGTACATGTTGATTAATGATTATTCTGGATTACAGTGGTTTTGTTACATTACCTTCTAAAAAACTTTTTTTGAGTTCTTGTATCTACCTGATTCTGTTGGATTAAATTATGTACATTAATTTAATTGGATTTTGCAATATGAAATGGAAAATATTTTTTTGGGTTTAATAATTTTTATGTCAATTGTTTGACGGTCTAATCATTATAGTTTCTTATTCAAAATTAGAATTTTGATTTTCTTATTTAGCGATTCAATGGTCTGTAATGATATAATCTAACATCAGCACCCCCTAAAACTAATTTGTATGCTTGCACCCACAAATCCATTTATTTTTAAGTTGAAGAAGAATTGGTGTTTGATCTGTGTTTTTATGAAATTTGGCAAGTAGTTACTTTCAAGAATCCTACTCACCAATTTAGAAGGGGAAGTGAGATTCTAACATTTTTTTTCATTCAACCCTTGAAAAATGTATGTGAGACACCCGTCTGACTCTCACACTCTTGTACTCTCACAGGAACACCGCTGATTTGGGCTAGATGTATGAACTCTTTACCGAGTTCAATCTTCATCTTCGTGTCAATCTGTTAGGGTGAGTGTTATTCGTTTCGTTGTAGGGTTTTGGCGGTGTTAGCTGGTGTTATTAAATTCGGTTTTGATTCATATCCTTAGACATGTGGTGTTGCACTCTAAATGCTTATCTTCACGTTGGACTTCTATAGTGTATTTAAGTTGCATCACCAGCAAGTTCACATTGCAAACTCTCTGGGTCAAGAGTATGGACTTAAAGGCTACAGATTTATGTTAAGTCACTATTTATGGTTGCTACCTTGAGAAAGAAAAAAAATGTATTGTTTATAATTCTGCAATGGATACCAATTTTTGTGTTTGTAAACTATGCAGGTTTAATGTCCAAACTAGCCAATTTGGCAACTATGTTTGGTTCAATTGCTATTGTTCTGATGATTTTAGTTGCTACCAGTCGACCTATTCATTTTTCTGAGGGATCGATTTCAAAAAAACTTTTTAGAGGGATCTCCAATCAAGCTAGGTAAATGGTCCAACCTAAACATTCCACAAGAATTTATCAGATCCAGTTTATTTGTTTTGTTGATTCTAATACTTTGCTATGATTTTTTTCAAACAGTATCATCTCATCGGAACTAGTCATCCTTCACACGAGCATGGCTGCATGTTTATGAAGATATAATGCGGATAACCAAAAGTGCCAGTGAGAAGTACATGATGTTATGGTGCATCAAACACCATGTGCTTGAGCTCAAGAACTGTTGACCTGCCTCTTTAGCCTTCAAGGATGTGCAACATTGGTCATAAGTTGGAGTACTCTGGGTTCTCCACCATGGAGACTAAAACATATTCGATGAAATCACAAAAATGACAACATGCTGGCAAATAGAATGAAACAAATTTCCCAGATCAACAAGAGCTGAACTTGGAATGGGACCACTGATCCCTTCGACCTAACTCCATTGTACTACCATTGTACTATTACGATTGTATTATATTCATTTATGAAGTATCAATAAAATCATCAATTTTAAAAAAATTAGTAAAGGATTCCAGTTTATTAAGGAATCTCAGTTTATGAAGGATCCCAATTTTGTTACAAGCATATTAATAAAGGAATGTTGTGATTTTGTTTGTACAAACCTGGTCTAAATCTGATTGTTGAACTATGTTGTAGCGTTTTAAGCAGGTAATGTACTTGGTTGTAAGAAGGTCATATAATATGTTATAAGCAGGTTATGTAAATGTTATAAGCAGGTTATGTCATTGAAGGATCCCAATTTTGTTACAAGCACATTAGTAAAGGAATGTTGTGAGTTCTTTCTGTACAAATCAGGTCTAAATATGATTATTGAACTATGTTATAACGTTTTAAGCAAGTAATGTACTTGGTTGTAAGAAGGTTATATAATATGTTATAATCAGAATATGTAATATATTATAACCAAGGTATGTAATATGTTATTAACAGGTTATGTAATATATTATAAGTAGGTTATGTACTATGATATAAGCAGGTTACGTACTATGATATAAGCAGGTAAAATAATGTTATGATCACGGCGTCAACGTAAACAAACTAGTTGGCCGGTGAATCTCAATCTGCCCTTCCCTCTCTAACAGCCACCACCTCACCTCCTTATGGTTTTGATTGAGCAGATGTGGGAAGCAATATACCACCTACAGTTTTCTCTTCGGCTGACTTAATTTTAACTAGCATTCTATCTCCCAATGGTTTAATTGAGGTATACTAAAAAAAAGAACAAAAATGAAATATATGAAGAAAAGAGATGACAATGGAATTATTCAAACCTTTGCATGTCATATAGGGCTAGAGAAACAACAATCAAAGCTCTGGTCACTCACGTGTCTTGAAGGTATACTGAAAAAAAAGAACATATATATATCCCTGCAACTCACGTGTGTATGCAATCGGTTCATTAAAATATCAATTTGTGGTCACAGAAAACATTACTTTTCAGTACAAGAGGGAATGCAATCGATTCATAACTACCAAATTCTTCAAAAATTCAGTTTATCGCTTTTCATCATTAGAAGAAGAAAGCCTGTAAAGCATCAGATAAAATCATACGAGTATATAAATGAAAGAGACAATTGAAAAGAAGAAAAAGTAGAATTACCTTGCCAGGGGTAGTGGTCTCAGGTTTTGCCAGAGTAGAAGGCTTCGCATGAATATCAAGCACAATACCTCCAATGCCAGGGTAGAAGGCTTCTTTCTCTGATCGCGTTCGTTTCTGCTGTCACAGAGAGCGGCCGGAAAGGGCTGGTAGGGGGATGGAAGAAGATCGAGGGCGTGGGCGACGCCCATGTGCAGATATCGCCGTTTATGCTCTCACAAAGTACAACAAAGCGGAGAAGGGGATTTTGGGTTGCCAAGCTTTGGCCGAACCAAGCCTGAACGATTCACGAACCGTTCGGTTTGGTTCAACCTCTATCCGGCACCCATCAAGAGGAAGGGGTTAAATACACCAATGGTTAGAGAGGTCCGTTGGTAAAGTAAAACGTTACATTTACCAACGGTTTACCTCATAACCCTAGTTATTTGGGGATTAATACCGAGGGTTTTTATTTAAACCCTGAGTACTTGAACACTTATACCAAGAGTGTTATTTTCAACTGTAGGTAGAAATTAACCCTTGGTAAAAGCATGTATTTACTAACTGACCATCAGGGAACCGTAGGTGTATAGAAAAATTTACCAACGGTTACAACTAAACCCTTGGTAGAAAGTCTCTTTCTACTAGTGACATCTAGATCTCTTATTGAAAATAGAGCGTCAAATTCCAGAATTCTGCACTCAATTGCTCTAACTTAAGAGCTTTAAATTAAAAAGAGAATGGTTGGAATAACATCAATCCTCAAGGTGCTCTGTAATTCACCAGCAATTTCATAAAGTCAAATGAAAACTAAAGAATGGCGTATGTGCTCCAGGGAAGCAACTAAAGCATAAAACAAAACCTCAAGGAAACTAATACAAAATTGAAGGAGAAGAAAAAATTAATCTTTATTCGATTAGTTAAAGAACCCAAAATGAAGGGATACAATAAAGACCAAGAAAAAGGATCTTTGATGCAAAAGAATTCAATGCAAAAGAATATAAGGGTTGTAATAAAAGGACAAAATGCAAAAAATTATTTCGAGAACGAAATGCAAAAAAAGGAAATTAAAGTTTCAGGGCACATCTACCGTTTCTTATGTAGAAACACTATGGAAAATCTAGAGGAATTTCTCTGTCTATGCATGAATCTCCACTGCTTCTCCAATTTCGTCTAAGGATGGCAAAAGAGATAGGACTTAGATAGAGGCTTACCAAGAGTAGCAGAGAGAGTTGCTGAGAGAGCGTTGGAGAGAGAGTTGTACAGAGAGACTTGCCTAGAGAGAATGAGAGGGCTGGAGAGAGGGGGTTGGAAAGAGAGAGAGAGAGAGAGAGAGAGAGAGAGAGAGAGAGAGAGAGAGAGAGAGAGAGAGAGAGAGAGAGAGAGAGAGAGAGAGAGAGAGAGAGAGAGAGAGAGGGCAGCAGAGAGAGAGATGGGGAGAAGAGAGAGAGATGCCGAGAGAGAGAAGGGGACGCCCAAGAGGACTGCCGCCCATATAAATGCCCTATATATAAGGCCGCCCAGATATATACCGCTGAGAGAGCATCTATATATATAAATGCCTATATATATATACCCATATTATATAAAATGCCCTATATATATATATATATATATATAAACGTCCATATGACCCATAGTTTTAACGCCTAATATATTAAATTTGAGATATATAAATACCATATATATATGTGTTCTAAGAGAGACCTACATATATATCCCATATATATATATGTCCTATATATATGACCCAAATATATAACTGGCATATATAGGACCATATATATGAACGGCAACCTAAGACTGAGTAAAACGTCCTATTATGCCAAAATACTCTAAGACGAAAATTTTACATATATAGAGGGGCTCTAGAGATAGGGGCCTGAGATATAGGGGTCTATATAGAGAGAGGCCTAAGTATAGAGAGAGAGGGACCCATATAGAGGGGGAGAGAGAGAGGGGCTGCCAAGAGAGGGGCCGAGAGAGAGGGGCTGTCCAGAGAGAGAGGGGGCTGTCGAGAGAGAGGGGGCCCGGAGAGAGAGGGGGCTGCCGAGAGAGAGGGGGGCTGCTAAGAGAGAGAGGGGGGCTGCCCAGAGAGAGGGGGCTGCCTGCAGAGAGAGGGGGCTGCCTAGAGAGAGGGGGGCTGCAGAGAGAGCGAGAGGGGGCTGCCCATAGAGGGGGTTCCCAAGAGTGCGTTGCCGAGAGCAGAGAGCATGAGAGAGTTAAAAGAGATTTTTAGACCTAGCTGGTTCTCAATTGAGCCATTTAATGTTACTGGACCGTTTCTACTGGCTTGAAGAGGGGTAAAAATGTCTGGAAATATATCATTCAATCAAAATCAAGATTTGATATATGGTTCAACATTTAAATTAAAGTTGATATATGATCCGTAAAAGATCCTATTTTATAAACCTGTACCCTACCCAACTTGATAAAAACCCGACAGGTTTTCATAAAATCCAAAAATATAAAATAATTAATAAAAGAATAACACGAAAAATTTATAACAATATTTAAATAAAAAAATAGATAAAATACTATAAACCTCTTAGTAGGGTTCAGGTTTTTTTGGTAAAACCAAGAGCGTGTCATGTCACACAGAATGGAGTAAGGGTCCCACAAAGTGTGGAACCTAGTGCAACATGGCACACCCATTTGTGAAAGTCGACGTAACAAGGCACAACCAATCTCAACTAGTTATACAAGATTTTTTTTTTAATTTTAATTTTTTTTTTATGTTTTTTTTTTTTAGGTTTGCAATATTGGAGATACGCAAAGTTTCAGTCTATACAAAAAAGGAAACAAATTGTGGAAATGCATGGATACGCTAAAAAACTCATGTAATCAATCTAGATACTTAAAAAAATTTATTTAACGTATGAAAAAATACTGTTATGGATTAATATTATCAATTAAACTACATAATGTTCATATTGACTCAAATATTTGAAAAAATATAATAAATTAATTATTAAAAAAATCAATATCTAGTCTATTTCTTTTGCACCATGATTAGAGTTGTGTAGCATGGTAAAAAAGTTGTTCTTCTATATAATTATATGCCTTTATATGATCCACCAATATCCCATTATGAAGTAATATCATTAGCATCCTAAGAATTTAGGACTTGGAAGGACTTTTGATTATTTCTTGCAAGTGTTTCGTTTTGTTCTTCAACCCATATGTCAACATCAATATTCAACTCTGAAGCCACAACATTAAGTGGTCGACGAGGAACATCTACCGGATCATCTAAGCAAAGGTCTTCCGTTTTTGCTATGCAAGTAAATGACTTTTTTTCATCAAATATATTTGTTAAATCGATGAGATCAAAATATTCTTCCCCTTTCTTGACATCCAAAGATATGTGCTTCAGTTTAAGTCTCATGTTATAATGAACGAACACCAACTTTGTTAATTTCTCATAATATAATATATTTATTTGCTTTGTGTAAATAAGTGAAAATGTACTCCAATTTCTTTCACACCCTGATAAAGATGAAATTTGAGACAAAACTTTGTTAGCAATCTTTCTAAGATGGGGTGCTTATAATTTGTGCTTATAAAGGCTAAACAATGCTATCCAATTAGTAGCAAATTGTGATATTCCTAGACGCACCAATTCTCTTCTTGTATGCTCTCTCATCAAAACTAATACCCAATTATGGTTATAAATATAGTTTGTAATAGTTTTGGCCTTCTCCATCACACTTTGCATGAATTTTTTCTTTCCTATCTCTTTCAACATTAGGTCTATGCAATGAGTTGAACATGGAGTCCATATAGATGTTTTCTTTTCTCCATTAGAAGTTCTGCATCATTTTTGAAAGTAGAATCATTATCAGTCACAAACTGAATTATGTATCTTTTCCACAATTTTATGTCATTATCAGTCACTCCTCCACTGTTCATTGTTTGCTCACACCATTTACACTTGGTTTTCATTTGATTATTTTCAACCATAGAACCATGATCCCAAGTGATGTCACGTTCTCCTTCTCTTGGTGACATCTAATATGTACATGTCAAATTAATAACAATCAATCAAAATATTTAAGTAAAAATAGATACTAAAATTAAACTTATAACACATAATTAATAAACACAATAGAAAATGTATGGCTAAGACAACAACAATAATCATCATTTTAGTTGTCTAGAGAAGACATAGTAACTAATGAAGGTAAGTTTAAGGCCTATATATGGACTATGCAATTAGAATGCTCTGGCTGATTCCATTGTGATATGGTTTACCATATCATGTATTTTAAAAAGTAATCATAATGTATTTGAAAAGCATGCACTGATAGCACAATATAATTTTAAGTGCTTCATGAGGCACAAGTGTACTTATATTATATAGCTTCTAACTTAGTGTTCAAGGTAGTAAAAGAACATAACAAGGATAAATTTTTATTGATTTCTTGATTGGCAGCACAAAGAACACTTGGATAGAAGAACAGGAAAAAAACAGCAGTAAGAAAAACAAACTTAAGAAATCTAACACTTAATTCAATCTAACACTTAAATCTGCATAACAATTGAAAACCCAAGAAGCCAAGAAGCATGAAGTCCCCGTCCCACCAGCACGACCAATCTAGTGTTAAAAAGAAAAAATGATACGACTCAAATTCATCTAACAAAAATAATAATAATAATGAAACCACTCCAATGCTAATTATGCCAGAAAAAAAATGTTTTATGTCACCTCCAATTATATCTAGAAATCCTGTTGAATTGTTGAAGGAAACTCATGAATATTTGTTCTCATTTAGTGACTCTTTTGCAATTAGGGTATAAAGCTAATGGAGTTGTTATATATATCAATATTGTATCATGTTTGTGTTTGGTAAATAAAGTGAAAAAAGTTATCTAAACCCTTCTTAGTCTCTTAAAAAGAGGAGTTTTAGGATGTTTTTAACTAAGCTCATAGGTGGTCAAAGAAGAAAACAGGATTTTAAGGTTTAGGGTTTAGATTTTACTTAGAGCTCTAAAACTAAGTTTTCTCCCCAAACGTCACTTCATTATTTCAACATATCCGAACAAAATTGTTTCGCCGTCTCTGGTATGCATGTAAGGCGCATTTTAGTCAGGGTGGCAACCCATGATAGTCTGTGAGCGGCCCATTAAGGTAGTTTAGTGCCAGGCCAGCAGGCTGCCTGCAGGTCCAAGTCCAACACTGGATGTGTCACGTGAGTCACGCGTTATGGAAATTAGGAGTTGCATGTGTGACAGAGTGAGGGGTATCCTCGCTAATAACTCAAACTTCAAGGCTGTTTCGGGTTCATTCTTAATCTTTTCAGTGTCTGGCTTCTCTCTCTTTATCGAATTTTCCTTCATTTTCCTTCCAAAGTTCTTCACGGCCGAACGAAGGGAAGAAATTTTCTCGCGCGGAAAAACCCTACGGCACTCCCTGAAAGAGCTCCCACCGTTGGCGTTTACTTTCTTTCCTTCATTTCTGTCATTGTGCTTCGTTCCCGTTCGCCTTCATCAGCGATGAAGAGTGATGACTGGAGATATGAAATTTGAGGAGTCGTCTTTAACTGGATATCTCGTGAAGAATCTAGAACCCTTGTGAGTGACACTCTTTCATTCTTGTCTTCCGAGTATTTTTCTCGTACTTCTTGGATAATTGTTTCGTGAAGCTTTTTCGTCGAATTTTTGTTATTCGTTTTAGGGTTTCATGATCGAATCAGAATCGTTAATTGAGGGAATAAAATCTAATTGACGAGCTACATATCGTGTTGAGGGAAATAAATTTTGAAGCAAGATTTTGTGCATGCTAATGCTGAATTTCTCTTTTAAGTCGAACCTAAATGCAATCAATTTCGCTACTGCCTTGTTTTAGAACAAAGCTGTGTGGTTATGTTCTGCTTCATTTATTGGCTATGTTTTCTAAACGGGTGCGAATTGGCTTGAGTGTCGAGCTTGGTTTAGTGAAATGGCGGTTTTTACTGGTCTTCGTTCTTTAATTAGTTTTTAGTGCGTTTCCTGGTTTTATGCTTCATATCTCTTGTGCACATTACTAGCTCATGATAGTTCCCTGTGCACGTATTCGTTTAATTTTTCATGATCCTTTTGCTAAGGGTCGCAGAAATCTTTTTGATGTATGCTTGACTACACTGCTGGTGGATATCAGTTTTGATTATGTTAATGAGGGCTCCTTCTATCATACCGCTTGACCAGGGCTTATGTCGCTGACTTATGGCTCTATCATATTACTTGACCAGAGCATGTGTCACTGACGCTGGCTCTACCAGACTGCTTGACTGGAGCTTCTTTTAATTTTCTTTTGTAAGTAGACGTTACACTGTCCCATTATATGTACTGTACCACAGACTACAGCCAATATATACTTGCTTTTGGGAAATAACTGATAAAAATGCAGTAGTGGGTCAAATGCTACTTTCAAAAGTTATATTTTTGTTCACTCGATGAGGTGAAACTGTAGCCTTCCATTACATGATAACTACATTGCCGACTATAACCAATATCACAAGCTGAAAAGCTCTAAGCTGCATGTGACAATTCTCATTCTAGTTGGATTAATTTATTGGAAGATACAGCTCTTCGATGTCCCAAGGAGCAGAATTTTGAAATTACAGTGTCAGTGAAGAGGGCAGTGGATTTTGCTGCCACCTCTCCCTCCCCCTTTCCTCCACTTTTTCTTCATTTCTTCTTCTTTCCCTTTCCTCTCCCTGTTTCTCTTCCTCTTTCCTTCCCACTGCTCTTCTTTTAGAAAGATACTTACATTGATCATCAACGGGGTTTGGTCATTTCGTGCCTAGGATGAGTTGACTTCCCTAGAAGTATGTTGGCTGGAGATGGGTTTTTTTTTTTTTTGAGGAAAGTGAATACATTTTACTCCCAATTACAAGTTTTACTCCCAATGCTGCTGTGGAGACCCGAACCCAAGACCTCCCGCAGAAATAACTCCCATGGGACCACTGAGCTAATGCCCAAGACCCGCTGGAGATGGGTTTTGAAAAGTAAAAATAGGCTGGGAAGAGAAATCAACCTTTTCCTGGCTCTTGAACTCGTAACCAATTTTTGCCCTGGGTTTTACATGACCTTTCTTACTGGGTTGGTGGTTTGATCATATAACCCGGCCAGACCAGCAGGCTTTTAAAGATCTCTGGTCGCTTTCGTTTTACCTTGGAGATGTACCGGGGTCCGAGTCAAACTGGTCAAACTGTCAAGGTTATGCTGGGTCCTATAACTGAGAGAGGGATAGTATATCATTTTGTTTATTGAAATTTTAAAAGATGGTTTATGAAAAGTATATGTTTGTTGTAACAGATTTGCAATGTTGAGCCTGTAGAAAATAAATATATGTTTATGGAAAATCCCTTTTTTTTTTTTTTTTTTTTGAAAATGGTTGGAAAACTCTCTTTTTTCTTTAAAACAGTCATTTTAACCTATTTAAACATAATTGTTTTGTGATGCCATTACTTTTTAAGTTTCTTAAATACCCATGAGTTGCCCCCGGTTGAGAGCTTCACTGGCTTGACAGTGGGATTATACTGCTTATGTCAGAGGTTCAAATTTCTGAGGCCTTGTACCACAAAGGAGCTCTGCACCTGGTTCTGGGTAGGGCAGGCCCAGAACCGGGGCTTTCTGGATCACGACGATGCAGCAGCAGTTTACCCCATCATAAAAAAGAAATATTAGTCTTGGTCTGTTTGACTGTTGGATGCGTGATCAAGAAGCCATCTGATTTAATGTTAGGATAACCAAGGATGTTCAGCCATCCAGTGCTAGAGTGGGGCTGATTGCATATAATAATGGGCATTAAATGGCAAGATGTGACCAAAGTGGAGGTGCCTTATATTTTAAGTAGAAAAGCCCTTGATACTTCGTTTTTTGTTTTACAGGACAGAAGCTGACCCAGTAATTCTTTCGGAATATGTGGCAGCATTGTTAAAGAAAGATAAGCCGCCTAAAGAATTGGAACAACTTTGTATAGAGAATTTGGTTGATTTTCTAGGTCAAGGTAAGCTGTATCAGACTATTTTATTCTTTTGGAAGCTGAGCTTCCGTACAAAGGCTTTTATAACAGTCTTCTTCTCTTTACTTGCAGATACAAAGACTTTCATTACCAAATTATTTCAGGCTCTCGAGGATGGTTCTATTTTAACATCTGAGGAGAGTTCTGTGAAGACGGAAGTAGTTGAACCATCTTCAGTGGTCACCCATGTGGAGCCCACCTCAAATAATTCGTCACTGAAGGCAGACAAGGCTTTATCTTCTTCTGGGCATGAAAGTGACAATGAAGAAAAAGAGGCCAGCGAGGATGATGATGATGATAGGAATCACAAGCATCGGAGACGAGACACCAGGTCATCTTCTGCAGATAAAGATGTCCAAGAACCATTTGTGCGAAAACCAAATAGGAAACGTGATAAGCCCTATGAGAATGGACAATTGTTCTCTGAGTGTGATCCCCAATCAAGTGATTTCCGAAGGGACCACGGCTTTGCAGGAGAGAGTTTAAAAAATGAAAAACGGCTTCGGGGGTTTGGGGCACTGCCTAGACCTCCTCAGGATATGTCCCAGAGACCAAGAGGGTTACAGGGTCTTACTGGTTTTGACCTCTCTCGTTTCCCTATTGGTCGAGGGAGGGGGCGCAACTCTGTACCTTGGAACCAACATGATTCTAGATTTGGCAATATTGATACACTTGATTTTGCTTCTCAAATGGCTGCACGGGGGCCCACACCTGGTCTTTTTGCTCCAAGCACACAAAATGCATCGTGGACTCCATTTGGATTGATAGGGATGTCCAGTGGGAGCCTGGAGACACTTCATCCACTTGGTTTACAAGCGACACTTCGGTCACCATTGAATCCACCTCTTAATATGGGGGTGCCTCGTCAGCGTTGTAGAGACTTTGAGGAGCGTGGCTATTGTTTAAGTGGAGATATGTGCCCAATGGAGCATGGGAAGAATCGGATAGTTGTTGAGGATGTCCAGGTAACTTTTTGTTTTTTCTTCTCAACAATGAGTATCTTACATTTTCAGATTTCTGATAGTTTGTTTCCCTTGCACTTTATTATGAGATGCTGATTTTGAAAATGACAGAGCCTCTCCCAGTTCAATCTTCCTGTTTCACTTCCTAGCACACGTATGATGGGAATGCAAACTGGACCTGGACCTCTACTCTCAGTCAATGCTCCATCAGTTCCAATAAACAACAAATCTTTGCAGGGAAAAGGTGGCAAATCTGCCATGGCTGATAATGGTGTAGAATTGAATACTTCTGCTGCTGCTGAAACTGATTTATATGATCCAGACCAGCCTCTATGGACTAATGATGAGCCTGAAATGTCTGGGCCACGCATTCGGCTTCCATCTCCCAAAATTGCAGAACCTGACGCTACATGGGAGACAGAAGTTGCTGAATATCCTCATGCAAGTCAACACACGGGTAAAACCTTAACTGCTTCTCATAGTACTGCGTCATCAGTTTGGGGGCGGATTAAGAATCCTGGAAATAAATTAGAAATTTCCAGTCAGTTTTCTTCTGGTTACTTAGAAAATGAAACAAAAGGAGATCAAGATGGGGTTATTTCTAATTCACAAGATGTTAATGCACAAGAGAAGCGTAATGTCAATGACTTGGGTCCCAAAGCCACAACTTTCAATACCATCCCTAGGCCTCGCGCAGATGCTTCACGGAGTAATGCTGGGAGGTCATCTCAAAAAGCTTCACGTACTCTTTTTGTCAATGGCATTCCTCTTAAAAGCAACAGAAAAGATGCACTTTTCTCCCATTTCAGAAAGTTTGGAGAGGTGGTTGACATTCGTATTCCACATAATAGCGTAAAGGCCTTTGTCCAGTTTGCTAAAAGAGAAGAGGCAGAAGCTGCACTTAAGGCTCCTGATGCTGTCATGGGAAACCGCTTCATCAAGTTATGGTGGGCAAATCGTGATAGCATAACTGATCAAAATGAAAGTAGTGGAAACTCTTTTTCTGCTGCTTCACGAGGGTTGAGTGTTGGTAATATGTCATCTAAGCCATCAGTTGACAAGGGAAAAGAAAATGTTCCTTCTGCGGCTCCTAAGGTAGATCCTACTGTACATAATACATGTGTTCCTATGTCTGTAACTGGTCATCAAGTTCCTGTTATGCCAAGTGGGTCCAAGGGACCACTTCCATCACAAAAAAAGCTCGAAAGTTTGGAAGTTTTGAAAGAAGAACTCCGCAAAAAGCAGGAAATGTTGGAGCAAAAGCGTAATGAGTTTCGCCGCCAATTGGATAAATTTGAGAAACAGGTAATAGACCCTTCCTGTTTCTAAAGGTTCTTTGTGTTTTAAGAATATGTATAAAGACATCTATATGTTCTGCATTATGCTGGTGTGATATGGCTGTTCAATATGTTGGCTTTCTGCAGGCTATTACTGTCAAAGGCGATGTGGTTTCTGAACAAAGTGTTGAAAGCCATAAGGCAGATTCAGCTGCTTCCGTGAAACCTAATAGTGGTGCCTTGATTCGAACTGATGCGGATAGGATGCAAGATAAGAGCTGTTGCTCTGGAGATGGCATGATTTTGCCAAGTGGTTTAAAGGCAACTACAACTACTCATCAACAGGCAAAATGTTTGAAACCGACAAGTCGTAAGTCAGGCCCTCCATTTCTTGCCAACAGGTTCAAATTGGACAATCGACCTACAACATTTAGGGTTCTTCCTCCTTTGCCACCTGATTTTGCTAATGTAATCTCTCTCTCTCTCTCTCTCTCTCACTCATTCTCACTTACGGGTGGGCATTGGCCGGGTTTGTCGGGGAACCCAACCCGACCTGACCCAAAAATACCAGGTTTGGATTCCCAAATCCAACCGCGGGTTGTGTTTGGGTTTGGAAAAGCAAACCCAATCCCGGGTCGGGTTGGGTTCGGGTTTACGAGTTCTTTTATTATTTTTTATATAGTTCACTCTCTCTCACTCTCACTCTCACTCTCACTCTCACTCTCACTCTCACTCATCTCTCACTTTTCCTTTTCCTTTTCTTTTCCTTTGACTTTTCCTTTTCCTTTTCCTTTCGCTTTTCCTTTTCCTTTTCCTTTTTTTTTCAAGATCTTCATTTTCAGACTTTTTCTGGAACTCACTCATCAGCTCTCTCTCTCTCTCTAATAATAATAAATAAATAAATAATAATAAAAAAATAAAATAAATAATAAATAATAAAATAATAAATAAAATATAAATAATAAAAATAAAATATAAAATAAATAATAAATAATAAATAATAAATATAAAATAATAAATAATAAATAATAAATAATAAATAATAAATAATAAAATAATAAATAATAAAAAAATAAATAATAAATATAAAATAAGAAAAAATATGGAAAATAATAAATAAATAAATAAGAAAAATAAATAAATAAAATAATAAATAATAAAAAATAAAATAATAAATAATAAATAATAAATAATAAATAATAAATAATAAATAATAAATAATAAATAAAGAAAATAATAAATAATAAATAATAAAAATAATAAATAATAAAAATAATAAATAATAAAATAATAAAGCAAATAATAAAAATAAAATCTAAAAATAATAAATATAAATAATAAATAATAAATAATAAATTAATAATAAATAATAAAATAATAAAATAATAAATTTAAAATAAATAATAAATAATAAATAATAAATTTAAATATAAATTATTTCTAATTTAATTTATAAATTATAAATAATTTGATTTCTAAATCTCTCAAATCACTCTCTAATAACTCTCCTAAACCTCACTCTCCTCCTCACCTCACTCTCACTTTCTCACTCTCACTCTCACTCTCACTCTCACTCTCACTCTCACTCTCACTCTCACTCTCACTCTCACTCTCACTCTCACTCTCAAAATCAGTAAAAAGTTACTATCAGAAATAAAGTGCAAAGGTAACAAACTATCAGAAACCCTAAACTCATTGTTGAGAATAAAAAAAAAAAAAGTTACCTGCAACTCCTCAACAACTATCCAACTCTTCTCATGCTCCTTTGGGCACATATCTCCATTTAAACAATAGCTATGCTCCTCAAAGTCTCTAGAAAGCTGACAAGGCACCCTCATATTAAGAGGTGGATTCAATGGTGGCCGAAGTGTCGCTTGTAAACCAAGTGGATGAAGTGTCTCCAGGCTCCCACTGGACATTCCTATCAATCAAAATGGAGTCCACGATGCATTTTGTGTGCTTGGAGCAAAAAGACCAGGTGTGGGCCCCCGTGCAGCCATTTGAGAAGCAAAATCAAGTGTATCAATATTGCCAAATCTAGAATCATGTTGGTTCCAAGGTACAAAGTTATGCCCCCTCCCTCGACCAATAGGGAAACGAGAGAAGTCAAAACCAGTAAGACATTGTAACCCTCTTGGTCTCTGGGACATATCCTGAGGAGGTCTAGGCAGTGCCCCAAACCCTCGAAGCCGTTTTTCATTTTTACACTCTCCAGCAACACAGTGGTCCCTTCGAAAATCACTTGATTGATGATCACACTCAGAGAACAACTGTCCATTCTCATAGGGCTTATCACATTCCCATTTTTTTTTTTTTGAGGAAAGCGCGTTTTATTTATTAATTGAAAGAAATAGTACAAAAAATGCTAGGCCAGAGGAGGGGAGTCCGTAATGACTGAAGCATTTAGACCCATACCCTCCTTGGCCAAGGTGTCGGCAAGCATATTAGCTGCTCGAGGAATACAATGCCAATTTTGCAACTCCCCTAGTTAGATCTAAAATCTCGTGGAGCTGATATCTAAGGTGCCAAGGGGGCTCAATTCCTCTTCTACACCAGCCAATGACGTTGCTTGAGTCACCCTCCACAACTAGCTCATCCTGGAATTGGTCCTTGTAGATTTGAAGCCCTTGCAGTCACCCATATGCCTCAGGCACCGTAGAGTCCTCTTTACCCCACGGTCCAGAAAAAGAGAGGAGAACTGATCTGTCATGTGCACGGATTACCCCTCCGTATCTTGCTGGCTCTGGGTTGCCCAGGGAGGATCCGTCAAAATTTAACTTGAGGGTTCCTATTGGGGGTGGTGCCCAAATAACCGGTTCCTCAATGCGAGGACAGCAACCTGTGACAGCTATGGTGGCCCATCTGTTACGAATATAATCCCCACTAAGATCCTTAAACAAAGCTAGAGACTTGACCCATGCTATTATTCTCTCCTGGATATCAACTGCCATCCTTTCCCAGTCTGAACTTCTTCTTTGAATAATGCGCCGGTTGTGCTATGACCAGACTGACCACGGTATAAGTGCAATGCATGCCTTCCACAACATCTTGCCTTTAAGAGAGCCGTGAGGGGGGGGGGATTCCATACACATGCCCACCAGGCTATGTGGGGGGCACCAGGAATGTCCAAAGAAGGACATAAACCAGCATGCCAAGCCACTGGGCAGCATAATAATAGATGATCTACCGACTCTGAACCATCCTAACAAAGCGGACATGAGGTGGAGGGTAGGGTAGCTCCCCTTCTCACTAGATTGTCTCTAGTTAGAAGTTTCCCTTATAGTGCACTGCACAAGAAGAACTTTGCTTTGGTGGGGGCATTCAATTTCCATGCTATTTTGGAATAGTGGAGTTGGGCCCCCCTAGAAGGCGTTCGAATGTTGAAGATACAATATAATCACCAAGGGGGAAGGGGAGCCCAGATCATCTCGTCTGCCTTGTGTGAGCAGGGGTAGAATTTCCTTAATGCTTGCTCAAATAAGCTGAACTCCACAGCCTCCTCATATGTAAATTCTCTTTTGAAGGCTCCGGTCCAATCTGTCATATGCGGTTGGTTTCCTCTGAAAATATCTGCCACTATGGCATCTTGTCTAAGTGCAACTCTATACAATCTGGGAAAAACAGCCTTCAGAGGAGAGTCCAGCAACCATGTGTTGCCCTAGAAATCTGTCCTATTGTCATTACCAACTAGGTATTTGATGTTACAGCGGAATTCAGTGAAAAGCTTGTAAATGTATCTCCAATTAACGGATAATCTTCTTCAAGAATCCCATCCAAGGGCCCAAGATTCCGATTCAATTCCAAACTTCCTCAAAACCAACAGGCGCCAGGGAGTGACCTGACCAATATTTATCCTCCAACACCATATCCCCAATAATGCCTTATTCATTAGAGAAAGTCTCCACACTCCCAACCCCCCTAAAGCTTTGGGCTTACATACTTCCTCCCATTGTACTAAATGGTGTTTGAAGCTCCCCTCCGACCCTTTTCATTGGAACTTTTTAAAAAGACTCAATCTTATCTGCCACCCCCATAGGGCAGTGCGTGAAAGAGAAAGTTTGTAGGAATCCCAACAAGGCTTGCATTGATAAGCACTAATCTACCAGCTTTGGAGATCATTCTCCTTTTCCATGATGAAAGCCTTCTTTGGACCTTTTCTATCACCGGATCCCAAAGACATCTAGACACTGCCGTGAAATGGTGGAAGCCCAAGGTATTCAGGAGTGTTCCAACTCTGCATCCCAAGCTTGCAGCCATGCTCTCCATATTCGTTTGGTTAACATTAAATCCATATATCTCCTAAAAAAAAAAACATTAAATCCATATATAGCTGATTTATGCCAGTTTATTTTCTGCCCCGAGGCAAACTCATAGAGGCCAATTAGTGCTTTCCATCTCAGCACTTGGTCCTCCGATCCTACTCCAAAAAGGATGGTATCATCCACAAACTTGGCGATCAGGAGTAGGTCCTCTGAAACCACTGCTTGAATCCAATTCAGCCTTTTTGCCACTTTAACCATTGCTGTCAGCCATTCTCCCACGATATTAAACAAGAGTGGGGAGAGGGGGTCTCCTTGTTTGAGACCCCTTGTACCCTCGGAAATATCTGAAAGAGCCTCCATTTATCAAAACTGAGTAGCAAGTCGATGATACACACGATTTGATCCACTTTCTCCATTGTTCACCAAAGCCCGTCCGACACAACATTTCATCCATAAAGGTCTAGTCTACCCTATCAAAAGCCTTTTCCATGTCTAGTTTGATCACCACACGTGGCTCCCCGGACTTGGTGAAAGAGTCCACTACTTCATGCACCACCAAGGCTGCATCTAAAATCTGCCTAGATGATGAAGGCACTCTGCTCAGTACTGATGAGTGAGGGGAGAATTTTCTTAAGCCTTTTTGAGAGGACTTTGGAGATGATCTTGTATGTGCTGGATATAAGGCTTATTGGTCTGAAATCCTGTATGTGTTCGACCCTATCTTTCTTAGGAATCAGTGCAATGATAGAGGCACCAAGATTCCTAAAAACAATACCATTGCTATGGAAGTCATTCATCATCGTCATGACATCATCTTCAGCTATCTCCCAACACCTCCTGTAAAATTCCCCATTAAAACCGTCAAGGCTAGGGGCTTTGTCAAGGGGCATTTTTCTGCTGCCCACTCTACTTCTCTGGTAAATGGGGCCTCTAGGTGGTTTCTGTTTACAATACTGATGCGCTTCAGAGGGAGTTCTTCAAGGCTGGGTCGTGGCATTTTCTCATCCCTATAGAGGCCTGCACAATACTCCAATGCATTAGTAATGGGCGCTCTATCAGAGGTGAACTCCCCTTTGAGCAGATGCAATAACATGAAAGAAGCGAATATTTGTGCCCCCTTCTTTCAACCATTTGTATCTAGCTCGCTGTTTCCATAAAATTCTATTATGGGCAACAATACCCTGTAATGAAAAAGAAGCAGAATTACGATCTGAAAACTCGTGTAGTTAGAGGGTTACCTTCCTCCCTAGCATCAACTGCATCTACCTAGAGTTGAAGAAGAGTTCTTTGGGCAGCAGCAGTGACTCTCTTGTTTTGCCCATCTCCCCAGCTTATGCTTGAGTAACTTCAGCTTCATTGCCAACCTTCCCCCCAATGAGCCTTGGACCTCAATGGAATCCCACCACCCTTTAATCAAGGGAACTAGTTTATTGGATTCCAGCCACCACTTTTCAAAACGGAATGGTTTTTTACCCCACGAGCATGATTTAGTGTCTACCATGACTAGCCAGTGGTCAGACACTACTTTACATACCATGGATCCAACAACATTGTGGTAGAGATGCAACCAACTCTCGGAGGCTAGGAATCTGTCCAGGTTGCATAGAACCAGACGAGTTTGTCCATTACTCCAAGTGAAACGTTTATCGAATGTAGGGATTTCCTCCAACTCCCATGCTCCAATGAAGTCATTGAATCCTTGCATTATTGCGCTTATTCTGTTAGGAGGAGGTGACTTTTCCATTCAAAACTGAATGGCGTTAAAGTCTCCCGCCAAGAGCCAGGGTGCCTCTCAACGACTTAGTAGGTCCCCTAGCTCAGACCAAAAATCCTCCCTCTCCCTATAATTGCACGGTCCATACACTCCCTCAAAACCCCATGATAGATTATTTTTTGTCTTCGAGCTTCACATCAACACAATATCGACCTTTTTCTTCTTCTACCTCTAGTACCAGCGGATCCCAAACTATTAAGATTCCTCCAGCCGTGCCTACTACTTCTAAGGCCACCCAGGTTGGATTTTTGAAAGGGATTAGGTCTCCAATCAGGCTCTCTGATATTTTTGCTAATTTAGTTTCTTGAAACCCTATCAATTTGGCCTTCTTCTCCTCGAGTACACTTTTGATAACAACCCGCTTTGTGGGGCTGCGAACTCCCCTTATATTCCATGATATAATTCTCATTGGGAGATAGGTGGTGTAAACCCCCCATCGCCCTTTTTCCCCTTATTCATTATTTCATCCATCTGACTGGCTAGCTCCATTTCTAGGAGTGCAGCTTCATTAACTTGTCCTGTCCGCACTTCCACCATCATCACCCATGAAGGGAGAGTGTCTCGGGCTGAGTCCTTCTCATGATTACCTCCTGTCAAGATACAATTGTCCAGCTTTCTTCCTCTGCCAATACCATAATTTGCTGTCGAGGACTGGCCCGAATGCTTTGAGCTGCCCTGCTGACTTCTATGCCCTCACACAACCAAGGGAAGGCTCTGTGGAGTGTGAACTACTTGAGGGGGAGGTGGGGAGCTTGGCGCCTTTCTAGAATACTGCTTAAAAGGGTGGTGGGATACGGGTGTATGTCCCCCCCCCCCGGTGAGAAGGAGAAGGGGAGGCCTCACAGGATGGAGGGATGGCCAGGGTTCAGCTGGTCTGGGGGGGGGGGGGTCTGGATGGGGGGAAAGGGGTCAGGAACTGGAAGAGGGCTTTGGGGGCCAGTCAATGGAACTAGAGAGGAGGGCCTGGAAGAAGAGCATAGGATTTAAGGGGAAGGGATGGGGGGGGGGGTCTGAGAGGGGGGGGGCAATCCTGGAACGGAAGGGAAAACAGGGGGAAGCCCATGGAACTGGGAGAGGGGGCCTAAAGAAGCGTGAACTGGAGAGGGCCGGGAAGGGGGGGGAGGGGGCTGAGGAGGGCACAGTCCGCGGAACCGAGGGGGGTCGGCTCCGCGGAACCGGAGGGGGCGAACCCGGAACCGGGGGGGTCATGAAGCCCGCGGAACCCGAGGGGTCAACAGAAGTCAATGGAACCCGAGGGGCTGGGCGCCAGTCTGCGGAACCGGAGGGGGGGGGGCTGAAGCCTGCGTGGAACCGGAGGGGGGGTCTACAAACAGTCTATGGAACCCGAGAGGGATAATCAAAGAAGTCAAGTGGAACCGGAGGGGTGGGCAAAGAAGTCCCCGGGAACTGGAGGGGGGTGCAATGGAAGTCAGTGGAACCGAGAGGGGGGTTGGGCAATGAATCCAAAGAAACCGAGAGAGGGGCCTGGAAGAAGATAAATGGAGTGCACAGAGACGGGGGAAGGGATGGGGGTCCGAGAAAAGGCAATCAAGGAATCTATGAAACCGAGGGGGTCCTGAGAGGAGGGGGTCTGGAAGAGAAGGGAGGGGGCTGAAGTCCGCGGAACCGGAGGGGGGGTCAAGAAGTCCGGCGGAACCCGAGGGGGTCCGAAGTCTGGGGAACCGAGGGGGGAATAAAACGAGGACTTGATTTATCCGAATTAACCGAGGGGGTCCGAACCGGACGATCGAACGGAATAAATCGAGGACGATCCGAATAACCGAGGATCTATCCGAATAAATATGGAGGATATCCGAATAAATCGAGGACGATCCGAATAAAATCTATGATCATCCGAATAAAATGACGATCCGGAATAAATCGAGGATCATCCGAATAAAGGAGGACGAACGGAATAAAGGAGGACGATCCGGGAATAAAGAGGACATCCGGAAAAAACGATGGGATCATCCGAATAAATTGAGGACTATCCGAGCCAAATGCGACTTATCCGAATAAAGGATGAGTATCCGAATCAATGAGGACCCTATCCGAAAACGATGACTAAATCCGAAAAAAATGAGGACTATCCGAAATAAATGATAAATCCGAGAGATCATCCGGAATAAACGAGGACGAATCCGAATAAATCGAGGATCATCCGAATAACGAGGACTATCCGAATCGAGGATCTATCCGAATAAACCGAGGATATCCGAATAAATCGAGGATCTATCCGAATAAAATCGAGGACATCCGAAAAACGAGACGATCCGAAAAAACCGAGGACTATCCGGAATAAATCGAGATTTATCCGGAATAAAACGAGGACGAACGGAAGGGGGACCGGAGGATTTATCCGAATGGGATACCGAGGATCGGAATAAATCGAGGATTTATCCGGAAGGGGACCGAGGACGATCCGGAGGAGGACGATCGGAAGGACGGGAGGACGGACCGAGGATCCGAGTGACGGGGAATCCGAGGATCTGAAGGGGCGTCGGGAGGATCTATCCGAGGACGATCCGAAAAACCGAGGACGATCCGAATAAAATCGAGGATCATCCGAAGGGGGGGATCTATCCGTAATCGAGGATGGTCCGGACCGAGGGATCCGGAATAACCGAGGATCCGGAAATAAACCGAGGGGACCGAGGACGGGAATAAAATCGAGGATTATCCGGGAAGGGGAGGACGAACGGAGGAAAGCGCCTGAGATGGATCGGAACGGGGGGGGCTCAGGAAAATGAGGATTGATCCGGGGGGCCGAGGATTATCCGGAAGGGGGGGGATTTAGGAAATCGGGAGGGTCCAACAGGATGGTCGGGAATAAATACCGAGGATGGTCGGAAGGGGGGGGCCGAGGATGGTCGGGGAAGGGGAGGATTTATCGGAAGGGGGGGCCGAGGATGGTCGGGAAGGGGGGCCGAGAGGATGGTCGGAAGGGGGGGCGGAGGATGGTCGGGAAGGGGGGCCCGAGGATGGGGGGGGGGGGGCCGAGGATACATCTAAGAAGAGCCGTATCTGGCCATACCCTACTGTTGTGTGTTTGGGAACTTCTTCAGCAAGCGGCTCTAATTTAGAGCATTCCCACCGGAGAGGGTTCACTTCGAGACCCTTCAATGCGTGACTCGGGTGACTTGGTATTCGAGACCATTTTTAACTTGGTACCGACCTTGAGTCGTGACTCGGGGTTGTCTTCTGCCTCCAACACGTTGAGTGGAGTCTTGGCGATTGCTACCTCGACCTAACAGAAGATGGGGAAGGTGGTTCCCCCTGCTTTAACCACCCTTCTGATCTCCAATTCTAAAGGGTCCTGGAGCTTGACCAGTGCTCGAGCATAGTCTAGCCTTCGCCGTTTAGTGGTTTCTTCATCAAAGGCAAGAACTTTCCCCATGCTTCGGAAGACGCTCTCCAGGGCATGTTTACACCAGAGCTCCCAAGGGAACCCAAAGAAACGAACCCAGGCGATTGTTGTACCTTCACCGTAAATGTTCTTCCAGTCCTCATACTTCTAGCAGCCCACCTTGGCTTCAACTCCTCTGCGCAAGACGCACTTCGCCTCTTCATTCGACTTGGACCCTAGGAGCCAATCTTCAACTCGTTCAGTAACCCTACCGGCTTCACTTTGGTCTCCACCCATCCTCACGACTACACACCTCTTTAGATCTTCCGCACCTTGGTCCCAAGATGACTGAAAGAAATATATTGCTTCATCTTGAGGGGGGTGTTTCCCACAAAGGAGCCTCCTTTCGTACTTCTTCGGTCTTGCGGCTTGGGGGGAGATCACTCCCTGTCTTCTTGGGAACTTGACTTTCACTCAGAATGAGCCCGATCCCCTCCAAAATATTTGTGTGGCTGTAGTCTGCAATTTGGAGGGGGGAAATGGACTTGCGGTAGAGTTCAGCCCACCCTAATAAGGGCGATTTTACACATTGAACTCCTTTCGCTGGAGATGCTCACACCAAAGCTCCCTTGCTTTCGTAAGTCCGTCATTGGATCTGAACAGTACGCATAACACTCCCATGAAATTGCGCGCAACCAAGCTGGGAACTCGAATGTGGGAGCGCTTGTCTCCTTTGACTGCCAGAAATTTAAATCCATGCTCGCAATTTTCCATTACGAAACTCCCAAACTTCATCAATTTGTAGAAACGAGAGGCCAAAGCGAAAAATCCGGGATTTTAGGTTTTTGCTGCCTCCTCGCTGCTCCCTCTTGCGAACTTCCACCCAGTTCTGACCATCCTCTCTTTGCCCTTCATCGCATGTCCTCACCGCTACCCTCACTGTTGCAGCTCGCCGTTGTCTTCTCCTGCTCAGGTGCCGCTGCTTCACACTTGGTTGGCGACGGTCGCTGCTCTCGTCTAGAGTCGCCTCGCAATGCCATTTGCATTCTAAACGTTTCCCATTTGGTTTTCGCACAAATGGTTCTTGGACATCTTTATCTGCAGAAAATGACCTAGTGTCTCGTATCCGATGCTTGTGATTCCTATCATCATCATCATCATCCATGCTGGCCTCTTTTTCTTCATGGCCACTTTGATGTCCAGAAGAAAAAAAAGCCTTGTCTGCCTTTAGTGACGAATTATTTGGGGCAAGCTCCACATTGGTGACAACTGAAGATGGTTCAACTACTTCTGTCGTCCTAGAACTCTGCCCAGATGTTAAAATAGAACCATCCTCTAGAGCCTGAAATAATTTGGTAATGAAAGTCTTTGTATCTGCAAATAAAGAGAAACTGTTAGCTCAGCTTTCAAAAGAATAAAATAGTCTGATATTTCCTTCTTTGACCTAGGAAATCAAATAAATTCTCTGTACAAAGTTGTTCCAGTTCTTTAGGAGGCTTATCTTTCTTTAACAATGCTGCCACATATTCTGAAAGAATTACGGAGTCATCTTCTGTCCTGTGAAACACTGAAAAGAGGTGTCAAGGGCTTTTCTACTTAAAATATATGGCACCTCCACTTTGGTCACATCATGCCATTTAAATAACCATTATTATATGCAGTGAACCCCACTCTATCACTGGATGGCTGAACTGCCTCAGTTATCCAAACATTAAATCAGATGGCTTCTTGATTCATGCATCCAATAGTCAAACAGACCAAGACTAATTTTTCTTTTTATGATGGGGTAAACTACTGCTGCATCACTGTGATCCGGAAAACACTGGTTCTGGGCCTGCTCTTTGTGGTACAAGGCTTGGAATTTGAGCCTCTGATGTGAGCAGAATAATCCCCTTTGTCTCTGCTGCTTTCAAACTACTGTAGAGGAATATTCTTTGTCAATAATTGTTGCAAAATAATCTCACTCTCCCTCAGTCTCAGTCTGTCTCAGTCCCAGTTGCAGTCTCAATCTCACAGTGTGTATTTGTGTGGACGGATTGGCTTTATTAGCACATTCCCTTGTGTCTTGACTGCATTGATTATATTATTGGTCGGTAATTATTGCAAAATAAGCTATGAAATTTCTGAAAGTGTTTGCTACTATTTTCTCGTCCCCTATTTTGGGCATTTGTTTATTTGATGAGCTAAAGGAATTTAGACTACTTCCAGGTTGCTGTTTTGAGGGAGCATTTTTCACCATTTGGGGATCTGTCTCAAGTTGAGATAGAGGACTCTGAAAGTGACCAGGGTGACGCCTCACAATCAATGTCATCTAAGTACTCAGCTTGTATATCTTTCACGTCTCGTCGTTCAGCTGAGAGGGCATTTCATGGTGGTAGAAGTTGGCAAGACCACAGTTTGCAATTTTCATGGCTTACACCACCTACTAGTTCTGGTAGCACTGACAATGGTGGGGCTGGTATTAATTCTCCTAGTGCATCAACTACACCTACAGTAACTATTGATATGGAAGAAAGAACACCGGTATGCTCCTTGTCAAGTACAGAAAGGTCTGGTAGCACTTGTGCTGGAGATGAAGCTCGACCTGTTGAAGCGAATGAGCAACCTGGGAAGGTTGTTGGCACGAACGTGGGTCTCAGTATCTTGGGAACAGTGGAAGGCGACCCCACATGTGAGAAACAATTAAAGAAACCAGATGCTGTGAATGTTGATGATGCTGCGAATGTTGGTTTGGCACAGTGAGAGGTGAGTTTAGTATAATGTAGTAGTTTGTGTTTTACTGGCATGGAGCACTATGAGTTACTGTTCTATTAGTAAGATTCTTCATTTTGTTCTATTGGTGTAAAGAGCCTTTATCATTTAGTAAGAGCTTACCAAATTCATGAGGACGGTGACTCTTAACCAATTTCTACTGAGTGGTGCTCGGTGTAACTTTAGGACCTAAAACTCAGTCAGTTCCTTCTGTCCAATCTAATCAATAGAGGCTGGCAATCTGATCTTTAATCAGTTGATTTTGGGTTTAATCCTGCATACCTATTTCAAACTGGACATGAGCACGGTGGGTTTGGTTTTCACGAGCTTTATAACCATAGAATCCTTAGATGCTGTCCTGTATTTCCCTTATAAATTGTCTATAAGATTACAGGATCTGTCGGAACTGTTCTCCTTCCCTGCCTCCTGATGTGTTTGTTGTTTTTTAACCTGATTGTCTGAACTAGTTATCTCAGTTAGGATCTTTAACCTTACTAAATTAATGGAAGTCAACGTGAGAAGAGTGCTTTTATTACAAAAGAGTGCTGAAAGTTATTAGGATCTTCCATAAACTGTATACTAATGACATATTGATTCGTTTATTTTGTGATTCCTTGTATTGGTGCATGCAGGATAGTAAATGGTCGCGGCTTAACTGCCTGTAAAGCATGCAGATATGTTGCGAAGCTGAGTTTCTCGAATACGTCCTTGTAAAACATCCATTCCCTCAATCTCACCCAAAGAACAGAATATGCGGTGGGGGTTTATGAAGTTCTCTGGGATTTCTTTGGGCTGCAGTTTTTGTATCTAGCTTTTCAGAGGTGCTTTTCTTTTTTTCTTTTTTTTTTACGAGAACAAAATATTCCTTCAAGAATTGATGAAAGAAAAATGATATTTAAATGAATTTCTAGGACTGTTCTGTTTCTTATTTTCTACTGCTTGCTGGCCCTCTAGGAGTCTCTTTTCCTTTTTTTCCCTTTTTTTTTTTTTTTTTTTTTTTTTTTTTTTTTTTTTCTTTTTCTGTAATTTCTGTTGGAAGCTTCAAAAAGGTCTTTTCTGTTGGGAATTTTCTTGGCTATAAAATGGAAATTTGGACGAGTATTTTCTTGTCAGAGCCCCGGATTCCATCCATGTTTCTACTCCCCTCCATTTTGCTTGTGAAATCAATTTTACGGCTTTACCTTTGCATTGTATTTTTATGCACTTGGGGACAAATTCACTACATCTTGTAAGCAAGTGCCTCCTTTAAGCACTTTATTTTCCATGCTTTAACGCTTCGATCCGTAAATATTTGTTCGCGAGGGTTTGTGCGGTACAACCGCGAAAGTGCTCGTTAGCATATGACAGAAAAGCCAATACTAGTCGTTTCGGACTCAAAATCGTGGAACTCGTGGTAGTCTGGTTCCTGTGTTTAGTCGCTGGGGAGATTTCTGGTACGTTTTCCGGTAGTAAATCATGCCACTTCAGCTAGAGCCAGTGGTCTTATTTGTAGTTCGCCGATAGATTATTAGGTGGAATATAATGTGGAACAATTTAAATTGTTTATTTTTTCCAAAACGAAATTGAATCGCAAAAAATTCGTACCATGTCCATTTACCTATTTACTTACGGGGATTTAGTCAATTAAGAAAATATAGTCTGAAAATATAAAGTTTTGGAAATCAGTACTTTCTCTCTTTATTCGCCACAAATTTTCAGCAACTCCCAATTCTCCTTAAAAATAGGAGAGAATTTAGATTTTCAATGACTGTAACGGGGTTTAGTGCATACAGAATTCAATATTTATGGAGAATTTGAAGTGATAGACAATGATTTCCCTGAAAGTGAACTTCTAGGGAAAACTTTCTCTTGTTAGTGGTTGACACTGAGAGATTGATAAATAATTATTTTATTTCAAGTTATTGTTGAAGTGTTAGAGAGAGAAAAATTTAAAAATTATTATTTTTTATATAAATACAAAGAATTTATCTTTTCCCTATATGAATAATTTTTATATAATGCATTAGATGATAAATATTTATTTAGTAAACATATTTTTATATTTTTATACAATGATCCTACTATTTGATTAATTTTCTCATTAACCAAATTTATTAAATTTTTAACCATTTATTACCTATAAACATATATTTTTTCTTTTGAATGATTTAATTTAGTATATATCACTTTAATTAAAATATTATAAAATATTTAATTTATTTTTATTAATTTCTTATTATAAGTATTTTATATTTTAAATGGTAATAGGAAAAATAGGTCCTAAAGAAAGGATCTATGATTTTTATGTTATTTTTTTTTCATGCAAAGATTATATAAGTTTTTTATATATATTTTAAAATAAAATAATTTTTTAATTATGATTTTATTGAAAGGGAATTCAAAACATAAAAAAGCGGTAATCATATAAACATTTAAAATTATTTTAAATTTTTATTTAAAGAAATAAAAATACAAATAAATAAGTTTTTGACAAGTTTGAGAATAAGTAGTCACTAATTTTTTTAAAAGAATTAAAAGACAAGAAATTAATTTTAAATTTACATGAAGATTTTTTTTATTTTTGTGTGTACTCCCCTTAGTTTGGTAGGTTGTCCAGGCATAGAATTAGGGGGAGTTGAAAATTCCATGTCTTGAGGTGAGAAATGGAATTCTCAGAACGCCTCTAAATTTACATTGTCCTTGAAACTCTGATTTGTCTCCTATTTTTTAGGATAAATGAAAGTTATCGGGAATTTACTGTGACTAACCTAAGAAAGTTCTGTTTTCCAGGAATTTATATTATCTAACTACACTTTCTCTGACGACTAAACCCCCGTAAATGTAGAACCACAGAGAATTTCATTTCTTACATCAAGAGATGGAATTTTTAACTCCCTCCAATTCTCTTTGGACAAACTTCTATCATTAGGGAGAACTAAAATAAAAAAAATCCTCTTACAAATCATGAATTAATATCTTGACTTTTTATTTAAAAAAAAAATCACATATTGAACCATTTCTTTTCAAACTTATCAAAAACTTATTTATATATTTTTTAAATAAAAATAATACACTTAAATTTTTATAAATGACCTCTTTTATGTTTGAAATTCCTTTTCAATAAAACCACAATTTAAAAATTATTTTATTTTAAAATATATAAAAATATATAAAAAGTTATATAATCATTGAATGATTAGGATCCAATTTTTCTACTACCATTTTTAAATATAAAATATTTAAAATAATAAAATGCGATTATAATAAACTTAAGTTTAATTTTTATTTTAAATATTCTTATCATTTTTCATAAATTTTCAACTTTAACTTATTTAGTTTTTATGAGATATTTCTCATGAACTTCCTTAAAATAATTTTATTAATTTTTAAATTGTTACTAGATAAAATTTTAATTTTTTTTTTTTTAAAATATTTTCATTTATTTTAATTTAAGTAATATATACTAAATTAAACCATTCAAATGAAAAAATATTACTTGTAGTAAATGGCTAAATATTTAATAATCTTGGTTATTGCATATAATTAATCAAATAGTAAGATCATTGTATAAAAACTTAAAAATACGAAATTATGTCTACTAAACAAATATTTATTCTTATTCATTGTATAAAAATTATTCATATAAGAAAAAGATAAAATCTTTGTGTTTATATTAAAAGTAGTGGTTATTTAATTTTTTGCTTTCAAGAACACTTCAACAATAACTTCTAACTCATTGACTATTGTTATGAGAAATAAAATTATTATGTATCAATTAGTGAAATTAAGTAATTATTTAATCCAAATACCAATGTCTCCAAAATTCTTGATATTTTAACTAACGGTAGACTTGAAACACTCGGTGTCAACCTCTAATAAGACAAAATTTTCCTTAGAAGTTTACTTTCAGGTAAATCATTATATATGACTTCAAATTCTCCATAAATATTGAATTCTCTATGCACTAAACCCCCGTTGTTACCGATATAGTCTTTAGATGAAGTTTAAAGAAAGTTTTGCCTCCATAAGTTAGTGTTATGGATTTATGTATTATTTGTCTGTTATATTAATCAAATATTCTATTAAGTAGTAAAATATTAATTTATTTATTATTAACAATTAATCATGGAATGCCTTTCAACAGAAGACCGCACTGGCTGACGTATCAGGATTATCTTTATGTACACTTCTAAACGGTGAGATGTATTTTATGTGACCTTTTATTGTATTTAAATTATGTTTTGGTATTGCCATTTAAAAAGTATCTGAAGGTTTTAAAATTGTTTAATATGATGTAATTCTTTTCACATCCAATTGCACGAAATGGAAATAATTTGGTGAAATAGTAAATAAAAAGGTGTGCAGAATTAGCTTATTCTAAGTTATCCGATTCAATTTCTTTAGTGGTTTTGGACACAAGAATTAGAATGGGGCTTGTAAGACATTTTTGTACTTAAGTCTATTCTTTGAGAGCCTGGATATGAATCATTAAGACCATATTCATGAAAATGTACTGAAGAGACAACACAAAAATTTAGATGTGATGTATATTAAGGTTAAGTTTTGGAGTGCTGATTTTGGTTTACATTCAAGTGACATATTATTTTTGGAGTATTGATTTTGGTTCATATTGAGGTGGCATACTGTTTTGGAGTAATGATTTTGGTTTATTAATTATAAACTGGTATTTTGGAGTACAATTTTAGAGTAATAATTTTAGAGTACTATTTCACGAAGTCCTTGATTGTAAAACTGTGTCACACAACGAGAACAATGGTAGAATTTTTGGGAGTTTTAGATGATGTCATTTTGTACATGAGAGGGTTATTTTCGAGTCCACTTTGTATATGAGAAGGTCATTTGTACACGAGAAGGTTATTTTGTACATGAGAGGGTTATTTTCTAGATGATGTCCATAGAAGATACATGAATTTATAAGAGTACCATAATACGAGGCTGTTATAGAGTCCATAACACACCACTTTATCAACCTCCCTCTTTATTGAATTTGATTTTGAATTTGTGGTTATAACTATTTATGCATTGGGTATATGACTCCAAAATTCATTCAAAATGATGATTCATAGCAAGAGCCCTAGGAAGTTAAATAGGGTAAAAGATATGTATGATTCATAATATCTATATGTGCATCTTTTATGATTCTAACAAACGCATATCAAAGATAATTGGAAAACACAACAATAATTACATTCATCTTCTTCTTTAGGATAACAAATACCCAAAGATTCTAAATTGAATAAATTAACTTGAGATGACTACTGGATTTGTCCTCATCCATGGGAATTTTGTTAATGAGATAGTGGTTGATGAAGTTATTCCCTTGGAAAAACCTTGTCCAAAATAGACTAGTAAAAGTTTACCCAAAATCTTAGCCCAACCTCAATAGACTTAGAGATCAGATTGGATTAGAAGTTTACAATGCTCTCAACTCTGAACTAACTCATACATCAACCTTTCATCAGTTTCTCTTTTTTTGCTTGCTAAAGTTCAAGGAATAATTTGGTTGATAGGTGAACAACAAAAAATAAGAGCATCCTACCAGCGTAAAGGGTGAACTACTTCAGTGTATGAATTTGTTGATATCTTTGTACAAGACAACAATAATTTGCATATCATGTTTCATAAGAGTAATGCATTTGGAAATCTTTAGCATGCATTACGATTATGTACAACTTCACATATATTTTAGACCAAAATAATGTGAAATTTAATGTTTCATGATTCTATAAAAAACAATCATTGTCTTAGCTATTGTTTAAAGGTACACTATGTTTCTAGATGATTAACATCAATAAGCTACCATCAATTAGTCGATCATAAATTCATCAAATTGTTTTCGAAAAAAAAAAACATTCCAAACCAAAAGGTGAATATATCAAATGTTTTACTTGCTTACATCGTAAACTAATATTTTAATATTAAAATGTGGCACCAAGAGATACACATGAGTCATTCTATGCCTTCACAGAAAAAGTCTTGCTACTAGTACCATTGACCAACACACTTTTCTCTTGAATGAGAATGCATAATTGCTTATCTTCAAAATAGGCTACAACCAGTACTAACTCAAAAAAGCTTTCTTTGTTATTGTTATAACCAGTCAATATTTTTTCGAGTGGTAAAAAATTAAAAAAGGAGGGCCCCATCTAACAGAAATGTGAGGTGTTGAAAAGGTTGTTGGCCCGTCCATGGGGATGGAGAAAATAAAGCTACCTTGCAAATACCTCATAGCAGTCGCTCTTTAGGGAAGAACTGTAAATAAAAAACAGATGACTTTAAGTTGAACACACATTTAAACAATTAACCAAGGATCATAAATAACATAAATACGACAAAATGATACATACTGATGAAAGTTACCCAGCCAAATTACATGTCTAATGTTGGTTCCAAAGGATCCACCTAAGCTACCTTTTAAAGTTTGGCCTAAATTATGAAGCATTTTCCTAATGCATAAGCATATCAAATTTTTGGACATCAAATACTTTGGGATTGTTCCTACTACATTTCATGCCAAGCGGACAAACAACAAGCATAAATTAGAGCCACCAAATAAATACCTTGCATATATACCATGTCATAATTGGACTTCAAATACTGACCTTTTGTAGAAAGTCATCTAAAGTTTTAAGCTTTCCTTTGGCTATTGACATTGATTGGTTTAGTAAATTACAAAGAATAAAAGTAAAAAATATTCAATGAAAAGACTTACTAAAATGAGATTTAATTCCACTTTATATCACGACCCGCAATACATCACAATTACCGTATATAATTTATACAGTGTTGGACGATGATTTATGTGGTCTAAAGTTAACCATAGATTTTTTTTGAAGTTTGTGTTAGTATCGGAGGGACCGGGTATGGACCCGATCAATTTCGCTATCGAGTTAGGTGTTTTGGGAATTACTCAATTAAGACTCTACAACTATCTTAGCCCAACCTCAATAGACTTAGACCTCAGATTGGATTTGAAGACTATAATTGTCTCAACTCTGAACTAACTTATACATCAACCTTTTATTAGTTTCTCTCTTTTTGCTTGCTGAAGTTCAAGGAATAATTTGGTTGATAGGTGAACCATAACAAATAAGACTATCCTACCAACGTAAAGGGTGAACTACTTCAGTATATGAATTTGTTGATACCTTTGTGCAAGACAACGACAATTTTCATATCATGCTTCATAAGAGTAATGCATTTGGAAATCTTAAGCTTGCATTACAATTATGTACAACTCCACAAATATATTAGACCAAACTAATGTGAAATTTCATTATTCAAGATTCTATAAAAAATAGTCATTGTCTTAGCAATTGTTTAAAGGTATACTATGCTTCTAGATGACTAACATCAATAATCTACCATTAATTAGTAGATCACAAATTCATTAAATTATTTCTGAAAAAAAAATACATTCCAAACCAAAAGGTGAATACATCAAATGTTTTGTTTGCTTACATGGTAAACTAATATTTTAATATTAAAATGTGGCACCTAGAGATACACATGCTTCGTGTTATCCCTTCAAAGAAAAATTCTTCCTACTAGTACGACTGACCAACACACTTTTCTCTTGAACGAGAATGCCTAATTGCTTATCTTCAAAATAGGCTACAACCAATACTCACTCAAAAATGCTTTCTTTGTTATTGTTATGAACAGTCAACATTTTTAGGAGTGGTAAAAAAAGAAAAAAAAGATGGCCCCATCTGACAGAAATATTAGGTGTTGAAAAGATCATTGGCACATCCAAGGGGATGGAGAAAATAAAGCTAGTTTGCAACTAGCTCATACCAGTCACTCTTTAGGGAAGAACTGTAAATAAAAAACTGATGAGTTTAAGTTGAACACACATTTAAAAAATAACATAAATACGATGAAATGATACATACTGATGAAAGTTAACCAGCCAAATTACATGTCTAATGTTGGTTCCAAAGGATCCAACTAAGGTACCTTTTAAAGTTTGGCCTAAATTATGAGGCATTTTTCTAATGCATAAGCATATCAAATTTTTGGACATCATATACTTTGGGATTGTCCTTACTACATTTCATGCCAAGCAGACATACAACAAGTATAAATTAGACCCACCAAATAAATACCTTGCTTATATACCATGCCATAATTGGACTTAAAATATTGACCTTCCATATAAAGCCATCTAAAGTTCCAAGAATTCCTATGGCTATTGACATTGATTGGTTTAATAAATTACAATGAATAAAAGCAGAAAATATTCAATGTAAAGACTTACTAAAATGAGATTTAATTCCACATGATATCACGACCCGCAATACATCACAATTATCGTATATAATTTATACAATGTTTGAGGGTGATTTATGTCACCAAAAGTTGACCATTAATTTTTTCAGAAGTTTATGTTGGTCTCGGAGGGACTGGGTATGGACCCGATCAATTTTGCTATCGAATTAGGCGTTTTGGGAATTACTCGATTAAGATTCTAAAAACTATCTTAGCCCAACCTCAATAGACTTAGTGCTCAGATTGGATTTGAAGTTTACAACGCTCTCAACTCTCAATTAACTCATACATCAACCTTTCATCAATTTTTCTTTTTTTGCTTGCTAAAGTTCAAGGAATAATTTGGTGATAGGTGAACAATAACAAATAAGGCTATCTTGCCAGCGTTAAGGGTGAACTACTTCAATGTATGAATTTGTTGATACCTTTGTAAGAGACAACTATAATTTCAATATCATGCTTCATAAGAGTAATGCATTTGGAAATCTTTAGCTTGAATTACTATTATGTCCAACTTCACTTATATTTTGGACCAAAATAATATGAAATTTCATGATTCATGATTCTATAAAAAACATTCATTGTCTTAGTAATTGTTTAAAGGTACACTATGCTTCTAGATGATTAACATCAACTAGCTAACATAAACTAGTTGGTCATAAATTCATCAAATTATTTTCGAAAAAATTAAACATTCCACACCAAAAGGTGAATACATCAAATGTTTTGTTTGCTTACATGGTAAACTAATATTTTAATTTTAAAATGTGGCACCAAGAGATACACATGCTTCATGTTATCCCTTCAAAGAAAAAGTCTTGCTACAAGTACCATTGACCAACAAAATTACATGTCTAATGTTGGTTGCAATGGATCCAACTAAGCTACCTTTTAAGGTATGACCTAAATTATGAGGCATTTTCCTAATGCTTAAGCATATCAAATTTTTGGACATCAAATACTTTAGGATTGTTCCTACTACATTTCATGCCAAGCTGACAAACAACAAGCATAAATTAGATGAACCAAATAAATACCTTGCATATATACCATGTCATAATTGGATTTCAAATACTGAACTTTCGAAGAAAGCCATCTAAAGTTCCAAGCTTTCATATGGCTATTGACATTGATTGGGGTTTAGTAAGTTTCAATAAATAAAAGCAAAAAATATTCAAGGAAAAGACTTACTAAAATGAGATTTAATTCCACATGATATCACAACCCGCAATACATCATAATTATCGTATAAAATTTATATAATATTTGACAATGATTTATGTGGCCTAAAGTTGACCATGAATTTTTTCAGAGGTGTGTGTTGGTATCGGAGTAACCGAGTATGGACATTATAAATTTTGCTATTGAGTTAGGTGTTTTAGGAATTACTCGATTAAGACTCTACAACTATCTTAACCCAACCTCAATAGACTTAGTCCTTAGATTCGATTTGAAGTTTACAACGCTCTCAAATCTGAGCTAATTTATACATCAACCTTTCATCAGTTTCCATTTTTTTGCTTGGTGAAGTTCAAGGAATAATTTGGTGGATAGGTGAACAACAACAATAAGACTATCCTGCCAGCGTAAAGGGTGAACTACTGCAGTGTATGAATTTGTTGATACCTTTGTACATGACAACAATAATTTGTATATCATGCTTCATAAGAGTATTGCATTTGGAAATCTTTAGCTTTCATTACAATTATGTACAACTTCACATATATTTTAGACCAAAATAATGTTGTTTCATGATTCTATAAAAAACAGACATTTTCTTAGCAATTGTTTTAGGGTATACTATGCTTGTTGATGATTAACATCAATAAGCTACTTTCAATTAGTTGATCACAAATTCATCAAATTATTTCCAAAAAAAACACTTTCCAAACCAAAAGGTGAATACATCAAATGTTTTGTTTGCTTATATGGTAAACTAATATTTTAATATTAAAATGTGGCACCAAGAGATATAGATGCGTCATGTTATTCCTTCACAAAAAGTCTTGCTACTAGTACCATTGACCAACACACTTTTCTCTTGAACGTGAATGCCTAATTATTTTTTTTTAAAATAGGCTACAACCAGTACTCTCTCAAAAATGCTTTCTTTGTTATTGTTATAACCAGTCAGCATTTTTACAAGTGGTAAAAAATTAAAAAAGGATGGCCCCTTTAAGTTGGAGAAAATAAAGCTAGTTTACAAGTACCTCATTGCCGTCATTCTTATGGAAAGAACAGTAAATAAAAAGTAGATGACTTTAAGTTGAACACACATTTAAAAAATTACCCGAGAATCACAAATAACATAAATACGACAAAATGATACATACTGATGAAAGTTAACCAGCCAAACTATATATCTAATGTTGGTTCCAATGGATCAAACTAAGCAACCTTTTAAGGTTTGGCTTAAATTATGAGGCATTTTCCTAATGCATAAGCATATTAAATTTTTGTACATCAAATACTTTGGCATTTTGATGCCAAGCAGACAAACAAAAAGCATAAACTAGACGCACCAAATAAATACCTTGCATATATAACATGTCATATTTGGACTTCAAATACTGACCTTCCGTAGAAAGGCATCTAAAGTTCCAAGCTTTCCTATGGCTTTTGACATTGATTCGTTTAGTAAATTACAATGAATAAAAGCAGAAAATATTCAATAAAAAGACTTACTAAAATAAGATTTAATTCCACATGATTTATTGACTCGCAATACATCACAATTATCGTATAAAATTTATTCAAAGTTTGACGATGATTTATGTGGCCTAAAGTTGACCATGGATTTTTTTAGAGGTTTGTGTTGGTATCGGAGGGACCGGATATGGACTTGATCAATTTCTCTATTGAGTTAGGTGTTTTAGCAATTACTCGATAGAGACTCTACAACTATCTTAGCCCAACCTCAATAGACTTAGTGCTCTAATTGGATTTAAAGTTTACAACACTCTCAACTTTGAACTAATTGATACATCAACCTTTCATCAATTTTTCTTTTTTTGCTTGCTGAAGTTCAAGGATTAATTTGGTTTATAGGTGAACAACAACAAATAAAACTAACCTACCAGTGTAAAGGGTGAACTACTTCAGTGTATGAATTTGTTCATACCTTTGTACAAGACAACATTTATTTGCATATCATGCATCATAAGAGTAATGCATTTGGAAATCTTTAGCCTGCGTTACAATTATGTACAACTTCACATATATTTTGGACCAAAATTAAGTGAAATTTCATGTTTCATGATTCTATAAAAAATAGTCATTGTCTTAGCAATTGTTTAGAGGTAAACTTTGCTTCTAGATGATTAACATCAATAAGTTAACATCAATTAGTCGATCATAAATTCATTAAATTATTTTTAGAAAAAATGCATTCCAACCAAAAGGTGAATACATCAAATGTTTTGCTTGCTCACATGGTAAACTAATATTTTAATAATAAAATGTGGCACCAAGAGATACACATGCTTCACGTTATCCCTTCAAAGAAAAAATCTTGCTTATAGTACCATTGTCCAAAACACTTTTCTCTTCAACAAGAATGCCTTATTGCATATCTTCAATATAGGCTACAACCACTACTCACTCAAAAATGCTTTTTTTGTTATTGTTACAACCAGTCAACATTTTTAGGAGTAGTAAAAAATTAAAAAAGGTTGGCCCCATCTGACAGAAATCTAAGGTGTTGAAAAGGTCATTCGCCCATCCATGGGGATGGAGAAAATAAAGCCAGTTTGCAACTACCACATTGCAGTCTCTCTACAGGGAAAACTGTAAATAAAAAATAGATGACTTTAAGTTGAACCCACATTTAAGAAATTAACCGAGGATCATAAATAACATAAATATGACAAAATGATACATACTGATGGTTAGCCAGCCAAACTGCATGTCTAATGTTGGTTCCATTAGATCAAACTCAGCAACCTTTTAAGGTTTGGCCTAAATTATGAGGCTTTTTCCTAATGTGTAAGCATATCAAATTTTTGTACATCAAATACTTTGGGATTGTTCTTACTACATTTCATGCCAAGCAGACAAACAACAAGCATAAATTACACGCACCAAATATATACCTTGCATATATACCTTGTCATAATTGGACTTCAAATACTGACCTTCCGTAGAAAGCCTTATAAAGTTCTAAGCTTTCTTATGGCTATTGACATTGATTAGTTTAGTAAATTACAATGAATAAAAGCAGAAAATGTTCAATAAAAGACTTACTAAGATGATATTTAATTCCACATGATATCACAACCCGTGATACATCACAATTATCGCATATAATTTATACAATGTATGACGATGATTTATGTGGCCAAAAGTTAACCATGGACCTTTTTAGAGGTTTGTGTTGGTATTGGAGGGACTGGGTATGGACCTGATCAATTTTGCTATCGAGTTAGGTGTTTTGGGAATTACTCCATTAAGACTCTACAACTATCTTAGCTCAATCTCAATAGACTTAGAGCTCAAATTGGATTTGAAGTTTACAACGCTCTCAACTCTGAACAAACTCATACATAAACCTTTCATCAGTTTCTCATTTTTTGCATGTTGAAGTTCTAGGAATAATTTGGTTGATAGGTGAACAACAACAAATAAGACTATCGTGCCAGCGTAAAGGGTGAACTACTTCAGTGTATGAGTTTGTCGATACCTTTGTACAAGACAACGATAATTTGCATTTCATGCTTCAGAAGAGTAATGAATTTGGAAATATTTAACTTGCATTCCAATTATGTACAACTTCACAGATATTTTAGACCAAAATAATATGAAATTTCATGTTTCATGATTCTATAAAAAATAGTCTGTCTTAGCATTTATTTAATGGTACACTATTCTTCTAGATCATTACATCAATAAGCTACCATCAATTAGTTGATCATAAATTCAACAAATTATTTATGGAACAAAAACACTTTCCAAACCAAAAGGTCAATACATCAAATGTTTTTCTTGCTTACATGGTAAACTAATATTTTAATTATAAAATGTGGCACCAAGAGATACACATGCTTCACGTTATCCCTTCAAAGAGAAAATCTTGCTTCTAGTACGATTGACCAACACACTTTTCTCTTGAACGAGAATGCGTAATTGCTTATTTTCAAAATAGGCTACAACCATTTATAACCAGTCAACCTTTTTACGAGTGGTAAAAAATTAAAAAATGATGGCCCCATCTGACAGAAAAGTGAGGTGCTGAAAAGGTCATTGGCCCATCCATGGGGATGGAGAAAATTAAGCTAGTTTGCAACTACCATGTAGCAATCACTCTTCAGGGAAGAACTATAAATAAAAAAAGATGACTTTAAGTTGAACACCCATTTAAAAAATTATCCGAGGATCATAAATAATATAAATACGACAAAATGATACATACTAATGAAAGTTACCAGTTAAATTACATGTTTAATGTTGGATCCAAAGGATCCAACTAAGCTACCTTTTAAAGTTTGACCTAAATTATGAGGCATTTTCCTAATGCATATGCATATCAAATTTTTTGTCATCAAATAGTTTTGGATTGTTCCTACTACTTTTCATGCCTAGCGGACAAACAACAAGCATAAATTAGACCCTCCAAATAAATACCTTGCATATATACCATGTCATAATTGGACTTCAAATATTGACTTTCCATATAAAGCCATCTAAAGTTCCAATCTTTCCTATGGCTATTGACTTTGATTGGTTTAGTAAATTACAATGAATAATAGCGGAAAATATTCAATGAAAAGACTTACTAAGATTATATTAAATTCCACATGATATAACGACCCGCAATACATCAGAATTATCGCATATAATTTATACAATGTTTGACGATGATTTATGTGGCCTAAAGTTGACCATGGATTTTTTCAGAGGTTTGTGTTGGTATCGGAGGGACCCACCATAAAGAAGTCAAACTTCTTATACCATTGTCTCAGGGCTTATTTCAACCCCTAAAGACTATTTTTCAACTTACAAACCATATCTTCTTTACCTTTTACTTCGAATCCTTCTAGTTGTTCCATATATATCTCATCTTCCAAATCACTATGGAGAAATGTTGTTTTGACATCAATTTTTTGAACCTCTAAGTCTAGACTAGCAGCTATACTTAGAACCATTCTAATTGATGTCATCTTCACAACAGGTGAAAATATTTTTTTAAAATCAACTCCATTCTTTTGGCTAAAGCCTTTCACAACTAATCTAACTTTTTACTTGATTTAATTCTCCCCTTCTTGTTTTAATTTGTAAACCCTTTTGTTTTTCAAGGTTTTCTTTCCCTTAGGCAACTTCACCAACTCAAATGTGTGGTTCTTATGCAAAGACTCTATCTCCTGTTTTCATAGCTTTCACGCACATGTTCTTGTTCTTATCTTTCAGAGCTTCTTGAAAATTTTTAGGTTCACCTGCATCAGTGAGAGTAACATACTCATTAGAAGGGTATTTTTGAGAAAGAATTTTACCACTTTGTGATCTTCTCAATTCTAATTCAGCCACAAGATATTCACTAGGAGTCTCTTCTTCAATTTCTTGAGATAGTTTATTTGGTTGCTCCCCCAGGTCAACATCATTAGGGGCCTTATCTTCATGGATAACATCCTCACCATCATCATCATGGAATTCTTCACTCTTTTCAATAACTGGTGGAGGGAGAGATACTGAAGGCAAACATGAAGTTTCTGTAACATTTCAATTTTTATCATCTTTATCAAAGCTTTCTATGATCTTGTCTTCATGAAAGACCACATTTCTACTTTTGTACAACTTCTTATTCTTTGGATCCCATAATTTGTATCTAAATTCATCATCTCCATATCCAACAAAAATACATGGAATAGACTTCAAATCAAGCTTTGACCTATTTTCTTTAGGCACATGCATGGAAGCTTTACACCCAAATACATGTAGATGAGCATAAGAAATTTCTTTACCTGTGCATACTCTTTGAGGAATATCCTCTCCCAATGGGTATGAAGGAGATAAGTTAATCAAATGCACTGCAGTTCTTACTACTTCCCCCCTATAAGACTTAGGTAGTTTAGTTGTAGAAAGCATACACCTTACTCTTTTCACAATGGTGCGCTTCATCCTTTTAGCTACCCCATTATGTTGAGGGGTCATAGGAACTATCAACTCATGCCTAATTCCATGTTTAGGAGCATAATCTTTAAATACTTTAGAAATATATTCACCACCATTATCACTACATAAGCATTTAAGTTTCTTACCTGTCTCCCTTTCAACCATGACATAAAATATTTGAAATATCTCAAATACTTCTCCTTTGAATTTCATAGTGTAATCTCATACCTTTCTGGAAGCTTCATCTATAAAAGTAACAAAGTACTCTGCACTGCCATGAGACTTAACATCCATAGAGCACACATCAGAGTAAACAAGGTCAAGAATCCTTGTATCTTTCTTTTGAGCATTTCTAACAAAGACAACTCTATGTTGTTTACCAAACAAACAATGATCACAGAAAGAGATTTTCATACCTTTTGGTAAAAATTTCTTCTTTGATAGAATTTGTAACCCTTTCTCACTCATGTGTCAAAGTCTCTTGTGCCATAAACTTGATGAGTTTCCTTCTAGAGCAGCTCATACCCTTATTAATGACTTTTAATTAAGTCATATAAAGGGTACATAATTTTATTCCTCTTGCCAGTACAAGAGATTCTTTGCAATGCTTCCACTTGCCATTGCCAAAATAGCTCTCAAATTGTTCATCATCTAGTACACCTATAGAGATAATCTTAAAGCAAAGATTTGGGACATACCTTACATCATGGAAAGTCATCTTGTAGCCAAGATTAGTTTTAATAACTGTGTCCCCCTTTCCTTTAATTTTTATACAACTTGTATTCTCCATTTTCACAGTTCCATAATAGCCTGACTTAAGCATGGAGAAATACTCTGCATGAGGGGTAGTATAAAAATAAGCACCACTGTCAACTATCCAACTTGTTTTAAAGTCATATGATAGAAGAAAATCTACATCACAAGTCAAGGTAGCAACATCCCCATCTAGCACTGTAGTGTTATCTACTTTTTCAATCTTTTTTTCTTTGGTAGTATCTTTTCTTTCATTTTGTGCTTTCTTACAGAACCAACACTCACTTTTGATGTGTCATTTCTTGTAACAAAAACAACACTCAAGGTATTTTCTTGACTTTGACTTTCTTCTCTCTTGAGGTTTTCTACTTTTGCTTCCACCTCTATTCTCAAACACACATGCTTGAGGGAGGGATGAACCTTGTATTTTTCTTCTTGTTTCTTAATTCAACAAGCAAATAGAGATGATACTCATACTCAAAACACCATCCAAAGTTGAGTTGCTTAAAGACAACACTAAGGTTTCCCAACTATCCGATAGAGAACTCAATAACAAGTGTGATTGAAGATCGTCATCAAGTGTCATCTTCATAGCTGCCAATTGGTTAACTATGCTTTTAACCGCATTTAGGTGTTGTGCAGTAGAACCATTCCCATTATACTTCAAGTTTACTAGCTTTCTAATAAGAAAAGTCTTGTTGCCAGCCGTCTTTCTCTAATACAATTCCTCTAATTTCTTCCAGAATGAATTGGCTGAAACTTCACTTGAAACATCATAAAAAATACTATTATCTACCCATTGACGTATATGTCTAACGACTTTCCTGTCAAGTATTTTCAAATCATCATATGATAATTTTTTGGCTCTAATTCCTCCAATAGGTGCATACAAATCTCAGCAAAATAAATAATCTTCCATCTTTGCTTTCCATATCATCCAATTTTCTCCATTCAAACTAACCATTCTAGTGGCCATTTTTGAATTGTTCATTGGATAAACCACAAGTCAAATAACCTTGCTCTGATACCACTTGTTGTAGAAAAGGTGGTGGGTTGTCAATTGTGTGTTAAAACAATACACCACGTCATGAAAGCATTTTGATCTAACACTATATATGTAGGAATTAAAATCCTACATCAAAGAAACATAAAACAATCTTCCAAGCATATTCAAGGACACAAGAACACACAATTACATGGAAAACCCTTCGGTGTGAAGGAAAAAACCATGGGACAACTCCGAGTAATCTTCCACTATGAAAAATGGGCTTACAAATAGGAATGTCTCTCAAGTTTTGCCCAAACTTGAGGATTACACATACAATAGAGAAAAGAGACATATATCATCAACATACAATGTCATTCTAACCATTTTCAACAATCAACAAAGGTCAGAGTTCACCTAATATAAGATTTGAGTCATAGAAAGGGTTCTTGAGAAGGATCTTGAGACAAAGAAGGCTTATTGAAGCTTGGATGAAGATGGTAAACACTTCTCTCTTTCTTCTTTCTTCTCTTCTTCTCTTCTCCTTTTCTCTTCTTCCTTCCTTTCTCTCTTCTCTTTTCTTTCTTCTCTTCTCTTCTCTCTTCCTCTTGTCTTTTCCTCTATTTTCTTCCCCCGATTCCTCACTCTCTCACTTTTTCTCCCCTCGAAAAAGTCACATGTCATAAAAAACCCTAACTTCCCCTTTTATCTTCCTCTCTCTCTCTCACACGTGGGCTAAGAGAAAGGGGTTAAATGGTGGGGCCCACTCATGGGCTGGACCCCACCCATCTTTATACTCAACACTCCAATTCCTTCATTTCTAGCAACTCTTCTGTGAATTGGATTTGCCTCATTCCACTGGTTTCTTTTTTTTATTTTTGTTTTTGAGAGCATGTGGAAGTAGGGTGGAGGGAGCAACTTCCTGCCCTAAGCTTGTCTTTGCTGTAGAGTTCATAACTAGAGATATTTACATGGTCAATCGGCCAGGTGAGGAATAGAACATTACATCCATTTGGATCCAAGTGTTTCAGCTGCGCCATGTCAAAGGGGAACACCGACGAGCATCAAAAGATTTAAAACAGAACAAAAAATTTTTTGCCACTATATTTCCGTCTCTGTCGTCTACCGCCACACATCCCGTCTATGGAGCCAGCTCCTACGCTGAACCACAAACGGGTTTTTTTTCTTTGCGGAGAAGCTGGCCAGGTCTCAACTTCTAATTTTGATATTTCCCCCTACATTAACGCTGCTGCATTGGAAGCGGAGGAAGATGACGGTCTAAATTGGGACCCGGAGAAATAAACTTCTCGTCCTAGTCCCAATTGTCATCCGGGTCATTGTGAGATGGCCTGGGAGTACTGTTTTTATTTTCCGGTTAGCGGGGGCTTTTAGCTAAGCCCCTGCACGCTCTCGACAATGACGTGTGGCTGAAAACAACCATTCGCTAGTAGATTCGGAGCCCAATCTCCCTCATCTTCTTTCTGTCTTCTTCTTTTTGTCTTCTTCTTTTTGTCTTCTTCTTTCCCTCTTTTTATTTTTTACTTCTTCCCCTCTTCTTCTTTCCCTCTTCTTCTCTCTCTACTAAGAAAATTGAGTATAATAAATTACTAATTAAACTCAATTGAACATAAATTGGATGACATAAAATTTCAAGCCTATTTTTACTTGAGGCTTTTCCGTTATGCAGTTCAAACACCTTTGACGTATATTGGAAAATCCATCTAAGAGACACATACTAGTCTCTCCTGAGTCCCTTATATGGACATGACCCAGAAATAGGGGTGGCATCGAGTCGGGTTTTTCGAGTAATCTAACTTGAACTCACCTAAAAAACTCAAGTTTGGATTCCTAAATCCATCCTGCGGGTAGGGTTTGGGTTTGGGAATACAAACCCGATCTGGGTCGGGTCAGGTTTGGGTTTACCCTCACTCGACCCGCGGGTTTTTACTTTTTTATTTTTTACGTATTTTTCTTGAGTTATTTAAAAAAATTGGGTCTTTTTGGGTCGGGTTTGGGTTTTTCATCAGGTCGGGTCGGGTTTAGGTTTATAAAATAATGGTTCGGTTCGAGTTCAGATTCAGGTTTTAAAACCCGTTTAGGTTTTTCACGGGTTCAAGTTTCGGGTTTTATAAGTGGGTGGGGTTCAAGTTTTCAAAAACTCAACCCAAACTCGACCCATGCCCACCACTACCCAAAAAAGAATCTGTTGTTGAGACTTTTATCAACAGATCTGCCAACATCTCAGAAGTTGGAATACAACTCGCTGTCAAATACATAGTAATAATGTACTACCATGTTGTTACCGTCGTTGGATTATCGCAAAATACTTAAATCAGACTACTAGTCCAACAACTCAATTTCAATTTTTCTAAGAAACCTTTGATCCTCACAGCTTCAGCAGTTGCCAAACTACAAACTACAAACTCTGCTTCCATAGTAGAGACCTTGCAACATATTTTTCATTCTTACATGCTCAAGAAATTACTGCACCGCCAAGCATAAAAACAAACCTCGAGGTTGATTTTCTATCATTAGCATCAGCATCACCAGCATAATCTGAATCCCTATAACCAATAACAATCAACTAATCGACTTGATATGTGAGCTTGAAATCCTTAGAGCCACTAAACACCAAAGTATTCTTCTAACCGCTTACCATCCAAAGAACCATGGTCACTTTCATGTCTACTCACAAGGATTATTACGAAGCCTTAGTCAGGGCTAGTGCTCACAACATGGTATACGTCAAACTACCCACAACTTGGGCATATAGAATAGACTGCATCTTTAACCTTCCATCATCACTTGATGGTGTCATATTCTCTAATAAACTTGTCCCTTTATAAATTGGGAAAATTCTGGTCTTCCACTCGACCACACCAAATCGTTTTAACACACTATCTTGATATCTTTCTTCAGGAATGAAAGTTTTCTAACTTTTCTATCTCTTTCAATTTTTATGCCAAGATTAATAAAGTTTCTCCATGTCTTTTATATCAACCTGGGTTTTGAGCCACTCTTTAATCCTTAACCATATCTAGATCATTTCCCATTAAGGATATATCATCTACATAAAGAGACAATTTGATAAAATTACTGCCACTAACTTTGGTGTAAACACAAGGGTCATACAATTTGGGTATAAACTCATTCTCAATTATCACTTTATGAAAAGTGAGGAACCATTGCCTTGGTGATTTTTTAAGCCCAAAAATAGCTTTTGTTAATCTACACACTTTATCACCTTGATCTTTCACAGCCAACCCTTTAGGTTGGTGATATAAATGTTTTCCTCTAAATCTCCATTGAGGAAGGTTGTTTTTACATCCATCTGATGTAATTCAAGGTCATGATAAGCCACCATAGCTAATAATACTCTAATTGAAGTAAATGCTGATGCAGGAGAATAAGTCTCGTTGTACTCAATTTGTTTTTTGAGTAAATCCTTTTGCTACCAACTTAACCTTAATCTATCAATGGTTCAATCTGGTTTTAATTTTTTTTTTTTTAAATATCCATTTACAACCTATTGCTCTTCTACCCTCTGGAAGTTCCACCAAATCCCATAACTTATTTTTGTCCATAGTCTCTAATTCTTCTTGAATTACTTTGAAGTCTTTAGAATGTAAAGCTTGTTCATAATCAAGAAGGAATTTTTCTTTTGTATCACTTACATAACTCGTCATAACAAAGAAGTCCTTCAATGTTGAAGGAGGCCTTCTATCTCTTTCTATATGAGTATCATGATTAACTTGTTACATATTTATATAACTTATTCTTGATCAACAGAATAGTCTTTAAGTTTTTGTAAATAATTTTACTTTCTTTATTGGGTTTCTTGGGTCAAGATCTTCTTAAGTTAAGCATCTTGACATTCCATAACCCAGAGTAAGCCATTAGAATGGTGTACAAGAAATTTGTGAACACCTTTTGAATGACTACTATAACCAATAAAATTATATTTTATGGTTTTAGGATCAAGTTTGCCTCTATTTTGCTCTGACACTTTTATATGTGCCCTAGAACCCCAAACTTTAAGGTGACTTAAGTTTGGACTTCTACCAGTCCATAACTCATAAGGGGTAGTTTTAGTGGTTTTACATAAGATTGTTAAGAATGTATGTTACAGTATCTAATGCTTCACCCCAAAATTGGGTTCTGCATTGAGTGGTTTAGCATTCATCGTACCATATCTAATAAAGTCCTATTCCTTTTCTTAGCACTTCTATTTTGCTGAGGTGTATAAGGCAAAGTTATTTGGTGATGTATTCCATTAGCCTTGTAGAACTCATTAAATAATTAGAAGCGTATTTTCCACTTGTATATGATTTGAGAATCTTAATGGTTCTTTCTAGTTATTTTCTATCTCAACTTTGAATTCTTTAAATTTATTTAAGGCTTCTAACTCTTTCGAAATTAGATAAATTCAACGATACCAAGAATAGTCATTAATAAATATAATGAAGACATTCCTCTATGGGTCTTTACATTAAGAGAGTCGTATATATATGAATGTATTACTTCCAAATGATTTCAACTTTCTCTTTACAAAGGGTATCCTTGTTATTTTACTAGACAAGCAATTTTCACATGTACGTAGCTCATTATTTAACTTATGTAGCACAATAATGAATCATCTAGAGACAAACGGGCATACTCAAAATTAACTTTCACATTCCTAGTGGATCGAAGTGTATGTCAAGTAAAAATAATCCATCAATCAAAGTATCAGAAAAGAGTATTAATTAAACTAATTTAGCATGCTCGAAATGTTGGAAAAATTGAGTACAATCAATTACTAATTAAAATCAGTTTAGCATAAATTGCATGATATAAAATTCCTAACCTATTTTTGTTTGAGGGTTTTCCTCTATGATGTTCAAACACCTTTTATGTATCCGGGAAATATCATCTAAGAGAAAAAAAAGAAGTTAAAATAGAGATCACACCTTTTTAGCCACCCTCACAAACCTTCTTTAATTAGGCTGAAACCAAGAACTGTTCTTCTATCACTTAATAGAAGTTGAAATTTCTTTCTTTGCTGGAATTTTCCACCATGAAAATTCTAGGGAGACAAGGAGAATTGAAACTATAGATAATTAAGAATTGAAAATGCTCCAAATATCTCTCTACTTATTTATAAGCTTATGAAAATGTAACTCCCTTAAGAGGAGTAAATATATCATAACCCCCTGTAGACGCCAAAATCTGATTGGCCCATCAACGGTAAGTCCATTCACTCCACTGATCCAACATATGATCGTCACAGGCTTAATGTCGTCCTGTATTTCAAATTTTGGAGATATTGTTGACGGCCCATCCTCAGGTCCATCAACTTGCCACATCACCGACATTGTCATCATCGTCATTGTCGACACTTTGTCGCCACGTCGACGCCATCTTTTGCCTTGTCATCGTCCACACATCTCAAGTCTCAAATCAACCAAGTCTAGTCCCCGCCTAACAAAGAAAGCCAGAAATGGCAAGTCTTTCATCGATCCCCTTCCTGAGGATTGATGAAGGAGAAATTGGAGGAGGAAAAGTCAAGTCCTCACTCCCCCTCTTGGGGAGCAGTGAAAACAGGATCCAGATCCCCTTTTTGAGGATCGGCCTACAAGGTTTCAACTTAGCCGGCTACAAATAGCCAGAAGTACTCCACCAAAGGGGTAAAAAAAGTTTTTCTCACAAGAAGAAGCATTCTCGAACCAGATGTTCCAGATACCTTCAGTTCACCAAAATTTGCACAGTTCATTCAAAGCAGTTCTACATGTTCACAGGTGACATCAACACGCCAAAAACACGGAACACAAATACTTTTGTCCAACCGACTACATCCATCGTCGTTCGTGTACACTCACCCGGAGACTTGAAGTTCGTCGTCAACTCGCAGGAAGCATCAACTTCATCGACCAACTCACGGAGATCGAATCAGAAGAAGCATAGGAGACAACATCCCCACAATTTCCCAATTCGCAACACCAAATTGTAAATTTCTCTGTAAACTTGTTGAATTAATCAATCGATCACGCCCCTTCGCGGATCGAAGGTCTTTCGTCGCTACCGATTTGGCACGCCCGGTGGGACATCACTTACCTCTCATATCCTTCTTCATAAAAAAAAAAAAAACTCAAAACCTCAAATGGCAGGCAACAACAACGACAACGGTGCCGGCAAGAAGGTCATTCCAACAAGCTCCGCTTACCAGTGCTTTGTCGCTGATATGAGCTTTACCTCGACACCAGGAGCTCACGGCTCCTCGGCCAGCTCGCCGACCAACAACCCAGCTCCGACCGCTTCATCGCCAGCAATACACACAATGACGAAGGCTCTGGCTAGAAGCCTGTCGACCGGACATGCACCCTTCATGAAGGACGCACACCGCCCGAGTGCAGTCTTTCAACCACAGGATTTTGCAGCCTCCACCAAGCTAGCCACAGCTCCGACTGAATTGCTTTCGGCAATCACTAAGCCAACTAACTTGGATGTCGCTACCACACCACTGGCATGTAGCCCGATAGTCAGCCCGAATCAATTGTCGCCATCGCAAAGGGTATCGCTTGTCCCATCCATCATTTAACACTTTGAGCAGTATGACACTCCTTCAACGTCAACAAAGAAGGGACAGTCATCGGCTCCAGGCTCTTCGGTGATTGCCACTTTTGTTGGTAGCAGTGTCGCCCTCCACCAAATCACCAACAACGGCCTTGCCGAGTCGAATTACATTGACAACCACTTCTCCAATTTGGTCGTCCCCTGCAACATCTCCTCACCAAACCTCACCGGTGGCCACTCCCTCGAGATGGTTCCCTACCAAAATGTTGCCTCGCCGACACTCACCAGCAATCGGCTCTCCAGTTTGATCACCCACAGCAGCCTCGCCGCACCAAACAACATCCATGACCATCTCATGACCATCTCCCCAACATGGTCTCTAGTTAATACATTGCTGGTTTGGTTCGCGACGGGAGCTACTCCTTCAGCTCCGACCTTCAAAGTTGTCGCCATGGTGACTTCGGCCAAAATGGTTTAAGAGCACTTGGTCGAGATACAGGCCACGCTCAAGGAGCAAAGCGATCATATCTGTGCCAAAGATGCCCAAATCATGGCTCGCGACCTCCAAATAGCCAAGATAATGGACTGACTAGAGATCCTCACGGCCAACACCGGCGACCTTTCACAAGAGGTTGGCTGAAACAGGGCAACAACCGGCACTTCGGCCGAGCCCCACCAGGAGGAGCCGATTTTCGACGAGCAGCGGCATGCGACTCCAATAACCATTCGGAGGTCTCCAAACGAAGAGGAGCCGACCTCCTAACACTCGACGCGGTAACATAATTAATCAACCGCACAGTGCAAAATAGCTCTGGTGAGAGCAAATCGGTCTCATACCAGAGGCCATACACATCAGATCCATAATCTCCCGATGCCATTTGGATACCATCCACCTAAAATTCCAGTAGCTTAACGACGACAACAGCACGTCGCCCACTTCATAGAGTCTTGCAACAACCCTGGCACAAATGGCGATTTGTTGGTCAAGCAATTCGGTAGGTCACTAAAAGGTAACGCCTTCGACTGGTACATCGAGTTGCTGCAAGAATCGATCGACAGCTGGGATCAGCTGGAGCATGAATTCCTAAGCTGGTTCCACAATACCAGGCGCACCGTGTCAGTGGTCAAACTCGCTAATCTCAAAAAAAAAAAGGCCAGAAAGTTATCGACTACATCAACAGGTGGAGTAACCTCAACCTCAACTGCAGAGAAAGCTCCAACTTGTCCCTCGAGGCCGAGATCGATATGTGCACTCGAGGGATGCGATGGGACTCTTGTTCTTCCTCCAGAGCCAAAAGCCGAAGGAATTTCAAGAGCTCGCAACAGAATCGCATAATATGGAGACTTTCATTGATGAACATGGTGAGGAAGTCATACTAGTTGCAGACCCGTACAAGAATGGGAATACTACCGACAAAGACTCAAAGGAGAAAGCAAAAAGCTCCTTCGCAACCAACGCCTTTGAACCAATCAAGGTCGGAGGCAAAGTAAAAACAAATTTTTCCCCATGGCCACCCGACGGGGGCACCTATCAGAAACCGACACTGAAGGAAAGGCAAGTAAAGATCTATCCTTTTGCTGATGTGGACATTTTGATTATGCTCGAGCACCTGCTAGAGAGTGACCTACTCAAACTACCTGAAATCAAAAGACCCGGCGACCTGACAAAGCCAAAAGAACACGAACTTCTGCAAATACCACTGCCTACTGGGACACTCAATAGAGAACTGCTTCATCTTGAAGGACCGAATCATGGACCTTGCGGCACAAGGCCGCATCAAAATTGACAGAGAAGAAGGCACGACGCCAACAAACATCGGCGAACCATGAAAGAAAGTCGAGAAGCACCAAACAAAAATCTGAGGACAACCATCCGAGGAGTAAACAAAAGGAAGCGAAGGCTCGTCACATTGGCGGAGTTCTTCCCAAAAGATTTCTTCACTCCACCGGCAATGGTGGCCACTTGTTCGGCGTCTCCCCCCAAGTAGACCAGCTGAGAAGAAAAGGGGAAAGCACTAGCCATCGAATGTGACAACCTCGAGACGACCCTGAAGCAGATTTCTTCATTGAACGAGCTAGAGGATGACTTAGACTAGCCCATTTGATCTCAGAAAGCCTTGATAAAAATCCTCGATGAGCCAGAGAAGCTTCAAGTAGAGCTGGAACAGTTACTGATGAGAAAAAATGATCTGCTGGAGGTCGGGCTAACTTCACCTTTTAGAAAGGAAGAAAAAGCTTTCTCTTCTCGTCAAGTGTCGCAGCCAGAAGAGTCTCTCGCAGTCTCTTGTCTTCCATGCATCAAAAACTTTGCGAGAAGAAGATGCCCAACTGAGGGCAAAGACTCACAACTGGTCATTGTTCGTGTTAGGCTACATCAAAGACTACGTGTTCAACCGTATTCTCATCAATTGTGGTTCCTCGGGGTCCTTTCTGCGAGCTTCTTACTCTTACAGGGATCAACTAAGAAGACCAAAAGATGCTTGACATGATCCAACTGAAGCTGCACATTGGCGAGATGGTCTCCAAGACACCCTTCCAAGTGATCGATTCTAGGACATCATACAATCTACTCCTAGGCTGACCCTAACTCTAAGCCAATGGTGTGGTTCCATCCAGGCTCCACCAATGCTTTAAATACTGGGAGGACAACGAGAAAAAGACGCTGTACGCCAATGAAAGTCCATTCACTGAAGCCGAAGCCTCGTTTACCAATGCAAATTCTACTTGATAATGTGGCCGACAGTCTAAGAGACATCTTGGCCGGGCCTGGCTCCAAATGCCAAAATTGCCCTTCCTCCTAAGCAGACCCCAAAATACAACCTGGTACTGAAGGCCGCACCACCCAAACCATCGATGCCCAAGGAGGAAACGTCAAAACCGATCATCCCAACGCCGACAAAAACAAATGTACTAGTACTCAGGTACATTTCTCAGTCACTGAGGAAAAAGGGAGAAGCCCCTCTCGTCGTACGCCACAATACCAAACCGACTATGCTAAAAGGAGTCACTCTTCCGTTGTCAAGAAGTGCCTGAGCCCCAAACGGTTGCCTACTACTCGAAAAACTGAAGGCTTCGACCTAAATGCGTATCGGTTGATGGCCAAGGTAGGGGGTAATTTCACAAAGAAATAGTTGCACGACCAACTACTTGTCGCTTTGCCGATTCTCACCCCAACGCAAAAGAAGTTATGAAAGGGAGGTCGTTGCATTACTCAAGGCTGGCATGGCCTTGGGTACCAATCAAAGAAGCCAATTCGTATGACTGGCCGATCGTCTGGTGTTCATCATATTTTAGTCAGCTAAAGTCCGTCGAAGAAGAAGGAAGCTGATAAATGTCTAAATGACACTATTTTTAGGCCTCAATATGACTTGTAAATTATATTTTGGAGTCAATATTCATCACAATATCATGAAATATACCTCAAATTCATGTTTTCTCTCTCAGGAGTCCAACACAAGAAGAATTATTGAAATCATAGCTAAAATGAAGAAACCAATGTGACCGCACCAGTTGGAGGACAAAATTCGGCGCTACCACGCCATCCGAATGCCGCTACCACACCAAGATGGCGCCACTAAGCCTATGGAGTTTCCTAACACAACCAGGACTATTTCTGTTCGAGTACTAAGAAGAAATTCTGCCTGAGTGGCGCGACCACGCCAATATCAGACACATTAACGGCACGACCGTGCCAGTGACTCAGCAATACAAAATCGCAAAATTCGTAGGATTCTGACAATCAATAAAGTTCAAAATTGGGAGATAGAGTCCAAAGTACATAAGGAATGTGTCCATGAAGACTCTAGAGGAAATTGATTGGAATCCAAAGAGGTTTGAATGCTCCAAGAGGTGAGGTACAATGTTGATCAGAGACTGCTGAAGAAGGAAATTACTGTCCGAGTTTGAAGAGGTCATATCTGGAGATTCTGACTCCCAATTGAATCCAAATTTTATGTGTAATTACATAAAATAATGAGGTCAGGAAGGCATGATTTCAACCCTGGAGAGAGATCAAATTGTAAGGCCTAGACAGCAGAACACCTATATAGAATCTAGTTTTAGCCTCAGCTTTTAGCCTTGTTTTTCTAGTATTTTCATTTGAGAGAGTCTTGAGAGGGAAGAGGAGACATCCTATTGAAGCTTTTGAGGCAAGGAGGAGAAGCAGCCATTGGAATCCATCTTCAACAAGTAGATTCTTCTAAACGGGAGTTTGTACTTAGTTTATCTTTTCTTTTCTTCTTCATGGCTGTATTCAAGACCTTATTTTGTGCTTTAATTTCTAGCATGGAGTAGTCTTTTATGTTGGGATTTCATCAGTCCCTAGCTATGTAATGAGATTGATACTATATTAGATTTCAAATTCGTGTATGAATGAGTAGCAATAAGATATTAATTCCTTGATTCACGCTTGTTGTCTTACGATGTACTGGTTACAAGGTGAAGTTTGGCTTAAGGTGAGATATGTTTAATAGGATGTACAAGTTCTTTTTGAGTTCATGCACTAGGTAAGTTGAGCTTGATTTAGGGTTAATCCTCATCCTTAAAGTAATACACTTTGATTTTATTGACTTATCTATGGCATAAGTCTTGATTCCCGAACATAGGTAGGGTCATTGAGCTTTATATTTATGCTATCAATTAGAGTTGATCATGTCGACTAGTTGTTTCTAGGAGAGAGAAGGTGATGCCAATGCGGAAGTAGCCATGGATTTAATAAGCTCATCAAATTTGTTTTATAAATCATTAATTAATTTTAATCAATCTTAGAAGTAGCTAGGGAGGAATTGAATTCCTAATGTCTTTTCCATTCTGATTTTATCAAAAGCCCTCTCTTGGTCTCTATGGATTAGGTAGATTAGTTTATTTTATATTTTTACAACTCCTTTGCAATCGATTTCTCATACTTTCGTTTTTAAACTAGAAAAGCAATTATCTATTAGCTTGGTCCTTGTGGGATGATATTCTGATTTTTCTAATTATGAGTCTAATTCCTGCAGGTTAGACCCATATGACATTTCATACAATCAAGAATGGAGGGACCAACCAAAATTCTCTTGGAGTAACAACTATGATCATGAAAGGATGGATGAAGAAGATCAAATGGTCAACAAGCTGGTTGCTGATTTTGAGATTGAAAAGGAGAATAACCGACGCATGCAATCGGATATATAGCAAGTGCAATTTGATGTGCAACTTTTGGAAAACTCCATATCACTTTTGCACTATCAAGCAAGTAATCTTTACATAAAAAATAGTGCAAAACCTGAGGGAACTATGCCTAACAATTCTAAAGAGAATCCAAAAGAGCAAGAACAGTCCATATCCATTATGAGTGGAGAAATCCGAGAAAAACCTCAACCAAAAGAAACCTTGGAGGGTAAATAGAGTGTGTGTCTCTATGAGTTTGAGATAATGCCCAAATTTAAGCAAATAATAGAGTCATACACCTTGGAGGATGAGGAACAACCAATTGATGAAGTAGTATATTAGGTGGAGGAAAAATTCATCCCATTTTTTTTCTTCCAAGTAATTGAAGGTAAATCCCAGCAAGAACTACAAGCATTATAGGCTAAAGAAGAAACCATGGCAGAAGTAGATGAGGTCAAGGAACAAAAACCCATGTTTGTGATAGTTGTGAATGTAAAAGAGGTAGAAGAGAAATCCCAGCAAGGAGAAAAATCATTGGATGCTGAAGAAGAAACCATGACTGAAGTACAAGACGAGGGGGAGAAAGAAGAAACCACAGGTCATATCATAAAACTTTCCCATGAAAAGCCATTAGAGACTTGGGTAGAGAAAGAAGAAGAGATAGGGCACTCCTATGACTTAGACTTTTTCATCATCCCACCTTATACATCTAGCCCAAAAATACAACTAAAAATTTTATTGGGGCTGGACAAGATGATGAATGAGTGGCTGATATGTGTAAAGATCTACTTCCTACATGCCACAAAGTCAAAAGAAAGGATTTTTAGCTCAACACCAAAATTTGGTTGCTTTACTATAAAGCATTGCAAAGGAAGAAAGGTCATGATGAATGGATTGGAAAAGAATTTTCCTTTTGATCTAGGTGGAATGAAGCTACTAGACGGCTGAGGACCATAAACTTAACGCTTCATGGGAGGCAACCCATGGTAGGCAAGTTAGTCTAGTTTTTCATTTCAATTGTTATTTTGCTTTGAATAATCATTTAGTGTGAATCTTAGATCTTAGGTCTAGTTTTGTTTTACTCATGTTAGATTAGTCTTTTTAATTTGTTTGGTTTTTATAAATACCAAAATAAATAAATAAATAAATTCAGTCCAAGGCACTAGTCCTTGAAAAATCTTGAATTTGAAAGTTAAGTGGAGTTGCATGAAGCCATTTTTACAGCTATACTTGATGTATTTCTAGATGTGTTTTTCAAAGTCTAAGTGCAGAGATCAGAAGAAGGAAGTTGGGACCATCATTCCCAACCATTTACAGCAGCTTCCTTAAAAAAAAAAGCCATCAAAATATTTAGGTAAACTCTGTACAGAAAAGCAGTGCAACAACAACTCTATTCCAGAAACAAATCTTGGAGATGAATTCTGGAAAATCTGAAAGTGGAAAGCATTGAGTAGAAAGAGGTAATTAGTTCTAGAGGGCACTTAAAACTATTTTTTGGTAAAATTTATGGGTTGCAAACATTACCATCTTGCTGTCTTTGATCTGATTTCTAAACTTTTTTGTAATGATTCTTGGAAAACGGTTTTAAGGCATTTAAATTTCATACTTAGTAATTTCCATGAAGCCCTTTTTCAGCGCTAGATGATAAGTGGTTAGGGAGATACAGTGCCTGCAAAATGCCTCCAACTCACTTTCTGCCAAGAATTTCATATTTGTTGCCAAGTTTTTCAAATCTGTGTATCTTTAAATTCCCTTGATGAAAATGCATGAAACCTATTTTATTGTGCACCTCTGAACCTTAAAAACATGTTCCAAGTGGAATTAATAAATTTTTCATTCAGAATTTCAATTTATGAAGGAAAAGGGTGGCACACCTGCGCCAAATTCAGGCTCTCTCGCGCCACATGTTTGATCAATTTTTGAGGCTCTGCAACTCATAATCATTCCATTCCAATTCTGACATGATTTTCTATATGAATTCTAGGCCTGGGTAAAATTTCATAAATTTCTGAATTCATTTGTAATGATTTCATGCTATGAGTGGCTCTAACCGCTTTTGGTCAAGCATGAAGGCAACTGAAGTTCAAATTCCTCAAGGTGGCTCAACAAATTTGGAAGTTTAAGCAGCCAGCATTCTCAGGGAAGTTTCTTACCCTCTATCTCATTTTATTTTATTGAGCATAATGCAAAATTTTAAGTTAGGGGTGGGATACTCGGATTTTGAATTGTTTGTTTTCTTTGTTTAGTTAGACTTGTAGTTAGTGTTTATTTTTGTTTTGACTCTATACCAAAAGAATGTTTCTAAATCTGAAATTTTTTTGAAAACTTTTGTGGGAACTCTGATTGGTGGATTGAGAATATAGGTTTCATTCTCTCTTGAGAAACATATTTGTCTGAATGTTTAGTTTTGGCATGAGAAAAATTGTCTTTGAAAGTGGTTTGATTAGTTGAATGCATTGAGCATGTTTATTTTTTACAATAGAACCAACTTGAAGGAAAATTGAGGTGAAACGAAGACAGGTTTTTCAAAAATTTGAAATGATTTAGACCCTTGTTTTAAACCGTTTGAGCCTTTTTGAGCCACCCACTTTAATGCACAACATGCATCACCTTTTGTCAAATATTTTGAGCCACCAAGATCCCTGCTTTGTTTTCAATTCCCGCATTACATGTACCAGCCTTTGTGATTAAAAACTTATCTTTTCTTTTACTGGCTTTTATTTCTCTAAATTATTGGTGTTCTGTTTGAATGAACATGGACCAAAATCTGAAGTTATGGAGAAATAAGGAGGGATGGATAAAGAGTATAGAATTTCTTTGAAAAAGAGAAGAAAGGAGCAGGATGAAGATAAAAAAGAATGACAAAGTTGCTGGAATATCTCAGAGGAAAAGTGAAGAAAAAAATGAAAACAAAAAAAAATTGCTGAGTTAGGAGAAAGGCCACCTTGTGTGTGCACCGAGTCCCGGGACTCTGAGTCAACCGGCAAAGCAAGCAAGACTCCAGACAAAGCCAAAAAAAAATATTAGGAAAAAAGAAAAAGAAATAAAGAGTGCTTTTCCTTGAGAGATGAAGTAGTGGATGGGATTAAGGAGAAGGTGCAAGTATCGTACTCTTTGTTTTATTTGAGTGCTTTGAGGACAAAGAAAATTTTTATGTTTGGGGTGATGTACTACAATCAGAGATGGTTCATGCTCAGGAAGATGGAACATGGATATAAGGAGGAGGACTGACCCTTAAAAAGTTTATCCTTAATTTTCTCCTCACCCATTACTCATGCCCAATTACAACCTATAGAAGACCTTTTGATCAGAATTTTGAACTGCTTCATGTTAGTGGAGATTAGACAGATGGTTGGCTTATGGTTTTCAATTTAAGCTGCTCACGTGCTTGGGAAATTGGTATGTATGGTAGAAGATAGCTTGATCATGTCTTGACTAAGCAGGATAACTAAGAATAGGAGAATTCTGAATGAGTAATCTTTGATTGATGATTTGAAAGGGTTACCCCACTATTTTTTCTTAAACTTTGACGATTGGTCATAACTCTGGCTCCCTTTTTTTAGTTTTACTCGAGGACGAGCAAAGTTTTAAGTTTCTAAATGACACTATTTTTAGGCCTCAAAATGCTTGTAAATTATATTTTGGAGTCAATATTCATCACAATATCATGAAATATTTCTCAAATTCATGTTTTCTCTTTCATGAGTCCAATGCAACAAGAATTATTGAAATCTTAGCTAAAACGAAGAAAATATGAAGATTTTAGTGGAAAATGGTACAAGGTTGCAAGAACCGGCGTGATCGCACCAGTTGGAGGAGAAAATCGGGCGCTACCGTGCCATCCGAATGGCACTACCACTCCAAGATGGTTCCACTAAGCCAATGGAGTTTCCAAACATGACCGGGACTATTTTCGTTCAAGTACTTAGAAGAAATTCTGCCCGAATGGCGCCACCGCACCAGTTGGAGGACAAAATTCTGCGCTACTGCGCCATCCGAATGGCGCTACCACTCCAAGATGGTGCCACTAAGCCTATGGAGTTTCCAAACATGATCGAGACTATTTCCGTGCAAGTACTTTGAATAAATTCTGCCCGAATGGCATGACCACGACAATATCAGACACATTAATAGCGCAATGGCGCCAATGACTCTGCAAAGCAAAATCGCAAAAATCTCAGGATTTTGACAATCAATCAAGTTCAAACTTGGGAGATAGAGTCCTAATTACATAAGGAAGGTGTCCACGAAGACTCTAGAGGAAATTGGTTGGAATCCTAAGAGGTTTGAAGGCTCCAAGAGGTGTAGTCTAATGCTGATCAGGAGATTGCTGAAGAAGGAAATTACAGTCCAAGTTTGAAGAGGTCATATATGAAGATTCGGACTCCCAATTGAATCCAAATTTGGATCACAGACTCCTAAGTGGATTCAGAATCATATCACAAAAAATCAGGTCAATTCATATCGTCCTTTTGGAGTTTTAAATTTCCAAAAGTGATAAACCTGAGCAAAAATTGGCAGTAGAACCAACCCGACTTCTCAACATCATATACGTTTTCTATGTCAGATTCAACTCAAATTTCGTAAACAAGTCAAGGACCATGGAAGGAAGGTTCATGTGTAATTTCATATAATTCTGAGGTCGGTAAGTCATGATTTCAACCCCTGGAGACATTCCAAATTACAAGGCCTGGACGGTAGAACAAATATAAATAGGGGTTCGGGGGAATTTCATAATCTAATTTCAGAATCTAGTTTTAGCCTCTAGTTTTAGCCTCTACTTTTAGCCTAGTTTTTCCAGTATTTTCATTAGATAGAGTCTTGAGAGGCAAGAGGAGACATCCTATTGAAGCTTTTGAGGTAAGGAGGAGATAAAGCCATTGGAATTCATCTTCAATAAGTAGATTCTTCTAAAGGGGAGTTTGTATTTAGTTTATCTTTTATTTTCTTCTTCAAGCCCTTGTTTTGTGCTTTAATTTCCAGCATGGAGTAGTCTTTTATGTTGGGATTTCATCACTCCCTAGCTATGTAATGAGATTGATACTGTATTAGATTTCAAAATCGTGTATAAATTAGTAGCAATAAGCTGTTAATTCCTTGATTCATGCTTGTTGTCTTATGATGTACTGGTTATAAGGTAAAGTTTAGCTTAAGGCGAGATATGTTTGATAGGATGTACAAGTTCTTCTTGAGTTCATGCACTAGGTAAGTTGAGCTTGTCTTAGGGTTAATCATCGACCTTAAAGTAATACCCTTTGATTTGATTGACTTATCTATGACATAAGACCTGATTCCCGACCATAGGTAGGGCCGTTGAGCTTTATATTTATTCTATCAATTAGAGTTGATCATGTCAACTGGTTGTCTCTAGGAGATAGAAGGTGATGTCGATGCAGAAGTAGCCATGATTTAATAAGCTCGTCAAATTTGTTTTCTAAATCATTAATTTTATTCAAACTCAGTAGTTGCTAGGGAGGAATTTAATTACCAACTCCTTTTCCATACTGATTTTATTAATAGCCCTCTCTTGATATCTATAGAATTAAGTAGATTATTTTTTTTTTTTTTTTACAACTCCTTTCCAATAAATTTCTCAAACTTTGGTTTTTAAACTGGAAAAGCAATTATCTATTATTTTGGTCCTTGTGGGATGATATTCGGACTTACCCTAAGTCCATATTACATAAATTATTCATCTTGCTAGTGATTAGTTGGAATTGCATCAGAAGCCCCGATCATCATTTACACTACAAAGGCCACCATCGCAAAGGCTCTTTCGTACGACGTCGTCACCGTCAACCACATCTCGATCGATGACTGCACTGACCAAGAAGATGAAGAAAACATTTTGAAGGATGCCCCAGCCAAGTTTGAAGGAGGCCAGCTACTGTTGATGAATTAAACAAAGTCGACCTGGCCACTGAAGAGGAGCTGAGGCCGACCTTTCTCAGTGCTGCACTAGCCGAGGAAGAGGAAGCCGAGTATTTGCCTGGAACTACATGGAGAGGCCAGGCCTCGACCCAAAAGTCATCGTGCACAAACTCGCGGTTCACCCTGCAGTTCAGCTTGTCAAGCAGGTGCAGAGACACTTTCAACCAGATATCATCCCAGAGATAGAGAAAGAAGTCGACGAGCTTATCATGACCGACTTCATCCCGGAGGTTAAGTACCCTTCATGGATTGGAAACATCGTGTTGGTCAAGAAGAAAAATGGCCCAATTCGTGTTTGTGTCAACTTTCGCAACCTCTAAAAGGCCAGCCCAAAAGACGATTTCCCATTGCTGATTACCAAAGTCATGGTAGATGTGATAACAGGGTACAAGGCACTCTCCTTCATAGACGGGTCATCTGCTTACAATCAGATCCTTATGGACCCAAAGGATGAAGAGCTCATTGCGTTCCGTAAACCCAAAGGCATCTTCTGCTATAAAGTTATGTCATTCGGGTTGATGAATGACAGCACAACCTATCAGAGAACCATGCAGCACATTTCAGACGACTTTCTCCATAAGCGCATCGAATGCTATGTTGACGACCTGGTAATCAAATCCAAATAAAAGGCCGACCATCTCCTCGAACTTCGAGCAGTGTTCGAGCGACTACGACGATTTCAACTTAAGATGAACCCGTTGAAGTGCACGTTTGGTGTCACCTTCGACAAGTTTCTCAGGTTCGTTATACACCACCGAGGTATCAAGATCGATCAATCCAAGATTGACGCGATTCGAAAGATGCTAGAACCAAGGAACACCTCGGAGCTCAAGAGCTTTCAAGGCCATCTATCCTACATTTGGTATTTCATTTCAAACCTGGCTAGAAGATGCCAACCTTTCAGCCGGCTGCAGAAAAAGCCTTTCGAATGGGATGATGCATGTCAAAACGCCTTTAACAGCATAAAGTAGTATCTCACCAAACCACCAGTGCTTGTCGCGCAGATTGTCGGCAAACCATTATTGCTATACAACAAGGAGTGTTCACTCTATCACCTGAGTCAAACCTTGGTAGGTGCTGAAATTAACTACACGCCTAATTGGGTGCTTTGCACCCTATATATATACATGTAAATTTCCTCTATTATGGGGAAAGTTAACTTAATCTTGGTGTTCTTGTGCAGAAAATATACTGGAAAGCACAGAAGAAGAGGCTCTGGACAAATTGGTGGAACATTGAAGGAATTGCCCCCGAAACACAAGTACAAAAGAATATTGGGCGCCATAGCATGGATTGGGCGTCGTGGCGCCAAGTGCAATTTGGAGGAAGTGACCCAGGCGCCATACGAAACCCCTGGTGCTCCATGATGTGGGGAAAACCTTTGCCATAGCGGACTTCATGGCACCAGTTAGTGAAAATCAGTGCCTCGGCACTGAGCGCAACGACGGACCAAAGTCCAGTATTGCGACGCTAGGAAGCTTCACCATGGCAGCAGATAACAAGACTAAGCGCCTCACCGCTGGTTTTTGGTCGCCATGGCGAGGGTTTAGCACAAAAGGCTGGGTGCCATAGAATGGTCCGAGCGCCATGTGGCGCCGAGAGGCAGTCTGCAAGTTCCCTTTCTTTAAGTGACTCGGCGCCCAGTCACTGAAAGGCAAAAAAAAGGGAATTTCTACCCAGGCTATAAATAGAAAGTGGGAGATCTCGAGGAGCATTTGGACTTGGGACTTGGGGAGTTGACCTAGACTTGTCTAGGGTTCGTGCAAGTGCTTTAATGGATGATTTTGGGGGAATTTCTTGAGGAGATTTCCATCCGGGAGGAGGATTGAAGCTTCAAGAAATGCTATACACTCCTAGTTTGCTCTTCTTTCTCATTTTCTTTCGTTTATGTGTACTTTGAGTATGGACATGTGTTGGGATTTGAGATTATTATTGTATTTTGACTCGAAGTGTATGAAACCCCCATTTGAGGGTGTGATGTAGCGTACTTTTGCAACGTATGTGGTTATTTTAGTGATTTGAGCATGATTCTATTAAGTGTTAAGTCTAATGCATGCTTAGCGTTCGATTAATTGCCTAGCTATCTTTGAATGGATATTTAGGAACCCGATTCGATCCTGGGAGGGTAGATTTGGGTAGACTTGCATTAGGAAACATGCGTTCTACCTAGTTAGGAGGTCTATCTGGATTCGTGTGTGGAGTTAGGAATAACCCACCGCCGTACGTGACCTATAGGCTACGTATAGTGGGTTCTTTTTCTAGACCTTCAATCAGAAGATTAGATGGTCGGAATGGAGGATATGGTTGCGGTGATCTCGGAAGAGACCCGTACGTACTAAATTCTTGGGTCTACCAAGTGTTTGATAAAATGCTTGAATGTTAGAATAGGTTAGATACAGAGCGCGGGGACGTGAAATCACACCCCTACCTCTATTTTAAATAGACTCTCCTAGTTATCCCTTGTCTGGGTCCTAGTTACTGTGCATATTTTATCATTTTCATTGAATATCCTTTCATTCGATTAGTTATAGCTATTAGGATGCATGTTTAGTACTGAGTCTACACATAGTCCTTGTGGGTTCGACATCCGAACTCTTTAGTCCACTTTATTACTTACGCGACACTTGCACTTGCGTGCTATGGAGTAACTTTCTTTAACTAGAAAGTTACTCAAGTTTAGCGAGCAACAACGCCTATCGAGAAAATATGCCTGGCACTCATCTTCGCGGTTCATAAGCTCCGACACTACCTCTTGGTGGACTCAACAAATCTCATCTCCCGCACCGACGCACTCAAGTACATAATGTCGCGGCCGATACTCTCCACGCGGATGGCCAAATGGGCCCTCCTCTCAAAGTTCGAGATCAACTTTGTTTCGTAGAGGGCCATCAAAGGCCAAGCCTTGGAAAATTCCTTGCCGATCACCCAGTACCAGCAAAATGGGAGAACTTCCCGATGAAGAAATTTTCCTTATCAAAATACTTCCACCGTGGAAAACTACTTCGACAGAGCCGCAAACAAAACGGAGCCGGCGCAGTGGTCCTCTTTGTCTCAACAAATGATGACCTGTTGCCATACTCGTTCATACTTACACAAAACTGCTCAAAAAAATGTGGCAGAGTACCAAGCACTCTTTCCCAGCGTCGGCATGGCGGTCGAAATGAAAATACTACAGCTTGAAGTTTACGGTGACTTCGCGTTCGTGACATTCTGGAAGCACGCCGGTGACCTCCTTTCCAAAATTCTAGATGTGTCGCTTCACTACATACCGCTCATGAGGAACGGACCAGCCACTACTCTAGCTGGAATCACCGCCAGTCTGGCGCAGTTTGACAACGAACCAAGCCAAGTCCCCATTTACGAAAGATGGGTGGTCCCTTTGCCAATCGAAGAAGAAACGAAAGAAGAAGAGATGGAATAAAAAGAGGAGTCACTCCCCATTTCCATCCAAGAAAGTGAAGTTAGAGATTGGCGAGAGTCAATTGCAAATTTCCTCCAACATGGTACACTCCCAATAGACTTGAGGGAGTGAGTTCACATTCGCTGGATGACACCAAGGTTCGTCTTCGTCCATGACATCCTCTATCGGAGGTCGTACGGGGGTCATATTCTCCGATGGCTGTCTAAAGAAGAAGGTCATCAAGTGCTGCAAGAAATCCACAGTTGAATTTGCAGTGCACACCAAGCTAGCCTGACACACAAGTCAAATGGCTAGGGTACTATTAGCCGTCAATGATAAAAGATGCCATAGAAATGGCACGAGCCTGCAAGGCCTGTCAGCTCCACACCAACTACATTCACCAGCCATCGGAACCGCTTCACCCAACGGTTGCTTTGTGACCGTTAGAAGCCTAGGGTATGGACGTAATTGGTCCAATTACCCCCAAATCTAACTTCGACCGGCATACAACCTTGCCCCTACTAATTATTTCTCCAAGTGGGTCTAAGCCACGACATTTCGAGAAGTCAAAGCCGTCACCGTCTTCAACTTCATCCGAACACAAATCATCTCTTGGTATGGAGTTCCTCGGTACATTATGACGGACAATGACACACCTTTTCAAAATAGGGTCAAGGACCAGTTTTACAAAAAGTTTTGCATACAACAAAAAACTTCCTCAGCCTATAAACCAGCGGCGAACGGACTTACAGAAGCATTCAACAAAAATGCTTTGCAAAATCTTGAAGAAGACAGTCAGCAACCATAAGCGCAACTGGGATGAATAACTCGGCAAAGCACTTTGGGTGAATAAAACTACGTTCCGAATTCCGACCCGTACTCTCTGGTATACGAAACTGAGGCAGTACTGCCACTTGAGCCCCAACTTCTATCCCTTTGCGTCGCTGTGAGAGGTCTCATGATAGAAGAATGCACGCAACTCCGACTCACAGAATTGGAGTCGCTCGACGAAAAATGGCCCGAGGCCCAACAGAGGCTCAAGTCTTATCAATTACGAATGACTAGAGCCTTCAACAAGGTCCGACTGCGAGCATTCCACAAAGGGGACTTGGTACTTGCCATCCATCGACCAATGCTCTTCATGACCGAGACTAGGGACAAGTTCGCACCAAAATGGGAAGGCGCCTACGTTGTACTGGGGGCTTACATGAACGACGCCTACAAGATAGTCAAGTCCGATGGCGTGGAGCTTTCAATTGTGAACGAAAAGTTACTCAAGCGTTTTTATGGCTAAGTAACATGGGTGAGAGTAATGGCAAAGCGACGAAAAGAAATTAAAAGGGGAGCTGCAATTGACACATACAGGACAAGCCCAGTCCTACCAAAAAAATTATACGACGATGTTCTAGAAAAAAAAAAGATGAAAGAAAGAAAAAAATCATATCTGAGGAGGCTTGAAATTAGCAATAATCCTCCTCAACTGAGAAATTTTGGCACGTAATGGCAACCATTCTTGTTCATATTCCTGACAAAGGACAGGACGCGCACGAATCAGCACCAGCTTCCTCTCCAAACTAGCAAGCTCCGCTTCGTAGGCGTCGACCCTTGTCTTATCTTTTGCTGCTCAGGCTTCAAGTGGCTTAACCCGAGAAGTGATTTGAGTGGTCCACTCATAAAGCACTCGCTTCTCCTCAGCGACCGCATGACAGTCGGCCTCGATACTGCCAATAGCAGCTGAACGCCGATCACGCCGATGGGTCACAAGACCAATCGATCGAGTGACCTCGGATTCTGTGACTGACCATTCTTTGGCACTGAGCATTCCCATCATAGACCGGGACAACTCTCGAAGGCATGGTGCACCAGAAGAAAGGCCTTCCACCCATTCCTCCAAGGAATAATTATCAAAATGCACCTCTCAGCAGGCCAAGGGCATGGCATGCATCCCCAATCATTGCAGGAGAACCCGGGTTCTCTGTCGCTAGGAGGTCCGTCTCCACAAAGTCGGTCCACTACGACCAGGCAAGGCGTTGTTGATGCGATCACGACTTTGCCGATGGTGGACCCACCAGCCTTTGCAAAAATCAAAAGAAAAGGTTGGTCAAATAACAAAGGAGGAAGAAGTTTCGAAAAAAAAAAAAAAGAAAGAGATGAGCAACTCACCCAAATGTTCGCCAATTGAACTGATCGTCCACCACTAAATGAAGCAAGAGAAGCCTTGACGTCAATTCGGAAGGGTCCATCCTCACGAACCTGTAGTACGCTGGATGATCCAGCATGAGCCTCAGTAAGGGACGCCAAAAGAGCAGGGGCCGGTGGCAACTGCAAAATCATAGGGGCAACTGCTCAATCACAGGGGCAACTGCTCAATCACAGGGGCAACCATCTGAGACTCGACAAGAGTTTGGGATGTCCCAATGTGGCTCACACTAGGAGCAGCTTGATGAACCGTTGGCACATCGAAAACCTGGACAAGCGGGTCTAACGATGGCCAACCATCGCCAGAAAGAGGCGTTGGAGCCTCTTCCTCATTACCTCCCACCTTGCTGCCTAAAACGCATGCCATACTCTCCATGATATGGTGAGGGGACTTGTTGTCTATCTCAATCACTGGCGCACCTTCAGTGGGAACATCTACAATGGTCTACATGGCGGCAGTTCGTACAAGCAAGTCACCGTCGAACTTCATACTGGCTAAATTCTCCAACGACATCCTATATTCCGTAGTGATGCACAAGTGGCCTGGAAGCTCCAAATTGGAGAGATCGAAAGGCCCTTCCAATGGCGGAGCCGGTAGTGCAGTCGGCTGAGTACTCAATGTTGGGTGTCTAGCAAGTGCACTAGGTCAGCAAGTAATATAGACTTTGAGAGTCCAGATATTGATCCCACAGAGACCTTGATGAGAATTAAGTTTAAGTAAAGATTTTTCTATTGATTGAGGGAAAAGAAGTTTTTGGTTTTGGTTTTAAAAACTGAAAAGAAAACAGAATTAAACTACTGGAAAAACTAATAGAGATGAGATGTTGAGGAAGAATGTCAATCCCTCCTAGTTGTTAACATGTAAAATTCTGATTTTATAGCTCAAGCACCTTTACTTTGACTTAGCTTTTGAAAACCTGGTTACCCATATACAGGAAATAACTTTCACTTATTCCTTGAACTCCTTCTCAACCGGAACATTCAAATCCTAAGTGCATAAATATAAAAGCTTGAAGATTTACTCTCTCTTATTCAGAACAAGAGTTATAGAAGTCACATCACTTTTCAACTAGTCTCCTTCGAAACCGGAACAATCTAGTTTAAAAGCAAGTTGTTTTAGAAAACAAGAATCATACAACTAACCCAAATCTTTACTGAAATTTAAATTCTCATTTTTACCTCATTAAACTTCAGATATCAATCTAGATTAGCAATAAGCAATGAATACAGATTCTAAAACAAAAGCAGAGTACTTTATTGCTATAGAAATCAGAACTTAAACATGTAACAACTAGGAGTTCATGACTTCCCCAACAAAGAGAGACTACTCCATGATAATAGAATAAACACACAGTAATAAGGATTCAATTAAAGTCATAGACATAAAATAAACTAAGTACAGAAACCCCCTTGAAGGACTGCCTTTGGCTTCTCTTGCACCTTGACTGAAATCTTCACCTTCTCTCTCTAAAGTGCCAAGAGGTCGTGTAAGACTCCCTCTGGACTTTTCTCTTCTCTCTAACCTAACTACAAAACAAGAAAAACAAACTAAGAACTGGATTTACACTACAAAAACTCCCCCCTTGTGCTTTGCCTCGGACCTCCTTTTATAGCTGAAGCTCTGCCCAGAACTAGTAATTTTAGCCTCTGTCCAGGGGTATGAATTGTGACTTCCCGACCTCAGAATTGGCTGAAATTATATCCAAACCTTACTTACATAGTCCTTGCCTTGTGTACGAAATTTTTAGTCATTCTGAGTTGGGAAACTTGAGATATCTACTTGAGAGGTTGAACTGGTTCTGCTGCCAATTCCAGCACTGGGTCCACCACTTTGAAAATATAAAAATCCACAACCCCGACTTGGATTGGAATAATTTTCCGTGTAATGATTATAAATCCTCTCAGGAAGCTGTGGTCAAAATTTGGATCCAATTGGAAGTCGGAATCTCCAGATATGGCCTCTTCAATCTCGGACTTGTACTTTCCTTTTATGGCAGCAGTTTTCTTCTTTGTCTTTGAATTCTCTTCTTGACCATTCAATGCACCTAGACTCTGGAAATATATCATAAAATCTTAGTGGATACCTTCCTTAGACAATTAGGACTTCTTCTTCCAAGTCTGGGCTAGATTGGTAGTCAGAATCCTGAGATTTCCGCAAGTCACGAAGCTGAGTTAGCGGCGCGGTCGCGCCGAATTGTTCTTTGTTTTGGCGCGGTCGCGCCACTGGAGCAGAAATTTTACCTAAGTCAGTAGCACGGCCTTCGGGTCCAATATGAGGAAGGATTCTTCATGGCGCGGTCGCGCCACTTTATGCTGTAGAACTGGCGCGGTCGCGCCATTCCTTAGACTCTTTGCCGACTTCTTGAAATTAAACTTGAACTCCATGTATGGAAACAATGCAGCGTGGCAGCGCCATAGGAGAAGCCATCTTCCTGGCGCGGTAACACCCTTAGAGGGCGCGGTCGCACCATTTCACATTCACGAAGTGTCCTCTTTTCAGTTGTTTTCTTGGCAGAGTTTGAGGTGGCAAGAAACTTTAGGGCTTGTTGGAGCTGCTGAGCATAACGAATCGAAGCCGAAGGCTGATCAAGGTAGCTTGCTCCCAAGCCAAGTGCTTGCTTACGCTTTATGAAGTGGTCGGCCTTCCTACCTTCATGCCTCTAAAAGCCGGGAATTTTATGGATTTCTTTGAAGTTATGAACATTTTCCCGGCGCGGTCGCGCCGTTCCCTTTTTTGCTTGATTTTGCTCCTTTTTCCTTCATTTTTCCTCAGAATTTAGAATTTCTTCTTTTACAAGGTACCAGAGACACAAAACATGTATTTGATTTATATTTGTCACTTTCATGCTCATAATCAAATCAAATTAGGAATTTATGGTCAATAATTTATGCATAAATAAGTGTTTTTTGGACACTTATCACTCAACATCCCTTGGGAAGGACCCGTCAAAGTAAGAAGTGAAGGAGGAAAGGCCAACGTCGAATTAACAATGCCAGAGAGGGTCTACTAATAAGCCGCGGCAAAAGGGATGATTGTTGTACATCCAGCTGGAGCAGACAGGCCACCCCTGCGATGCCTTTGACAGACTGAAGGAGGGAGTTTGGCTTGCTCAATGGCTCGCTGTTGAGAAATTTAATGATAATTTCCTCTATTGGAAGACTTCTTTATGGATTTGAATGGGAATTTAAAAAATCTACAACTTATTGCAATGTAGTAGGCTTCGATAGTCTAACACTGTACTCCAACGAGCTTTAACACTATGCCTTGTATACCTATAACACTGTGCTACTTTAGAAACAAAACAGAGTTAGAATAAATCGAACTCCAAGGCGCAAAAACAACTTTCCTTAAGAAATAATTGCCCCCACTTTCGATAGCAGTTTGTTAATGGGTTACAAGCATGTTTTTTCCCAGGATACAATGGAGTAATGAGTTTAACGTATAGAAAATATGTTTAAACACCCATCCCTTTCAAAGTATAGTAATTAAGGGAGCTAGGAATTGGGAGAGTAGAGAAAATAGAATTTTATAGATGCGAATTAGTGTTTTTAATGATGATGTTCTAAAAGTAATCACCAATTTATAGGTGATTAAAGTGACTCTTTGGAGTCTCATGACTCTATGTAAAGTCATGGCTATTAGAAAAAATTAGTCAAAGCCAGTAAATCAGTTTGCATAAAAAAAAGTTTCAAAATCCTCCAGTAAAATCAACTTTTTAAAAAACTCCCTTTGACTTAATTTAATTACTTAACACAATAATACCCCACCTAAGTAATTAAATTAAGCATTTCTAGCTCTCTATCATATTGTTTTTGTTATGCATAAAAGGTGTCTTTCGAACTAAACCTTGTCTTAGTATAAGCACTACGAATTATGAAAGTCACTAGTTGCATATAGCATTAAACTAAGTACTCTTATACATAATTCGGTAATACCACTCACATAACATCATCATACTTTTTATGAGAAAACATGTTAGCACTTTTATGGCCATGTGCTCCCTGGTCTCATGAACAATTCTGGAAGTAAACCCTCAACTTCCATGAGAAGCGGGACCACTTTTATGTTCACATAGGTGAGGTTCCTCTAGTGTTCTCGTTGCAACAACACCATACGAACTTCATTAAGATTTAAAACTCAAATCTCATTAACGTAACAGGCAGCAAGCAGCATCAAAAAGGCTTTCAAGTTCTAATGAACAGTCACTGACAGTAACTTGTTCTTACCCATTAAACCTAGGACTAATGTTCTACTAGCATTCAGTCGGGTTACCATCATTGTTGACTAAAAAAGGATTTCAATCCCATCTCAAGAGATGTTTCTTTTGCTACTTCTCTAGAAAGCCCTTTGGTAAGAGGATCCGACAAGTTCTTACTTGACCTCACATAAGTAATAGTAATGATACCTCCTTGTATCAATTCCTTCACATATTGATGTCTTAAACTAATGTGCCTAGACTTACCATTATAAATATTATTGTATGCTCTAGACAATGTCGTTTCACTATCACAATGAATAGATATAGGAGGCATGGGATTAGGCAAGAATTTTATATCCAACAACAAATTCCTAATCCATTCCGCTTCTTTACCAGCAGTAGCTAAAGCAATAAATTCTGATTCCATAGTTGAGTGTGAAATGCAAGTTTGCTTCTTGGAAGAATAAACCCTTCTGATTGCTCCAAATATATTTCCTCATCAAGATTACCATTTAAAAATGCAATCTTAACATATATTTGATTAATATACAGATGATATATGGAATGATAAGTGTCTGAAAGACAATATCTATGCATGAATTAATGATTAGAAATCTAAATTTTGTGTTGATTATTAGCATGAAAATGACAAATATAACTCAAATTCATTGGTTTGTGTCTCAGGTACTTGTTTGAAGAAGAAAACCTGAATTCAGAGAGAAACTGAAGGAAAAAGGAGAAAAATAAGCCAAAAAGGTATGGCGCGACTGCGCTAATTCTGGCGCCTCTGTGCCGGGAAAATAGTCAAAAAATCAAATTAATGGAGGAAAATACCCAACGGCTAGGAACGCTTCAAAGAAGACTTCGGGAAAGTGAAACAGCGCGACCGTGCCCCCAGTGAGCTCTTCTGCGCCAAGAAGATGGCGCTACCTATGGCGCTGGCGCTATACAGTTGCCTTACACAGAAGTCAGAGTTGCCACTTTGGGACATCGGTCAAGATTCTAAGGAGTGGCGCTACCGCGTCACTTCTCAGCAGAAATTGGCGCTGTTGCGCCACAAAGTTTCTTGAAGCTGCATGGATACAGTTGCCATTCCCAAACTTAGAAAGGATTCTGCTCAACTGGCGTGACCACGCCAAAATCCGAAGAATAAATGGCGCGACCGCGCCACTGACTCAGGAACGCAAAACTACAAAAATCTTGGGATTCTGACAATAAATCACGGTCAAACTTGGAAGCAAGAGTCATAAGCACATCAGAAATACATCCACAATAACTCCAGGAGAAATTTATGAAAATCCTAAGAAGTTTTAATGATCAAAGTGATGAAAACTCAAAGCTGATTAGAAGACTGCTATAGAAGGAAACTACAGTCCGAGTTTGAAGAAGACATATATGGAGATTTCGACTCCCAATTGACTTTAAATTTGGAACACAGACTCCTGATGGGATTCTGGATCACATCACAAGAAATCAGATCAATCCAAGGTGTCTTTCTGGAGTTTCAATATTCAAAGTGGTGGACCCAGTGCTGAAATTGGCAGCAGAATCAATACAAATTCTCAGCAGCATATCTCAAGTTTCCCAACTCAGAATTACTTAAAATTTTGTACACAATTCAAGGACTATGTAAGGAAGGTTCATATGTAATTTCATGAAATTTGGATGTCAGAAAAGCATGAATTCAGCCCCTGGACAGAGACCAGATTGCAAGGTCTGGAGGAGTAAAGCAATCAAGTTCGGAATCAAGTTCTGAATCCAGTTTGAATCAAGTTGTAAATACAGTTCTGAATCTAGTTTTTAGTTTAGTTTCTCATTGTTTTAGTTAGTTTGGAGAGGAGAGAAAGTCGAGAGGGAGTCTTGCACGACCTCTTGGCACTTGGGAGAGAAAAGGTGGAGATGTCAATCAAGGTGCAAGTGAAGCTAAAGGCAGTCCTTCAAGGGGGTTTCTGTAGTTAGTCTATTTTGATTTTCATGGCTGTAATTGAATCCTTTTTGTGTGTTTATACTGTTAGCATGGAGTAATCTCTCTGTTGGGGAAGTCATGAACTCCTAGTTGTGATATGTTTAAGTTTTGAAGTTAAAGCAAAATAGTATCTTGCCTTTGTTTTAGAATCTGAGTTCATCGCTTATTTCTAATCTGAATTGATTTCTGAAGTTTAACGAGGTTCGAGTAGAGAAGTTAAAATTCAGTAGAGATTTGGGTTAGTTGTTTGATTCTTTGTTTCTAAAACAACTCGTTTTTCTTACTAGATCATTCCAGATTGTGATGGAGATTAGTGCAAGCGATGTGACTTTTTAAAACTCTTGTTTTGAATAAGAGAGTTAATATTTAAGCTTTTATATCTATGCACTTAGGATTTGAATGTTTTCGGATTGTGATGGAGTTCAAAGAATAGGTGAAAGTTATTTACTGTATATGGGTAACCAGGTTTTCAAAAGCTAAGTCAAGGTAAAGGTAATTGAGCTATAAAATCAGAACTTTGCATTCTAATAATTAGGAGGGATTGACACTTATCCCCAATGTCTCATCTCCAAAAGGTTTGTCATCTAATTCATTAGTTTTAAATTTTTTTTTCTTTTTCAGTTTTCAAAAACCCAAAATTGTTTACCTCAATCATCATAAAAATCTTTGCTTAGACTAGGTTCTTATCATGGTCTCTGTGGGGTCGATATCTGGACTCTTGAGTCTATATTACTTGCTGACCTAGTGTACTTGCTAGACACACAACAAATTTTTGGCACCGTTGCCGGGGACCATTGAATTGGGAGTAAGTTTAAGTAAATTTTATTTTGTTGATTGAGTTTAATTTTTTTTATTCTATCTTTCAGGTTGAACCGGGTTTGTGTATGAAAACAAGGTCTAGTGAAGATCCACTAGCTGAACCAGATCCGGAACCAGAAAGATCACTCCTTCACTGAAGGAGAAGAGAAGAGTTAGCAATGGAAGCACAAAACGAGGAAGAAGGGGCTGAGAAGACGATGGAACATTATGTAACATCAAACCCCAAAGCACAAAGATCAACCATTGTGAGACCTGAAGTTCCAAAAAGATTCGAAATCAAGCCTCAAATTCTGTCAATGATTCAAAACAATTATCAATTTGGAGGTTTGGCTAATGAAGATCCTAATGAACTTATTGAAAAATTTCTTGAATTATATGATACCTTCAAATTTGAAAATGTTACTAATGAGGCTGTTTGGTTGAGATTGTTCCCTTTCACTCAGGGATAGAGCAAAAATTTGGTTATCCACACTACCACCAGATTCAATTCGAACAAGGGATGAGCTACAAAAGAAGTTTCTTGGTAAGTATTTTCCACCTGCTAAAACAATTAAGTTGCATAATGCCATCTCAAATTTCATGCAGGAACATGATGAACAACTCTTTGAAGAATGGGAAAGGTATAAGGAGCTGCTCAGAAAATTCCCAAATCATGGAATACCAAGGTGGATGCAAATGGAGAAATTTTACAATGGAATTACAGTTTCACCACGAAGCTTAATTGATGCTGCAGCTGGTGGTACTATGAACAAAAAGACTCCTAATGAAGTTTATGAATTGATTGAAGAAATGACGTCTAATATGTACAAATATCCAGTGGAGAGAAGTGCAAGAGGGAGAGTTTTTGCAGTACACAATGTTGATCATGTATTAGTATTGCAGGCTCAAGTTGAGTCATTAATCAAACAATTGACAAAATTGCACACCCCCTCTTTGGGTGCTCAAATTTGTGACATGTGTGGAGGAGGACATCCCAACCATGAATGCCAAGCAGGTAATATTTAAGTTGTAAGTTCCTTAGACCAGGCTAATTATGTTTCAAATTTTTGCAGGTCCAATGATTCATATAGCAATACTTACAATCCTAGTTGGAGGAGTCACCCAAATTTCTCATTGGCCAACAATAACCAGCAATCCAACACTCAACAGTCCAATGCACAAGCAAGACCATCACCTAGATTCCAAAGAGCAACACAAGAACAGGAACAAAAAGCCAGCCTTGAGGACATCTTTTCAAAGTTTTCAGCAAATCAAGAAAAAAGAGATGCACGGACTAAAGCTAGGTTTCAAACTCAAGAAGCTTCCTTAAAAAATCAAGAGGCATCAATCCAAAATCTGGAATTACAGGTGGGATAGCTAGCCAATGTTATATCAGGTAGGAACCAAGGTACTTTACCTAGCAATTCTGAAACTAACCCTAAAGAACAGATCAAAGCCATCACTTTGAGAAGCGGGAAGGTCTTAGAAGAGCAAATGCAACCTCAGGTGGAGGAGGACAAAGTAAATCAGCATCGAGACAAGGAATGAGAGAAACAAAATGAGGGAAGAGAGGTCAGTAGACAGGACAAACAAAAAGGTAAGTCATCTCAATCTCTCCCTAATGCTGAAATAAACTTGGACACCTTACCATATCCGGAGCGAGCTAAAAAGGATAAATTGGAGGAAAAATTTTCAAAAATTTATTGACATCTTCAAGAAGTTAGAAATTAACATTCCTTTTGTAGAAGCTTTAATGCAGATGCCACAATATGTAAAATTTCTTAAAGAGGTGCCTTCAGGAAAAAGGAGGATTGAAGAGCAAGGAACGGTTATGCTAACAGAAACTTGTAGTGTAATACTGAAGAATCAATTGCCTACTAAGCTTAAAGATCCAGGGAGTTTCACTATACCTTGTGAATTCGAAAATTTTAAATTTAACAAAGTGCTATGTGATTTAGGAGCAAGCAGAAACCTGATGCCTTTGTCTATTTATAGGAAATTAAATCTAGGAGAGCTTAAGGAGACCAATATCATGCTCCAATTTGGTAATAGATCAACTAAAACGCCCAATGGACTGATTGAGGACGTGCTAGTCAGAATTGGAAAATTCATATACCCATGCAATTTTGTGGTGCTAGACATGGAGGTGGATTGACAATTACCACAGATTCTAGGGAGACCGTTCCTAGACACCGCAGCTACCTTAATTGATGTCAAATAAGGGAAATTAACCCTTAGATTAAATGATGAAGAGATAGTGTTTGACATTAAACAAGCTATCAAGAGACCTTCAAATTCTTGTGATGATACATGTTATTTTATTGATATGATTGATGAATATGCAAAGAATGTTCAACAAGTAATTATGATGAAGGATAGATTGGAAAGGTGTTTGGCTCAATCATGCACCAAAGAAGATGATGATCCCCTCATGCAACAAGAAGTAGAACAACTAGAGGCTGAAGGAAACAAAGAAAAGGAAAAAGGGGCTAAAATCAAAGACCCATCTAAATTTGAACTCAAACCCTTGCCTAGTTCTTTAAAATATGTTTATCTCGAAGATAATTCCAAACCTGTAATTATCTCTTCTTGTTTGAATGCTAGGGAGGAACAACTCTTGATTGAGGTGTTGAGCAAGCATAAAAAAGTGATTGGGTGGACAATTTCAGATATCAAGGGAATCAACCCAACCACATGCATGCATAAAATTCTGATGGAGGACTCTTTCAAGCCAACAATTCAACCTCAAAGAAGGCTAAATCCAACCTTGCAGGAAGTGGTAAAAAAAGAAGTGGTAAAGTTGTTAGATGCAGGTATTATTTACCCAATTTCAAATAGCAAATGGGTTAGTCCAGTCCAAGTGGTACCTAAAAAGGGTGGAATGACAGTGATAAAAAATTCAGATAATGAATTAATACCTACTAGGACTTTGACTGGGTGGAGAGTTTGCATTGACTACAAAAAATTGAATTCAGCAACTAAAAAGGATCATTTTCCATTACCTTTTATTGACCAAATGCTTGAGAGTCTTGCAAGTAATAAATTTTATTATTTTCTTGATGGCTATTCTGGGTATTTTCAAATTCCTATCGCCCTGGAGGACTAAGAGAAAACCACTTTTATTGTCCCTATGGAATTTTTGCATATAGGAGGATACCTTTCGGATTATGCAATACACCAACTACTTTTCAGTGATGCATGATTGCTATTTTTCATGATTTCATTGAAAGATTTATGGAAATTTTTATGGATGATTTTACTCTTTATTGACTGACATTTGAGACTTGTTTGAAAATTTTAGATTTAGTCCTAACAAGATGTGAAGATAGCAATCTAGTGCTGAATTGGGAGAAGTGCCACTTTATGGTGAATGAAGGCATTGTGTTGGCCCACAAAATTTCAGAAAGAGGGATTGAAGTTGATTGGGCAAAGATAGAGGTGATTGAAAAATTATCCCCACCTACAAATATAAAGGGCATAAGGAGATTCCTAGGACTTGTAGGTTTTTATAGGAGGTTTATCAAAGAATTTTCAAAAATTGTAAAACCATTGTCTAATCGGCTCATGAAAGATGTAAAATTTGATTTTGATTATGAATATTTGCATGCTTTCAAACTCCTCAAAGAAAAATTGATTTCAGCACCAATTGTAGTTGCTACGGATTGGACCATACCATTTCAAATAATGTGTGATGCTAGTGATTATGCTGTTGGGGTTGTGCTTGGACAAAGGAAAAAAAGAATTTTTCACACCATTTATTATGCTAGCCACACACTCACCGGGCCACAATTGAAGTACACTACTACAGAGAAAGAGCTATTGGTTGTAGTGTATGCTTTCAAAAAATTTAGATCATACTTGATTGGATCAAAAGTTGTTGTTTATACTGACCATGCAGCTCTTAGACATCTCTTTGAAAAAAAGGACTCCACGCCTAGACTGATCAGGTGGATCCTTCTCCTTCAAGAATTTTACATCGAGACTAAGGATAAGAAGGGAGCTGAAAATGTGGTAGCAGACCACCTATCCAGACTTGAGACAGAGGAAGTAGAGAAAAAGGGATTTTCTAAACTCTTCCCGGATGAGGTTATATGTCAAGTAAGGAAAATATATTTTCAAGCACCTAGGTTTGCTGATTTTGCAAATTTTCTTGCAAGTGGGTGGATCCCAAAGGAGCTAAGCTAGCAGCAAAGAAAGAAATTCCTTGCTGATGTGAAACATTATTTTTGGGAAGATCCTTACTTCTACAAAATTTGTCATGATCAAGTGATAAGAAGGTGTGTCCCAGAAACAGAGTTTGAATCAATTTTAAAGAATTGCCATGATGGAGAAGCCGAAGGACACTTCAGCTCAAATTGAACAACAACAAAGGTAAAGCAATCAGGTTTCTATTGGCCCACACTCTATCAAGATTCAAAGAGGTATGTATCCACTTGTGATAGGTGTCAAAGGACTGGTAATGTATCTAGAAAAGATGAAATGCCTCTCACTAACATATTGGTATGCGAATTATTTGATGTTTGGGGTATTAATTTTATAGGTCCATTTCCATATTCTTATGGCTTTGAATATATCTTGGTGGCTATTGAATATGTTTCTAAATGGGTAGAAGCCATAGCTACTAGGACCAATTATGCAAGGGTGGTGTTAGAATTTTTAAGGAAAAATATTTTTACCCGATTTGGAGCACCTAGAGCCATAATCAGTGATGGTGGGAAACTTTTTTGAAACAATCAATTCGCCACCTTGCTTAAAAAGTTTGGGGTGAGACATAAAGTGGTTAACCCTACCATGCTTAAACAAGTGGGCAGGTTGAAGTGTCAAACCGAGAGCTAAAAAGAATCCTTGAGAAAAATGTTAATCTATCAAGAAAGGATTGGCCTATCAAACTAGATGATGCTCTTTGGGCATATAGGTCAGCCTATAAAACTCACATTGGCACCACACCATTTAGATTGGTATATGGAAAGGCATGTCACTTACCTACGAAATTAGAACATAAAGCATATTGGGCTACTAAATTCCTAAATTTTGATGTGCAAAAGGCAGGAGAGAAGCGATTGCTGGATTTGAATGAGTTAGAGGAGCTGAGGTACTGGGCTTATGATAATGCTAGACTCTACAAGCTTAAACCAAAGAGGTGGCATGACAAAAACATTAGGATAAAAAATTTTGAGGTAGGCCAGAAGGTTCTTCTCTATAATTCAAGATTAAAACTCTTTCCTGAAAAATTGAAGTCTAGATGGCAAGGGCCCTATGAAGTGATTGGGGTATCAAACTTTGGAGCATTTGAAATTCAACACCCAAAGAATGGAGAAAAATTCAAGGTGAATGGGCATAGGCTGAAACTCTATCAAGAGAGGTTTCCAGCTAAAACCTCTATTGTCATTTCATAAATTGAGCCCATAAGAGATCTGTTAGTTCATGAATAGGAGTAGGACTTTGTGTGTGTAGGTTAGAATAGTTTTTTTTCAAAATTTTTAGGACTTGTTTAAATTTGAATGAGATTTTGATTTATTTTCACTAATAAAATAGACCTAGGACAGAAAGAGTGTTAGATTGAAATTTTATAGCTTCCCAAAAATATAAAACTACAAAAAAATAAAAAACTCAAAACAGGAAAATGGCGCGACCGAGCCAGTTCACAAAAACCCAAAACTTAAGTTCAGAATTAGCGCGGCAAGTGGGGTCGAAGCGCCGGTTCGACTCATGCGGGGTGAGGTTTAGAAGGCTTAAAACCTCATTTCGGGGGCTTTTCAACCCTAAACAGTGAGTGAATCCTAGAGTACCACCTTCAAACTGTCCAAATCACTTTTTAACTGAGAGAAATCTCGCCAAAATACTTGCCAAAAACACCTCAGAATTTGGTGCATTACACTGTTCAGGCAGAAAGGCAATGCGGACGAGGCATCTTTGGAGTCATTTTTATAAAAATCTGGAATCAACCTCTGAAAAACAAAGGTATGAAGGAATAGAGGACACTTTCTAGATTATATTGGTCCAAGTTTGGGGTATTTTCATCAAGAAACAAGGGAGAACAAAGTTCTCAAAGTTGGGGGTTTATTTTTGGTTTCTAAAAAATTCTAGGCAGAAAAGTGATTTCATTTTATAAAAATACATACTTAGAGCTTTCCAACGCCCTACTTTGCAACTCCAACCGAGCTCTGACCAGAGAGACTCAAGCCCCTCAAAAAGGCCAGAAAGCAACTTTTGCACAGAAATTCACTAGTGATGGCAACCCAGAAAACTTACCGAAGGTCAAAAGCGAAAATGACAAAATTGTGGGATAAAGAGAGGTTTGCAACAGTTGAGGGACATAAGAGATTCAATGATAGTTTGTCCAAATGCAACCTCCACATGGAAAGGGGATTCCTCGTGGATGAACTTATAAAGGAAAAATATGGAGCCATGATATAACAGAGGGGATGGACGCAATGGGTGGAAGCCCCTACACAAGCTACCATCCCCCTAGTTCAGGAGTTCTATGCCAACCTACCAGACCAAAGAAATTGGCATATCTTTGTAAGAGGGAAATGGATTCAGCTTTTCCCCCATGATGTCAATAATTACTTGCATACCCCTGATGCTCTCACCCTTCCACTAGAAACATTAAGGGAAGAGGTTAGTGCTACAGAGATTGCAGAAAGGTTATGCCCCAAGGGAGCCAAGTGGGAGACCAGAAAGGTGTGCTGCTGCATTTTCAAAGACAAGACATGCATGTGGATGCCAAGGTGTGGTCCATGTTCTTATTTACAAAACTGACCCCTACCTCCCACCTTATTGAAATTACACCAGAAAGAGCCTATTTCCTCTAAGCCTTATTTGATGGCATTCTCACCAATGTGGGGAACATAATTCATAGCCAAATCATGACTATGGCACACCACAAAAGAGGAAGACTCCCCTTTCCCTCTCTCATCACTACCATTTGCTTGGCCAATGGGATAGCACTAAGACCCACGGAACCATTGGAGAAAGTTTCCTTAAGCATCTCAGCCAATTCAGTAAAGCAAATCATGAGGGAACACCCACCAAATAGATTAGTAACAAGTGCAAGCAAATCTAAGGAGATGAACATGGCTGCCCTCCATAAGAGGATGAGTGGGTTAGAAAAGAAGATGGAAAAGCTGACCACTTATAACAAGAACATATGGAAGTTGTGGGCCAAGCATGAAGGCATCCCGGAAGACCAACTGCCTACTGGAGATACCTCTGAAGAAGAAGGAGAGGATTCGGAGGAAGAAGAAGATGATGAAGAAGAAGAAGAGTAGAAATTTTTAGCTTTTGCTATATCTTTTAAACTTGTTCTTTTAAAAATTTGTGTGTGAGCTTGTTTTGTGTGTGCTTATGTCTAAGAGTGTTCTTTAATACAATTTCATTAATATGTACTCAATCTTCATTCATATTAATGAAATTATGACTTTTATTCTCTCCATATTTGTCTCAAAGCATGATCTTAATAATTCTTCCAAAGAACATGTGTGAAAAATGACTCTACATCTGACTCTCACTGATATTAACTTGTCCAAACTGGAAATATTAAAAAAATCATTCAGGATCCGAAGCATTCATGAAATTACTTGGCGCATACGCGCCATATCCTAGAGCGGCTGCGCCACTATCTTGATGAGGTACGACAATTACAGAGGTGTGGAAACACTAAATCCATTACAGGTATTCTTCTGAAGATCACTTTTATGCTTGAGAGATACTTCAAGTCCTTTTTCTTTTTTCATTGCTTACAATCATGCAAGTGTTCAGCACTAACCCATCAAAGCAGAATTCAAGAGCAAAAAAAGGGAGTTCCATCCAACCTCAACAACACCCAGACTGTCAGGGGAGTATTTCTTTCCATTCCTATGTTTATTGTTGCTTTGAGGACAAAGCATGTTTTTAAGTTTGGGGTGGGATACTCTTCATGAATTTTTCAAGTATTCTTAATGGATTTAAAAACTCTATTTTTCAAAAATTCACCAGAATAATCCAATAAAGAATTTGAAAAGTACCAGTGAAAAGCCCTGATCAGATGGATAGCATGATTCACTCTCTGGAAAAATATTTTAGTTCAAATGCTTAGTCTTAATTGGATGAGAATTCTTCTTTAAAGCGGTTTTTGAAAACTAAGTACAAGTGAGCAAGTTGATTTCAATCACTAGAACCAACCTGGGGAAAACTTGAGGCGAAATAAAGAAAGGTTTTTAAAATTCTAAGGTGATTTAGGCAACTGTTTAAAAATCGTTTGAGCCTTTTTCAAAGCCACCCACTTTAATGCACAAGTTGCATCACCTTTTGTCAAACTTTTTGAGCCAAAAAGATCCCTGTTTTGTTTTAATGTCCCATGCTAAATGAACCAGCCTTAGTGATCAATAAACTTGTTTCTTACTGACCCATAATTCTCAAAATTATTGGTGTTCTGTTTGAATGAGCATGGATCAATATTTTGAAGTTATAAAGAGGGATGGATGAAGGGTATAGAAATATTTCTTTGTAAAAGGGAAGAAGGAGCAAGAGAGAGAAAAAGAAAAACTCTGGGCTAAGTTAGGAAATGGGCCACCTTGTGTGTGCACCGGGTCTCGGGCCTCAGCAAGCTTAGGGACTCTGAGTCAACTGGCAAGCTAAGCTAGACTCTGAACAAAGCCAAAAGAAAAAAATAGGAGGAAAAAAATAAAAAAAAAATCCTTGGCTAAGTTGGGAGAAAGGCCCGAGTCCAACTATAAATAGAGGTCCAAGGAGGAGTAAAGCAATCAAGTTCGGAATCAAGTTCTGAATCGAGTTTCAATCAAGTTGTAAATACAGTTCTGAATTGAGTTTTTAGTTTAGTTTCTCATTGTTTTAGTTAGTTTGGATAGGAGAGAAAGTCCAGAGGGAGTCTTGCACGACCTCTTGGCACTTGGGAGAGAAAAGGTGGAGATTTCAGTCAAGGCACAAGTGAAGCTAAAGGCAGTCCTTCAAAGGGGTTTCTGTACTTAGTCTATTTTGATTTCCATGGCTGTAATTGAATCCTTTTGGTGTGTTTATACTGTTAGCATGGAGTAATCTCTCTGTTGGGGAAGTCATGAACTCCTAGTTGTGATATGTTTAAGTTTTGAAGTTATAGTAAAATAGTATCTTGCCTTTGTTTTAGAATCTGAATTCATCACTTATTTCTAATCTGAATTTATTTCTGAATTTTAACGAGGTTCGAATAGAGAAGTTAAAATTCAGTAGAGATTTGGGTTAGTAGTTTGATTTTTTGTTTCTAAAATAACTCATTTTTCTAACTAGATCGTTCCGGATTGTGATGGAGACTACTGGAAGCGATGTGACTTTTTATAACTCTTGTTCTGAATAAGAGAGAGTTAATCTTTAAGCTTTTATATTTATGCACTTAGGATTTGAATGTTTCCGGATTGTGATGGAGTTCAAAGAATAGGTGAAAGTTATTTACTGTATATGGGTAACCTGGTTTTCAAAAGCTAAGTCAAGGTAAAGGTACTTGAGCTATAAAATCAAAAGTTTGCATGCTAATAACTAGGAGGGATTGACACTTTTCCCCAACGTCTCATCTCCAAAAGGTTTAGTCATCTAATTCATTAGTTTTAAATTCTGTTTTCTTTTTCAGTTTTTAAAAACCCAAAATTATTTACCTCAATCATGAAAGAAATCTTTGCTTAGACTAGGTTCTCATCAAGGGCTATGTGGAATCGATATCTTGACTCTTGAGTCTATATTACTTGCTGACCTAGTCCACTTGCTAGACACACAACGTGGAACCTAAAACAAAAAGAATTCCAATAGAAGAGATTCTAGCTACAGGTGCATATGTATCAAAGTAATTCATTCCTTCTTTTTGTTTATATCCTTTTGCTACCAGCCTAGCTTTAAAGGTTTCTAAAGTTCCATCTGAATTGTTTTTGTTCCTAAATCGTACTTACAATCTATGGGAATAGAACCTTGTGGCAAATTCATTAGAACTCATTTGTTATTTGACATGATAGAATCCATTTCATCATTAATTACTTCTTTTCCAAAAGGCTGAATCTCTAGATATCATAGTCTCACTATAGGTGTTAGGAACATCATCTTCATTCAATTGTTTAGGTGTCTTATTCAATACTTTGTCTTTGTCTCCTTCTACAAGAAAAATTATAGATTGAGTTGAGATAAAAGTAGGGCCTAGAGATTTTTGTTTTTTTGCTCTTTGACTTCTCCTTGGTTCTACATTTTTGCTAATGTCATCTTCTACTTCTATAGAAGCATCCTTAGGAGTCTTAATTGATTCACTATTATTATCTTTTGAAAATAAATGATAGAAATTCAACATCTCTAGGCTCAACAATTATATTATATTCACAATCTAGTAATCTATAGCTTTTGCTATTTTTTAGCATAACCGATAAACACACTTTTTAACGCTATAGAACCTAATTTAGTTCTTTTAAAATTGGGTGTCGTATAATATGCTACACAATCTCAAACTTTAAAGTATGAAATATTTGGTTTTCTACCTTTCCACAAATCATAGGGACAAGTTTGGTTCTTTCTAAATGGGATCCTATTATATATGTGACAAGATAAAAACAATGCTTCTCCCCATAAATTTAATGGTAAAATAGAATTAAGAAGCATAGAATTTACCATTTTAACCAAAGTTCAGTTTCTCCTATTAGCCAATTCGTTTTGTTGGGGAGTTAAGGGGCTGCCATTTGATGTACAATACCATATTCTTCACAAGATTTTTGAAATTTAAATGAGAAATATTCTATTCTATCACTTCGTAGAATTTTTATTTTCTTCTCCTTTTGGTTTTTAATTTCAGCCTTATAAGCCTTGAACATAGAAAATGCTTCATCTTTAGTCCTCATGAGATAAACATACATATATCTAAAAAAATTATCTATAAATATAATTAAGTATTTCTACCTCCTCTAGTGATTACACTATTTAATTCACATACATCTGAGTGAACTAATTCCAACAATTATGATGTTCTCTCAATGCTAGAGAAAGATCTTTTTTGTCATCTTAGACTTAAGGCATATTTTACATCTTTCCATTTTATTTTGGTGAAGTGAGATTAAACCCATTTTATTCACTAACTTCATGGAATTAAAATTTAAATGAGATAATCTTAAATGTCATAAACTACAAGAATCTACCATATAGGATGAACCACTATTATTAATACTAAACTTAAACATCGCATTACAAGAATAACCCTTTCCAACAAACAACCTATTCTTTGACAAAATGGTTTTGTTGGATTCAAATATGACCTTAAAACCCTTCTTATATAATATGTCTACATAAATTAAGTTCTTTCACATCTCAGGAACATGTAGAACGTTTGTGAAAGTGAGTTTCCTACTAGAACTGAAGAGAAGATCTATCATACCTTTTCCCACAACCCTAGCTCAATTTTGATTTCCCATTTGAACTTTTGAATCATCGGTTATCTCTTAAAAGGTCTTAAAGGCTGATCTATCATTGCAAATATGAATTGTTGCACCGGAGTCCAGCCACCAACCAGAAATTGAATCCATTGTGTTCTCTTCAGTTACCATAGTTACAAACTCTTCAACCATATTTGCATCCTTCTTTCAAATTTTGCATGTTCTAGCAACATGCCCAATTTTACCACATACATAACAAGGACTCTTTTTCTTCTTATTTCCATAAGACTTTTTTGTTTTTTTTATGAGTTTGTTTTCTATCACATTGGCCTTCGAAATAGGTTCTTCTTCCTTTTTGTCTCCAACTCTAAACTCCTCTTTTATTCTAAGGTTTCTTTATAATTGCTTGAGGGTAAAATTTTCAATCTTATTGATGAGCTTCTTTTGATAATTTTTTCATGAAGGAGGTAATTTAGCAATGATGGCTCCAACTTGAAAGGTTTCATGAAGCTTAATATCTAAAACACTGGTTTGATGAACAATGGTTTCCATCTCATGGCCTTGTCATCTACCATTTTAAACTCAAGGTATTTGGATATTAGATATTTGCTTGTACCTTCTTCCTCTACTTTGTATTTGAATTCTAAGGCATTTCATATCTCTTTCACAAACTCCATACGAGAGTAACGATCAAATAGACAATTGAAGATGGCTTGTAAGATATGACCTCTACATAATAAAGCATCTTCTACTCTTTGCTTTCGTTCCTCCTTCAATTTGTCGTCTTCATTTTCTGTAGGCTTTGGAAGTTCTTCAATTTTTTGGATCCAAGATGTAAGAAATCTTCAAAGCTTTGAGGAGAAACATCATTTTGTCAGCCCATCTTTTATAGTATGTTCCATCAAATTGGTCCAGCTTCATAAGGTCTTGATTCATGATTATGATTGATGCCACATTTGATTCTGAAGAAGCCATGTTGGAAAAGAATTATTCTTTAAGATTATTGAGAAATTTGATGATAATTTCCTCTGTAGGAAGATTTATTATTTGAACTGGAATTTCATAAATCTGCAACTTGCTGCAATGTAGAACGCTTCAACAGTCTAACACTGCACTCTGATCAGCTTTAACACAGTACCTTATATACTTGTAACACTGTACTACTTCAAAAACAAAATAGAGTTAGAATAAATTGAACTCTGAAGCGCGAAAACAGCTTTCCTTAAGGAATAATTGCCTCCACTTCTGATAGAAGTTTACTAATGGGTTACAAGCAAGTTTCCACCTAAGATACAATGGAGTAATGTGTTTAACGTATAGAAAATACATTTAAACACCCTTCTTCTTTCAAAGTGTCGTAATTAAGAGAGCAAGGAATTGGGAAAGTAGAGAAAAATAGAATTTTTTAGATAGAAAGAAGTGTTTTCTATTATGAAGTTCTGGAATAGGTGATTAAAGAGACTCTTTGGAGTCTCATGACTCTTAGAAAAGTCATGGCTATTTGGAAAAAACCAGTAAAAACCATTAAATCAGTTTGCATGACAAGAAGCAGTTTCTTGTTTCAAAATCCTCCAGTAAAAATTGACTTTTGAAAAAACTCCCTTTTACTTAATTTAATTACTTAACACAACACTCACTTCCTCTGAATAGCCGTCAACTGAGTTGCCAATTTTCTCTTCGCCGACACCAAGCCCACAGCGGGAGTTGCTTCCTAAGCACCCTTTGCAGAGGTCGCTTTCCTGTTCTTGGCACTGGAAGCCTTAGGCTCCTACAAAGAAATAATTGGCGGCTGACCAGAGGACTTCCCAATCAAAGAAGGCTAAGAAACAGTTAAGGCCTTTGCCCTACTCTAGCCCTTCTTGGCACCTTTAGCCGCCGGTGGATTACGTCTGTGCCAAGGGTGTTCCCGATCACTATCGTAATCATCATCGCTTATGCGCGCAGCAAGTCCGCCTGTGTAAGTGGATCGGTCGAGGCAATAGGTGGAGCCTAACGAATGCGAGCAACCACCAGCGCAGAATCTTGAGTAGAACGCAGCCACGTGCACGGGAAAAAAAAAATAATTAGTCGCTTATTTCCCCAAAAAAAAAATCAACAAGCAAAAAAAAAATTGTGCCTACCTTGAAAAGAGGGATCACTTTTTGGATCTAAGACTCAGAAAAAGACGAAGTCACACCTGGGTCGACATTGGCGCCATGCCAAGACGGCACCATGACGCTACCGCATGAAAGAGAAACATTGTTTTTCCATAACACTAGAAGCTCAACAAGGGAACTGGCTTCACGATGATCAGAAACAAGCATGCCAGGAAGATCTTCGAAAAATACGAACTGTCTGGCAAAACGATGAGGACAATAAGGCTCTACAACTAGAAAGTAGTAATTCCGGTACATCAAAAAGCAAGAACGAATACTGAGGACGTATTCATATTTTTTTAATGGGACTCCCTGACCTGTCATATAAGAAAGTGGGCCAGGAGGAAAAGCTTCGATGTAGTACTAGATCTCGTCGAAAGCACCCGACACTCAAACTGCATCAAAGACACCGACCTGTGTCATCTTCTCCAAACAACGACTGACTAAAATGCTCACCCAGACAAAATAGAAGGGTAACAGAGGTTGAAAATGTGAAACCAAATGAGTTTGGAGATCCCATTGGTCGTGAATTGGATCATTCAATGGTAGCTTCGAAACATAAATAGGAGCTAAGGTATACAGAGGGCTTAGCAAAATCTCGCCCCTGGCGACATCGGACGGCGAAGTCGGTCGACCTCGACCATCAATCACAGGAAGATGGCAGAGCTGGTCATTGACTTCTACTGGTCTGCTCCACAACTCAAATAGGTTCTGCAAGGCAGAGGGACCAGTGGCCTGACCACCTAATGCCAATTCCCCATTGGCACACAAGATCGCAAGTCGCGACAATCATGGATCTCGAATCCGGAGGAAGCATCTCGATCCACTACGGAAAGGATGACTACCATAAGAGCCGTTATGCAAAGGAAGGATAACATCAGACACCTATAGCCCTAGGAAGGAGAAGGTCGGATTGGCCATCTACAACAAAGATAGCACACCGTCAACTGGAGCTTAAACAGGTACGCATAGGTACGCAAAAAAAAAAAAAAAAAAAGAAGGCAAAAAAAAAAGCGACAAATCATAAAACAAAAAAAAAAAAAAAAAAAAAAAAAAATGAGGAAGTCACTAAGAAAATGATGAACAGAGAAACAAAAAAAAAGTGAGAGGGTAAATTCTGAAGCCTGACGGCGTAGTCAAGCATATAACAACCAGACGTTTCGTTTCGCTGCACCACCGCCTATATCAGCAAGCGGAGAAGAAAACTTAGACTCCTTGCAAATTGGTGTTCAACAAAGACATGTCTCATTTCTAATCCTGTTGCACTATCGCCCGCATCGGCGAGTTAAGGAAGAGACGCCAAGTCCGGCCACCAAGCCAGTCTCAACATCCAAGTACCAAGTCACACACTCCGGTAACCAAGTCGGGTGTGACACCAAGTACAAGTCTGGTGATCGAGCCATACTCACCACAATAACCACCAAATTCATTCTAGCCCGGCTGCCAAGCCGAACACAATGCCATCAAAGTCGTGGTCGTTGCAGCTCGGCGACTGAGCGGGACTCTCCAATGAAAAGCCACATTCATGGCAGCTCGATGACCAAGCCAAACTTGACATCAAAACACCGAGCTTTTTCACCGTAGTCCGAAGACGGAGTCGGACTCACTATCTAAATGCCATTTGTCTACAGCCTGATGACCGAATCAGAGTCGTCACTAGAAACAAAAGTTCGTAGCCCCCAGGCGACCATGCCAAACCTGCGCCATATCCATCACAATCTAGCAATCAAGTTAAGCTCAGAATGCCAAAATCTATTCCGACGGCCAATCTGGAGTCATCATCAAAAAGTCCAGCCTATTACAGCCCGAAGCCCAAGCTGGGTTCATCATCAAATGCTATTGTGGCCGATGACAGAGCCGAATTCATCAGTGAAGTCATATACAATTCAGCCCAACAACTGAGTCGGACTCGCCGGGGAAGTAACAACCTGGCGATTGAGTTAGATTCAGCACCAAATATCTCACCGTCTTAATATCAGCTTCACAATCCGGCGACTGAGCCAGATTAAACAACAGAAGCACCATTATGTTGCATCAACAGACTAACGCACTCACCCAATAAAAAAAAAAGGATATATAGAAGAAAAAAATGAGAGAACGTGCAAAAGAGAGAAGAATACGAGTTAAAAAAAAAAAAGAGCTGGTGAGAGAAATCAAATCAAAATGAGGAGAGACGAAGAGAACGAAAAAAAAGGAAGAGATTGAGGGTGGCATCGAAAATGAGAGAGAGAGAGAGAGAGAGAGAGAGAGAGAGAGAGAAACAAAAAGGGAAGAGGGGAAGAAGAGAAGACAAAACAAAGAGTGGGCACCGGCGATCTCGAACCAGCCACAACAGGGCTTCGTCGCTGTCAAAAAAGAAACAAAATTGTCTTTTTTCTCACTTGAATCGCAGAATACCACAGTCAAGAACGCAGCACGAACGCAACACAGTGCAATCGCGCACACCAAATCACTGATGTTGGAAGACTACCCACTACGCACAAATTACAAGCATAATACAATGAGGAAGGTCGTGTGAAGGAAGCCTAAGGGAAGCTCTTAAGTGCCAAGAAAACAGAAGTCACCAAATCGCCTAGAAGCCAAGTCGTCAAGTAACAAAATGAAGAAGAAGAGAGGTGTTGCACACTCTCTGTTATGTCGCACGCATTCTAGAAGACAAGAAGCCGTTGGGTTGTCTACGCCAAAGAGAAGAGGGCAAGAAGAATTATGGTTTTAAAGGAAGTCAAAGAGTCTCCCTTTATTATAGGAAATCGACCATTCCCCTTAAAGGGGATCTTATCACATTCCATGCAGAATTCTAACTTGCAGAATTCCAACATGCAGAATTCCACTTAAATTGGAATTCTGCATGGGGACTTCAAATCGGCGTCGACCTAAGGAGCACCAATCAGGCTACGGTAGGGCCCACAATGCCCCTCTCTTGCCTTTCTACTGTCGTTCCAAGAACACTGGCGCGATCCGGAGGAATCAATCAAGGAGTGGCGTCCATCCCGTCCTATCTTTCGCCATGTCCTCCTCAGCTCGACGAGGAAATTTTTTTTAGGAGTCAACTATCTTTTAGGGCCCACTGCGCCCCTCCAACTTCACTAAGCTTGTCCAGTTCGAAGCAATCCTAAGTCGGGGAGGGGCCCACCAGTTTAAGGTAATACCCTCCTCTCTAGTCGTGCGCCAAACACCAAATGACTAAAGAAGAGTCCACCTGGCCGAAGCGGGCCCGATGAACTTCAACCTCAATTCTCCGCGAATACCAATTTGGCGTAGACAATCTCACTCACTATCACAAGGTTCCATCGCTGCTCGAACACCACCAGATCAGCCACAACATCTCTCATTAAGCCATCATAGATCGATCTAGACTCAAGTAAAGATGAATGTGTTGTCCAGGTACACTATCCTTTACATATACTTGTACCTACATCTACATATGTGCACGTATATTCAAAAAAAAAAAAAAAGGAGACTAATAGCCCTAAAACAGTAAGAAGGCAAAAAAAATACATATATATACATATGAGTGTACAAAAAATATACATTGTCCTAAAAAAGTAAGAGGAGAGAAAATACGTACATGAAAAGATAAACAGCCCTAAAACAGGAAGAGGGTTAAAAAAAAGAGAGAGAGAAGAAAATAAAAGGGTGTGTGCGTGCATGTGTGAGTATGAATGTGTGTTCGAGATTTGCTCATTCTTTGAATGAGTAATTCTCGAAGGGGTCAAACTGTAGACGCCAAAATCTAGTTGGTCCATCTACGGTAAGTCCATTCATTCTACTAATCAATCATTTGACCATCGCAACCTTACTATCGACTTGTATATCAAATTTTGGAGACATTGTTCACAGCCCATCCTCGAGTCCATCAACTTGCCTTGTCATCTTCCACACATCTCAAGTCTCAAATCGACCAAGTCTAGTCGCCGCCTAACAAAGCTACCCAAAAATGGCAAGTCTTTCATCGATCTCAGGATCGATGAAGGAGAAATTGGAGGAGAAAAAGCCAAGTCCTCACTCCCCCTCCTAAGGAGCAGTGAAAGCAGGATCTAGATCCCCTTTCTGAGGATCGTCCTCCAAGGTTTCAACTCTGCCGATTTCAAATAGCCAAAAGCATTCCACCAAAGGGGTCCAAAAAGTTTTTATCGCAAGAAGAAGCATTCTCGAACCAGAAGTTCCAGCTACCTTCGGTTCGCTGAAATTCACACAGTTCGTCCGAAGCAATTCTACACTTTCACCGGTGACGTCAACGCCAAAAACACGGAACACAAATACTTCTATTCGGCCAACTATATCCGTCGTCATTCGTGTACACTCACTGAGAGACTTGAAGTTCGTCTTCAACTCTCTCGAAGCATCAACTTCATCAACCAACTCACGGAGATCGAATAAGAGGAAACATATCAGATCGCATCCCCACAATTTCTCAATTTGCAACACCAAGTTGTAAATTTCTCTGTAATCTTGTCCAATTAATCAATCGGTCGAGCCCCTTCGCGGACTGGAGGTTTTTCGCCGCTACTCCTTATGTTATAAGGAGTTAATAATTCAAAGCCCCTTTATATTAAAAGGAGCAAATATTTTACAACCTTCCTTATTTTAAGAGATATAATTTTAGCCTTTAAATCAATAATTCCACCAATGATTGATCTCATTTGTTTTGTGTAGCCTATTTGGTCCCACAAGGAAGTCCATTGGTTGTGCTTTAATTGGAATCCCCACTTGGCCTATGGGTACTAGCCTTCTAGCCCATATGACCCCACAGCCTCTCTTCTTTCCCTCTTCTTCTTTCACTCTTCTTCTTTCCCACTTCTTCTTTCCCACTTCTTCTTTCCCTCTTCTTCTTTCCCTCTTCTTCTTTCCCTCTTCTTCTTTCCCTCTTCTTCTTTCCCTCTTCTTCTTTCCCTCTTCTTCTTTCCCTCTTCTTCTTTCCCTCTTCTTCTTTCCCTCTTCTTCTTTCCCTCTTCTTCTTTCCCTCTTCTTCTTTCCCTCTTCTTCTTTCCCTCTTCTTCTTTCCCTCTTCTTCTTTCCATCTTCTTCTTTCCATCTTCTTCTTTCCATCTTCTTCTTTGCCCTTCTTCTTCTTGCCCTCTTCTTCTTTCCCTCTTCTTCTTTCCCTCTTCTTCTTTCCTCTTCTTCTTTCCCTTCTTCTTCTTCTTCCCTCTTCTTCTTTCCCTCTTCTTTTTAACCTTATTTCTTTTCTTCTTTCCCTCTTCTTCTTTCCCTCTTCTTCTTTCCCCTTCTTCCCTTTTCTTCTTCTTCTTCTTTCCCTCTTCTTCTTTCAACCTTCTTCCTTCTTTCCATCTTCCTTCTTCTTTGTTTCTTCCCTCTTTCCATCTTTCCTCTTCTTTTTTCCATCTTCCTTCTTCTTCCTCTTCCCTCTTCTTCTTTCCCTCTTCCCTCTTCTTCTTCCCCTCTTTCTTCTTCTTTCCTCTTCCCTCTTCTTTTGACCCCTCTTCCCTCTTCTTCTTTCCCTCTTCCCTTTTCTTCTTTCCCTCTTTCTTCTTTCTTATTTTCCCATCTTCTTCTTTCCCTCTTCTTCTTTCCCTCTTCTTCTTTCCCTCTTCTTCTTTCCTCTTCTTCTTTCCCTCTTCTTCTTTCCCTCTTCTTCTTTCCCTCTTCTTCTTGTCCTCTTCTTCTTTCCCTCTTCTTTTTGTTTTTTCCATCTTCCCTCTTCCTCTTCTCTCTTCTCCTTTCCCTCTTCTTGTTTCCCTCTTCTTCTTTCCCTCTTCTTCTTTCCCTCTTCTTCTTTCCCTCTTCTTGTTTCCCTCTTCTTCTTTCCCTCTTCTTCTTTCCCTCTTCTTCTTTCCCTCTTCTTCTTTCCCTCTTCTTCTTTCCCTCTTCTTCTTTCCCTCTTCTTCTTTCCATCTTCTTCTTGCCCTCTTCTTCTTGTGCTCTTCTTCTTTCCCTCTTCTTCTTTCCCTCTTCTTCTTTCCCTCTTCTTCTTGTGCTCTTCTTCTTTCCCTCTTCTTCTTACCCTCTGCCCTCTTCCCTATTCTCTCTTCTCCTTTATCTCTTCTTCTTTCCCTCTTCTTGTTTCCCTCCTAATTCAAATATGTTCTATTTAAGTCTTTTAATTAACTTATATGTATAAATTGTTTTACATTTGATGCCTCATCTTTTATATTGGGATCTTAAATATATCAATTTAAGAATTTTCAAAATATTATAAGTTATCATTTTTTTCATGCATGTTAATGTAATGAAATTTTTTCATAGTAAATTTAAAAGTTCAAGGTACGAACAAAGCTAACTTAATGTTAAATTTTCCGAATTATTATATATTTAATATAAATAATTAAAATTAATATTCTATCTTAGTATTCATATTGGATGTCTTACATCTAATTGGTGCATATAGGATTTATGTTTTAAAATTCTTTTTAGATTCAGAGTTCAATAGTTGTCTTTCTATATTTTTTATTTATAGATTACAACTAAGTTGAAGAAAACATTTATAACTAAGTTGAATTGGGAAACAATGCAATATCATTATTGGTAACAACATTTACAAATATATAGAAGTAAAGTAATATTATATCTAAGTTGTTTTACATGAATAAATTATAGTTGTTTGCATTACGCCTATGGAAGATAGACATCTTTTAGAAATACTTTGTTTATGTGAAGGTTAAATAAAGGTTAGAATTCAGTCAAGATTATTAAGTGGTATTGGGCATGAAGGTTGGGCTCATGGTCAAGATTTCAGACTGGGATTTAGGTTTGTAAAATAGGTTTTGGCCTATTTTTAGGATATAATTGAGTCTATATAGAGGCTGTTTAGGGTCTGTTTATAGTGTGTGCTAGGTCTAGTTAGTAAGATAGGGTTTATCCTATATTTAGATAAGGTGGGGCTGGTCTTTCTACAAGATGGGTTAGGCCTATCTTTAGGATGGGAAAATCTTGTCCATAGCGTGAGACAAGTCCGTCTATTGGGTGGGACAAACCTGTCTATAGAGTAGGAGAGACCAAGGGAGGGAAAAGCCTGTCTGTGGGGAGGGCCTATGGGCAGGCTGAGTGTGGCTAGAGCAAGCCTATCAGTGGGGCTGGGACAGCCCCGCCAGCGGGGCAGGGTTTGGTCTCTCTGTTAAGAATAGATTAAATTTTTTACCCAAAGGTTGGATTTAATTATAAATTTGTGTCTTGGGTAGAATTGTGGGAAGGTGTCATGGAACGGGGACATGGGGTTATGCTGGTGGATCTGGGAGGTGGAATTTTTGGGGTGGGGTCATAGGGTCAGGGCCAGGAGGTGGGGGTCATGAGGAGGTGTAGTGGGGTGGGATGGCGAAGTGAGTGTGTTGATGAGGTGGGATGGGAAAGTGTCTACTATAGGTCAAGTACTAGGCGGTGGATAGGTGATGATATAGGACTAGATAAGAGGAGAGGGGACACAAAATAATTAAATTTTTAATGTGGGATTGGATTTGAGGTTGAAGATTGGGGATAAGGTTGATTGTTGAAAATTTTCATCTGATTTAATGAATTTTATATAAATAACATTATATTTAGCAATTCTTAATAATTCTTAACATTTTCAAAATACCTTGCATGTGTTATAAAAAAAATTTAAAATAAGCTTAAATTAACAAAGAGATTGTTATATATTATTATTCATAAATAATTTTAAATTTATAGAAATATTTTTTATTAAAAATTTATTTTCTCCTATAAAGTTTGCCCACCCTTCCGTGTATTCCTAGCTCTGTCACCGGTTATGGAGCCTCTTGCAGTCGTTTGGGTTTGATGATTTATTGGAGTCGAAGTAGCATCTTTTGCAGCCAAGTAGTCTTGAAGAGGATGTGAAGATTCTCCGAAGTTTATCATCACTAACTCTATCTTCTCTACAAGAGTAGCAATTTGGGCATCACTTCTATGTATCTGTTCGTCCCTTTCCAGCAACTATTGTCGAAGGTTGCCGAGTTGTTCTTCCACAGTCTTTGCTTATGTCATCATAACTGAGGCACTAACTCAAATCCTTTGGAGGAACTGTTGCGGCGCTCTTTAATGCTTAACCATTTATGATACGACCCTAGGGCTTAAAGGACAACGATCGCTTTTCGGTGACATGCCGATGCGAAGCTCTTCTTTCATCCCTGAAGTTGTGACTTCTACAACATTGATCTAACAGACAATCTCTTTGGCACATTTGGAGGCAAGGGTTCATTATCCTCCATCATGGCACATGCTTGGAATTTTGGAAATTTTGTTTGCTTCAATTTTGTTTGGCACATTCAGCTTGACAAAGTCTCATTTTGTTTAGACAACTCTTGGATAGCCAAATAATCAATTGGTTCTTTGGCTTTGCTTAGCAGCAGTAGGATTTTAAGGTTCAGAGCTTGGACTGGTCACATTTGAGCTTGTGGTCTTAGGGCTCTTGGCTTCGCTTGTTGGAGCTTGACCCACAGTTTCGAAGAAAGAGATGAGAAGAGAAGAGGTCCCACCATGTGTGATAAATTTGTGGGCGATACAAAGTTCCTATTTGTGAAATGTCGCGATTCTTGAGTACAATTTCACATAATAGAAGAATTTTACTAGTTGAAGGGGTTTTGTGGGGTCGTCCTCTAGTTGCTCCTCTGCTTTTATTTCCAATGGAGTTTAAGCTGTAGTATGGATAAAATAATGGACTTGACTTTGATTTAGTTTTCACTTGTCGTTTGGACGAGAATTTTGGTCTTGTGTTGTGATTAGAGTTGCAATAGAAATGACTGCAGGATTTGGTTTACTTGATGCAATTTTTATGCGCATTTGACCAAGTATTTGGAATTTGGTGTTGGTTTCAATGCGGTTGATTGACCTCACTTGATACTTGTATAAGAGTTAGGTCTTGTCGCGCTTGCGGTGAATTTACTAGGTTGGAGAACGGCAATAGGATGCTTGTTATGATCTCTTGGTGAATCAATCGAATGTTGAGACTCGAACTTGATTGAGGTTTGGACTTGTTGAGCCTTGAATTTGTTAGGGCTTGGACTTGTCGAGGTTGTTTCGCCAGAAACTTATTAACACGTGGTGGTCATTAATTGCACGGCTCAGCACTCCTCATGACCTCTTCTATTCTCTCTAGCTGGAGTCCCAAAAGTGAGGAGGTGTTTATAAGAGGGAAGCCTCCTTTTCTCTCTCTATTAGCCAATATGACACGTGGCTTTTGCAGATCAAACTTTGCTCAGATCGCCACATGTTGTCTGGATTGTGACATGTCTAGGTTAATTCAAAGGATCTTTTATGGATCGTATATTTGCTTTAATTTAAATGTCGAACCAAATATCTAATCTTTATTTTGATTAATAGATATATTTTGGATATTTTTACCCTTTTATGAACTTGGTTACAATTGAATTCAACCCAAGTTGGCAATTCAACCCAACCCGACTTACAATTAAATTCAACCCAGCCAAATCATTCGTATGCAACACATCTTCCGCGTACTTATTCCTTCTCTCTCTTCTCTCCCTTACATCTGTTCTTCCTTCTCTCCCTCATATCCCATTCTTCTCTCTCTTCTCTCCCCCACATCCCTTCTTCTCTCTTCTCTCCCTCACATCCCTTCTCTCTCTTCTCTTCTCACATCCCTTCTTCTCTCTCTTCTCTCCCTCACATCTCTCTTCCCCCTTTTTGTTGCTCAGTTTGTCTCGCACTTGTGACTCAAATCGTGATGCGCATCACAAGCCAAGAGTTCCACCTAACAGAGTCGCTCACGGTTAATCTCACGCCCGTGACATAAGGCATCATTGTCTCGCAAGTAACTAGCCAACTCTAACAGAGCTCCTCACAGTTTAGCTCACGCCCGTGACACGAGCAGTGAGAGCCCACAAACAAGGAGCTTCACCTAACAGAGTTGCTCATGATTTTGCTCACTCCCATGACATAAGTCATGACTGGCTGGCAAGTAAGTGGCCAGCTCTAACTGAGCTCCTCACAGTTTAACTCATGCCTATGACACTAGACGTGAGCGCACCAAAAGCGGCATCGTGGCGCCCATGTGCTCTAGTGCTTGTAGCTTATATTTAGGCATCTTAGCCTGTTTATAACATTATACTTTTTATACTGTTAACATAGTACTTACTCTAATTATAACATTGTACTTTTCCAACTTATAACATAGTACTTACCTTATTTATAACATTGTACTTTTCTTGTTTCTAACGTTGTACTTACCCTCTTGCTTATAAACATAGTACTTTTCTTGCTCACAGTTTGTCTCATGCCTGTGACTCAAGCCGTGATGGGCATCACAAGCCAAGAGTTCCACCTAACAGAGCCGCTCACGGTTAATCTCACGCTCGTGACATAAGGCGTGACCGGCTCACAAGTAAGTGGCCAACTCTAACAGAGCTCCTCACAATTTATCTCATACCCGTGACACGAGCCGTGAGCGCATCACAAACAAGAAGCTTCACCTAACAGAGCTGATCACAATTCTGCTCACGCCCGTGACATAAGGCGTGACCGACTCGCAAGTAAGTGGTCAACTCTAACAGAGCTCCTCACAGTTTAGCTCATGCCCATGACACTAGGCGTGAGCAAACCAAAAGCGACGTCGTGGTGCCCATGTGGTCTAGCACTTGTAGCTTATATTTGGGCACCTTAGCCTGTTTATAACATTGTACTTTTTATATTGTTAACATAGTACTTACTCTAGTTATAACATTGTACTTTTCCAACATATAACATAGTACTTACCGTGTTTATAATATTGTACTTTTCTTGTTTCTAACATAGTGCTTTTCTTGCTCACAATTTGTCTCGCGTCTGTGACTCAAGAGCATACTTGAAGAATTCCATTGTGCAGTATTGCTCACGACTTGCTTCACATCCGTGACGGGAACTGTGAGCGCTCCTAGAACCATTGAATTGACCCAACCCACGGTGGGGAGCAACCACTACAATCACAAGTCGCTTTAGTAATTTATGGTTCTGACGATCCGAAAGGTTCACAATCTTACAAATATGTTCTCTTGTCTTAACTCTAATCAACTGTTATAAATCACTTGTCTAGAGTGGATAAAAGTCTCAAGTTTTGCTGGACAACAAGCATACGCTGGTAGATACGAGCAATGCCTGGATTTTGTCACTTCTACTCATTTTCATTGAAATTTTCAAATGTTACAAATCATGTGTGAGGACTTCGTAGAAAAGGAGTAAACACTGCAAAACTGTATTGAAAATAAATAAATTTGTGTCCTAGTTTTCGTTCTTTTTTTAGAGTTACTATTAGGAAAAGGGCTGTGTCTGTCAGCCTTGTGCTACAGGACCAACGTGACTTCGGAAGAGAACAACATGCAAGGATTTGCATTTTAAAACTATAAACCGTTCATTTGGCTATCTGAAAAGCGTTCACCATGGCAAAGAGCAGTATAAGAACATAAAGAGTGAAAATCACCTCTCCACATTCAGCAATAGACGAAGAGCTAATTAGGTTACTGTGCATGAAATGTGTTTCTAAATTATACAACAGCACATAGCGAGTCAAATGTGTTAAAGTACCCTTTAGTGCCATACTTCTGATGAGTATTGACAAAAACTAGTGTAAATATCATATGAGATAAAAAAATTAAATCACCACAACCATATATTACACCATGAGGAACTGCAATTGAAACAAATAGGATAAATGTCAGAGGCTTGAACTTCAAATGGCCATATCAGAACCAAAAATTCAATCAGCAACACTATCCCTTACATTAATCAATAGAACTTCAACAACACAAGCTGCACGAGGCAATCTGGCTATACAAGAAAAATATTGTTTCAATCTAATTTTCATGCACTATATACAAAGGCTAATAGAATACAAGAGTCTGGCATAATGAACATTTCCAACAACATTCATTAAAATCACACACACAAAAAATGTAGAAAATTAAAAAAATTGTCCAGTGATTATGTCACTTCACGACATTGATAGTTAGGGCCTGGAAGTTGAGTAACATAAAATATGATAATTCAAAGAAATTGGGGAGCCTGCAGAAAATAGGAAGAGAATTATGCTCACAACAAATTGTCATAATGTGTGCTAATTTTGTTGTTGCTATGAATCTTAGACATAATTAGGGACTAAACAGTAGTAGATTCCAGATATAGACCAAAATATACAAGCATTAGTGTTTGTTGCACTATTAATTCCAAAGGCAATCCAAGTCCTTGCAATTTTGTACCATCAATTTCTAGCCTAGTCTAAAAGCTAGGCTCCCAATTATTTATAATGAATGCTGCTTATCTAGATAAGACAAACTTCAATAGCAACGACAAGAAATATTAACAGTCGGAATTGTCACAAGCAAAAAATATGTGCAAAAAAATGAGAGTTGTACTGACACTTACAACAAGGAACGCAAAAATTCTACACCAGAGAATGACAATGTAGAATTTCTTGCTTTGGAAAAAGAATGGATGGAAAGTCCAGTCCAAAAGATAAAGGACATCAATATCGCAATGTGAATTCAAAATAGAAGCAAGCATCATCGCGTTATTGTAGCTGTTGAAGAAAAATTGTTCACTTTACGATTTATAAATTAGATGAAATTGCTGGCAGGGTAATTCACCTAGTAAGATAACAAAGTGACAATGGCATGAAGAGATTTCTAAAAGTTTCTCCAACAATGAAGACGAAATTCACTCATTTAACTCTTGTATCTCTTGTATGCACCCATCCATATTCTACTAACAACCATAAATTAAGATTTATGATAAATATGAATTGAGAAAACTTATAAACTTAGCAATAAACAAGAAAGAGTAATATAAATTAGGATTTCAATGGACAAAAGGTGTTTGAAGAAGAAAGATACAATGCCAATAAATATGGAACTAGGCTAGATAACGGGACAGGCACAACATTAGTGTTCAGGTTCAGAAATTAGTAGCTCCATACTATATTTTCAGAATATTTACAACTTGAGTTGAGTCACAACCACGGAGCAAGTCATATCTTCAACTAGAAAAAAATCATCTGTTCCAGCAATACAACCATCTGTTCTAGCACCTTCTCTTTTATCAACTCCAATTCATATAGAAAAGCCACCCAATGATAAAACAATTTAAACCTACAAATCCTCTATAAGCACAATTATTGCCTCAACGGAAAGGGCACTGAAAGCATTAGGTAAATGCAATTGACATATATGGGTGTCATTGCTGGACACTGAGATTCACTCATGTAGTGATCCCAATATGTCATCGTCTCTGTAGAGATGGTACCTGAATCCAACCAACCAGTAGTAGCATATTAATTCAACAATGTATAACAGTAAGGTAAAATCTGTTTAATACTAAAGATCAATTCTAGCTTACTTCATAACTAATTCAACAGGTATAACAGTAAGTTCACTAGAAGAATATTTAAAAGATCTTCTGCAAACTAATATTCTTTACTAACAAACACAAAATCATATATCCACCACACCAAAATGGTATAAATATAATATCTGATGCTTCATCGGAACTCTACACCAACTGATAGAAACTCACAAGGAATAATTTCAGGTGAAAATCAAATATCCTGACCATGCAAAATTGGTCAGTGCCCTTAGCTTTTCCAGGTACTTGTAACATAAATAGCAAGACAAGTACACTCACATTCAAATAGATTATACCAGATGAAGATACCTAACATACTGAACAAAGGAACATCATAAAATTTTCGTAACTTGGACACTCCCCAAGTGACATAAATCATTCACTTGCATTCTCCAAAAAGATTCTCAAGAAAAAAAATAGGCTAAGAATTGGACAACCAGTTAAGAATAAGTTGAGTAATGATCATCGGCAAGGCCAATTCAATAAGCTTAAGTTCATAACTAGACCTACCAGCACATGTACATCATCCGCTTCTAATTTCATAAGTTATCAATATCACCGAATACTTATATATATTACCAACGGAATTCTAATAAAGAAAACAAGTGCAAGATTGCAAACATAAACAGTACACTTCATTTAGTGACAAGTGGGCCTGAGTGCACATGAAACAAGTACTCATTAATTGTTCAAGCTAAAACTCCCAAATCTCCTATACACATACATAATACTCCAAAAGAATGCGTCAAATGAAACATAAATACAGATTTGTTCTACTTATCTTGCACATCACATCAATGAACTTACTAACAGGGAAGATTTAGTGCTTATCTAATTGGATGGTTGAATTCAATTGAAATTAACTAGTAACACTCACTCTGTCTCCCAACATTACTTCAGTCCCACCATATTCGGGTAAGAGAACTTGGTCACCATCTTTCACTGCAACAGGAATGAGAATTCCCATCTCTGTCACGAGCACCATGACCCACGGCCACAACTTTACCAGAATTCAACTGGAGCAATAGAGAAGATGCAACTAAAGAAACAAAAATAAGATAAAATTCGTATAAAATGAGGATAACTCCACAAAAACTTATTCCAACACCTTGACCAAATAGTACAGAATTGTTAACAATGTCAGAAATAAGAGTAAAAATGAGCTTCATGCATAAAAGACATACTAAAGTCATCGTTCTTAAATGTCTGATACATCTCACAAACACATTCTATTAAACCCCTAAGACAAAATTTTCACAATATTCAGAACCCAAACCAAAATGAGGTTGTAATAATGTAATATCATGGAGAATACAGATGAATATGGCAAAGCAGCAGAGAATTCCCTAGTATAGTATATTATCCAATAGAGTCCAGCAAGTAAGACTGTAGTAGTCTAACAAGTGATTCAATAAGAGGGACAACTGTAACGTAGACAACATTGGATGCTTGGGAATAAACCATAAAGTAAAACATCATCCAACCAAAGAACAATAAAAGGAGTAGTGAAATGTATTTCTCAAATATTCACTAAGTGAACAATTAAGCCGAAATGAACCACCTCCAGCATTTCTCCTAAATTCACTAAGAGAACAACAAGTTCTTCATTAGCAAGAACACCATCAATAAACTTACAGAACAAACAAATGAGCATTAAAAAAAAGAACATTGCAGCAATTATATAACCACAGAACATACAAAAAGCATAATACAAAAAGAGCACAACCAAATAAAAATGACTTCAGAATAAAAATAACATGGATAAATAAAAAGCTAAAGAAAACAAAATATTATATTGTACCGTTGTTGTTAAAATATTTTGAATCTAACCTGTGATTTAAGAAATTATTACCCAAATCTATCAGCTAAAGGGGTTGATCACAGTCCACAGTCGAATCCATGTCGACTCGTCAAGATCTGGCACGTTCAAACTTTAACACGGTACCACATGCATAATTAATAAGGTATTGCATGCATATTTAACAAAGTACTGCATTCATATTTAACAAGGTACTACATGCATATTTAACAAGGTACTACATGCATATTTAACAAGGTATTGCATGCATATTTAACAAGGCAATGCATGCATATTTAACCAGGTACTGCATGCATTCATAATAAGGTACTGCATGCATAATTAACGGGGTACTTCATGTATTCATCACAAGGTACTTCATGCATTCATAACAAGATATTTCATGCATCTACCATATTGGGTATCTAGCAAGTGCACTAGGTCTGCAAGTAATATAGACTCGAGAGTCCAGATATCGATCCCACAGAGACCTTGATGAGAACCTAGTTTAAGCAAAGATTTTTCTGCTGATTGAGATAAACAATTTTGAGTTTTTGAGAACTGAAAAAGAAAACAGAATTAAACTACAGGAATAGATGACTAAACCTTATGGAGATGAGATGTTGGGGAAAATTGTCAATCTCTCCTAGTTTTTAACATGCAAAGTTCTGATTTTTATAGCTCAAGTACCTTTACCTTGACTTAGCTTTTGAAAACCTGGTTACCATATACAGGAAATAACTTTCATCTATTCTTTGAACTCCATCACAATTCGAAAACATTCAAATATTAGGTGCATAAATATAAAAGCTTAAAGATTAACTCTCTCTTATTCAGAACAAGAGTTATAAATAGTCACATCGCTTTCCACTAGTCTCCATCACAATCTGGAACGATCTAGTTAGAAAAACAAGTTGTTTTAGAAATAAAGAATCAAACAACTAACCCAAATCTCTACTAAACTTTAACTTCTCTATTCAAACCTCGTTAAACTTCAGATATCAATTTAGATTAGAAATAAGTAATGAACTCAGATTCTAAAACAAAGACTAAGTACTATATTGCTATAAACTTCAAAACTCAAACATATCACAACTAGGAGTACTCCATGCTAATAGTATAAACACATAAAAATGATTCAATTACAGCCATCGAAATCAAAATAGACTAAGTACAGAAACCCCCTTGAAAGATTGCCTTTAGCTTCAATTGTGCCTTGGCTGAAATCTCCACCTCTTCTCTCCAAAGTGCCAAGAGGTCATGTAAGACTCCCTCTGGACTTCCTCTCCTCTCCAGACTAACTACAAAAGCAGGAAATTGAACTAAAACTGATTTTAGAACTCTTCCTCGGACCCCTATTTATAGTTGTGCTGTTGTCCTGGCCTTGTAATTTGGTCTCTGTCCAGGGGTGTGAAATATGCCTTTCTGACCTCAAAATTGGATGAAATTACATGAGAACCTTCCTTCCATGGTCCTTGCCTTGTGTACGAAATTTGTGTCCAATCTGAGTTAGGAAACTAGATATGTGATACTCAGAAGTTGGGTTGATTCTGCTGCCAATTTCAGCACTGGGTCCACCACTTTAAAAGTATAAAATTCTAAAAACACGACTTGGATTGACCTGAATTTCTGTGATATGATCCTCAATCTCCTCAGGAATCTTTAATCCAAATTTGGGTTCAATTTGGAAGCAGGAACTCCAGATATGCTCTTCTTTAAACTCGGATTTGTCTTCTCTTTTGGCAGCAGTTTCCTTATTTGTATTGAACTTCACTTCTTGGTTCATTCAAAACACCTAGGACTCGAGCAAATTTCCTCAAAGTCTTCGTGGATACCTTACTTAGGCACGTAGGACTTCTTTTCCCAAGTTTGGGCTTGATTGGTTGCTAGGATCCTGAGATTTTTGCGTCTTTGTGTTGCTGAGTCATCGGCGCGGTCGCACCGACAATGTTCCTGATAATGGCACGGTCGCGCCACTGGAGCAAAGTTCTTTCTAAGTCTGGAAACGGCCATCAAATGTGTGCTGAGTATGGAGGCTTCTTGGCGTAGCAGCGACATATTTTGCTGTTGTAGTTGCGCGGTAGCGCCACTCCTTAGCCTTTTTCATTGGTCCCCAGAACGAAAACTCATTTTTCTGTATTTGGCAGCTCTTTGGGGCGTCCATGTTGTATCTATGTGAGGTAGCACAGTTCCTTGGCACGGTCGCGCTGTTTCACTTTCCCGAGTTGTCTTCTTTGAAGCCTTCCTAGCCGTTGGGTATTTTCTTCTATTTATTTGAATTTTTTACTATTTTCCCGGCGCAGTCGCGCTAAACCCTTTTTGGCTCATTTTGCTCATTTTTGCTTCAGTTTCTCTCTGAATTCAGATTTTCTTCTTCGACCAGGTACCTGACACACAAACCAATGAATTTGAGTTATATTTGTCATTTTCATGCTGATAATCAACTCAAAATTTGGATTTCAAATCATTTATTCATGCATAAGCAGTGTCTTTCAGACACTTATCATATCACAAGGTACTCTATGCATTCATAACAAGGTACTTCATGCATTTATAACAAGCTTCTCCATGCGTGCATCACAAGGTACTTCATGCATTCTTCACAAGGTACTCCATTAAACTATGAAGCATAAACATCAAGACATCACACAATCATCGAGTGAACTCTTTCTTAGGTATAGATTCCTAAAACCCAATTAATGGGTGCATAAAAGTTGTCGATATTCTATAAACTTGTAAATATACTATCATCAGCTAAGAGCCTAAGATTGATTCATAGTGGATTAAAAGGAAACAAATCAACCAATTATAATAGATCTTATAGATGGAATCCACAAGAAGTTTAAGAATTAGAATAAAATCAAATAGCTACTCACCAGGACTCCACAAACTAGGATTGAATTGGGCTTACAAAACTAGGACTGATCCTTAAAATTGGGACAGATACTTTAAATGCCTTCTTGTGCACAGGACCCCTATTTCATAAGATAAGTACAAATATATCAAATATCTGGTACACACTATCAAAGCCAGCATCTATATATATATATATATATATATATATATATATATATATATATATATATATTATAGGAATGGGGGTCGAGAAAACATGGGGAAAAAATTACTGTTATGGCTTCTTCTGCAGGGAGAAAAAATTATTAAATATTTTTTGGAGAAAAATTATTAAATAATTTTTGGAGAAAAATTAGACAAGATTAAGATGGATTACAGAGGAGAAAGGGGAAGAGGATGAGGTCGAGGAGGGGGAAGAGGATGAGGTCGAGGAGGGGGAAGAGGATGAGGTCGAGGAGGGGGAAGAGGATGAGGTCGAGGAGCGATATCTGGGATTTACCTAACTAATACCTAACTGACTATTGTTAAGAACTATATTAAATCAGCTTCTTCCGGGGCGTGTTACAGCAGTTCTCCGAGGCTTCTATTCTAGTAAGTAAGATTTTCTCCTTTTGTTATTTTTAGATCAACGATCCTATGCTATTTTTGGAGACTAATATTTTTTTCAATTTCTACATAGCAGTTACCGAAGTGACAGCCAGCCCGTTAGTTCCTTTCTCCCCTCCGGCAAGGTATTTTCTCTGATTTTTTTGTTGCTTTTTCTCTTTTCTGCAAGCTGCTTGCTCGAATGCTCTTCGCTCCTGGGTCCGTCCGGTTTGCCATTGACACCACGACCCAGATAACCTCTCCCATTCTACAGAGTCTGATCCCAGGAGAGCTGCTTCCCTCGAATGCTCTTCGCTTTTGGGTCCGTCCGATTCGCCATTGACACCAGGACCCAGATAACCTCTCCCGAACACTACCCAGACGATGATCTTACAGGTCCAGAGACTCTTCCCCTCTTTATCATGTTCTGCACTTTTAACTCGCCAATAATTCGTCCCCGCCTACTGATCAATCGACATTTTTCACAAATTTTACGAACAGAAGCCCTTATTTTCATATTTGTCATTCCTTATCTTAAATCCGAATTCACTCCTTGGAAGAAAATAAGTCTCTTGATTGAACCTCTAATTGTACTCGCACCCCATTGTTTCAAGAGGCGCCTAATTGTTCGAACACCATGTCTTTCTTTCCCAAACAAATCAATAGCCAACCCCCCTCTTCCCCACTGCTATTTTGACTTTTCTTTCCGGTGCGAACCCTATCGATACCCTTCCTCGGTCGAACATCTCTCTCCTCACCAGCCTTTCCAGAGCAGAACCGTGGCTGAGATGCTCCTCTGAAGCTTCGAGTTCGATACCCTTCCTCGGTCGAACATCTCTCTCCTCACCAGCCTTCCCAAAGCATAACCGTGGCTGAGATGCTCCAGCCGATACCCTTCCTCGGTCGGATATCTCTCTCCTCACCAGCCTTCCCAGAGCAGAACCTTGGCTGAGATGCTCCTCTGAAGCTTCGAGTTCGATACCCTTCCTCGATCGGACATCTCTCTCCTCACCAGCCTTCCCAGAGCAGAACCGTGGCTGAGATGCTCCTCTGAAGCTCCGAGTTGCTTCTTCAAGATGACGCCCGCTTGGTCTGCTATTTCCTCTCCTTGGATTGCAAACCCCTCCACCCAAACCGACTCGGCCACAGCGTTTAACGTAAGAGGAGAGGATGATGCCTCTATTTACATATATGCCACTTAAGTTAATTAAAAGAGGAAACTACCCACCTTCCAACATTGGGGAATCCGGAATGGGATTCTGGTAAAACATGGAAAAAAAAAGGAATTAAAACTATTATTATACATTATTTTGAAGTAGATTAAATTAGGAAAATATCTTATAATGAGAAAGATTTAAATACTTAATGTGCAACAAATTATTTAATTTATTTAATTATTCGAAATTTATTTAATTATTTAATATTATTAATTGTCGTTCATATTTATTACTTTATGTTAACTAATAATAGATAATAATATTAATAGTTATACTATTTTTTATATTTGAATATGTTTATTTGATTATTTAAGATTAGGAAATATTTGAAATTTTATTGGTAGTTAAATTTGTTTTTATTATTTGATATGCATGTTCCTTATTTTTAATAAGCATATTAATAATTATACTAATAAAAATACTCATGTTTATATTTATTTGATTTATTTAAGATTTTGATTTTTTGTTGATATTTATTTATATTTGTTTGTAGATAAACTTTTAATGGTATGTCTTATTCTGTTTTAGATATTCATTATGTATCATTCAAGAGCTCGATTGTCACCCGTATTTTGCCAATATATGAAAATTGGAGAAGAGAATTTATGAAAAGAGTACCCACATCGTATGGACTATCATATCGCAATGTCATTATGATGGAAAGCTTTGCCTGACCATAAAAAATGACCTTATTTTATAATGGCTAAGCTGGATTATCAAGTGTTTAAAAATGATGTCGAAAATAACAAAACCCAAAAAAGAACATCAACAAATGATTTAGAAGACATACTTCCAATAACTTTTGTTCGAAAAAGTAGAACATCATTAATGATACATCATTTACTGGAAAGTTCGAAGATCAAAGAGAGATATTGGTATAAATCCTAGATTGAGATTGCATTACTTGAAAAGTGAAAGACGTTGTCACCTAGGGAGAAGAGAAAATATGAAGTTAAGCGCCAGAGGATGACCTGGGGAGAAGAGGAATTACGAAGTTAAGCGCCAGAGAATGACTACAGTTGAATACAAGAAATTAGATTCTAACAAACAACAAGAAGATAGTGTCTCCAGTCCCATAAATTCTTTGTCAAAAGATGATGTTGAATTTACTAGAGATGAAGTATATAGTTCATTAGGAAATACACCTTAGATCTTTGGTTTAATCTCCATTATTTATTGAAATATGTAGTCAACTGGTTAAATAAATTTATTGATGTAGTGTTTACTATCAAATAATTGTTGCAAAAATAGTTATACTTTTTTTCCTCAATTATCAATAAATATGTTCAAAAATTTAATTTTCTAAAAATATGTTCAAATTTTTAATTTACTACAAATATGTCCAAATTTTTAATTTTCTATAAATTTTGTTCAATATTGTTTTGTGCATAGTTTTTTATTATTACATAGAATAATTCACTATAATATTAGATATAATTATATATAATACACAGTATAATAGTATGATCATCAATAATATTATTAATTAAAATAATTGATGCTTTAATATCATAAATTTTTTATTTTTTTACTCTTACGGTGGGCCAAACATGAGTGAGGCTTTAATTAAAATAATTGATGGTTTAATACTATGAATACTTCATTTTTTTACTCTTACAGTGGCCCAAACGTGAGTGAGGCTTTAATTAAAATAATTAATACTTTAATATTATGAATTCTTCACTTTTTTACTCTTACAGTGGCCCAATCGTGAGTGAGGCACTTGCTTTTTTGCTTATTGCGTAAGGTATGTATCAATTTTTTTTTTTGAATAATATATCTTTGTTGTGCAATAATGGTTTACTTTTATTTTTGTTTACAATATAGATTGCACTAGGTGGAATAATGGATATTCTCTACCATTACAATGCATTTTGCTACACTGGAATAGAAAACGATGAAATGGTATTTGTGAATTTCACAAATATAATAGAAGAACTTGATACAAGTAGGTATACTCCAAATAATGTATATAAATAATATAATTATACTATACAATAACTAATTGCATAACTTTTCTTATAGATTCTATAGAAGACTTATATGTAATTTTCTCAAGTCAGTGTTTGAGATGTCAGAGAAAGATAAATCATTATAAGCGGGGACATAATGCGACAACGAAAGCATATAGACACCACTATTTATAATTTACCGATTGAATTTATTAATAACACTAAGAATAATCCAAGTGTTATATATGCAATCCGTACACCTATCTCAATAAATATATTTCAACCTCCTCGAGCAATAGGTATGATCCACATCATGAAATTATTCGACTTGACCTACATCAAGTCAAACCAGACAAAGATGCAAAAAAAGTAAACTATTTTACTTTAATTTTCATCACATAAATATAAAGCGACATTTTATTTAACTTTATTTTATTTCTTAGGAACTCCAACTATATCTCGGTCTACACCCTCAAGGCAAAGAAGAATCAATGCGCAAAGTACTTCATTATCACAAACTATAGATGAAGTCTTTGTTAGAGCTGTTACACAAACTCCAAATTATGTCAACTCCCAAGGGCTAAATGTTTAAACTTTAATATCGCAAACAAATGAACCAAATATGCCTTTGGAGAATGTAGGAGAAGAAAGTGACTCATTTATTGGAGATTCTCAACTTCCAACAATTTGTGTGGGTGATCCAACTGAACATGCTAAAAGTAAGTATGTAGGTTATTCCTATTGACATAGACATACCAAAAATATATGTTAATATATTTCAATTCAGGTTCAACAGTTCGAGCATCTATTCCAAGGGACTTCAAGAAATTATGGAAATTAAAAAAAAGAATGTTTGTTTGTGCTTCATGCAATGCAATAATGTGGATTAAAGAACGTGTAAGAGATTCTACAAAACGGTCTCCACATTACCAATTATGTTGTCAAAAAGGAAAGGTTTTCCTTCCCCTGTTATTTCCTCATCAAATTTTACAAGATTTGTATGATGGAAAACTTGATCAGAATACTTATAAGTTCAAAAATCAAGTTCGGGTTTATAACTCGATGTTTTCATTTACTTCAATGGGAGGCAAAATTGATAACACTATCAATGATGGAAATGGTCCTTATACATTTAAAATTAGTGGAGCTAATTATCATAGAATTAGATCTTTGCTCCCACATAGAGGACAACAACCAAAGTTTGCTCAACTATATATTTATTATACGGAACATAAAATTCAAAACAGAATGTTTGTCTTTCGTGGCGAAGAACCAAATAGTGGAGTAGATGAATGTGTAGTACAGATTATAAAGGACATGTTAGACTCAGTGAATCCTTATGTCCAAGTCTTTAGGAGTGCAAGAGACATGATCAATATTGATCAAAATGCAGAATTATCCATAAGAATTTTAAATAGCAGACAAACAGTTGGAAGACAATATAATGCACCCACAGCAAGTGAAGTTGTCGCTTTATTGGTGGGAGATGGATCAGAGAGTAATAATAGGAGAGACATAATATGTTGTACTACACAGGGAATGCTCAAGCGCATTAATAAAACACATCCCAGTTATATGCCTTTATAATATCTATTACTTTTTCCACATGGGGAAGATGGGTGGCACTATCCAATTGCTTTGAGAAATAGTGCCACATTTAAAAGTGACGATGCCACAAATGAAAAAAGAGGAACTGTTTCCATTAGAGAATTTTATGCATATAGGTTACAAGAAAGGGAAGAAGAAGGAAAAATTATTTTTCACGGAGGCAGATTATTTCAACAATGTGGTAGACGCATATGCAGCCATAGAAGAGGAAAGATTGAGATGGGTGAAAAAAAATCAGACACAACTGCGTTCTGATTTATATAGAGGACTAAAACATGTTATAGCTGCAGGCGATACTGATGCGTCCAATGTTGGGAAATGATTTATTTTGCCTTCTTCTTTTACCGAAGGTCCAAGACATATGATTCAGATCTATCAAGATGCAATGCGAATATGCCAATACATGGGTCAACCTGATCTTTTTACAACATTTACCTGCAATAAACGTTGGGAGAAAATCACTGAAAATCTTCAACCTGGACAAAATTCAGAAGATAGACCTGATCTTATTACAAGGGTTTTTCGTTTGAAGTTACAACAACTCATGAAAGATCTGAAGAAGGGCAACTTAATCAGAAAAATTGTTGTAGGTATTACTGAACCACCTTTTTATATACATATTTAGTAGTAATATTTAATATTTACAATAATATTTACAATATAATAAACTTTTTAACATGTGTAATAGATATTCATGTGGTGGAGTACCAAAAAAGAGGATTATCACATGCTCACATATTATTGACCTTGGCAAAATATGATAAAATTCAAGATGCTCATGAAATAGATAAACCAATTTTAGCATAAATTCCAAATAGAGATGAAGACCCTCAAGTATATGATACAGTTGTGAGATTAATTATGCATGGACCTTGCGGAACACTCAATGGCAAATCCTCATGTATGGTAGAAGGAAAATGTTCAAAAAAATATCCTAGAAGTTTCAACTCAGGAACCACGTTTGATAAAAATCGATATGCATTGTATAAGAGATGTGATGATGGGAAAGTTGTGAATGTAAAGGGTGTTGCATTAGATAATCATTGGGTTGTGCCATATAATACAAATTTGGTCAGAAAATATGATGCTCACATTAATGTTGAAGTGTGTGCACATTTTAAGGCAATCAAGTATCTATATAAGTATGTTCATAAAGGATCTGATAGAGCTACCATTTGCATAATTCAAGAGACTGTTGATGGTGATGCAAGCATTAACAACAGAGAAACCAGTCAATCTTTTGATGAAGTCAAATAATACTTAGATTGCTGTTATATTTCTGCATCTGAAGCATGTTGGAGAATTTTTAACTTTCCATTACATAAGCGTCATCCTTCAGCTGAAATGTTACAATATCATTTAGAAGGTGAGCAAAATGTCATATTTCATGATGATGATGATCTTCACACAGTCATATTAAGAACTGATATAGAAAAGACAATGTTCACAGAGTGGTTTGCGATAAATGTTGTAGACTCATTTGCAAGAACTTTAACATATGCAGAGTTCCCAATTCATTATGTGTAAAATAGGAACACAAAAAAATGGACAAAAAGAAAAAGGGGTAATACTATAGGAAGATTATATTATGCACACCCTAATTCAGGAGAAAGATTTTATTTGCGTCTACTTCTTAGTTTAAAAAAGGGACCAAAAATTTATGGAGAGTTACAGACGATAAATGGAGTTATTAGAAAATTTGCATTGCTCTTGGTTTATTAGAAAATGATAATGAATGGCATGAATGTTTACAAGAAGCATCAAATTGGGCAACTGCATTTCAACTGAGAAATATGTTTTGTTCAATGTTTTTGTTCTGTAAAGTGACAAATCCTCTTAGTTTATGGGATGCATTTTAGAAAGATATGTCAGATGGTATTGCGTATCGAACTAGGGGATCTTTGGGACAATCATCACTAGAATTACCAGAAAATTTGTTCAAAAATAAAGTTTTATTGGAAATTGAGTCCATCTTGAATAGTAATGGTATCTCATTGAATGGCTATCATCCTATGCCAATGCCAAATAGCAATCTTTCCATAACGTCAAACAGACTAATAATGGAAGAATTAGGGTATGATGTGGATGAGTCATTGAATTATTTTCGTAAATTACATGTTTGTTTGAATAGTCAACAAAGAGTTATATATGATGCAATTGTGACAGCTGTTGATAAAAAGGCAAGTGGATTTTACTTTATTAATGGTAGCGGTGGCACTGGAAAAACATATTTATAGAAAACATTAATTGCTAAGTTACGAAGTGAAATAAAATTTATTTTGAGTGTCGCATCATCAGAAATTGCAGCATTACTTCTACCTGGAGGAAGGACAGCACATTCGAGATTTAAAATCCCTTTGGACATAGATAAAAGTTCTACATGTCAAATAAAAAATAGATCAAATGAAGCAGATTTGATTCGAGAGTGTAGTATGATAATATGGGACGAAGCTCCTATGACTCAGAGGTTTGTTTTTGAAGTAGTTGATCGAACTTTAAGGGATATTATGAAAAATATTAATTCATTAAATAGAAATAGTCTATTTGGAGGAATAACTATGGTCTTGGGTGGAGATTTTAGACAGGTATTGCCAGTAATTAAAAGAGGCAGACGGGAGAAAACTGTATTCAAAACTATTCACAAATCTACGATATGGGATGAATGTCGTTTATACAAACTAAGTATAAACATGAGAGTCTCAAAAGAAGGTGGTACAGAAAATGAATTAAATAGCAGAGCTTTTGTAAAATGGATTTTGAACATTGGAAATAGAAGTATCAACACAATGCTTGAAAACTCGGCTTGCGATTTTGATTTGATTGATATACCAAATGATCTTTTGGTTAAAGATAATGGTAATGCAGTGCAAACTTTAATTGATATAATGTATCCAAATATTTCAGAAAATTATAATTGCACAACATATTTAAAGGAAAGAGCTATCTTGACTCCAAAAAATGAAGATGTTGATGAAATCAATAAAATTGTACTGAGTAAAATCCCTAGAGAAACTGTTACATATTACAGTGCTGACACAATAATCCCTATTCATGATAGTAGCGTTGACGATTATATGCCTACTGTTGAGTACTTAAATTCATTAAAGTTCTCCGAATTTCTAAGTCATTCATTACATTTGAAAGTTGGTGCAGTCATTGTGTTGTTGAGAAACATGAATCAATCACTTGGATTATGCAATGGAACAAGGATCATTATTGTGAGGATGGGTAAAAAATGCATTGAAGCAAAAGTTATTACTGAAAGCAACATTAATCAAATAGTTTACATACCACGAATTATTTTAATTCCAAGTGAGAGTGAATGCCCATTCATGTTTAGAAGACGACAATTCCCAATAAGGTTAGCTTTTGCTTTGACAATAAACAAAAGCCAAGGACAAACATTAGATAAAGTTGATTTATATTTGCCCAATCCGGTATTCAGCCATGGTCAATTATATATTGGAGTTTCTAGAGTCAGCTCTAGAGCAGGTTTAAAGATTTTGGCAATAGAGAATACTATAATACCTTCTGGATGTACAAAGAATGTTGTATATAAAGAGGTTCTAGATGAAGTTGAGGTCAAAGCTGCATTTATGAGATAAATTTATTGTTCTATATACCCAGGTACATTGTTTATTTATCAATGTAGATTATACATATTCTAATGAGCAAATTTTTTATTATTTAGTTTTACATGATTTTATTTTTATGATAATTAATTTTTTTTTTTCATATTGTTAAGATGGAGAAGGAATCTCATATAACATTTGATAGAATACACCCTTTTAAGAAGACGATATTTGTCATAGCAAAGGTAATACAAATATTCAAACCAATTGTCTTTGATCCGCAAGACGCATTTGACACTGATGTCAAATTATTTTTGAAGGATAAAAAGGTACATGATTATTTACTTTTATGTTCTTTTTTATTTTGTTACATGTATAATATATAATATATGCTACATGTAGGGTTTTTAAATACAATGTATGTCTATATTTCAACAACCGAAATATATTGCAACCAAATTCAGTTTGCAGGCTACAAAATGCTAAAGTTTTCCAAGTCATGAAAAACAAAAGAGTCATTCCATATGAATGTACATTCCAATTGGATGACGAAATATTGATATCTAAGCATAGAAGAAACTTTCCTTCAAAATCAGTGCTGAAATACAAACTATGGGTATTGGATTCGATGTCTTCACTATATGGCTCAAGAACTTTTATAACAGGTGATCTACCTTAGAATATATTTAAATAATAAATAATTCTTTTTTGTGTCATAAAACTATTAACTTTTGTTATTGCTCACATATGTCATTGGGGTAGTAGTCCATGTAAATCCAATCACTCATACACCGGGGATTCACAGAAATATTTTACTAAGAAGAGAAATTTTTATTAAGGATGTAAAGTGAGTTTCTGTTACATAAATTAAATTATATTTTTTAAATTTATTGACTAAATTTACATATTTTGTGTGCATATGAACACACTATGTAATATTTCTCTATGGGGTGACAGCATTGACAACAGTGAACTATTAGACTTGCATTCAGAAACACCCATCATATGTTTGGCAACGTCCTTGATAATACAACAAGTGGATGGTACTTATTCTTAACTTTAAATTATATATCTAAATTTGTATTTGTCTAACTTTATAAACCTTGATGTTTTAGGCACATATATCTTGAGCTCAACATCTTCTACATCTATTTCGTTAAACCCATTGATATGTGAATCGAGAAAATTACTCAAATGGTAATTCAATAACACGTTCTATTTATTTACTTTTCAAAAAAAAAACTTTCAATTTATTTGTTAAGTTACAGGGTAAATAGAAGATTGTGTGCATCTACTATTGCAACCGCCTTGAAGCAAAAAAAAAAAAAGGTACTTTTATCTTCATTTGTTTTGTTTTTTATTTAATAAAATTAATACAATATATTTGATTAAATTTACACAAAATATTTGCAGGAGTTGAGAATATCTATTAATGGTTGTGTGATTAACATTCACCAAAATGAAATTTACTTCATGAAGTGTTTGCACTATTATAAAGATATGAACTACGAGATGTGTGTTTTATTTTATGCCAATTGCAATATCATAAACCCTGTTTATGAGTGCAGGTATGTTATTCAATATTATTATATAATTTATTTTTGCTTCAAGTGATAACCATAATATCGTGATATAATAATTTACTATTACAGGTATCACAGTAAGATCACAATAAAAACCTCTTCTTATAATATGGATTGTATTTTGCAAGATTCAAGTGGCAGACTATTTTTTGGTTATACAGCTACTCAATTGCATTCTATTATCCAGGTATATTATAATTTTCATAAGTTTGGATGTCTTAGATCATTTAATCAATTTGATCATCATTATAACATTGTGTTTTCTGGAAGACAATTCCACTATCATTGAAGATGTGTTAGGATCGTGCCACAATTTTTAAATAATTACACAAAATATTTTTTATAGTGAAAGAACTATCACAATCAATGAAGTGGTTAACATATTACCTTTCCTACCAGAAATAACTTTTGACCAAATAAAAAAAGTAAAATTTATTTTTATTAAAGATAACATCGACAAAGAGGAAGATGGGATTGACAAAGATGAAGATGGAATTCACAAAGACGAAGATGGAGTGGACAACTTTACAAATTACAAGAAAAGGTGTGACGATTATAAATATGATTGCTATTACAATATCTTTAACATTATTTTAGTTTTATGGGGATAATGTTATTATTCAACTT